>CM046960.1:13187211-14437211 GCA_025698475.1 Gossypium anomalum
TTTAGCTAATACTGAACCACCATCGGATAGAACTAAATGAGCATTCATAGCACGCAATGCAAACAATGATTTCTGACTCAAAGCATTAGTAACAACATTTGTCTTTCCCAGATGATAATCAATCACAAGCTCATAGTCTTTAAGCAATTCTAACCATCTTCTCTATCGTAGATTCAAATCTTTCTGAGTCATCAGATATTTCAAACTTTCTGAGTCATCAGATATTTCAAACTCTTATGATCAGAATATACATGACATTTTTCATCGAATAGATAATGACGCCAAATTTTCAAAGTGAATACAATCGCAGCTAATTCCAGGTCGTGCGTAGGATAGTTCTTTTCATGTAGCTTTAACTGTCTCGAAGCATAAGCAATAACTTTACTTTCTTGTATCAAAACACATCCCAGACCGGTCAATGAAGCATCACTATAGATCACAAATTCTTTACCTGATTTGGGTTGTACTGATACTGGAGCTTCAGTTAATAGGGCTTTCAATTGATCAAAGCTTTTCTGACACATTTCGGACCATTCAAACTTCACATCTTTCTGAAGGAATTTCATTAACGGAGCTGCAATCATAGAAAAACCTTTTACGAACCATCTATAGTAACCAGTGAGTCCCAAAAAACTTTAGACTTCAGAAACATTTCTCGGAGGCTTCCAATCTATAATTGCTCTTGTTTGGATCAACGCGAATACCTGATGCTGAAACTATATGGCCCAGAAAATTGACCTCTCGTAACCAGAATTCACATTTGCTAAATTTCGCATACAATTGCTTATCTCACAATGTTTGTAGCACTATTCTCAGATGCTCGGCATGTTCGGATTCATCACGCGAATAAATCAAAATGTCATTAATGAATACAATGACAAATCGATCTAAATACGGTCTGAAAATTCTGTTCATCAAATCCATAAAGATAGTAGGTGCATTTGTTAATCCAAAAGGTTTAACTAAAAACTCATAGTGTCCGTACCTCGCTCGGAAAGTAGTTTTCGGAATGTATGAATATTTTGCTCGCAACTGATAGTAACTCGATCTCAGATCTATCTTTGAATACACAACAGTTCCTTTCAACTGATCAAACAAATCATCAATTCGAGGCATAGGGTCTTTTACCATAATGTTTGCACTCAGGGCAATCAGATTGAACATTTCCAACACTGGCAACAGATGTAGCTGGAGCTTTGAAGCTTGAATGTGATCTAGCAGGATCTCTACTCGAATGTCCTACATTGGCCTTTGAACAGCTATTATCATCTCAAAATTTCTTTGTTACATATTGAAATGACTTGCCCAATGTTCTCTTTCGAACTTCTTAGCTTCTGAATCAGTTTTTCTTTTTTCTTTCCTAAGCCCTTCAGCTTTACATACTCGTTCAACAAGCACAACGAATTCATTGATCTCAAGAATCCCGACTAACAAATGGATATCCTTGTTCAAGCCATCCCCAAATCTTTTGCACATTATTGCTTCAGTAGATACACATTCTTGAGCATATTGAGTCAGTCTTACAAATTCTCGCTCGTATTCTGTAACAGACATACAGCCTTGTTTAAGCTCAAGAAACTCTTTACGTTTCTGATCAATAAATTTCTGACTGATATATTTCTTTCAAAATTTAGCTTGAAAGAAATCCCAAGTGACTCGCTCCCTCAGAACCACAGATATCAATGCCTTCCAACAATGATACGCCGTATCTCTTAAAAGTGAAAAGAAACATTTTATGCATTCATTCAGATTCAAAGACAATTCATCAAACACTTGTATCGTATTCTCTAACTAGAATTCAGCTCTTTCAGTGTCATCATTCGTAGTAGCACGGAATTCTTCAGCTCTATTCTTTCTAATCTTATCAACCGCAGGCTTATCAATTGATTTGAATTAGCTTGTGGCATGACAGGGAATTGTAGAGGATTTACCGGGGTGGGGGTTGTTGAACAGCTGGATTAGTTCTAATGGATTGGGTAAACCAATTATTCATCATTTGATAGAAGGCTTGTTTAGCCTCTCCATCATGGCTACTCGTAGCCGGTCTAGAGCCGAATGGCGCTGTTCCTTCAGTGGGAGCAGGCACATTACTCTCGACATCGTCAGCTACGGCTCGTTTGGGATTTATTTGCTATATAAAAACACATTTTCATTGTCAGGATTCATCACACTATCCCAGTTCATAAATATGGCATGTATAACTAGACTCACATACGCTATGGTAGTCCTAGAACTGACTAAACCATAGCTCTGATACCAATAAAATGTAACACCCCCAACTTATATCCGTCACTGAACTAGGGTTAAAGGCATTGCCAGACAAACCGGAACATTTAACATTCATTTCACAAACATCATAACATCAAAGGTCAAACATTATCATAATGTCCCTTGTATAAGTCATCGAGAGCTTAATCATCCATTAGAAAGGGGTCGGGACTAAACCGGGCTCATACAAAAATTTTCGAAACTTAAACATTTTTCAAATTTGTACAGGTCACATGCCTGTGTGAACAGGCCGTGTGCTTATAAAATGTAACACGCCTAACCCGTATTCGTTGCCAGACTAGGGTTAAAGGCATTACCAAACAAACCAGAACATTTAACATTCATTTCACAAACATCATAACATCAAAGGTCAAACATTATCATAATGTCCCTTGTATCAGTCATCGAGACCTTAATCATGCATTAGAAAGGGATTGGGACTAAATCGGGCTCATACAAAAATTTTCGAAACTTAAACATTTTTCAAATTTGTACAGGTCATACGCCCGTGTGAACAGGCCTGTGCCTCACATGGAATTAGACATGCCCGTGTGTCTAGGACGTGTCAAAATAGGGCATACATACTAACTTGCTCACACGACAACAAGACACACCTATGTGCCTTGGTCGTGGTTGAAACTGACTTAGGTCACATGGCTAGCCACACGCCTGTGTGCCTTTTCCGTGCTTAAGCCTAACTTAAAATCGTAGGGTACCCCAGGGTACACATGGCCGTGCAACATGACGTGTGTTGCACACGGCTGAGACACACACCCGTGTGGACAAAAATAGGCCATTTGAAAAGCCAATATGCCACCCAATTTAGGTCAAACCTACAAGCATCAAACCAAGCACATTTGCACTATAATTTCAGCCAATTTCAATACCAAAACATTCATAGTTCATGCCATAACATTATCAACCAATTTCATGTTCATATCACCTACCAATTCATGTCATTCCATAAATCAAAAACATACCAAAACATATGGTTTCATAATCTCTAATCATATGATCAAATCTCATGCCAAAACCTTACCAAACTTACCATTTCTCTTAACCATTTATAAGCACATCAAATAGATCATATTGCATCACATTTCATATACCAAAATTTAAACCATAATCACAACCATACCAAGCCATATCACATGCTAAATATATACATCATAAAACATATCAAAGCACTTCTAGCCTATACATGCCATACTTCAATACATTTTCAAAAGGTACCAAAATATAGTTCGATAGTGTGGTGACGATCCTCAACGATCCCCGAGCTCCTAGTAGATTCGATATCTATAAAATAGTTGAAAAAAACATAGAGTAAGCTTTCAAAAGCTTAGTAAGCCATATACAAATAAACTTATCATTCAAAACATATAAACATCATCAAATTACATATAATTTGTAGCCAATAACTAAATCAAACCTGTTGTTCTTATATTTATCACATATTCTCAAATCATTTGCACATAAAGCATATATTCACATGCTTAGTTTATATATCATCATTTGCACATAGACTTACCTTTCATTCTCAAACATATTATACAATTCAAACATACTTGAATCGGATACACATCTCATATAGTCATTCATTTTCTCGGAATGCCCGTTGAACTGTTCGGAAGCATAAGGATACCCGGATAGCACGAAAATCAAATACAATGCCAACGTCCCAGACGTGGTCTTACATGTAATGAAACATCGATGCCACTATTCCAGGCAGGGTCTTACATGAAATCAAATATGATGCCAACGTCCCAGACGTGGTCTTACACGTAAATCATAAGTCGATGCCAACGTCCCAGACGTGGTCTTACACGATAACACATATCGGATCCTTTGTCATGACATATGTATCCTAACTATTCCTAAGGTTCGTACGGGACTTTTCAGACGTCAAAACTTTGTTGATACTTTCTCAGATATTACATATTGATCTTTTATATAATCATTCATCACAATTCAAAGTCATATAAACATAAGTAAATTAACTTAAACACGTTTATTTGTATATTGACTTACCTCGTATGGATTCGGATAGACGAAATCGGTTACTCGACGACTTTCAACTTTCCCCGATCTAATTTCGTTTTTTTTAATTCTTAATCTAAACATATTCAAATTTAACCATTTTATTCACCAAATCATTCAAAACAATCCACAAACACACATTTAGCGCATTTTACAAATTAGCCCTTACATTTTCACATTTTGACATTTTAGTCCCTAATCACAAAAATAAAAAAATATACAATATTTCCTTACACATATGCTTAGGAAAATTTCCATAGTACTCATACAAGTCCAAACATTTCATTTGTTTCACATTTTAGTCTTTCAAAATATCATTTTCACAATTTAGCTCAAAATACTCAATTTCATCAAAAATTCAAAGACAAAATATACTAACCCAAAACATATCTTTAATTTACTATCATTAAACTTCAAAAAGCTCACAATTTCATCAATGGAATATTTCAAAATCAGAAATTGAGACATAGGCTTGATAGTATACAAAGCAACGATTACAAAAACGTAGAAATTATAGAAAATGGATCAAAATACATACCTTAATCAAGAAAAGTATTGGCCGAACCCTGGGTAATCTTTTTCCTCTTCTTTTTCTTTGATTTTTCAGTGGTAATGGGTAAATTATCGAGTATCTTGATAGGAGACCCAAGGGGTAAATCCATGAGAAGAATGATATATAAGTTGTGAGACGAGTGAGTACAGGTATGTATACCGAACTTAAGAGCAATGTCTTGACCTATGATGAAGTTATTATAAGGTTTATGTGATGAGTAAGTATAAGTAATTTGATGTAATACCAACTTATGTTCACTATGATAAGTGTATGTTAAATATTTGCTTAGTTTGCATATTATTTGCATATGGACTTACTAAGCTTTAAAGCTTACCCCCTTTCCTTTCTTTTTTTTTTCCTTATAGTATCGCCAAGCTAGCTCAGGGACCAGAGGACGTCGGAGTTTTCGATCACACTATCAATTGGAAAATTTGGTATAGTTAGATTCAATATTTTGAATATGGCATGTATAGGAACTTGGTCTTTTGTTATGTGTCATATTGATTAGCCAAATGTGTTGGGTCATGATGGTATTGTGATTCATTTTGTATATGGCCATGAGAGGTGGCTCATATTGATTATTTGGGTTGTAACCCTAATTAGTTATGCATGCATGCAAATGTGTTTATGCTTGTTGTGGTTGTTTGATGGATGTGTGATGAGATGTGGTTTGTATGCTAAAGGTATGTGATTGATGAGGCTTGTGATTGTTGATGATAATGAGTGTGATAGATGGCATGTATGTTTAATAGATGAAATATGATTAATGTATATGGCAATAAATGTTGTAAAAATGTATAACTTAAAAGTAGGATAGTAATGATGATTATCCATGAAATTGGTGTGGAATACCTTGGGTAAACCTACTAACTTGAATATGGTATACATTGACTCATTAAAAACATAAAATTTCTATGCTTCATATGATAAATGTGTCATGTTGTATGCCTTAAAGTGGGTTTAAGTGTATGAGTGCTTAAGGGTGGCAAATGGCTTCGAAAATAGCCTAGAAATTGTCCACACAGTTAGGCACACGGGCGTGTGTCTAGGCCGTGTGTGACACACAGTCTGCCCCATCGGCGTGTGGTCCAGCTGTGTTTCCCCTACACTCTAGATAATGCAAAACAGAATGCCCAGTAGTAAACACACGGGCAGAGACACGACCGTGTGAAGTCTGCACCTATTTTATGAAAAATTATGAAATTTAATTGTCTACACGGCCTAAACACACGGGCGTGTGCTTGGCCGTGTAACCACAATTGGTGCATGACATCATAAATAGAGAGTTCCAAGGGCTAGGGACACAGGCGTGTCCTAGAGCCACACGGGCGTGTGACTCACCAAAACATGAAAATTTTTTCAATTTTCTAAAGGTTTAAAAATGCTCGATTTAGTCCCAAACCACTCCCATTGTATGTTTTGGGCCTCTTAAGTCCATGATAGGGACGATTTGAATGTGAATGAAAAGTTTTAAATTTGAGTGAAAATTTATGAATCGATTTTGTATGAATGATTGTGTTATGTCTGATAACGCCTCGTACCCTATTCCATCGTTAAATACGGGTGTAGGGTATTACGTGTAAATAATGCAATGTTGTATCATGTTTTAATGCTTTATTAATGTATGAATTTTCATGTTTAATTATTGTAAAGAGTGTATGAATAATATTATGGTCAATGAGAATGACTTTGTGAACGAGTTTGACGAAGATGTATCATCGAAGAATCCCATTTGTACCTTAGGAATAGTTTATGATACAAGTGACATGTCACTAAGAACTATGTGATCTGAGCTCATGATATATGTGACACATGTTATGGGGTTCTAGGTACTGGTCTTGTATGTTCTATTGGTGGCTAGGTAGTTTGGCATGTGTTGCAGATACCTGGTAGCTTGTGTGAGTAGCCCGTGTAGCTACATCTTGACCGATAGCTCGAGTAAGTAGACCCTTGAGTAGCTCGAAAGCGAGCAACATGTGATATGTGATATGAAGTAGCGTTGGCTACATATAGGGCACGTAGGTGCGAGATTTCGATGTATCCAATAGTACTCGAAGTGTTCAACGTGTAAATCCAAAGAGAAGTACAATGGGTAATCTTACTGTTTACATCAAAGATGAGAAGGTAAGTTATTATGTGCGATTGGGCACAGGTATGTACATCGAACTCATGAGAATACCATGGTATACTAATAAAAATATGGTAAGAATGCATACGAGAAAGTATGTGACTATATTACGTGAGGTACAGGTATGTACACGAACAAGTTGTGCTTGTGAAACATTGATAACCTTGTGACAAATGATCTACATTTATGATGAATAGATGCATGATAAGATTTGATAATAATCATGTGATAGGCAGATGAGCTTAAGCGAATTGTGAAGTAGTAGTACGATGTATATGCTTAAGCTGTGATTCAATAGATGTGTGAAAGATTGTTAAGCTATATGTGGAAATTATGATTACTCGTAAATGATGTGTATGTTGTTAAGAGAGTTGAAATAACTTGTTAAATAATGTGATTTGCTCTAATAAGGAGAACATGGTTGTTGATCTAATGCCAAGACATGCAATTAGTGTTTGTAAGATAAAGAGTAAGCATTATGAATGAGTAAGTGGTAATCATGAGATTTAATACAAATTGTATTAACAACATTCTTATGAATGGTAAAATAAATAAATGTTAATAGTTGTTTATTATTTGCATATGAACTCACTAAGCTTTGAAGCTTACTCCCCTTCCTTTCCTATCCCTCATAGGTTAATTTAGCTATCTCGAGTTGGAGACCGTCGGAGATGCCATCACACTATCAAGCTATCATTTGGGTATAAGTGAACACAAGTATTTTAAATTTATGGCATGTATAGGGACTTTGTCTATTGATTAATTATGTCATTATTAATTTGGCCAAGCGTGTTGGCTTATAATGATTTAGTGGTTCGTTTCGTGTATGGCCATGAGATGTGGCTCATATTGTGTATTGGGTTGTAAACCTATTCATATACGCATGCATGTGCCTATGCAATTGTGATGTGGTTGGTTGTTGTGTGTATGTGACGAAATATGTTGTGGCTTATGGATGTTTGATGATGGAATTGTGAATGAATGGCATGATGGCATTTGAGACATTAGTATGTTAAATAGTTAGTGCATGCAAATTTATAAATTTGGCTTGGTAAAGCATGAAGTCTTATGCATGTATTAGTAAAGATGAAATGATCATGATCATGTCTTGTTTGTGTATGTTTAAGTTCTCAATTATGCCATGTTAACTGCCTTTGAAGTCATGTATGTGTTTGTGCAAATAAGGGTTGCAATTGGCTTGGAAAATAACCTCAAAGTTGCCCACACGGGTAGACACACGGGCATGTATCTAGGCCGTGAGGTGACACACGGTCTGCCCTATAAGCGTGTGTTCCGATTGTGTGTCCCCTGCACTCTAATTAGGTAAAACAGTATGCCCAGTAGTAAACACACGGGCAGAGACACGGTTGTGTGTCTCAGCCGTGTGAAGGGCACGGCCTTAGCACACGGGCGTGTGACTTGGCCGTGTAACCCTATTTCGATTAATGATGTCATAAATAGAGAGTTACACGGGCTAAGGACACGGGCATGTCCTAAGCCACATGGGCGTGTGTGACCACACGGCCTACCCATACGGGCGCGTGACTCCTATTTTGAGGAAAATTTTCTAAGAGATATGAAAGTACTGAAAGTTCTCGGTTTAGTCCTGAACCATATGCAATGTATGTTTTGGGCCTAGAGGACCCATATAATGGACGATATGCATGTGAATGAAAAGTTTTGAATTTGGACTGAAATCCATGTCTCGGTTTTGTATGAATGCTTGTGTTTATGTCCGATAATGCCTCGTACCTTGTCCTGACGTGATTTAGGCGAAGGTCAAGGATCGGATGGGATTCCATCAGTGATTTAAGGTTTTCGGGTTGCTGTTCATTAGCGGTAAGTAATCACGAGCGTTGATTAGTGTCGTGAGGTTTCGTTGTGAAATTATCTCGGATGTGATTTGTTAGTGTTACTAAATTGTGACTTTAGAAATGTCAATTATAGGTTCTGAAAGGCTCGGGTGTGGTTTAGCATCGAAATCATACCAAGTGTGTACCTAAAACGTAGAAAAATGGGATTCGGTGAAAGCTGAAATTGAAATTTGTCGACGTCAGACAGCCGTATAGTAGGCCGTGTCGTAGGATTGACGAAGGCCAGGCCTTGTATAAGACAATGTTGTGTGATGGCTGGAGTGTGGTCGTGTGGGCCACACGGGCTAGGCCGAATTGGGCGTATGGGCCCATATAGGCATGTAGGCCCATTATTTTTAAATTTTTGGTAGGGTCGCACGTCATCCTAATCGATTGTGGGCCTACCGTAGGGTTGGTAAATGCTATCTAATCCTAAAACCAATGATTTGTTAGACTGAAATACAGTTATGAGCGTGCTTATGTTTGTTTATCTGTTATCGGTTTATGAAAGCATGTTAAGCATGATTTATTTGTTAATTCTATATGCATGTTCTGTTACTGTGATTGGGGTGGGATGATATATATATTGGAGAAAGTGTTTTGAAAGGCAAATTATGCCTAATATCTGGTAGCACGGCTGCACTATATCTGATATGTGCCGCAGCGGTACAGCGTAGTATGTAGGGTTGGGTAGGTGTTTTAAACCCTACATGGTGTGTAGAGATGGACGAAGATGGTGTGTAGAGGATGGGGGTAGGATTTTGATATATGATTGGCATCTCTGTAACTGTGTCTGCATCTAAAATGGGGCTTAGGCCCGAATCTGTATCTGTCTCTGACATGAGCCCAGGCCGGATTATGAATCTGTCTGATTTGTAATATTTAGTATGTGTACCTGCTTAATTCTGTTAGGTTACACACTGAGTTTACGTAAACTCACCCCTTCTCTGTTTGTCTGTACAAGTAATCCATAGTCTTAGGCGGATCGGTGCAGCGGAGGACTCGACGCTGACCACCTATTTCACTATGTCATTTTGTTTTTGGGTTATTAAGTTTTGGCATTGAGGTTGTATTTTCTAAGACTCTGGACTCTTTTAAAATTTTTACGTTTTTTTGGGTTTCTAGTGTTTACTTACTTGTAACTATGATAGTTTACCAAATGCAAGGGTTTTTAAAATCTTGAACGGTTTTCTAAACATGACGTTTTTAAAAGCTTCAGCTACCAATACGTTTTATCTCTAAATGATTAAATGAAAGAGAGCTTTGAAATTAATAATATCGATAAAGGCTAATGAACTGGAAATGTTTTAACTTAACGACAACGGTTTTTCAACCCATTTCATGTGGCACTTCTAGATTCGGCCATAACGTCTAGGCTGGGTTTGGGGTGTTACATGTGCAATATGTTTCGTATGAGATAAGACACATTAAAGATAATCTAATCTTTTTGTACTTGAGAATTTGTTCCTGATACATTATGTTTCGATCCCGCCAATGGGGGTTAAATGTTGCTCATGTTGATATGTATTCTATTTTTAGAAACCAGTTTTAATAGTACCACCAGTTTATAATAATAGTACAATTCAGACCCATGCCACTAAGGTAATTGTGGTTTCCGACCCATGCCACTGTGATAAATGTGATTTCATACCTTTGTCATCGGGGTAAAGGTGACCATACCTTGTAAAAGGACTTGTACCACGTATAATTATATATACACTTAGAAATTTTATTTTGGCTTATACATGTGCATGTTATAAAATTCGATTTTTGATTTATGATGGATTTCTAAAGATGGTTTCATACATGCCTTTAATCAATCATTTTGGCCTAAACATTTTTATGTTTGTCTAACCCAACCGAATGGAATATCAGTTACTTACTGAATAATATGTACTTACTTTCTCTTTTACTATTTTGCAGGTTCAGATTTTGGTTGTGTACATGAGATATCTAGGGAGAGACATTTTTAGACTTAATGAATTGTCATAACTCTCTTAGTTTACTTTGTTGGTTTTAAAATTTATTTTCAGATTCTTAAACTTTATTAATGTTTATAAATTGTTATTAGATATTTTTATGTTACAAAAAAAACATGTTTAGCTTATTTGATTTTAGTTCCTTTTTTAGTAGCCTAACATATATGTGAGATTCTATCTCACAAATATGTGGCATCTCTTAGGCCTTGGTTCAGGGTGTGACAGGGACCCTTTGTTATTTGCTTTTACCTTTGTCCAAGTTAATGGCCAAATCAAACCAAATCATCTCACTACAAGGAAGAACACTAATTGGGCTTGCTCTCCATTATTGTTGTGGTTGAAAATTGCTTATCAAAAGTTGTGAATAATAATTTTAATGTTGTGAGTAGTCAAATTTGAATATTTTAGGAAGCATGGGAGTGGGGGACCTTTTGTTATTTGCTTTTACATTTGTCAAAGTTGGAGACCAAACCAGACTAGATCATCTCACTGTAAGGAAGAACACTAGTTGGGCTTGTTCTCCATTGTTGTTGTGATTGAAAAATATTTTCTAAAAGTATTTCTTTTTAATGCTTTTTAAAAGGATAAAGGCTTAAATTAAGGCTCAACCTTTTAGAGGTTTGCTCAAATAAGGGCCAAATCTTTCAAAATACTCATTTAAGGGCTTAATGTTTGTAAAATTGTTTAAATAAGGACTTTTCACACACTTCAACCTAATTTGAGTAAAAATTAGGTGAATTCTAACATATTTAGAGTAAAATACATTATAGTTGAACCAAATATTGCTTGAAAATAAAAGAATAATAAAAGCCTAATTTCAAACCTAATATACAACATTTATAAAGCCCTTATTTGATCACTTTCAAAAAGATTAGGCTCTTATTTGAGTACTTTCAAAAAGTTTAACCCGTATCTGATCACTTTGAAAGGTTTTTCTTTCATTTGAGCACTTTTATAAAAATTAAGCCCTTATATGAGCATTTTGAGTTTTGACCCTTTTATGAGTAACCACTAAAAGGTTGGGTTCCAATTTGCGCATTTATCCTTTTAAAATGGTGATGGGTAAGTATTGTTAAAAAGTGTGTTTATTAGTTTTTAGTGTTCATTATTACTACAAAAAATTGCAGTTAAAAATTAAAATGTCATTTTTAGACATGATAGTAGAAATTAAAAATTAGTTAAGTTATATAATATTTAAATAATTTAATATAATGATAAATGTTATTTAAATAATTTTATATAGTGATATATAAAATATAAATTAATCAACTTTTTATATACATTTTAAATAGTTAATATAAATAAGGGTGTTTTGATAATTTTTACTTTCAAACTCAAAAGCCATTTAAGTTGAAACACACTTTTCAACCCAAACCTTGATTTTAAACAAATTTTCTTTTATAAATAAGCAGTTTCTCAAACTAAACATTGATTTCACATTAAGATTTTAGCCCAAGCCAAAAAGCTAATTCTTTTTTTTCTTTTTAATTTTTAGCTTTTGGCTTTTGGAAAAGTATTTTTCAATGAAGTTACCTTTTTATCCCCTATTAAATCTTCTACTTTATAACATTATGTCTAAAATTAATATTTTCTCTTCTCAAAAGCACTTTTTGGTTGAAATGGTAAGCACTGTTAAACTTTTCAAAAGTATTTTTTAAAAGCCATTTTTCACTATACTTTCTAAAAACATTTTTCAACCTTTGCATTGGGTGAAAAAACGTTTTTTTGACAATGCTTTTTACTGCAAAAAAGTTAAAGTTTGATTCGAGATAAAAAAAATTAAATTACTTGAGTTTAAGAAATTTGATTTATGTATTTGATGCAAAATTTTAAAAATGATATAAAAAATAGATAATTAAGATATTCAATTTGATTCTTTCCATCTTTTTAAGTTAAATTATGCTAGTAGTCTTTATACTTTGCAAATGTTGCGAATTTAGTCCCTATGCTTTTCGAATTGGTCAATTTTAGTTCATGTACTTTTCGAATTTTGAAAAACCCAAATAGTAGCATTTAACTTTGTTTGGTTAAATTAAATTACTACTCTGGTGCTATGCATACAATTGTAAATTTAATATATATTCTTAAATTGGATCATTCTAAGTCTTGTCTTGCTTAAATTTTGAAATTTCAATTTTGATACAAATTATAGTTGTTAAACCATTAACTGAATTTTAGTGAGTAATATGTGAAAATAACATGCTGGCATAACATTACATTTATGATAATATACTTATCGCATTAGATTTTAAAAATACATAACTTAATTTAATGATAGACAAAAATTTTAAAAATTAAAAATTAAAAATTAAAAAATTAAAAATAACCAAATTAAAGTCTAAAACCTAAATGCACAGCATTTGCAAATTATAAAAACTAATAATATTTTTTATTTATTCCAGTTTGAATTAAATTATTATTATTATTAATTATTTTCACGACATGAACTAAAACTATGGGGAAATCATAAGCTTATGGCAATGGGAGACTCAAAATCATGAGCTTTACAAAATGGGAGACTCCATCTTACAAATCATGCGAATTATAGTTAATTATATTAATAAATCACACAATTAAATATGAACTTTAATTTAATGTGTAATTGTATATATGAATTTTAATTTTGTACAATTATACACGTGAAATTTTAGTTGTGATTCAAATATATATTTGAAACTTTAATTTTGATTTAATCATGTATAATTAAATAAACAAATACATCAATTTATTTTTTATTGAATAAATATAATTAGTTATGTATGTAATAAATAAACATAAAATGATGTTATATCAATAATTGTATTAATCATTTACAAGAATTGAATCAAAATAAAACTTCATATATAAGAAAATTACATAAAATCAAAATTCATGTATATAATTATACATTAAACATAATTCATGTATAATTTTAAGGTTTATCTCTTAAATATATATATATATATATATATATATATATATATATATATATATATATATATATATATTCACAATTTGTTGGAAATAGAGTGCAAAAGCAAACTTTACTTTTTGTAATTACCATTCTGTTGGGAATTGTAGTTAATGCACAGATAACTCATTAAAATTTCTTATAAACTAATATATATATATATATATATATATATATATATATATATAAAAATTAATTTTAACTAAATTTGTTAACAGATAATATCACATAATTTAAGTCAAGATTTTAAAAATAAAAAATTTTAGCTGTTTAGTATTACTGCAACTAGGGATATAACCCATAAGATAAATTCGTGGCCATTATGATTTATAAAGTACGTCAATTATCTTTGTAATGTCAATAAAATAGTATAAATTTCATTGGATTCCGTATTCAAATAATAAATAATGATTAGAATAGTAATTTTAAAAAACCTTTTAAATGAATTGAGTTTTAGTTTTGTTGATATTAATATTATCAGCGTAAAAGTATATCAGTTTAAGTGTATTTAAATATATTTTATCTTTTTATTTAAGAGTTAGGGAGGCATTGTAAATAGTTTTAAGTCTTACATATAAAAAATTCTTAACCCTATATTTGGATTGAGGTAATACAAAAGGAAAGAAAGAAATCGAGAGAAAGTAATATCATTTCTCTTGCTTGGATAACTTTTATTTTTCTATTTAGGTAAGAGAAAGCTAAGAGAGTTAAAAGTGTCTTTTGCTTTCCCTCAAAAATGCCAAATTAAAAGGAAAATAAATAAATTTTTAAGATACTAAATAATTTTTTTACCCTCTTTTATTTTTACATAATTATATTATAAAAAAAGTTATAATTGTAAAAAATTATTATATTTAATTATTTCAATTTTTTAAGTGAAAAGAAATCAAAACTAAAGAAACAAACTAACTATACATAAAATTTCTGGACAAAACTATCTCTTGCTTTAACATCAGGAGTAATTGCTAGAACCTCACTTGGGATCTCTTGAAATACTTTCAAGGTTTGTCTTGTATTGAACGCGATTTTAGCTAAACAGTTGGTAATATTGTTTCTCTCTAGGTATGTGTTGCATGCTCCAAGTTCCAATGCTTGCTAATCATTGATGAATTCTTGTAATAAGAACAAAGGTTGAAACAATGAAAGAAGAATCTTGAATGGCCTTAACCGCTTTCAAACAGTTCAAACACATTGTAAAACAAATAATATTAAAAAATATATATGCAAAGAAGTATTATTACCTCATAAAAAGAGTAAAAGACCTAAACCATCTGAAAATGTTAATATTTTAATCGAAATAAAATATTTAAATTTACTAACAGAATTTAGCATCACATTCACATGAGCTCTCTCTCACACATGGATCAAAGAGAGAGAGAGACTCACTGTACTGACCCATCAATCCTCTTCCCTCAACGTGACTCATTGCTCATTTCCCTTTCTTTCCTTTCCTCTTGCTATTAAATATCCGTTCCTCCCAACTGCTCTATCTCCATTGCAAGTTTATAATCTCAGCTGCAATTTGAAGCTGTTTCACAAAGTACAGTGTTTTTCCAGCTTTATTTATATGTAGGTGAAATTATGGCTTTCATCCCTCTAGGCTCAAATTGGATATTTAATACCAACATTTTAATTTGACATAATTTGATTTCTCTATTTTCACGTCATTAATTAATTTAAATAGTCCTAAAAAGTATCCCAAAAAAAATCCATAGACAACATGATGAATTAGAAGAGATGCTTTTAAGAAAAAATCCATGTCAACATTTTAAATGAAATAATTACAAGCTAACTAATGATGTTATAAAAGAAAGTAGAGGGACCAACAAGTGGTTGGAAAAAGTAGGAGTGAACTTATTTTCTAAGCATTGAACCAAGCTCAAATTTTAGTGTTGACATTATTAGAATGACTTTATTTGAATATCATCTTCAGCCTCTACCAATAGTTATAAGAAAAAAGTAGAGGACTAAATTATCTCAAACAAAAGTATAAAGATTAAATTTCAAATTTAAGCACAATAAAAATATTTAAACTAGAATTTGACCATTTATATGCCACAACTTCCATTATTGTCTAATTTTCACCATAAATATTAGGTGCAATGGCAAAACCAATTACATTTTTAAAAGAACTCGAATATTAAAGACAATATTATTAAAAAGTGCACCACAAATTTTTAAAAAAAATTAATCTTTATTAAGTTGAAACCTTCATGGATATGACAAATCAAATAAGCAGAGTAACTTCAAAACACCAAGAATATGCTGAATTCATAAAAGAAAAAAAAAAAAAAAAAACTTAGAAAACTATTGCCAATGCTAACAGTTTAGGGTCCAAAAATTACCTAGTCATGGAAATACAGTTAAAGCTTAAAAACAGCCAAAAATATTGAGTATAATATTGCATTTACCTTAAGCTTATATAAGGAATTTCTTGAAATATTATTAGTTAATTTGTCGACTCTTGGAACTGTTATATACCAATTCTCAGTCATCATGGAATAATTAATTGTAAAATAAAATAAAAATGAGTTTTTTCTTTGGATATATTTCAACCTGGCGGCCATCAGTAACACAGAAGTTTTATTTTTTCATTTTAGTCAACTGACAAAATAAGAAGCAACAGAAGTCCACTTTGAAGTAAGAGTTTAAATTTACATTCCGACAAAACAAGGTTAAAATAAATGCAGCCAATACCTTGAACGATGTGCAGAGTTTGAAACTTAGAATTGAAGGAAATAAGAGATGCTTTCGATGGTTCCCTGATTGGATTTGGCGATATCGATTAATTCAGGAGATTGAAACGCAGACATTGCATATCACTAATCTCCTTGAAAAGTATAAATTAATTGAAACAGTCGCCCATCATGCTGAGCTTCTTGGGTTAGAGTTGGTTGCACAAAAGGATCTTATGGATTCTAAATCTTCAATTGCTGCTTTCAACAAAATCATGAAGGCGTTGAATGATTACAAAGTCAACATGATTGGAGTATGGGGCATGGGAGGGGTGGGTAAAACCACCTTGGTAACTAAAGTTGGCAAAAAAGCCAAAGAATTACAACTTTTCCATAAAGCTGTAATAACCTTTGCTTACCAAACTCCAAACATTGAAAATATTCTGTGTAAAATAGCAGATTTGTTGGAGTTTTTTAACAAAGAAAGAAAGCAAAACAGAGAATTAGGAGTATATCGGCTTTATTTTCTATTTCATTATTTACATGAATTTCTCAAATTCAATTAATAAAATCTTGAAATTTAAAAAATATTTTTTACACGCAAAATAAATCAACTAAGCACGATCATTCATCATCTAAACACATCAAAAAATCTATCAATTAAGATTGATTTTACCTAAAACACACTAAAAATAAACACGCACTCGTCACTAATAGGGTGCACCAAAATATTTTTATTCAATCCGCGGATACAGTCCACACGTACATTCCGTATTTCTTCAACCAGCCATACAGTTCACAGTTCATGGGGCCGCAAGTTTGATCCCACGTGGACAGTCCGTAAGGCTCACTGTCTGCGTCATGACTATGCACATGATGGTCCACATAATGACAGTCCGCGAGGCAGCTCGTCAAATGATTATCCGTCAAGTGATTTGTATTTGGACTGTTTGTCATTTGTGCGAGCTGTTGCATGGTTGGTCATTTCGCAATAAGATTTCATACATTTAAAGTTTGAGAAAACTACTACAGAAGGGCAAAGTGAAGGCAAGGTCCTCGTTATCCCCGATGATATTTGGAAGAAGCTCAACTTGGAGAAGATAGGAATTCCATTCGGTGCAAATCGCAACGGTATTAAAATCATTTTGACAACACGTCGAAGGACAGTGTGCGAATCCATGAAATGTCAAGATGCAGTTCCACTGAATCTTTTAGATAAAGATGAAACATGCACTTTGTTCAAAATGAATGCAGGCCCGGATAAAGCTCGTCCCAATGTTTTGAGGTGGCTATGAAAGTTGCTAAAGAATGCAAAGGCCTACCCATGGCTATTCTAACACTAGCAAAGGCTTTAAAAGGTACAGAAACTATTACGGGGTGGGAAAGTCGTAGAATAGTAGATATTGGAAACATTGAAGAAGAAGAAGAGGAAGAGAAAAATACGTACATGTGTCTTAAGGTTAGTTATTATTACTTGAAAAAGGAAACGACCAAAAGGTGTGTAACACCCTTCACCCGTATCCGACACCGGGACAAGGTTCGAGGCGTTACCGGACTTAAACATTCACAAACATATAAAATCGGGTCACAAAGTTCTGCCCAAAATTAAAACTTGCAAACCACAATGAATAAAGACCACATCTCATGGCCATGTACAAAAGCTCAATGTAGGCCAATACGTAAACCAAATCATAATAATAATACATGACATGAAACAAACTTCCTATACATGCCACTCACATGAAAATATTTAACATATACTAGCCAATATTCCAAGGATAATGGCTTGATAGTGTGATGCTGCCTCCGACGATCTCCAACCCCTGAGCTGACCTGACAAACTAAAAAAATGGAAAGAAGGAAGTAAGCTTTACGCTTAGTAAGCAAGTATATAAATAATGAATAAAGAATTTAGTATGATTACATAATAACTCAAGTGTATCTACTTTTAATTTCACTATTTATTCCACTTTGGTCAAGCTATCTTTCCTGCATCATATTCACTAAATAAATCATAACTCGAGTTACGAAACTCGAAATCCAATTCCGTAAATTTTCCTTGAAACTAGACTCATATATCTATTCACTAATTTTTTTCTATAATTTTTGATCAAGGCAATTAGTACAGTTTATTAGTTAAAATTTCCCCTGTTACACAACTTGACTGATCTGACCTCTGTTCACTACAAATTTAATTTCTCCCAGTATACAATTCAAATAATCATGAAACTTGTTTCATTTAAAACTATACTCAATAAGGAATCCATGAATGTATTGTATGGCTCTTAATAATTTTTGTACAATTTATGGTGAATTTCTAAAGTTAGAACAGGGGATCTTAAATTCATTCAGAACCTGTTTCACAAGAATTCAATTATCACATAATATAAAAGTCTTTTTTTTCCCCAGTTTCTTTTATATGAAAGTAGACCCATTAAGCTTTAATTCCATAATTTATTTGATATTTAATTCTACTTCCATGATTTTTGGTGAATTTTTAAAGTTATGCAACTGCTGCTGTCCAACATTGTTTTACTATAAAAATTCACTCTTACATAATTCGCTCAATTCTTTCCATTTTACCGAGGTTCGCTCACATATCGAGCATATTGCTCATAAATTCAAATAAACATATACTTGCACTTATTCATCACATAATCACTTTCACATGTATCTTCATTTAATCGATTTCCCGTTGAACTCATCGGAATAACAACAGATACACAACTACCTGAACATTTTCCCATTTCTACACTTGTAGCCGAAGCTATATGATACGCATAGTAGCCTGCACTTAGTACTACACATGCGACCAATAATCTGGTACACGTAGTAGCCTGCACTTAGTACTACACACCTGACCATAGTTTTCGGGTACGCATAGTAGCCTGCACTTAGTACTACACATGCGACCAATAATCTGGTACACGTAGTAGCTTTGCACTTAGTACTACACACGTGACCTCACAATAGTTCATTTGTATCGTTTCTATTCCGAAGGTTCAACAGGAAATTCCTCACTTTTCCAACATTTTACTAAATTGTCCGAAATCAATTTAAATTCATAACTTTCATTAAATAACCATTTGATAGGCAGCCATATTCCACATGTTATCAAAATACAATAACGTAAAAGAAATCGATGATTTATTTACGTACAAACTTACCCTCGGTGCAAAATATAGAAATTTTGCAATTAGTCCAAAACAATTTTCCTTCCCCGTTCGAGATCGATTCCACGCCTTTCTTAATTATTGAGCTTAGAAGTTGAAGAAACCCTAGCTATGGTAGTAAGTAAAATTCAGCAGCAACATGAAGAAGATGAATGGATTTTTGCTTGATTTTTCCCATTTTATTTCATTTAATATCCAAATGACCAAAATGCCCTTACTTACTAAACTTTCAAAAATTCCATCCATGTCCAATTTTTGTCCATAACTTAGAAATTGGTCAAATTGCTATTTAAGACCTCCTAATTAATATTTTAAAGCAATTTCATACTAGAAACTTCTAGAATGCAAGTTTTGCAACTTATTCAATTTAGTCCCTAACTTCAAATTAAGCACTTTATGCATTGAATTTCTTCACGAAATTTTCACACAATCATGTAATCATATCATAGACCTCAAAATAATTATAAAATAATTATTTCTATCTCAAATTTGTGGTCCCGACATCACTATTCCGACTAGGCCCAAAATCAGGGTGTTACAACTCTTCCCCCCTTTAGGGATTTTCGTCCCCGAAAATCTTACCGAAAAAGTGGTCTTCACTTAGATTCCTCAATCTCATACTCAATAATAAAGTACCTTCACCCAAGCAGTGCCTCCAATACATCTCTTTAATTTCTCATTTCCATCCTAATATCAATCCTGGCAAAGATAATTCAGTAGATTCGATGCTCGCTTTTTAACCCCATTAACAATTTAGATTCTCTGTGGCCTCAATGCTCTATACTATCACATTACCTTATTGTCTTGAAACACATCACAATTCATACAACAAGACATTACTAAAAAAATCGGAAGTCTTTACTCAATACAGATTAGTCCAAATTTCGGACATTCCAGTTAACAATATTCTTATCTGTTCAAACTTTACCAACATGTAATAAACTTTTCAGCTTTCACAAAACAAAAACCTCATCATTCGTAGTGGTTTTTACTCATATAAATTTTTTTTTTTAAGAGATATACACTTATCGTTTAGAATATTTGCCTTTTATCCGTACAGAAATGAAATTCTATTATTAGACTTGAGAAAAATAATCCTGACATAATTGTCACATGAAATATTTCAAATAAATAATTCACACTGATTGAACACTCGAGTCGATCTTAATCACCAGTGACTGACATTTCCAGTAATCTTTTACTATTCATTCATTACGCTAACTAAAACCATCTCAATTGCATTAGTTCAAGTAACAAAAATATCTCAATTGAAGTCATTAATTATAATTGACTTATTTGAGAGAAGTAATCCACCATATCGATTGAGACTCACACTTTTATCACTTAGGTCTTTACTGTTGTCAAGTCCTTACACGGAAATTTAAAAAAAATCCTAATGCCAAAATTCCTCCAGCCGTAATTGTCACATTCAGATATTACAGATTTCAAATATTATTTCCCACAACTAGTTCTCCCATCACAAATTTCATATTAGACCTTTCGCTAAAGAAGACCAGTTCTGAATAAATTTTGAATTACACTTTTCTCGACCTTGTACCTGAGTAATTCGATTTACCAAAGTAAATTTCTTCTCTAACTGGAACAGTGCATTTCAATAATCTTTATGGCAACCTGATACTTTTCTAGCTCTGTCTTTACTTATCAATTCATTCTTAATCTCTAATTATATTTATAATTATTCTATCACTGAACTCTCTTTGAATTTTCAAGCGGGAACTTATTCAGTATGTATCTCATGAAATTCAATCATACGTACCACTTCAATAAGAGGGAGGAGTTATAGGGCCTCTGACTCGTCTTTCTTATACATACACATATAACACAACTTTCATCATCATAGCAACATCGTCAAAATCATGTCATTCATTCAGGTAATACATCATTCATATTGGTTTACACCAAATTTTCTAGTTATGCTATTTAAACAAGTAACTTATACATGCATTCTATGTTTTCTGGGTAGCTTTACTTACCCATTCATTTACTCAAACAAATCATACTCATGACATCGTATAAGGGCCAAACAATCATAGTTATTTGCATCATAGTCACAACTTTCATTTCGTGCATCATTATATACATATCCTTACAATCATATAATTCAGTCCAAACAATTTAACATAGATAATTTCATTTCATTATAATCCTTTATCTCATAAAAAAAATATCATTGACATTCATCAACATTCAACGTCCAACCAGGACAATGACATTTTTATTCATATTAAAATATTATAAACCTTTATTCGTACCTTTCTGAATCTAAACTTATTATAATCGTAATTTACTCAATTACCTTTGCATCACGTTAAACATGGTCAGTGCAGCTCGGTTGGAGAGTACCTCTGTCTAAACAAGACGGTTCTCATACGCGTCGGAAGACATCATACTATCATAGATCCGTGGCATATATGGCTAGACTTTTTCACATGCTAGGTTAGTCCGAGAACCGACTAAACCATAGCTCTGATACCACTAAATGTAACACCCTTCACCCGTATCCGACTCCGGGACAAGGTTCGAGGCATTACCGGACTTAAACATTCACAAACATATAAAATTGGGTCACAAAGTTCTGCCCAAAATTAAAACTTGCAAACCACAATGAATAAAGACCATATCTCATGGCCATGTACAAAAGCTCAATGTAGGCCAATATGTAAACCAAATCATAATAATAATACATGACATGAAACAAACTTCCTATACATGCCACTCACATGAAAATATTTAACATATACTAGCCAATATTCCAAGGATAATGGCTTGATAGTGTGATGCTGCCTCCGACGATCTCCAACCCCTGAGCTGACCTAACAAACTAAAAAAATGGAAAGAAGGAAGTAAGCTTTACGCTTAGTAAGTAAGTATATAAATAATGAATAAAGAATTTAGTATGATTACATAATAACTCAAGTGTATCTACTTTTAATTTCACTATTTATTCCACTTTGGTCAAGCTATCTTTCCTGCGTCATGTTCACTAAATAAATCATAACTCGAGTTACGAAACTCAAAATCCAATTCCGTAAATTTTCCTTGAAACTAGACTCATATATCTATTCACTAATTTTTTTCTATAATTTTTGGTCAAGCCAATTAGTACAGTCTATTAGTTAAAATTTCCCCTGTTACACAGCTTGACTGATCTGACCTCTGTTCACTACAAATTTAATTTTTCCCAGTATACAATTCAAATAATCATGAAAATTGTTTCATTTAAAACTATACTAAATAAGGAATCCATGAATGTATGGTATGGCTCTTAATAATTTTTGTACAATTTATGGTGAATTTCTAAAATCAGAACAGGGGATCTTAAATTCATTCAAAACCTGTTTCACAAGAATTCAATTATCACATAATATAAAAGTCTTTTTTTTCCCCAGTTTCTTTTATATGAAAGTAGACCCATTAAGCTTTAATTCCATAATTTATTTGATATTTAATTCTACTTCCATGATTTTTGGTGAATTTTTAAAATTATGCAACTGCTGCTGTCCAACATTGTTTTACTACAAAAATTCACTCTTACATAATTCACTCAATTCTTTCCATTTTACCGAGGTTCGCTCACATATCGAGCATATTGCTCATAAATTCAAATAAACATATACTTGCACTTATTCATCACATAATCACTTTCACATGTATCTTCATTTAATCGATTTCCCGTTGAACTCATCGGAATAACAACAGATACACAACTACCTGAACATTTTCCCATTTCTACACTTGTAGCCGAAGCTATATGATACGCATAGTAGCCTGCACTTAGTACTACACATGCAACCAATAATCTGGTACACGTAGTAGCCTGCACTTAGTACTACACACCTGACCATAGTTTTCGGGTACGCATAGTAGCCTGCACTTAGTACTACACATGCGACCAATAATCTGGTACACGTAGTAGCCTGCACTTAGTACTACACACGTGACCTCACAATAGTTCATTTGTATCGTTTCTATTCCGAAGGTTCAACAGGAAATTCCTCACTTTTCCAACATTTTACTAAATTGTCCGAAATCAATTTAAATTCATAACTTTCATCAAATAACCATTTGATAGGCAGCCATATTCCACATGTTATCAAAATACAATAACATAAAAGAAATCGATGATTTATTTACGTACAAACTTACCTCGGTGCAAAATATAGAAATTTTGCAATTTAGTCCAAAACATTTTCCTTCCCCCGTTCGAGATCGATTCCACGCCTTTCTTAATTATTGAGCTTAGAAGTTGAAGAAACCCTAGCTATGGTAGTAAGTAAAATTCAGCAGCAACATGAAGAAGATGAATGGATTTTTGCTTGATTTTTTCCATTTTATTTCATTTAATATTCAAATGACCAAAATGCCCTTACTTACTAAACTTTCAAAAATTCCATCCATGTCCAATTTTTGTCCATAACTTAGAAATTGGTCAAATTGCTATTTAAGACCTCCTAATTAATATTTTAAAGCAATTTCATACTAGAAACTTCTAGAATGCAAGTTTTGCAACTTATTCAATTTAGTCCCTAACTTCAAATTAAGCACTTTATGCATTGAATTTCTTTACGAAATTTTCACACAATCATGTAATCATATCATAGACCTCAAAATAATTATAAAATAATTATTTCTATCTCAAATTTGTGGTCCCGACATCACTATTCCGACTAGGCCCAAAATCAGGGTGTTACAAGGTGCTTCTTACTGTGTGCTTTATATCCAGAAAATCACTCAATTGATGAGGAAGATTTGGTTCGACATGCTTGGGGGCTTGAGGTTATAGTGTTGGATGCCGTCAAACACCTAAAAGATTCTTGTTTGCTATTAGAAAGTGGCTACGAAGATGAATATGGAAAAAGGTATGTTCACTAAAATCTAGGACAATGGCCACCCTTATATGGTGGTCCAACAAATTTTTCCATTGGTTATTTCTTTTTCATAAATGATTATGTAGTTTGCTATGCAAGCTCAACCAAATCCAGGTTAATAATAGTGGTAATAACTTCTACTCTTGCTTGGTTGAGCTTAAGGAATATTCTTTATTAACAAAAAAATAATTTTTTTATGGGCAATTTATTAAAAAAATCCCTTTTATATCATTATTTACAGAAATGGGCCGATTTTTTTATTATTTATTGGAAAGGGTCATTTTCCCTAAAAGCGCATCCACGTCAGCGCGAAGTCAGGGTACGTGTCAGTAAAATGCTTCCCTGAGGAGCGTTTTGCCCCTTTTTTTAGGGTTAGGGTTTTTGATTGGTTTAGGGTTAGGGTTTTAGTGTTTTTTAAGAGAAAAATTAATTAAATTAGGTTGAGGGTTAATTAATTAAATTAACTATTAAATTAAAAAATAACTAAATTAGGGTTAGGGTTTGTTAATTAAATTAACTACAAATTACGAAAAAAAGCTCCTATGTGGACGCTCTTTTGCTACAATAGTATCTAAAAAAATAATTTTGAGAATATGTTTCTGAACAAATAGTGTCAAAAACGCTTCAAGAAGGATGCACTATTAGCAAAATTATGGAAAAAAGCTCCCACGTGGATGCTCTTTTGCTACAGTAGTATCTGAAAAAATAATTTTAAGAAGATGTTTCTGAACAAATAGTGTAAAAAATGCTTCAAGAATGATGCACTGTCAGCAAAATTACAAAAAAAAGCTCCCACGTGGATGCTCTTTTGGTACAGTAGTATTTGAAAAAGCCTTAGACTATAAATGAGCCAAATTTCATTCTCAGGTTGCATAAGCTACAGTAAGAGAAATTAAGGCTAAAGTAAAATAGAAACTGAAGATGAGTGACCGTATTAGTGTTATTATTTACTATGATGGCGAGGTCCGTGACACCGAGAATGGCGTTGTTTTTTTATCGGAGAACACAACGCGACTGGTTTTTAACCAGAACATAGATTTGATAGAACTTTGTAAAAGAATTAGGCGTAAAATCTTTGGAACGACGCCAATGAAAGTTTTGTCTATTAAGTATCATTTTGTACTTCAGTTGATCTCGTGAGATATGACTCATTTGACATCAAAGGTCCTCGTAGCTTGGAGGCAATGGTGCAGACTCATCTTGTTAGTGGATCACCCTATCTTGAGTTATATGTACAAATTTCATCGTCAAATGATGCATTTGTGACTTCAACATCTAATGCTGTTCGAGAGGAATACACGACCCCTGCCCGACACTTCGTTAGTGGGTGGCAAAACACGAAACCGCCCATGTTTGGTAGCAGTATGGAATACACCCCTGCACGACACTCCATTGGTGGATGGGACATGCACCTCGGTGGGTCGATGTTTGATACTGGAAATAGGTACTGGGGAATGAAATCAACTTCTAGTGGTTGGTAATCCACATCGGGTTTGGGACCTCGTTCGTTGAAGATGATGGTGGGTTGGATGATGAGTCTGATGTGGATCCACCTCGAGAGCCTAGCCCCGATGGTGTAGAAGTTGCATTATTTTCTGAACCAGAGCCTATTCCAACCATACTTGAATATGTTGAAAGGGGTTCAGATGATGAAGAAGAAGATCCGCGATTTAGGGCGTACTCGCCTCCAGCCCATATGCATAATGTCGATCTATCTCAAGATGATACGTTAGAGTTTCTAGATCTACCACACAGAAGACGTGATCGTACAAGTTCGTCATTGGATTCAGGTGAAATGGAAGTAGGCAGGGAGTTTTCCAATAAGGATAGTTTTCTTGGTGCATTGAAACAACATAGCATCATGAATGGGGTTAGCTACAACGTGGTTAAATCCAAATCCGACAAGTTTGAGGCTAGGTGTGCAGGGCAAGACGGTACATGTTCATGGAAAATCATGGGAGATAAAAAATTACAAAGGTCCACATACATGTGTTGGCGGTAAAGTATCACTAGGTGTTTAGAGTTTTTGAATAATACTGTTATTACGTAATGTTGCATTATTTAACATACTTCGTTGATAGGTGTTTCACAAGATCATCCCAAGATGGTTTCAGATATGTTAGCTAGCTTAATACTACCGACGGTGAAGGCAGATCCGAAAACTTCAGTGTTGGTCTTAATTGCCAATATTCGTAGCCAATTGAAGTACACGCCCTTTTACTGCGAGGTTTGGATAGCTAAGCAGAAGGCGTTGGAAAAGATGCATGGTAGGTGAGACGCTTTATATAATGAAGTGTGGCAGTGGTGTCAGGTGCTGGAGAGATATGTCCCAGGTTGCATAACAGACCTTGAAACAGCACCTGCGTACTACAACGACCGATTGCTCATTGGATGCCAAGTGTTCAAGCATCTGTTCTGGAGCTTTAAGCAATGTCGGGACGCATTTATATACTGCAAGCCATTGGTACAAATTGACGGTACCTTTATGTATGGTAGATATACCCATCGGTTATTGCTAGCTGTGGCACAAGATGGTAGTGGGAGAATCATTCCAATTGCATTTGCAATAACACCGGGGAAGTCAGCTGATGACTGGGATTTCTTTCTTTCTAGGTTAAGGAGGCATGTCTGTCCCCAACCTGATATATGCATTATATACGTAATACTAAATAATAAATACTAAATACTAAATACTAAATATGAAACGACTATTTTATTATGTATATATATTTTATCTAATACTTGTGCTTCCGACCGTTGGTCTAATAGAAGTCGTATATCTTCAAGAGATGTGGGTATTCCAACATAACTAACCAAATGGTTCCACCTAATTAAATAATTTTTTAGCATATAATTATATTTTAAATCTACGTAATAATTGTAAAATCTAATATAAAATTTACCTCGTTATTAGTGGAAATGTATATGGGTGGTTCACTTGATGACGTAAAAATGGAAAGCGAAATCGTGCCCATGATTGCAGTAGTGATAGACATCCTTCGATTTTGGCTTTATTAGGTCGCATCGCCCCGCACATCTTCCGGTACAATGTTGCTAACACGGTAGACCCCCAACTTAATTCACTTGCTGCTCTAAAATCAACGAGTTTCAGCAGCCATCTCAGATTATGCGGTTTCGTGACAAGTCCGGCATCAGATAACCCCCAATCATCTCAAGAATGTATGCCCGAGCATATCGTATTCTTTCTAATTCAGTCGAATCATTATTCAGCTCCAGAAATGTGTCTCGTAACCAACCCATCTCGATCCAACCTCCGTTAATATTATCCAGAATAACACCCAAAAGCTCGTAGCATAAGGCTCCCCAATCAGTAGATTGAGCGGACCCGGTGACTGTGTACCCATTGACCGGCAATCCCAATTGCAATTGCACATCTTCCAGAGTGATAGTACACTCTCCGCATGGAAGATGGAAAGTGCGCGTCTCGGGTCTCCACCTCTCTATCAACGCACTGATTAGTTTCGGGTCCAACTTGCACCCAGGGCTTATCGTGGCCACGTGCCAAAAACCCGCTTCTTGCAGGTAATTCTCTATCAACGGCGATGGAGGACCAGACATATTACGGATATAGCATTGCAACACTCGATCTACAGACTGTTATAAAAAAATTATAAAATAAATATTAATTAAAATTGCATAAATGAAAAAAAATTAAATACTATTCAAAAATTAATTAAACTTATCACTTACCATTGTCATTTGATCGACAGAGATGTGTTTTGTATATAGACGAATTAATTCTCCGGTCATTGCTAACACGATCGAATATTTTTGTAATTTTAAAAATAAAACTAATTCAAAAAAATTTAAACAGAGCTTTTTACAAAAATTAGATAGAGCTTTGACAAAAATTGAGAGAAATTTGAGAGAATTGTGAGAGGACTATTGTGTGAAAAAATGAAAGGGGGAGGGGCCTTTTATAGTTTTTTTTTTGACCGTTGGAGTTCAAACGGTCATGTGACCGTTGGGGGCAAAAAGCATTTTGCCCACGTCAGCACAAAGCGCTTCCTCTGGGGGAGTATTTTGCTGACACATCCCCTGACTTCGCGCTGACGTGTACTCGCTTTCGGGGAAAATGACCCTTTCCGGTAAATAATTAAAAAATCAGGCCATTTCAATAAATAATGATATAAAAAAGCTTTTTTTAGTAAATTGCCTTTTTTTTATCTATTTTTCATTTTAAATACATTTTAAATTAGTAAACAATATAAAAAGTTTTAATAATAAACACAATATTAATATATTGTTCCTGTTAGAATTACAGGTAAATAGGTGTAAAATATAAAGTCTCATCCTTCTGTTGAATTGTTAAGACAAAATTATTTGATTTTTTTTTTTTTCGTAGAATTTATATTATGATGAATATGATAAAATACATCAGAAGTTTATGCTTTTATTTAAAAGTTTTTAATCATGTTACTTGCGTAGAAGGGATTGTATGAAATTGTAATTCAACGTATTCCCTATTCCTTTCCAATAGCAAAATGACAAATCAGATTTTTTCTACTGGTTTTCAGCTTTTTTTTTGTTGAAACATTTCAAATCCAACTAAAAATGCTAAAAATCATGAGGAAAAATCTGATTTGTTATTCTCCTATTTAAAAAGGATAAAGATAATATGAAATTACAGTTTCATACAATTCTTTCTCATTGCTTACGTTTATTTTTAATAGAAAAATTAAGTTACATGTTATGCTTCGTGACTTGGCTCTATAGATTACATCGAGAAAGTGGCTTTATGATTAAATCTAATTTTGAATTATTGAATGAAATCCAAAAACCTTGCACGGCAATTGCATTATCCGGTAAGGAAGAGAAAGAATTTCCTAAAGGGTTGGTATGTCCGAAGCTTGAAATTATGTTACTTACTAATTGTGATACATCAGTTGCATGTTTCCAAGGTATGAAAGAATTGAAAGTTATAAGCCTTGATGGACAAACAGGAGTTTTTAAGACACCCCTTTCCTTGAATGCTCTTACATCCTTAAAGAAACTCTGAGTTCTGCAAGTAAAAAAACTTAAGCGGGTTGAAGACTTGGCACCACTAGGAAACCTGACAACACTTGAAATTCTCAATTTGTATGATTCAACAATCCAGGAACTTTCAGATAACTTGGGGAACTTAAAAAGGCTAAAGGTGTTGGATCTAAGTAATTGTAAGGTTTTGTTGAGATTTCCCTCCAACTTGATTTGAAGTTTCTACCAACTATAGGAGTTGTACCTAAATGCTTCAAACATTCTAATGATAGAAGAAACAACTGGTGAGAGTAATGGGTCCCCAAAAAGAACACAGTGATTAGAAAGATATAAAATAGCCATAAACGCAGTGATCAATTATTATTGTGTCCCTAAAAAGTACATATAAGAAGGTCTTTGCTTTAAATGTTGTTTCAGAGTTGCTTTGGATGATAGAGTCACTTGATGTGTTCGAAATCATAGATGAATACGTCGAATGCTTGACTGATAGAACTCAACGGAATGTACCGGCTTCATTTATCTTGCTAAATCTGAAAAAAATTGGGAATTAGAAGCTGTAGGAATCTGAAAAAGGTATTTCAGATAAGCAAGGTAGAAGAAACTGATGCACCATAGCTCTCAAGATTAAGACAATTAGATCTATGTGATTTGTCTAATTCGAGTTGCATATGAGATCTGCAAACGTAACACGTCAGCCTTCAATATTTGGTGAAGTTTAGACAAGTTTCCAAGTCTGAAACCACTCTTCTCAGTTTCTACTGATCAAAGTCTGATACTTTTGGAATATGTTACGATAGATCATTGTCATGAATTGAAGCAAATAGTGAGATAATTGGAAAACGGTGAAGAAATATTACCGAGCATCAACTCTTAACATTTTTTATGCTTCCCCAAGTTAACGTCATTTGGTATAATTGATTGCGATGGTTTGGAGTATATTTTGTTGGAACAATTTTAAATATTTATAGTGTTCTAACAACTTGAAGATGCCTCTCTGAAGAGACATGAAAATTCTTATAAATAGAAATGAGATTTCATTTGGATATCACACGAACAAGTTCTAAAAAGTCTTTCTATCCTTCCTCCAACTTCTAATATTATTAGATTGTTCTATAAAATATAACTGCAGAAATCCTACATAGAAATTAAGTTTTTTGTTATACATTACTCAGTGTCTAGTGGACTATTCTCGTTAGTGCAAACCCCAGTAGTCATCGTCTTCATTGTATCCTCAAGGTTTATTTGCTTGAAACTCTTTTGCACACAGAATATAGGTGGGGGTAAATAGAACCTTAAAGATAGTGACTTGCTACACGCCTTGGAGCCTTGTCTTATTTCTTCATTTTTTGTTTGAGTTTCGTTCGTATGTTCTAGATTTTCCTCACTGGAGATTTGTACTAACAATTTTAAGGTTTTATTTCACGATGACTACTACAACACATGAAAGTGAAACACTAAGGGAGTTGACTTCCATCTTTGTCAAACTTGATCTGTTTGATGGTGACAATTTTTTACGATGGCAGAAAAAGATACAGTTCTTATTATCAACTTTGAAGATTGGCTATGTTTTGGATACTTCAAGACTGAAACAGAATGAAAACGAATTTGTTGCTGCAACCCGAGAAAAGAAAAAATGGGGCAATGCTAATTACATGTGCATAGGCCACATATTTAATGGTTTATCCAATGGTTTGTTTGACACCTACCAAAAAGAGGTCACCGCTAAAGAATTATGGGACAAATTGGAAACAAGATACATGATCGAAGATGCTACAAGTAAGAAATTTCTTGTTAGTTGTTTCAATAATTATCAAATGATTGATGATTGTTCTATTATTGAACAATTTCGTGATATTGAAAAAATGATGAATTAGTTTAAGCAATATGATATGAAAATGGATGAAACGATTGCTGTATCCTCCATTATAGACAAACTTCCTCCATTTTGGAAAGACTTTAAAAGAAGTCTAAAACATAATAAAGAGGAAATATCTCTTAAGGCTTTGGTAAATCATCTTTGTATTGAAGAAAAATATCAAAAGCAAGATCAGAACTTAGATTCTGAAAATGCCAAAGTGCATGTTATTGAGGAAGTACAGACTACTAAACCATCCAAGAGAAAGTTCAAACAGACTGATAGAGCACTTAAGTTCAAAAAAAAAAAAAAAAATAGGTTCATGCTATCATTGTGGTAAGTCGAGACATTTCAAGAATGAATGTCGATTTTTAAATAACAAATCATAATCTAAGGCTGATAATAACAAAATGTTCGTTGTAGTGATATATGAAATTAATATAACACAAGATGATAATGCATGGTGGATTGATACTGGAGCAACCAAACATGTATGCAAAGACAAAAACATGTTCACAATAAAGTGAAAATGACAATATTTTGTACATGGGAAATTCATCCACCGCAACAATCAAAGGCAAAGGGTATGTTGAACTACAATTCACTTTTAGAAAAGTTTTAACCTTGAATAATGTATATTATGTACCATAAGTTAAGAAGAATTTAGTGTCTAGATGTTTGTTGAATAAGTTTGGTTTCAAACTTATTTTTGTGGCATATAGGTTTATTCTATCAAAGGGAGGAATTTTTGTAATGAAAGGGTATATGTATGAGAGCATGTTCAGACTCAATATTATTAATAAGAATAAAAATATTATTTCTGCTTATATGGTTGAATCTTCTTGTTTATGACATTATAGATTAGGTCATTTGAATTATAGAAAATTGAATAATATGCTTAAGTTAGATTTAATTCATGTTTTTAACAATAATATTGAAAAATGCAATACATGTATGTTGACTAAAATTACAAGAAGCCCTTTCCCTAAGGTTAAAAGGAAAACAAAGTTACTTGATTTGATATATATTGATTTATGTCACATACATAATACTCCTACATTAGGTGGAAAGAAATATTTTATTACTTTTATTGATGATTGTTCTAGATATTTCTATGTATATTTATTGCATTCAAAAGATGAAGCGCTTGATAAATTTAAAGTTTATAAATCTTCAAAACTCAAGAAGACTTACCTACCACAAACCAAATAGAATCAACAGCCCCCTAATCGCAGAGATTGAAAAACATAATAGCAAACTGGAATCAAAAAAGGAAGACCATAAAAGAAGAGTTTGGAAGAGAAGAATTTTTTTAGAAGAATGTCAAATGTTTTCTGAAGGGGAGAGAAAAACAAAATTTGAAAAAAAAACAAAATAAAAAAGGATGATACACAAATCCCATTATCTCTCCCACTAACCCACTATGTAACCACTTACTCAGAATTTCTGTTCAACCGAAACTCTTTTAGTTAAATAAGCAAAAATAAACTCCCTCGCTCGAGCAGGGATTCGAACATAGGACCTCCAACACACCAGTTTCCTTACCACTCGAACCAAAAGACTTATTCTGATATGAATTTACAGGCAATCTAAAATAAGCCAATTGAACAGAGATAGGACTTAATTCCAAAAATAATAAAATTTACTAAAGGTAAGGCTTGAACCCAATACCTCACACACACACCTAGAACACTTAACCATTGAAGCAGATACACAGTTGTGTCTGATATTTACAGAAACAAAGACATATATATATATATATCAGGGCGTTACGACTCTACCCTCTAAAAGAAATTTTGAGCACAAAATTTACCTGATTAGAATAGATGAGGGTACTGCTGACGCATCGAGTCCTTAGGTTCCTCGTGGCCTCCTCAATGCCATGATTCCACCACAGAACCTTCACTAAAGGTATGGATTTCCTCCTCAGAACCTTAATATTTCGATCCAAAATCTGAATCGGCTCCTCTTCAAAAGTTAAGTCTGGTCTAACATCGATCTCCTCAATAGAGGCAACATGAGATGGATCAGACCAATATCGCCTCAACATCGAGATGTAAAAGACATCGTAAATACGGTCTAACTCTAGAGGTAGCTCCAACTGATAAGCAACCGGTCCTACACGCTTCAGGATTCGATATGGCCCAATGAACCTAGAGCTTAACTTGCCCTTACGAGTGAATCTCAGAACTTTCTTCCACGAAGAAACCTTAAGAAAGACGAAGCCCCCCACAGAGTACTCAATATCTCTCCTCTTCAGATCTGCATAAGACTTTTGTCTATCCAAAGCCGCTTTCAGACGATCCTGAATCAGTCGAACATTATCCTTAGTCTCAAAAACTAACTCAGGACCCAAAACCCCACATTCACCCAATTCAGTCCAACATAGCGGTGTATGACACTTACTTCCATACAAAGCCTCGTAAGGTGCAATTTGGATACTAGCCTAGAAACTGTTATTGTAGGCAAACTCCACTAGCGACAAATAATCCTCCCAACTACCTCGGCACTCAATCATATAGCTCTGAAGCATATCCTGCAGTATCTGAATCACCCTCTCAGATTGGCTGTCGGTCTGAGGGTGAAACGCAGTACTGAAGTCTAACCTCGAATCCAGAGCCTCATGTAACTTTTTCCAAAATCGAGATGTGAAGCAAGAATCCCTAACAAAAATGATCAAAACAGGTACCCCATGCAGTCTCACAATCTCCGAAATGTAGAGCTTTGCTAGCTTCTGCAGAGAATAGTCCATCTGAACTAGAATGAAGTGTGCAGACTTGGTCAATCGATCCAAGATGACCCAAACAAAGTCCTTCTTAGTGGGTGTCAATGAAAACCCACTAACGAAGTCCATCGTTACACGTTCTCACTTCCATAAAGGAATCTTAACTGGCTGTAACAAACCTGAAGGCAACTAATGCTCAGCCTTAACTTGCTGACACGTCAGACATCGAGCAACAAAATCAGTAACCTCACGCTTCAAACCCGACCACCAATACAGTTCATGGAGATCCCAGTACATCTTATTACCACTAGGATACATAACATAAGGGCTATTATGTGCCTCCCTCAGAAGCGGCTGTCTCAAATTAGAGTCTCATCCACTAGCTGTTTATCTCGAATCTGATCAATCCAAGTCGGCTTAACCTACAACTCGGCCAACGAACTCCCATAGTTAAACAAACTAGGACGAGCGAACATCGCCCTCAGATCAGACATTACTCTACGACTTAGAGCATCGGCCACTACATTGGCCTTACCAGGATGGTACTCTATAGTGCAGTCATAATCTTTGAGCAGTTCAATCCATCATCGCTGCCTAAGGTTTAACTTCTTCTGAGTAAGGAGATACTTGAGGCTCTTGTGATCGGTATAGATAATACACCTCTCACCATACAGATAATACCTCCATATTTTCAACGCAAAAACTACTGCAGCCAACTCAAGATCATGCATCGGATGATTTCCCTCGTGTGTCTTAAGCTGCCAAGACGTATACGCCACCACCTTACCCTCTTGCATCAGTACATATCCTAAACCAATGTACAACGCATCACTATAGACCACAAACTCTTTACCGGGTTCAGGCTGTATCAGAACATGAGCCTGAGTCAAAACAGTTTTGAGCTTCTTAAAGCTCGATTTTTGTGCATCAGTCCAAACAAATGGCACACCATTACGCAGAAGCTTGGTCAAGGGAGCTGCAATCAGAGAGAATCCCTCAACAAACCAACGATAATAACCCACCAAACCGTGAAAGCTGCAAATCTCAGACACATTCTTAGGTTGTTTCCAATCCAGTACAGCCTCAATCTTCCTTGGATCTATACAAATCCCCTCAGCAGAAACCACATGCCCCAAGAAGGTTACTTCTCACAACCAGAACTCGCACTTACTCAACTTAGCGTAGAGATGTTTTTGTTGAAGAATCTGAAGCACCACTCTAAGATGCTCATCATGCTCATCCCCAGTCTTAGAGTAAACCAAAATGTCGTCGATGAAAACCACAACGAACTGATCCAGATAAGGCTGAAACACTCAGTTCACCAGATCCATGAATGCAGTTAGAGCATTCGTTAAACCGAAAGGCATAACTAGGAACTCGTAATGCCCATAACGAGTCCTAAATACAGTCTTATAAACATCAGCTTCCTTAACCTTCAACTAATGATACCCAGATTGAAGATCAATCTTGGAGAACACTGAAGCCCCTGGGAACTGATCAAACAAGTCGCCGATCCTCGGATGCGGATACTTATTCTTCACGGTCAACTTATTTAACTATCGATAATCAATACACATACTTATGGTTCCATCCTTCTTTTTAACAAATAGAACTAGTGCTTCCCACGAAGACACATTCGGATAGATGAAACCATGGTCCAGAAGCTCTTGAAGTTGAGCCTTAAGCTCTGTAAGCTCTTTTGGTGCCATACGGTAAGGAGCGATGGACACTAGAGTTGTACCCGGAAGAAGCTCAATTCCAAACTCAACCTCTTGATTCGGAGGTAAACCCGGTAACTCCTTAGGAAAAACATCCAAAAAATACCTTACAATTCTAATATTCCCAGCAGTAGAGTTCCCAGAACCAGAAACACTGATATAAGCCTAGTATGCTTCATACCCTTTCTAAACCAGCTTCTTAACCACAAGAGCAGAGATCACATTGGACAGATAGTCTCGACGCTCACCGATTACTACCACTTCCTTATCTTCCTCAGTCCTTTGAACGACCCTATTAGTTGCGTAGTCCAAACTAACTCAGTGCTTGACTAACTAATCCATGCCCAGAATTGAGTTGAACTCCCCAAACGGAAGCTCCATTAGATTTTCCAAAAAAATAGTACCTTGCACCTCTAACAGAACATCCCTATAGAGTTTAATAACCCAGACAGGCTACCTCAACAAACTCAGTACAGTGATCTCACTAGAAGTGCTCTCAACAGTAACCCCCAAGTTTTCAGATACAATGCTAGCTATATATGAGTGTGTAGAACCTATGTCTATAAGAGCAGTATAAGGTACATTAGAAATTAAGAACGTACCGGTGATAACATCCAGGGCATCTCTGTCCTCTCAGCGTCAAGCAGCATAGACAAGTGCAGGCCGCCTTGCCTCTGTCTGATTTACAACTTTGCCCGCTACTCTCTATCCACGGTCCAAACCATTACTATCCTTAGCCACTCCATGGCCCCTAGGTGGCTGCTCAACTGCCCTCTGAAGATGCATAAAAATCAGAGCTTTCGTCTGATCTGCCCACTGTGGACAGTCCCTAATACGGTGCTCTAAGGATCCACACCTCAGATAAAGCCCAATCCTTCTCCAGCACTCGTCTGGATGGCGCCTACCACAGTCACTGCATGGTTGAACCCCAATAAAAACAACAGGAGCCCCCACTTTAACAGGTCCATCGGATCTGGCCTTTTTCTTAGGCCTCTGTACAGAACTAGAGGGCTCAAAATCCCTCTTATTCTTGCCTATTTCTCTGTCCCTATTCTGGCGCTCCATGAGCTTAACATCCTCGGTGATCTTTGCCTTCTCTACTAGGACGGTAAACTCTCGCTCCTTCTAAGGAGCAATTAGTACCATCAAATTATCCCTCAGTCCATCCTCAAACTGAACGCACCTCTCATACTCAAACGCCACCATGCCTCGAGTGTAGCGGCTCAACCTTAGAAATTTAGCCTCATACTCGACCACAGATCTATCCCCTTGCGTAAGATTCATGAACTCACGCCTACGAGCATTCACATAGCTCGCTCCCACATACTTACTTTGAAATGTGGTCTTGAAGAAATCTCAAGTCAAACGACCAGGCTGAGGACCCTCCTCAACCGTTAACCACCATTGATACGCCTCATCATGAAGCAAGGAGACTGCACCCTTGAATTTCTACTCGGGAATGCAATCTAAGTTGTTCATAATCCTCTCTGTGGCCTCTAACCAATACTCGGCCACACTAGGGGCGACTCTAATGACACCCTTAAACAACTCAGCACCATTGGACCGGGGTCGTTCAGTTACCGAACCTCGGCCCCCAGCTCTAGAATGGGGTCAGCGACCCTCTCCAATATCCTCAGCATGGCCTGAGACAGTGCGTCGTACCCAACCGAGTGACTTTGAGACCCAGTCTCAGTAGCAGGTAGAATTGGTATCTCACTAGTATCCAGATTTGGCATTCTGCCCAGAGAGGGATACTCAGCTCGAGCCCCCTACTGCCCCTTCCACGGCCATGAGTACCATGTCCGTGCACTCATTGTCTAATTCGAGTTTTATCTACATTAAAAGTTTTATGCATCAGTTTCAGTATTTATTAACAAATGTTTTATGCATAAATTATCAAATGTTCAAAAGTGTTTTTAGAAGTTTCAGTCTCTAACTATTTCAATATAGTTTTAGAAAGTACTAACTACAGTGTTTTAGAACAGTTCAGTCTAAGTACAGAAATACTTACAGGATTGGCATTGGAGACTCGGTGTACCACATACTTTCTCAACTATTCAAATCATTTTAAATCCAATATTTTAAAAAAAAATTTGGAACCTAAAATTCACAGCTGAGTTTTGCAACCTGGCTCTGATACAAATAAATGTAACACCCCAAACCCGGCCTAAACATTATGGCCAAATCTGGAGATGTCACAGAGAATGGGTTTTGAAAACAAGTTAATTCCATTAACTAATCACTAATAAAACTCACATTCCTTTATGTTTATTACAAAAAATATTATTTTAACAGTTCATTTGCCAAAACACTTATTACGGCGGAAGTTAAACAAAACCAAAACATTTTAGAAATCTGTTTCGTATTTTTAGAAAACCTCTTTTTGGCATAAAATTCGTTTCTGTAAAATATTTTACCAAGCATGTAACATATCAAGCATATCAAACCAAATCAAGTTAAAAACCAAAATAGTCCAAAGAGTCCCGAAAATTACAAACTGTCATAATTATATCCCAAATTATTAAATAAACCATAAATTAATAAATCTAAATAGTTACGGAAGGGTGGTCACCACCAAGTCCCTGCTACACTGATCCACCTAAGACTGTAGATTACCTGTAGATAAGATGAAAGAAGATTGCTTCATGCAAATCTATGGATGCAAATTGTAATGAACAAGCACTACAGGCTAAGTACTGTAACGCCCTGATATATATGTCCCTATTTTTGTATGCAACCATTTATTAAAGAGTTGAAATAGTTATGGGCAGGTGTTGAAACATATGATGTCTTGAGAAAGAAGAACTTTTATTTACGTGCAGCTTTGTTGTGGACTATTAATGATTTCCCGGCTTATGCCAATTTATATAGTTGGAGTACCAAAAGACGTTATGCTTGTCCTTATTGTGCTATGCAAACATGTTCGAAGTGGTTATATAATGGGAATAAGTTCTCTTATATGGGGCATCGTCGGTGGTTAGATGGAAATCATAGATTTAGATTTCAGAGGACTCTATTTGATGGTACTGAAGAGTTTAGAAAAGCTCCTGAGCAGACCATTGGATCTGAAATCTTGTTCATGTTAAAATCTATCAATTTCAGTTATGGGAAGATGAATCAACCACCCAACACTTAAACAAAGAAAAGGCCGAGGAAGGCACATGTTAGCGATGTTGACCGGCAACATGATGATGAATCTGATGAATAGGATGACCATAATGAGATGGAATTGTGGAAAAAATAAATTATTTTTTTTAGTTGCCTTATTGGAAGCATCACATTTTGCGACATAATCTTGATTTCATGCATATTGAAAAGAATGTTTGCGAGAATATCATCAGGACAATTCTCAATGTTGATACAAAATTGAAAGACAATCTTAAGAGTCGACTTGATCTAGTTGACATGGGAATTCGGTGTGATCTTTATAATAGCCCAATTTTAGTGAAATCGGAGCAATGGTTTCGAGACCACAAATCTGAGCCAAAAATAAAATTTATTTTAATTTTATTACATGGTCCGTATTATGTTAGAAATATCATGCAAAAATTTTGATAAGAAAATTTTACTGATTATGTGTGTAATTACGAGAAGGACCAAATCGCATAAAATATAAAAGTTAAATTCTAGTAGCTAGAAGGATTAAATAGCTATGGAATTCAAAAAATTAGTCCTTATATGGTAATTAGACCATTAAAGAAAAGTATATAGATATTTTTTGGTAACTCATCCATGGAAATTTAGAAAAAGGGCAAGGACTAAATTGAAAATTAAATTAATTTAATTAATTAAAAGATGATAAAAGAGATATCATCTTATTTTATGTCATCTTCATCACCAATATATATGGAAACCCTATAAGAGAGAGAATAAACTTTCTTGGCCTAATTGGGTAAGTTTTCTTGTCCCGTTTTTAGTAATTTTGATATTTTTGAAACCAAAATAGCTTAATCTATCTATTTGAGAGATCAATTTGAAAAGTTATCAAAGCATGGAAATTAGGTCATGGATGAATATGCTGCAATTTGAAATTGATGGTAGAAAATGAAAGGTTGTTGATGGGGTAAACAACTTTTACAAAGTGATTTTTGATGAAAACATGATTTAGGGACTAAAATGTAAAGTTGTGAAAATTGAAGAAAAATTTTGAGTTTTATAGAATGTATGTGCTGTAAATTTTATAGTGAAATTTTTGTTAGACTTGGAATAGGGAGTAAATTGCATAAATTTCATTTTTCGAGCCTAGGGACGAAATTAAAATTTATGGAAAAGTTGTGGGCAAAATGGTAATTCTGCCTAAGATGTAAATTGAGTCCACTTGAATGTGGAATGTGATAAATTTATGAATAAATTCATTTATATAGATCAAGATAACACAAATCTGAAGTTAGATCGAGGAAAAGAGAAAGTTTCAGATTAGTAGCTTTATATACGTGAACAAGTGTCGAGGTAAGTTCGTGTAACTTAATTGAGCTTGTAAACATGATAAATTGAATGTTGTGTTGTATGGAATGTGTTTTATATTTATGTGAGTTAATTTGGATGTTATAACATAAGAAATGATTACATGCTTGAGATTGTTTGAAAAAGGTTAAATTCCGTTTGAATATTGGGTTTCGATGGCTAAACAAAATTTCATTACTGAATAAGGTCCTATATTGTTGCTTACAGGATTTAGCCTAGACTGGTAATCCTGATATAATCCCTCTCGAGCATATGTTACAATTAGGATTTAGCCTGGACTGGTAATCCTAATTGAGCTCTTCTGAGAATATATTACAAAAAGGATTTAGCCTGGACTAGTAATCTTGTTATATGTTATGAGGCTTTAGAGTGTGCTTTCTGATTAAGTGCCCTAATGGGTACTCCTGAATATGAATGGGCAGGTTGTTAAATTGTACACCTTGAGTGTACTGTTTGAATATCCATCAGAATTTCAATGATTCAACAGATAGGATACTTGACATGATATGAGAATTATAAGACGAAATGAATGATGTCTTGAAAGAATATAGTATGATGAGCTTATCTATGCTTACTTGATGCTTATGTGAATATTTATGTAACTAACTTATTTGATTGAGTGTATGTGTATAGGTAAATTTGCCAAATTGATGAAAAAGCATGTTATTGAATGCTTAATGTTAATAAATGTAAATTTGGTAAGTTTTAATTCCTATTATACAAACTTACTAAGCATGTAATGCTTATTTAGTTTTATTTTCCCTAGTTTATAGTGCTCGAAAGCTCGCGAAGGTTGGATATCAGTTGGAGCATCATCACACATTCACACTATCCACTAGCTTAGTTTGGGTATAAATAGTAAAAATCATTTTGATATAATGACATGTATTGGATACATGGTCATTAGTGGCTTAAAAATGATGTTTGTAACCTAGCCATTGGAATGGCTAGTAATGGTTTATTTTGGTATTATAAAGTAAGTTATTATGATAGACACACATGTGTTATGTTAAGTGTATATGGCCAAATGATGTTAATGCCTAAGTTAAACCAAGGTAAGGTTATAAACATATGTGTATATTATGTTATACCATATTTAGATGTTAAAACTTGCTTCAATACAATGCTTGAATTGGTCTTGATATAATGCTTGGATTGGTTGGTATTTGGATGTAAGTTTTGGTGCAGGATATTAGTAAAATTTTGGGTGAAAAATGAAGCTAGAAATGACTTTATTTTGTCCACACGGGCATGTGTCTAGACCGTGTGTGACACACAGCTTGATACATGGGCGTGTAGTTAGGCCATGTCTCAACTGGTTCCTGAGATTCCACAGGGTGCTGAACCTGTTAAAACTGGTAAGCCTCTGGTAGATAAAATCCGTAAGCATGGGGTAGAAGTATTTAGATCTACCGCAGATGATGATCCAGAAATGGCTGAGTTTTGGTAGGAAAATACCGGGTTTTAGATGAATTATCTTGTACGCCCGTTGAATGTTTGAAATGTGAAGTGTCTTTATTGAAGGATACAACTTATCATTGGTGGAATACCATAACTTCGGTCATACTTAGAGAAAATACTACATGATAATTTTTCTAAACTGAATTTAGAAAGAAGTATGTTAGTCAGAGATTCCTGGATCAGAAAAAGAAAGAATTTTTAGAGCTCAAACAGGGGAATATGACTGTATCTGAATATGAATGAGAATTTGTTCGGTTAAGCAAGTATGCCAGAGAATGGGTTCTATTTGAAGCTGACATATGCAAACGATTTGAAGAGGGTTTAAATGAAGATATTAAACTGTTGATTGGGATTCTTAAATTGAGGGAATTTGTGGTACTGGCTGATCGGGCACATAAAGCTGAAGAATTGAGTAAAGAAAAGAAACTAGCTAAAAAAAGAAGTTTGTGTTTCTAGTAAAAGAATTATGAGTAAATCACAATCACCTGCTTCTAAGAAATTAAAGAAGTATTATGATCATGTTACCACCTCTACGGGATATTCTGGAAGAGAGCGAGGTTCTCAATGCTCCAATCTGAGATCTTCATCTCCTTCTGTAACTAGTGTAGGCAGTATCGATAATCCCAAACCGAAATGTAAGCATTGTAATAAATTTTATCATGCAGAATGTTGGTTTAGAAGTAGAGCTTGTTATCGACGTGGATCCCTTGACCATTTTCTTAAAGATTGTCCGAAAAGGGTTGAAAAAAAAGTTGAACTGACTCTAAAGCCGAGTAATCCTATTTCGAGGGGCAGACCACCTCGTCACCCTAACAATGTCAGTGGTAGCCGAGGTACTACAAGAGATACAATAGTTAAATTTGAGGCACGAGCACCAGCAATGACATATGCTATTCGTGCTAGAGAAGATGCGTCTGCACCAGACATCATTACTGGTACATTTTCTCTACTTGATACTGATATTATTGTTTTGATTGATCTTGGTTCCACACATTCATGCATATGCACAAACTTAGTGTCTGTTAAAAATTTACCTCTTAAATTCACTAAATTTGTAGTTAAAGTTTCAACCCCCTGGGCCAGTGTGTTATGATGGATAAAGTCTGTAAAAACTGTCTGTTGATGGTAAAAAGTTATTGCTTTTTGGCTGACTTGATGTTATTTCCATTTGATGAATTTGATGTGATTTTGGGAATGGATTGGTTGTGATGTTAGTTGATGGAAAATGAAAGATATGTGTTGAGTTACTATATTTTGTATTTGAATTTTTGATGAATTTGAGTATTTTGGACTAATTTGTGAAAATGAGAAATTGAGGGGCTAAAATGTGAAATAAATGAAATATGTGGGCTTATATGAGCTAAGGGAAAATTCGGCTAAGCATGTGTATATAGAAATTTTGTATATTTTGTGATTTTTGTGATAAAGGACTAAAGTGTCAAAATGTAAAAATGTGAGGGCTAATTTGTAAAATACCCTAAATATGTGCATATGGATTGAATTGAATGATTTTTTTGAATAAAAGAGTTAAATTTTAATTTGTATAGATCAAGAACCAAAGAAAATGGAATTAGATTGGATAAAGTCGAAAGTAGTTGAATAGCCGTTCGTTTCAGTTCATTCCCGTACGAGGTAAGTTTTTTATACAAATAAATGAGTTTGAATTGAATTATTATTTCTTATATGTTAATGTATAATGATGAATGGCTATTTTGAGTTGAATATGAGAAATCTGATAAAGTTATGATAATGTGACGACATCCGAAATGTCCTATACGAACCATAGGAATAGTTAGGATACATATGTCATGACATAGGATTCCAATATGTGCTATCGTGTAAGGCCATGTCTGGGAAATTGGCATCGATTTGAGATTTATGTGTAAGACCATTCTGGGACATTGGCATCGTATTTGATTTCGTGTAAGACCCTGTCTAGGACAGTGGCATCGATATTAATTACATGTAAGACCACATCTAATTCCTAATTCTCCCTTTGGGGCTTCCATTCTCGCATAAAGTTCTTGTCCCGGTAATTCAAATGTGGGAAAAGGTTTTTTACTAATGAATCGATATTCAAAATCATTCCGTTGCTTTCCAAGTTATCCGCGTATCCTATTTGATTCCGTATGGTTCAACAGGCATTCCGAGAAACGAATGACTATATGAATGTGTATCTAATCCAGGTACATTTAAAATGTATATTATGTTTGAGAATGAAAGGTAAATATATGTACATTTGTGGACATAGGTTATATGTGAATGAATTATGATCAAATGAGCTATATGAGACATATGGTTATGTGATTGTATTTTTCCATGAGCTACATGAGTGAATTGGTTTAAAATTGTATTATGTGATAAGTTTATTTGTACATGGCTTACTAAGCTTTTGAAAGCTTACTTTGTGTGTGTTTGCATTGTTTTATAGATATCGAAGCTACTAGAAGGTCGGGGATCGTCGAGGATCATTACCACACTATCAAACTCTATTTTGTTATCTTTTTAAAATGAGAATATTGAAGTATGGCATGTATAGGCTAGAAGTATTTGAATATGATTTGTGAAGTGTATATCATGGCATGTGATATGGCTAGATTAAAGTTGTGATCGTGATTTTCCATGATAAGTTTTATAAATTTATAATTAATCGTTCTTGAAACTAACTATTATCACGATGTAGGCAAGTGTACCTATCGAACAGTAGTATAGCTTTAGCAAGACCGGATTGTGGAACCCAAAGGACTAAAAGTACTAGTAATGACCGTCTTTTTATTATCTAGCCTAAGAATAAAGGGGTTTGTTTTAACTAACTAATTACTTAAACTAAGAAGTTGCAGAAAATAGAATTGGGGAATTACATTCGGGAAAAATAATTGATTTAGGACAATACCTAAGAAAAAATCCACCAAGACTTTACTTGTTATTTTGGCTTCGAACCGGATGATTTATTCATTTAACTTGTTCCGTAGAAATCCCTAAGTTATGTTATTATCCCTAGTCAAGACTAATAACGTCTAATCCCTCGGTTGAATAATCGAGACTTTTCTCTAATTAACACCCTAGGGTTGCATTAACTCGATCTATGAATTCTCTTATTAGGTTTCACCCTAAACTGGCAAAATCTTGTTACCCTATCTCTAGGCGCGTAATCAACTCCACTTAATTATGACAAAGTCACTCTTGGCCAGGGACTATTCATCCTCCAACTAAGAGCATTAACTTGAATCGATATCCTGAAATACCAAAACAAGAATTAAGAACACATAATTAAGAACAAGTCAAATATTTATCATACGATTCAGAAAATAATAACAAGATTCGTCTTAGGTTTCATCCCCCTTAGGTTTAGGGGTTTTAGTTTATAACTAAATAAGAAATCATCTCAAAAAAATAAAGAATACAAAACATAAAGAAAACTCAAAACTTCTGAAGGGAAATTGAGGAGAGATCTTCAGTCTTGATGATGAATCCGACTTCTGAGATGGATCAATTGGCTTCCTTGGAGTAATTCCTTACTCTCTATTCTCTGTCTCTCTTTTAGTCTTCCTCTAAGGTGTTTAAATAGGCTTTAGAATGCCTAAAAGCCCTCAAAATTGCCTTTTTCCGAATAGAACTTAGCTAGGGTTCGGTAGGGACACGTCTGTGTGCGATTACTTCAGGCTGTGGTCGAGGCTGAGATATCAACACGCCCGTGTTTGGATTGTTTTAGGCCGTGGTCGAGCCTGTTAGAATGACACGGCCGTGTGTTCTGCCCGTGTGAGGAAGTCCAGGCCGTGTTGTTTTCCCTTGACAGCCCATTTTCTTCGTTTTTGGCCCATTTCTCGTTCTTTTCTTTCTCCTATGCTCACCTAAGCATAAAACATGAAATTAAAGGATTAGGAGCATCAAATTCACCAAATATAAGGAAAAATCATTCATAAACGTGTTGAGTGAGGGATGAAAATATGTATAAATTACGGTTTATCAAGTTGCTATTTGGTTTGGTTTTTGGTATATAAGTTGTGTTAAGAAATGATATGTTTTGATGTGTATAAATGGCCTAGCGAGAAATGGTCAATTTGGTAAGTTAATTATGTGAATTAGTTATGGAAATGGTATAATTTTGATATGAGAATGAATGTGAAAAATTAGGATAATGACATGTATGAATGAATGAGTTTGGTATGTGATTTTGGAATGTTTTGGTTTGGATGATAATGATGAAATTGATTAGTGATTATATAATATGAAGGATGTATGCTTTGTGATTAAAATTGGTTGAAATTATGGTGCAATTGTACTTTGATTTTGGACTTGTAGGGATGACCATTAAACGTGGCAAATTGGCTTTGCAAATGACCTATTTTTTTTGTCCACACGAGCAGAGACACGGGCGTGTGTCTCAGCCGTGTGTGACACACGGTCATGTTACACGGCCATGTGTCCCCTGGGGTAGTCCTACAATTTAAAGTCAGTCTCAAGCACGGTTTAGACACACGGGCATATGGTCAGCCGTGTGACCCAAGTTAGTTTCGACCACGGCCAAGGCACACAAACGTATCTCCGGCCGTGTGGTACAAATCAGTATGTATGCCTTGTTTTGCCACGGCCTGTTCACACAGGCATGTGACCTCTAAAATTTAGAAAATTTGTTAAGTTTCAAGAAATTTTGTATGAGATCAGTTTAGTACTGAACCTTCTCCAAAGTATGTTTAAGGTCTCATAGACCTTCTAAATCGACTATATGTGTATGACTTACTATGAAATGATGATATATGATTGATGTGTGTGAATTGATTGTAAAATGTTCTGAAATGTCTGGTAATGCCTCTGAACCCTAGTTCGACGATGAATACGGGTTAGGGGTGTTACAAGAGTTACCTGGTTTACCACCGGTTAGAGAAGTGGAGTTCTCTATAGATCTTGTACCGGGAACAACATCGATATCTATAGCACCTTACAAAATGGCTCTTACTGAATTAAAAGTGTTGAAAGCACAGTTACAAGAATTGATTGATAGAGGTTTTGCTCGACCTAGTTTCTCACCTTAGGGTGAGCCAGTTCTATTTGTAAAGAAGAAAGATGGATCATTAAGGCTGTGCATTGATTACAGACAACTCAACAAAGTTACAATAAAGAAAAAGTATCCATTACCTCTTATTGATGACCTGTTTAACCAGTTGAAAGGAGCCACTGCTTTTATCAATTACGGGTAAAAAATTCAGATGTACCTAAGACAGATTTCAGAACTAGATACGGACACTATGAGTTTCTTGTGATGCCATTCAGTTTGACAACTACACCTGCAGTGTTTATGGATCTGATGAACAAAATTTTAAGACCATATTTAGACAGGTTTGTAGTGGTATTTATAGATGATATTTTGGTTTACTCCCGAGATGAAAATGAACATGCTGAACATTTGATAATAGAGTTGCAAACTCTACGTGAGAAACAATTGTATGCCAAATTCAGTAAATGTGAACTTTGGCTACTAGAAGTTGGTTTTCTTGGGCATATAGTATCTGCTGAAGGTGTCAGGGTGGATCTGAATAAAATTTTAGCTATTGTTAACTAGAAGCCACCTAAGAATCTGTCAGAAGTCTGAAGATTTCTGGGACTAGCTGGGTATTATTGAAGGTTTGTAAAAGGGTTCTCATTGATAGCTTCTTCGATGACCCGTCTATTGCAAAAAGATTTGAAATTTGAGTGGTCTGATAAATGTCAGTAGAGTTTTGACAGATTGAAAACCTTATTGATAGAAGCACTAGTGTTAGTTTAGCCTGAATCGGGTAAGAAATTTATAATTTACAATAATGCATCGTTAAATGGTTTAGGCTGTGTTTTGATGCAAGAAGGTAAAGTAATAGCCTATGCTTTAAGACAGCTAAAACCACATGAAAAGAATTACCCGATACATGATCTTAAATTAGCAGCCATAGTGTTTACATTGAAAATTTGGCGGCATTACCTTTTTGGTGAAAAATGTCACGTATTCACTAATCATAAAAGTTTGAAATATTTGATGTCACAGAAAGATTTGAATTTGAGATAGCGCAGGTGACTTAAATTACTAAAAGATTATGATCTAGTTATTAATTATCATCTAGGAAAAGCTAATGTAGTTGCTGATGCTCTGAGCAGAAAATCCTAATATAATTTACGAGTAATGAATACTCGATTGTCATTATTAGATGACAGTTCAATCATAGCTGAGTTAAAAGCTAAACCAACGTTTTTACATTAAATTTCTGAAGCTCAGAAAAATGATAGTAAGTTGCAAGCAAAACTGATAAAAAGTGAATCGACTCCTGACTCAGAATTTTAGATCAGGATTGATGGTTATTTGTTATTTAGAGACAGATTATGTATACCGAAAAGTTTAGAACTAGTACAGAAGATTTTGAATAAAGCTCATAATGGTAAAATGTCTATTCATCCTAGTAGTAATAAAATGTATAATGATCTGAAAAATATGTACTGGTGGCTAGGAATGAAATGGAATATTTCTAAGTTTGTATATAAATGTTTGATATGTTAGCAAGTAAAAGCTGAACATCAGTTGCCTTCGGGATTGTTACAGCCAATTACGATACCGAAATGGAAATTAGAAAGAATTACCATGGACTTTGTATCGAGATTACCACTGTCTCCAAAAAAGAAAGACGCCAATTAGGTGATTGTTGATCGGTTAACAAAGTCTGCACACTTTATTCCGGTATGTATGGATTATTCTTTGGACAAATTGGCTGAATTATATGCCTCTGAGATTGTCAGATTGCATGGAGTACATATCTCCATTACTTCAGATAGAGACCCTTGATTTACATCTTGATTCTGGAGCAAATTGCAAGAAGCTCTGGGTACTCAGTTACACTTTAGCATTGCATTTCATCCAAAGAGAAATGGCCAATCAGAATGTGTTATACAGATTTTGGAAGATATTTTTCGGTGTTGTGTACTTGAGTTTGAAGGTAACTAGGAAAAGTATTTACCTTTAGTTGAATTTGCTTACAATAACAGTTATCATTCGAGCATCAAAATGGCACCATATGAAGCTTTGTATGGTCGCAAATGTAAAACTCTATTGTATTGGATAGAACTCAGTGAGAAAAAGTTACACAGAGTTGATTTAGTTCGTGAAACCGAAGAAAAAGTGAAAGTAATTTAGGACAGTTTGAAAGCAGCCTCTAATCGTCAAAAATCCTATATTGATCTTAAACGAAAAGAAATAGAATTTCATGTCGGTGACAAAGTATTCTTGAAAAGTATCACCTTGGAAAAAAGTTCTCCGATTTGGTCGTAAAGGAAAACTAAGTCCACGGTTCATTGGGCCATATGAGATTACAGAAAGAATTGGACCTATTGCATATCGGTTAGCCTTACGACCAGAACTTGATCATATTCATAATGTTTTTCATGTGTCTATGTTACGACGGTATCAATTGGATCCTTCACATGTTATTTCTCCAACAGAAGTTGAGATTCAGCCTGATATGACTTACAGTGAAGAACCAATCAAAATTCTGGCACGAGAAGCAAAAGAGTTAAGAAATAAAAAGGTAGCATTAGTCAAAGTACTTTGGCAATGACACGGTATAGAAGAGGCTACTTGGGAACCAGAGGACACTATGAGGAAGCAATACCCGAATCTTTTTACTGGTAAGATTTTCGAGGACGAAAATCTTTAAGGGGGGAGAGTTGTAACAACCTAATTTCAGTGAAATCAGAACAGTAGTTTCGGGACCACAAATCCGAGCCGAAAATAAAATTTATTTTAAGTTTATTACATGGTCCGTATTATTTTAGAAATGTCATATGAAAATTCTGATAGAAAATTTTACTAATTATGTGTTTAATTATGCGAAGGATTAAATCGCATAAAATGAAAAAGTTAAATTCTAGTAACTAGAAGGATTAAATAGCTATGGAATTCAAAACTTGGGTTCTTTATATAGTAATTAGACCATTAAAGAAAAGTATGTAGATATTTTTTGGTAACTCATCTATGGAAATTTAGAAAAAGGGAAATGACTAAATTGGAAATTGAATTAATTTAATTCATTAAAAGATGATAAAAGAAATATCATCTTATTTTATGTCATCTTCATCCCCAAAATATATGGAAACCCTAGGAGAGAGAGAAGAAAATTTTTTGGCTTAATTGGGTAAGTTTTCTTGTCCCATCTTTAGTAATTTTGATATCTTTGAAACCAGGATAACTTAATCTATCTATTTGAGGGATCAATTTGAAAAGTTATCAAAGTATGGAAATTAGGTCATGGATGAATATGCTAAAAAATTTAAATTTATGGTAGAAAATGAAAGGTTGTTGATAGATAAACAACTTTTACAAAGTGATTTTTGATGAAAACATGATTTAGGGACTAAAATGTAAAGTTGTGAAAATTGAAGAAAACTTCTAAATTTTATAGAATGTATGTGCTGTAAATTTTATAGTGAAATTTTGGTTAGATTTGAAATATGGATTAAATTGCATAAATTTCATTTTCCGAGCCTAGGGTCGAAATTAGAATTTATGGAAAAGTTGGGGGTAAAATGGTAATTCAGCCTAGGATGTAAATTGAGTCCACTTGAATGTGAAATGTAATAAATTGATGAATAAAAGCATTTATATAGATCTGGATAACACAAATCCGAAGCTAGATCGAGGAAAAGAGAAAGTTTTGGATTAGTAGATTTATATACGCGAACAAGTGTCGAGGTAAGTTTGTGTAACTTAATTGAGATTGTAAATATGATAAATTGAATATTGTGTTGTATCGAATGTGTTTTATATTTATGTGAGTTAATTTGAATGTTATAACATAAGAAATGATTACATGCTTGAGATTGTTTGAAAAAGGTTAAATTCCATTTGAATATTGGGTTTTGATGGATAAACGAAATTTCCTTACTGAATAAGGTCATGCATTCTTGCTGATGGGATTTAGCCTAGACGGGTAATCCTAATTGAGCTCTTCTGAGCATATATTACAAAAAGGATTTAGCCTAGACTGGTAATCCTGTTATATGTTATGAGGCTCGAGAGTGTGCTTTCTAATTAAGTGCCCTAATGGGTACTCCTGAATATGAATGGGCAGGTTGTTAAATTGTACACCTTGAGTGTACTGTTTGAATATCCATCAGAATTTCAATAATTCAACGGATAAAATACTTGACATGATATGAGAATTATAAGACGAAATGAATGATGTCTTGAAAGAATATAGTATGATGAGCTTATCTATGCTTACTTGATGCTTATGTGAACATTTATGTAACTAACTTGTCTTATTAAGTGTATGTGTATAGGTAAATTTGCCAAATTGATGAAAAAGCATGTTATTGAATGCTCAATGTTAATACATGTAAATTTGGTAAGTTTTAATTCCTGTTATACGAACTTACTAAGCATGTAATGCTTATTTAGTTTTATTTTCCTTGTTTTATAGTGCTCGGAAGCTCGTGAAGGTTGGAGATCAGTTGGAGCATCATCACACTATCCACTAGCTTAGTTTGGGTGTATATAGTAAAAATTATTTTGATATAATGGCATGTATAGGATACTTGGCCATTAGTGGCTTGAAAATGATGTTTGTAACCTAGCTATTGGAAAGGCTAGTAATGGTTTATTTTGGTATTATAAAGTAAGTTATTACGATAAACACACATGTGTTATGTTAAGTGTATGTGGTCAACTGATATTAATGCCCAGGTTAAACTAAGGTAAGATTATAAACATTTGTGTATGTTATGTTATACCATATTTAGATGTTAAAACTTGCTTGAATCCAATGCTTGAATTGGTCTTGATATAATACTTGGATTGGTTAGTATTTGGATGTAAGTTTTGGTGGAGGATTGTAACAGTCCGATTTTGACCCTAGTTGGATAGTGGTTTCGGGTCCAAGTCTGAAAAATATTTTAATATTATTTTCTGTGTCTGTGTGATGTGAATTTATATCTGTGAAATTTTGGTTATTTAATTTGTCTGTTTCTGTGTTTAATTACGAAAAAGGACCAAATCGAATAAGTTTTAAAAGTTGCCTACTGGTTGCTAAAGCACTTAATTGCTATGGTTTGTTAAAGTTGAAGTCTTTGCATGTCAATAAGACCATTATGTGATAGTGGGAGACATGGCTTGGCATTTTGGTAACACTATAGCAAAACTGACTTTTAGCGGCGTTTTTTTAGGCCTTTAGCGGCGCTTTTAAGCACCACTAAAACTATGCGTGGCATTTTTGCAAGGCCGCAAAAAATGCCGCTATAGATGGCGCCGCTAAATTTTGCGGTGTTTATTTGAAAAAACGCCGCTAAAGGTCCACAAACGCCGCTAAAGGTCATAAAAATTAAAAAAAATATATTATAAAATATTGTAAAAATCCTAAAAAATATAAAAAAATTAAAATTTATTATCAAAATATTGAGAAGAAGAATAATCTATGATATAAATACATCCCGCCAAACAAAATACCGCACTTATCATACTACACCAGAAATCTAATAAAATACAAATAGAACAAAATAAGGATGAATGAAAGACATTAATGATATATAAAATCATTGTTTCTAATGCATATGCAGAAATCAAGCCATGGTGTGCACCAAAGATCCGGCTCTCGTAATAGCACCAGGCCTTGATCAAAATAATACTGCGTTTGAAAAGATGATCTTTTCCAATTAGTTAGTCAACTTTGAAAAACAAACAGTTCAAAAGAAGTCATGTGTCAATTAAACTTGCCACCCTTGATATTGCTATAGGAATTAATGCATGGAGAGTGATGGAGATGGGATTGGGGCAGCAGTAAATTTTAAGTAACAGTGTGGGAAAAGGTGAAATGAGAGATTTTAGACTAAATCCAAAGCATTAATTTCTATTAAATGAAAACAAACAAACAAATATAATTGTTAAAGAAACATTAATTTCTCTTAAATCCGGTAAAATCTTAAAGGATTTAGAAATGAATGAAATATAAGGGGGAAAAGAAAGAGGAAAAGCTAAAATTCACTCTGCCGGTTAGTAGTGATATGGAAGACAAAAAGGATAAAATGCCACATACCAAACGAAGATCATCAAACTACTCAGAATTTAATGCCAGAAAATGAAACAATGTACCATTTAGAATTATACTTTTGAATAATCTTTTGCATCAAGTGAATTATATGAATTATGATTACCACGTCCACAATGTTTGGAATGGAAACAGATTCTAAACATATCAATGTTGGATAGGATTAGATGATACCTTCTCTAGAAAGCAAAGTGCGAGATAGACCAGTAGTTTGATTGAAAGAGATGTCCACCGATATGTCATTCACGATGCATTTCACTATTTTAACTCAAATCAAATTCCAAGATAACCAAATGAGCTCAAGATGATTTTAAGCTATATTTGCTTTACACGTACATATACTAATATGCAATAAATACCATTTAATCGCATTTCAATTTACAAACATTTAAACACTTCAATTTACAAACATTCAAACACTTGATTTGCAGCACTTTAACACCTCAATTAACAACATTTATACACATCAATTACAAATGATAAAACATCTCAATGTCCAAAGAACTAAACACTTCAATTTGTAGTACTTAAACACTTCAATTTGCAACATTTAAGCACTTCAATTTACAGCATTTAAACATTTCAATTTACAGCATTCAAATCAATTTGCAACATTTACTACTAATATATAATTTTAGGATTCATTAACTAAGAAAAGGAAGGAAAAATATTCTTACTGCCATGGAATATCGCCTGCAATCAGCCATTCTCCTTCTTTGTCCTGGTAGGTGAGAATATAATCATCTTTATCACATTTCTTGTCTGTTCATGACATGAAAAAGATAAAAGCAAGATGAATATTGAGATTTTTGGTATTCTTTTATCTTTTGAGGAATTTATGTATATAATCAATGACTTTACCTTTGGCAAACATGGTGATCAATGAGTGATTTAAAATGTAAATCATGAAAATCTTTTACACTAAGGAAAATAATGTTTTAGTATATATATTGTTGGAGTGATTTAAACCTTTTTGGATCTTATGCGTTTAAGGACAGAATCAAGTTGTTGCTCCAAATTTTGAAGCTCTCTAAGACTCAAATTCTAGATATCTTCTCCTTCGTAATGCCTAGAAATATAATTAATTATTTATTAAAAGAGAAAGATGCATGCCTTGAATGTATCTGAAATTTGAAGCCATTGTGGGGTACCTCAGGTTTCTTTGTAAAGTCTGCATTCTAGCTTTAAGTTTTGCATGTTCCCAGGTCCAGTTTCCCTATAAAAGAACATATTGAAATCATCCCAAGTCAACAACAGCAATAAAAATAACTCATCAACATCTTTATCACTCTTAAGATCTTGTATAACATTTAAGCACTTCAATTTACAGCATTTAAACACTTCAATTTGCAGCACTTTAACATCTCAATTAACAACATTTATACAACTCAATTACAAATGATAAAACATCTCAATTTTTAGCAACTAAACACTTCAATTTGCAATTTTAAACACTTCAATTTACAACATTTAAACACTTCAATTTACAACATTTAAACACTTCAATTTGCAGCATTTAAACAACAAAGAACCATCAATTAAATAAGAGGAATTTTAAACATTTAATATTCATTTCCATCATAATCGGCAGCAAATTATCCACCATTTAATTAGCTTAGTTTCAGCATTAATTCGGTAATGAGCAACAATATACAGCAACATTCAATCCACCATACAAAGATATTTCAAACATCAATTTACTCACTTCCGGACATCATTAATAGCAGTAATTTAACTGATTTCTTTCATACAGTTCTTCCAAAATCTAAACGTTGCAAGACAATAAGTTAGGAAAAATAGGGCATGCTTTCAATACTTAAAGGCTAGCTCAAAATGTTCCTAAGTTGCCAAAAGGACTACTAGAGCACTGAAATTTAGTAAGGACTTGAGACAGCTAGAGTTCCTTTCTTTCTACCTTTTTCATTTCATTTTGTCCTCCATATAAATTAATTAGAGCTATAATTTCTCTTGCAAAAATAAAAAAAAATACCAGCTGCTATCATGAACATTTAAATACTTGTGCACATAACGAGATGAACTATTTCAAGGAACAATTAGTATAAAAAATTAAGGAGTTGTTTCAAGGAACAAAATAATAGATACAGAGCATGTTCTGGGTAAAAAATTAACTTTGGAACAAATTATAACACAAAACTAACAACAATTTTAAGCTCAAACTTATACATTTATTCAATTATATAATTAAAACAAAAATATAATACATAAACTCATATATGACGTTGAAGCTTAAAAATCTCTTCAAAAGGAAACAAAGAGAGAGTAAACGATAAAAGATGAACCATCCGCACTGCAATTGAACAGAGAGAGAAGGGGGTTATATGTGTGTCGTGTGGAGTGGGTGAAGGATAGGAAAGGTGGCGCAGATTAGAAGACAGGAAAGATAAATGCTAAAATATACACAAGGTGAAATGTGGAAATGAGTGATACGAAGTAGTAAGCAAGAGCAAAATCACAAGGGTTTTCCCCTGTTGAACCACTTTTATTCCTAACCATTTTGCACAGATTTCATCATCAGAGGAAGAAATAAAATCAATACCTTGCAGTGCATTTCTCAAATTGCAAAATTCAAAAAAAACATCAAAAGAAGTCTATGATTTTAATCATATATATTTTAATATTTTGTGACCAAAGAATGGATGTTGGATAGAAAATATGATTGAAAACTTATTTTGTGCAAGTGCAGCACTAGGATTCCAACTTTTTCCCCCTTGGCAACCATTAAAGCAAGGCCACTACAACGTTTGTATACCTCAAACTTGGGCCAGTGCAAAATATCATATGATGAGTACAACGTGAAACAAGTTCCCACATATCTAAAGCTGGTAGCTCCACTAAATCTTGGCTAATCTCAAACCGAAAGACTTAATCTATAACTTTTTTTTAATAAGTGAAACAAAAATATTGATGAGACTCGAATTTCAACATTAAATTTGTAACGTTTTATTTATGTTTATATCTAGGAATTTCAAGCTCCTAAAGAGTGATGATTTCATGTAAAATGGTGAATGCTATAACAATCTAAGGCTCATCCTCAATAAGGCTTCAACAGGATGACAAGTGATCCTTCTAAAACTTTATAATATGTCTAGAAAGCCATGTGCAAGATCAGTCCTGAGCTTATTCGATGTTCTTTGTCAAATGGTTGTATAAATGCTAATAACAATAAAATAAAAAGGTAAGAAAACCGACACTAGGCCACATTCATATGGGCATTTGGAAATAAATCAAAGTCAGGATAAATATATAGAAAATCCCTAACTACTAGATACACAGAAATGAGAAAACTTCATTCAGAAGCCAATATTAACCAAATATTAAATTTAAACTACAAGAAATGAACCAAAATTAATCTACAATTAGAATATCTTATCTTGTATTCTTTTAAAGCAAGAAATATTGCTATCAAAATCATATCCCTTTAAACTTTAATTACCGTCAATAGAAGTTTTAAAATTTCAACGCTTTATCTTAACACTGACCAACACAGCCACAAATGACCGTTAGGTTCACATATCTATCTTTCTAAGCAAACGTAATTAGGAAATGGACTTAGTCCAATGATGAGAAAGCAAGGTAAAAGGAGGAGCTTAATCGAAAACCATCCAGCCAGACAAATAATTGCAAAATTATTTCATGCTATCAATAAAATAAAATAATGCATAGAAAAATGTAAAGAGCAAAGAATCGAGTTGAAGAAGCAAGTAAAAATAGCTTAAGAGTCGGGACTAACCTCACAAAGCTCGAGATCGCACGAGGCAGCTTTCATTATTATAAAATTTAGTTCCCCTGCTCTTTTAAATATAAGAACGATAAATAAAGATCTGAAATGATAAATTACAGTAATATAAAATGAAATGCAGGGGGCGAAATCACCTTTTCCTCTTTGCTTTGGTTCCACACTGCAGAGATAATATATATATTTAAAAAAAAAAAACCCAACAAGAGTACAATTACATGAGAATACAAAAATGAACCTGAAATGTGTTAGAGTAGTTAAAATAAAGTCAGTTAGTTGTTAGTAGCAGTTAACTAGCAGTTAGTTTGTTAAAACTATACAAGACACTCTATAAATACTTGTATCAGTATTATGAATAAATCATATTGAGTTTCTTCATCGTTCTTTTTACTGTAACTTTAGTTTCTTTAGTTTAGTTAACATGGTATCAGAGCCAGGTTCGTCTAGGGGTGGTAGATTCATGAGTCTCCCGTCGAAACCGTCTGCAGTCGAGTCTGTTGATCCCATGACAACGTCCGATTTTGCTGATGGTATGGTTGACAGTCGGTTCTTCTCCACCAAACGGATCAGTATTCTTCTTGATGATTCCAACTACCTTTTATGGCGGCAGTAGGTTCTCTTGGCTATTAAAACATACAAGCTTCAACGATTTCTTGATCTCAACACTGTTCCACCACCTCAAGAAGTTCCAGGAGAGGATGGTGTGGCTCAAGAAAATGTTGAGTTCGCTCGTTTTGAACAACAAGATGGTGCCATTGCGTCTTGGCTTTTGTCCTCGGTGAGTCAATCTGTTTTACATCATCTTATTGGCTTGGATACGACTGCTCAGATTTGGACTGCCATTGTGTCTCTCTATGGAAGTCAAACTACATCTCGATTGATGTTTTATCGTCGAGCGCTACATTCACAACGCAAGGGGGATCTTCCTATGAAAGAGTTCTTGGTGAAAATTAAGTCTTATTGTGATAACCTTGCCAGCTGTGTCTCCCTGGATGCAGCCCTCTGTGCCTATGATGCCTTCTATGATGCCTGCACCTTGGTCATCTTCACCAGGCTGGGCTTATCAAGCAACGCCTTCACCATCTTGGACAAATCCGTTTATGAGCAATCCCTTACAACTTGCTGCTGCAGCTCCTGCTACTACCTCACAGTCTAATGCTTATCTTGCCACAACTGAAACAGTCGGTGACAACGCTTGGTATCCTGACTCTGGGGCCACTCATCATCTTACCCACTCAGCTTCTAATCTTGGTGAAATTTCTTCTCAAAGTGGACCAGGTAAGGTCTATGTTGGCAATGGTAATGTTCTACCTGTTCTATGTTCTGGTCAATCCTCTCTGCTTACCAGATCACGGCCTTTGTATATGAAGTCTCTATTGCTTACTCCTGGAATAACCAAAAATCTGCTCTCTGTGTCTAAATTTACACGAGATAATCAGGTCATGTTTGAGTTCCTGCCTACACAATGTCAAGTGCGAGACCTGAAAACCAAGGAGGTGCTCCTTCATGGCTCGGTGCATCATGGGCTTTACAAGCTGCATTTAAAGTCTGATACAAAATGTGATCAAGTTCCATCAAATGCTCATTGCTTAACTGCTAGTACCCGTATTCCTCTAAGTGTGTGGCATTCTAGGCTAGGACACCCTTGTAAAAGTGTTCTGCTCAAAGCATTACAAAGTTGTAATAAGCTAATTGATGTCAATAAAGAAGACTTTGCATGTGTTGCATGTCACCTTGGTAAGGAACATAGGCTTCCCTTTTCCAAGTCCGTATCTGCATATTCTGCTCTTTTGCAGCTGGTAGTAGCAGATGTCTGGGGACCAGCTCCGGTAACCTCAAATGGGTTTCGGTATTATGTCGCCTTTACGGATGCTTACACTCGGTACACGTGGGTTTACTTTTTGCATAGAAAATCTGAAGTCCTTACTATTTTTCCTCAATTTCACAAGCAGGCTGAAAGAGTACTTGGGGTGTCTCTTCAAACCTTACAGACGGATGGAGGGGGCGAGTTTCAAGTGCTGAAACAGTATCTTACTCAGCATGGGATTACACAGCGCTTTACATGTCCCTACACCTCAGCTCAAAATGGCTTGGTTGAACGTAAACATCGTCAGATCGTTGAAACAGGTCTTTCCATGCTAGCACATGCGTCCATGCCCATTACATACTGGAATGATGCCTTCAGCTGCGCTGTTTATCTTCTTAACCGATTAGCTACAGCTCCCTTAGCCTTTGTATCTCCATATGAGAAGTTGTTTCAAGCCAAACCCAACTATTCGTTTCTTAGAACATTCGGTTGCCTTTGTTTTCCAAATCTTAGGCCCTATAACAGACATAAACTTTTGTTTCGTTCTACCCCTTGTACCTTTTTGGGTTACTCACCTCTCCATAAAGGGTACAGGTGTCAAGCTAGTAATGGCCGTGTTTATATATCTCGACACGTCACCTTTCATGAGTCTGTGTTTCCCTTTGCAAGTACCATCACTAACCACTGTTCATCCACACCATACCCTCAATATAGCTCCAAGTTGCTTGTCTTGTCACCTGACATTTTTCCACCACGTCAAACACCCTATGTCAATCCACCTGTCCCAAGCTCACCCAACTCCCCTACACCAAGTCACAGTAACTCTAATAGTCCAACATCTCACCTACCTCTGTCTAGCTCTACTGTCCCTATACAACCTCTCACTAATGCATCCAGCGCACCAGTTTCTACTCAACCAACAGCTAATGCCCTACTTGATGTTCCTCACAACTCTCATGCAATGGTTACTCGCAGCAAAGCAGGCATTTTTAAGCCAAAGGCCTACCTGAGCACTGTGCCTTGTTCTGATATTCCTATTGACATACATGCAGCCATGGCGCATAAGTGTTGGGCTGATGCTGTTAATACTGAACTTCAGGCACTTGAGCGCAATAATACTTGGACTTTATGTCACCTTCCTTCACATCGCCGACCATTGGTGTAAGTGGTCGTTCAAAGTCAAAACGAGCGAGATGGTACTCTTGATCGCTACAAAGCACGACTGGTTGCCAAGGGATTCTCACAGCATGCAGGCGTTGATTTTCGAGATACGTTCAGTCCGGTAGTTCGAGCTGTTACCATTAGATCTGTTCTTGCTACTGCAGTAATGAAGCAATGGCAGTTGAGACAGGTTGACGTTAATAACGCGTTTCTCAATGGGGAGCTGACTGAGGAAATTTTCATGGATCAGGCTCCTGGATTTGAGGTGTTTGATTCTGCTGGCCAGAAGCTGGTTTGTCGTCTCAATAAAGCGCTATATGGACTGCGTCAAGCTCCTCGTGCATGGTTCCATACACTCAAGCAATATTTGACCGACATGCTCGGGTTTCATGCTTCAAAAGCTGATCCCTCACTCTTTATACGTACCTCTTCTGATAGTCAACTGTTACTTATGGCTTATGTGGATGATATAGTCATCACTGGGAGCTCCGATGCAGCTATAGATGATGTGGTACGGCAGCTTCATAATAAGTTTGCACTTAAAGATATGGGCAGGCTCAATTTCTTCCTTGGCATAGAAGTTCGCACTTTTCACCTCAAGAGGTCATACCTCACCAAAGAAAATATGCGCAGGAGATTTTAACTAAAGCAGGTATGATAGGTGCTGCTGCAACACCAACACCCATGGTGTGCATGCCTAAACTAGTGGCTTCTGATGAGAGTCAGGCTTTTCCAGATGGTCATCTCTATAGAAGTACTGTGGGGATGCTGCAATATTTGTGTATTACAAGGCCAGATTTATCATTCTGTGTGAATAAGCTAAGTCAGTATATGAACTCTCCTAGTGATACTCATTGGAGAGCAGTTAAACGCGTCTTACGTTACTTAATTGGAACATTAGAGTATGGATTGCATTACTCACAAGGGCAGTGCAAGCTTGTTGGTTACTCAGATGCAGACTGGGCATCCTCGGTTGAAGACAGAAGGTCCACTACAGGGTATGTTATCTACCTTGGGGAGAATCCAATAGCATGGTGTTCCAAGAAGCGGTTGTGGTATCCAGGTCATCATCAGAAGCAGAATATCGCAGTCTCACCAACTGTGTGTCTGAAGTGCTATGGGTCAAACAACTCCTGGAAGAAATTGGAGTTGGTTTAAAACAGACACCAGTGATCTGGTGTGATAACACTTCTACTGTGTCCATGTCTGCAAACCCGACTCATCATGCAAAAGTCAAGCATGTTGAAATTGACCACCATTTCGTTCGAGAGAAAGTTCTTGATGGCACTCTTCAAGTAAACTATGTTCCATCAGCCAATCAGGTTGCTGATGTCCTTACTAAACCTATCCCGCCTAAATAGTTTGCTATGTTTCGACATGCACTGCAAGTCACTCCAGTCAATACTGTTGATAGTAATGACCTTCAGGAGAGGGAAGAACCAGGAGAATGTTAGAGTAGTTAAAATAAAGTCAGTTAGTTGTTAGTAGCAGTTAACTAGCAGTTAGTTTGTTAAAACTATACAAGACACTCTATAAATACTTGTATCAGTATTATGAATAAATCATATTGAGTTTCTTCATCGTTCTTTTTACTGTAACTTTAGTTTCTTTAGTTTAGTTAACAAAATGGAAGAAAGAATAAGAGGCACCAACGGAAAATAATATATATTTTTTACTTTGTTCTTTACTATTTTTATAACAAAAATTATTCATATTAGTAAAAATCAGATCAACCCTTACATAAAAAAACTGAAGGGGATTCAAACAGTTAAATCATATACCATAGTGTATTTGATTTTCCAATAACCCAAATGGGAAAAAAAAGTAAAAAAAAAAAAAAGAGTCCAAAATTTATTGTTCATCTTCAATTGCTGAAGCCAAACCAGCAAAATCCTATCCGCAAATTCGAAGATAAATTTTTTTCAAGGATTTATATTAAAAATGAAACGATTGATTATGATGATGAAAAAAAAAAACCTATTGAACAGTAAATAAGGGGGAAAATGAAGAAAACTCAGAGAGATTATACTTACCAACTTGGGATTTTCCGTCAAGTCCAACATTTTCTCGAGAAAATGAAACGAAGAGGTGGAATTAAGACTTTATAGAGCGTCAACGATTGCGTATCAAGTGGGTAACTCTTTAAATCAAACACAAATAAAATATTTTCTTAGAAACCAAACAAATCTCGTGATTTATACACAAAAGAAGACTGACGCTTTTTTAAAATCAAAATCTTGTATTTGGGTAGAAAGGTTGAAGCTTTAACTGATATATGTTGCAGAGAGTTAGAGATTTAAAAATAAAAGACATAAAAATCAATGAAGGAAGGAAATTTGAAATGGGTTAAGATGAAGGGAAAAAAATGATTTTAGGGGGAAAAATTAAGGGTTCAACGGGGGGAAATTTTAGGGATAAAAAGGCGTGATGTTTGAAGGAAAATATTTTTGCGGCGTTTTCATATAAAAACGCCACTATTGTTTATTTTTTCTGAGTTTTTCATTGAATAAAAAAAAGGATTGAATATATGAATTTCCTTTTTAGACAAAACTTAAAATATTAATTTATTGAATTAATAAAATCACGAAAAATTTAAACCTAATAATATTAGAAATTAACTTTCATAAAATCAACTTTAAAATTTGAATTAAACACTAAAAATTTAGTATAAATTAGATGAGATTGATATCTTAATATAATTTAGAAAAATAATAGGGACTATTAATTTTTCAAACAATCTTTTTCATATAAAACATGTTTTGACTTTTTGGTTTTTTTTTTAAACATAGTTGAAAGCAAAAATTCTTATATTTATAAATTGTTTATTCATTAAGAAATATTCTGAGTCTCAACTTGTTTAATAAAATAGATTTTGGTGTTTTAAAAATAGATTTATTGTGACTGAAGTTTTCCACCTTTGCTCCATTCCTTTTGGATTGGTGGCTCCGTCTTAATTCTATTTAAATAATAAAATTATACAAATATTAATATAAAAATACCAAAAAAATATGAAAAAGAATTATCTGTAAATCATTAATTTTTTGTTAAACAAGTACATCATATTGGTCAGACCAAATTAAAGTAATTATATAAAAAAAATATTTAGAAAGAAAAAAGTGAGACACGGTAGCGAAATATTACGAGGGCATGAAAATGTTGTTACGAAAGAGCCAAGACAAAAAGACCGTTGGTCCCCAAAGACCGGAGGTGGTTGTCTGGTTTGAAGGTTTTATTACTCATTTTTGGCGTTGAATGTTAATTGCTAAGACTCAGTCAACAGTTGGGTGACATCCCAATACCATCAAACATGTTGTCTAATTTGTATGCCAACACACCAATGTTGTTCAATTGTAGTTCATGTTTCAAAGGTTTAGACCTTTTTCTTCCCTTTCAAACCCCATTCAATTTTAAGGTACACTCTTTCAAATTGAAATTCTTTAATTGTATGTGATATCGTTTCAAACCCCATTCAGTTTTAATTCCATAATTTATTATGAACATAAGCTTTTACATTAATATCTATGTATATACACATCAACATCCATATGATATTTTTTAGAGTTTAAGGTTTTAGGAGTTATAGTTTAGTGTTTAAGGTTTTTAGGATTTTGGGGTTTAGTATTTTAGGGGTTATAAATTAGTGTTTATTATTTTTTTAGGGTTTAGGGTTTTAGGAATTATATGACTTTTAGCGGCGTTTTACCGAAAGCGCAGCTAATGCTCTGCTCTGTTTTTAGCGGCGTTTTTGGTAAAACGCCGCTATTGCTCCATGTTTTATAATTTTTGCGGCGTTTTTTGATAAAACGCCGCTAAAAAGGCCACTAAAGCCCTATTTTCCTGTAGTGTAAATAAATAAATTTTTAAAGGATGGTCAGGTAAATAAGTAATTTATGTTAATATAATTAAAATAAAACATCAAATTGGTTCTTATTTGGTTGTTCTTGCCGAAAAACATAAGAAAAAGAAAAGAAGAAAGCCATCTTAGGGTTTCGGCACTTTGATCCTTGATTAAGATCAAGAACAAAGAAAATCGGACTTAGATCGGGTGAAGTCCAAAATAGTTGAATAGTCGACTCGTTTTAATCCGTCCAAGGTAAGTCAAACTATACTTATGTGTTGAGTTGATTATATTCTGTTTTTATAAACTGTTATCTAAATTGGACGGTCTTGAGAGCCTGATAAAAGAATGTTGGTATTGATCTGAATTATCGTGTAAGACTGTGTCTGGGACACAGGCCTCGATTTGAAATTTACGTGTAAGACCGTGTCTAGGACATCGGTATCGTATCTCGATTTAAGATATCGACCACATGCAGGACGAGAGGCATCGATATTGAATTACATGTAAGATCACGTCCGGGACGTTGGCATTATACTCGTTTATGAATATCTGTATCGTTTCTAAACCGTTTGATGACAAAGTATGAGATATGAAAATGAATATGTGAAATAAATAATCTATACAGGTACGTTTGTATCGTACTTAATTTTTGAATATGAAAGACTCTGTTTCTGCGAAATAGCGAATGCGAAGTAAGTTCGGAATTATGGAAATGAATATGATATGCATATAAGCAAAAGAGCATGGTTAAGTTTATGAACTACTATGAGAAACAGCTATGAACTCTTATGGTTGTTTTGTACTATATATGCTTTAGTAATTAGACCAATTGTATTTAGCTTACTAAGCTCTTTGTAGCTTACTCTGTGTAATTTCTATCTGTTTTACAGTTATCGTCGCTACTGAAGGCTCGGGATAGTCGAGGATTATCATTACACCATCGAACTCTTTTTGGTACTTTTGAAAATGTACACATTCTTAAGTATAGCATGTATAGGCTAGAATGGGTTAGTTGATATGTATGTAAAAGTTATGCCATTTGAATTTGGCTAACAAATGATGAGTTTGAGTATAGTTTTGATGTATGTTTTGAAATGTGTTATATTCTAAGGTGTTTTGGTCATCTTTGAGCATAGAATTGGCTAGAAATGTTGGTATAATTGTTGCTTATTAATACTTGTAGGATTGGACCCTTAATGGGTGGCAAAATGGCTTAAACCAAGCCTGCATTGTGCCACACGGTCAAGGAACACGGGCGTGCCCTATGGCCGTGTGAAAAAAGTCAGTAGCTAGCTAAATATTAAACGGCCATGGCACACGGCCGTGTCTGTTAGCCGTGTTAAAAAGTCAGTATAAGACCTCTTTTTGGCACAGTTGGACCACATGGGTGTGCCTTGTGCTCATGTGAGTCACACGGCCTAGCCACACGGGCTTGTGATTTTGCCAGTTTTGAAAAGTTTAATTAAGTTCTGAAAATCTTGAACGGGTTCGGTTTAGTCCCGACCCTCCCCTAAATGTATGTTTTAGATCTCGTAGATCATCTTAACGGATGAATTGAGGATGAATGCAAATGTATTAATGTTATATGATATCTATGAATCTTTGGTCTTCTGTAATGTTTTGTCTGTTCGGTGACTCCCCTTACCTAATCCAACGACGGTTACAAGATAAGGGTGTTATATTTTATTGGTATCAGAGCTAGGTTTAGTTGGTTTTAGGACTACCATAGCGTGTATAAGTCTAGTTATACATGCCATATGTCTGAAACTGTGATAGTGTGATGAATCTTGACATTTGAAATGTGCTTTTATTTAGCAATAGATCCCAATTGAGCTGTAGCTAGCGATGTTAAGAGTAATGCGCCTGCTCCCGCGCAAGGGACAGTGCAAGATAATTCTCGACCGGCTACGAGTAGCCGTGATAGAGAGGCTAAGTAAGCCTTCTATCAGATGATGAATGATTGGTTCACCCAATATATTAGAACCATTCCGGCTATTCAACAACCTCCACCCTCGGTTAATCCTTCTCAAATTCCTGTTATGTCTTCGGTGAGTCCAGCTCAACTAAGTAGACCACCTGTGGATAAGATTAGAAAGTATGGGGCTAAAGAGTTCCGAGCTACAACGAATGATGATGCTGAAAGAGTCAAATTCTGGTTAGAAAATACGATACGGGTATTTGATGAAATGTCTTTGAACCCAGAAGAATGTGTTAAATGCGCTGTTTCACTTTTGAGAGATACGACATACCGTTGGTGGAAAACCTTAATATCTGTGGTTCTGAGTGAACGGGTTACTTGGGATTTCTTCCAAGCTGAATTTCAGAAGAAGTACATTAGTCAGAGATTCATTGATAAAAAACGTAAAGAGTTTCTTGAGCTTAAATAGGGTCGTATGTCTGTTACTAAATGTGAATGGGAATTTCTGAAATTGAGGCAGTATGCTCGGGAATGTGTATCTAATGAAGAAATAATGTGTAAAAGGTTTGAGGATGGACTAAATGAAGATATTCGTCTGCTAGTTGGGATTTTAGAGATTAAAGAAATGGTGGTGCTCATTGAGCGAGCTTATAAGGCTGAAGAATTAAGTAAAGAGAAAAGAAAAGCTGATTTTAAAGCGCGAGATGCTAAAAAAAGATCTTCGAGTAAATCATTTCAGTCTGGTCAAAAAAATTCCGAGATGATCAGAACCGTTCAAATACTAATGTGGGACATTCGAATCGAGATCGAGCTAGATCGTATTTGAACACTAGAGCTCCTGTTACTTCTGTTGCAAGTGTTGGAAATGTCTGATCTAAGAAACCTGAATACAAACACTGTGGTAAAAGACATCCAGGAAATTGTAGATTAAATAATCGAGCCTATTTCCGATGTGGATCTCTAGATCATTTTGTAAGAGATAGTTCTGAACCTGCTGAGCAAGAGAATGTACAGAATCCGAGATCAGGTAATACCTCAGCTAGAGGTAGACCTTCCAGAAATTCAAGAAATGCAAGTGGTGGTCAAAGAGCTACTGGAGATACTGCTGTTAGATCTGAGGCTAGAGCACCTGCCAGAGCCTATGCTATCCGATCTCGTGAGAAAGCCTCATCTCCAGATGTGATTACTGGTATTTTTACTCTTTATGATACTTCTGTGATTGCATTGATAGACCCTGGATCAACGCTTGTATGTGTATGAATTTAATGCATAGTAAGACATTACCTATAAAGTGTACTGAATTTGTAGTCAAAGTATCGAACCCTTTAGGGAAAAGTGTTTTAGTTGATAAAGTTTGTAAGAACTGCCCGTTATTGATTCGAGATATCTATTTTCCTGCTGATCTGATGCTATTGCCTTTCAACGAATTTGATATAATTCTTGGAATGGACTAGTTAACTTTGCACAATGCTATTGTTAACTGCAAGCATAAAGTCATTGACTTAAGGTGTAAGAATGATGAGATAATTCGAATTGAGTCTAGTGATCTGAATAGACTACCGACTGTGATATCTATAATGAAAGCACGAAATTATGGAAAGAAAGGTTGTGAAGCCTATTTAGCTTATGTGTTAGACTCAAAAGTGGGTGATAAGAAAATTGAATTAGAGCTTGTTGCCTGTGAATTTTCTGATGTGTTTCCTGAAGAACTACCTGGTTTGCCTCCAATTTGAGAAGTTGAGTTTGGTATTGAATTGGTACCTGGTGCTACTCCGATATCGATAGCTCCGTAACGAATGGCTCTAACTGAACTAAAAGAATTGAAATCTCAGTTGCAAGAATTGACCGATAGGGGATTTGCTAGACCGAGTTTTTCACCATGGGGTGCTCCTATTCTGTTTGTGAAAAAAAATAGATGGCACAATGAGAATGTGTATTGATTACCGCCAGCTTAACAAAGTGACCGTAAAGAACAAATACCCTCTGCCCAAGATCGGTGACTTATTCGATCAGTTGAAAGGTGCTACTGTGTTTTCAAAGATAGATCTGAGATTGGGTTATTATCAGTTGCGAGTAAAAGACTCTGATATTCCGAAAATTGCTTTTAGAACGAGGTATGGGCATTATGAATTTTTAGTTATGCCTTTTGGACTAACAAATGCACCTGCTATTTTTATGGATTTAATGAATAGAATTTTCAGACTGTATTTAGATCAATTTTTTGTTGTATTTATTGATGACATATTGGTTTATTCACGAGATGAATCCGAACATGCCGAGCATTTTGAGAATAGTGTTACAGACATTGCGAGATAAACAGTTGTATGCCAAGTTTAGTAAGTGTGAATTCTAGTTGCGAGAAGTTGGTTTTCTGGGTCAAATTATGTCAGCCTCTGGAATCCGAGTTGATCCAAGCAAAATTTCAGCTATTATGGATTGAAAACCTCCGAGAAATGTATCTGAAGTCCGTAGTTTTTTGGGACTTGCTAGTTACTATAGAAGGTTTGTAAAAGGTTTCTCGATGATTGCGACTTCGTTGAGAAAGTTACTTCAGAAAGATGTGAAGTTTGAGTGCTCAGAAAAGTGTGAGAACAGTTTCGATCAGTTGAAAGCTTTGTTGACTGAAGCTCCGGTATTTGTACAACCTGAATCGAGAAAATATTTTGTAATTTACAGTGATGCTTCGTTGATTGGTCTGGGATGTGTTCTGATGCAAGAAGGTAAAGTCATTGCTTATGCTTCGAGACAGCTAAAGCCACATGAAAAGAACTATCCGACACACGATCTTGAATTGGATGTTATTGTGTTTGCCTTAAAAATCCGGCGTCACTACCTGTTTGGTGAGAAATGTCATGTGTTTTCTGATCATAAAGGTCTGAAGTATTTAATGACGCAAAAATATTTGAATCTGAGATAGAGAAGATGGTTAGAATTGTTAAAAGACTACGAGCTAGTTATTTATTATCATCCGGGCAAAGCAAATGTAGTAGTGGATGCTTTGAGTCAAAAATCTTTGTTTGCATTACGTGCGATGAATGCTCATTTAGAATTGTCTGAAAACACTCTGGTTTGTACCGAACTGAAAGCAAAACCCTTGTTTATACAACTGATCTGCGAGGCTCAGAAATCTGACAATGAATTGATAGCAAAACGAGCTCTATATGATTCTGAATTCCGGGTTGATAATAATGATTGTTTGAGATTCAGAAATAGACTTTGTGTTCTGAGGAATCCGGAGTTAATTCAGATTATTTTGAGTGAGGTTCACAGTAGTAAATTTTCAGTACATCCGGGGAGCACAAAAATGTATAACGACTTGAAACAACTATACCGTGGCGGGAATGAAAAGAGATATTTCTAATTATGTTTCTAAATGTTTGGTCTGCACAAAGAAATTAAAGCTTGAACATCAAGTACCATCAGTGCTCAGAGCAACCGATTATGATTCCGAGTGGAAATGGGATCGTGTGACTATGGATTTTGTTTCGGTTTGCCCTGTCTCTCTCGAGAAAAAGCTTGATCCGGGTTGTAGTTAACAGATTAACGAAATCACTCACTTTATTCTGCATTTATCCGATTTCTCACTTGATAAGTTAGTGAGCTTTATATTTCGATATTGTTAGACTACATGGTGTACCATTTGTCGATTGTGTCGATGAGATCCGAGATTTACATCGCGATTCTAGAAGAGTTTGCAAGATGCTTTAGGTACTAAATTGCATTTCAAGACTGCTTTTCATCCGCAAACAGAAGGTCAATCTGAGCGGATTATTCAGATAATCGAGGATATGTTGAGATGTTGCATTCTTGAGTTCGAAGGTACGTGGGAACAATATCTACCTTTGATTGAATTCGCTTATAATAATAGTTTTTAGTCGAGCATTAAATGGCACTGTAGGAAGACTTATACGGTAGAAAGTGTAGAGCTCCGTTATACTGGTTTGAGCTCAGTGAGAATAACATTTACTGTGTTGATCTGATAAAAAAACATAACAGAAAGTGAGAATAATCTAAGATAGTTTGAAAGTTGCCTCTGATCGTCAAATATCTTATGCGGATTTAAAACAAATAGATATCGAATATGAGATCAATGATAAAGTATTTTTGAAGGTATCCCCGTGGAAGAAACTGTTCTGATTTGGTAAAAAGGGCAAGTTGAGCCCGAGGTTCATCGGGCCGTATGAAATCATTGAGTGAGTTGGGCCGGTTGCTTATAGATTGAGATTACCATCTGAGTTAGAAAAGATTCACAATGTATTTCACGTATCGATGCTTCGACGATACAGATCTGATCCTTCAAATGTAATTTCTCCGTCTAATATTGAAATCCATTCTGATATGACGTATGAAGAAAAACCGATTCGTATTCTGTCTCGTGAGATTAAAGAATTACAAAATAAGAGAATTCCGTTAGTTAAAGTACTGTGGCATAGACACGGAGTAGAAGAGGCTACATGGGAGCCTGAAGATGCAATGAAACAGCAATATCCGAATCTATTTAACGGTCAGATTTTCAGGGACGAAAATCCCTAAGGGGGGAGAATTGTAAAAATTTGGTTTTGACCCTAGTCAAAATAGTGGTTTCGGGACCACAAATCCAAGTTTGAAAAATATTTTAATATTATTTTCTGTGTCTGTGTGATGTGAATTTATATCTGTAAAATTTCAGTTATTTAATTTGTCTGTTTCTATGTTTAATTACGAAAAAGGACCAAATCGAGTAAGTTGTAAAAGTTGCCTACTGGTTGCTAAAGTGCTTAATTGCTATGGTTTGTTAAAGTTGAAGTCCTTGCATGTCAATAAGACCATTATATGATAGTGGGAGACATGGCTTGGCATTTTGGCAAATAAATAAATTTTTAAAGGATGGTTAGGTAATTAAGTAATTTATGTTAATATAATTAAAATAAAATATCAAATTGGTTCTTATTTGGTTGTTCTTGTCGAAAAACATAAGAAAAAGAAAAGAAGAAAGCCATCTTAGGGTTTCAACACTTTGATCCTTGATTAAGATCAAGGACAAAGAAAATCGAACTTAGATCGGGGGAAGTCCAAAATAGTTGAATAGTCGACTCGTTTTATCTGAAATCCGTCCGAGGTAAGTCAAACTATACTTATGTGTTGAGTTGATTATATTCTGTGTTTATAAACTGCTATCTAAATTGGACGGTCTTGAGAGCCTGATGAAAGAATGTTGGTATTGATCTGAATTATCGTGTAAGGCTGTGTCTGGGACACAGGCCTCGATTTGAAATTTACGTGTAAGACCGTGTCTGGGACATCGGCATCATATCTAATTTCGTATAAGACCCTATCTGGGACAGAGGCATCAATATTGAATTACATGTAAGACCACGTCCGGGACATTGGCATTATACTCGTTTATGAATATCTATATTGTTTCTGAACCGTCTGATGACAAAGTATGAGATATGAAAATGAATATGTGAAATATATAATCTATACAAGTATGTTTGTATCGTACTTAATTTCTGAATATGAAAGACTCTGTTTCTGCGAAATAGCGAATGCGAAGTAAGTTTAGAATTATGGAAATGAATATGATATGCATATAAGCAAAAAAGCATTGTTAAGTTTATGAACTACTATGAGAAATAGCTATGAATTCTTTTGGTTGTTTTGTACTATATATGCTTTAGTAATTAGACCAATTGTATTTGGCTTACTAAGCTCTTTGTAGCTTACTCTGTGTGATTTCTGTCTGTTTTACAGTTATCGTCACTACTGAAGGCTCGGGATAGTCGAGGATTGTCATCACACCATCGAACTCTTTTTGGTACTTTTGGAAATGTACATATTCTTATGTATGGCATGTATAGGCTAGAATGGGTTAGTTGATATGCATGTAAAAGTTATGCCATTTGAATTTGGCCAACAAATGATGAGTTTGAGTATAGTTTTGATGTATGTTTTGAAATGTGTTATATTCTAAGGTGTTTCGGTCATCTTTAAGCATGGAATTGGCTAGAAATGTTGGAATAATTGTTGCTTATTAATGTTTGTAGGATTGGACCCTTAATGGGTGGCAAAATGGCTTAAACCAAGCCTACATTGTGCCACACGGTCAAGGAACACGAGCGTGCCCTGTGGCCTGTGAAAAAGTCAGTATCTAGCTAAATATTACACGGCCATGACACACGACCGTGTCTGTTGGCCGTGTTAAAAAGTCAGTATAGGACCTCTTTTTGGCACGGTTGGACCACATGGGCGTGCTTTGTGCTCGTGTGAGTCACACGGCCTAGCCACATGGGCGTGTGATTTTGTCAGTTTTGAAAAGTTTGATTAAGTTTTGAAAATCTTGAACGGGTTCGGTTTAGTCCCGACCCTCCCCTAAATGTATGTTTTAGGTCTCGTAGATCATCTTAATAGATGAATTGAGGATGAATGCAAATGTATTAATGTTATATGATATCTGTGAATCTTTTTTGTTCTGTAATGTTTTGTCTGTTCGGTGACTCCCCTTACCTATTCCGACGACGGTTACGGGATAGGGGTGTTACAAGGATATTGGTAAAATTTTGGGTGAAAAATGAAGCTAGAAATGCCTTTATTTTGTCCACACGGGCAGACACACAGGCGTGTGTCTAGACCATGTGTGACACACAGCTTGGTACATGGGCGTGTAGTTAGGCCATGTGTCCCCTGCGTCTTAAATTTGAGAAACAGAATACTCAGAATTGAACACACTGGCAGAGACACGAGCATGTGTCTCAACCGTGTGTGCTACACGGCCTAGAACACGGGTGTGCATGTCTTGGCAGTATGAACCCTACTCCTAATTTTTGAAAATTAAATTGATCACACGGCCTACTCACACGGGCGTGTGGCTGGCCGTGTGGCACAAGTTAGAGAGTTACACGAGGTCGAACACGGCCTGCAGCAGGGGCATTTCTTAGGGTCACACGGGCGTGTCCCTAGACCACATGGGCGTGTGAGGCCTACACCTTAGAAAATTTTTGAAATTTATTGAAAAAAATTTAGAGTTCCCGATTAAGTTCCGATTTGATTCTAAAGCTCATATTGGGCCTCGAAGGTCCATTTAAGGGATGTTATGAATAATTTCGGTAAATGAATAGTAATTAACGTGAATAATTTGTAAATGTTCTGAATGTTTCGGTAATGCTTTGTAACCCTGTTTTGGTGACGGATACGGGTTAGGGGTGTTACAATTTTCATCCCTAATTACTTTCGAATGGAAAATCTCGGTTGTCACCTTTTATTTTTGCAATGTTGAAGAAAGAAAAAGAAGTGTTCTGCACAAAGTTGAAGGATATAAAGGTCCCAGATGCATATGCATAAAATATATCTCGATGTGTGAGTCTTAAAGATCGAAGACTATATTCCCTAAAATCACATGATTATCACATCTTCATGCAAGATTTACTGCCAGTTGTTCTACATTGTTATATGTCAAAAGGTGACGTCTTGTATAATTGAACTATCCCATATAATGAAAGCTATTTGTTGCAAAGTTTTGATTTTTGAATAACTTGAGAAAGTGCAAGATTGAGCTGCCCTAACTTTATGCAACTTGGATAAGATCTTTCCACCTTCGTTCTTCACTATTATGGTATACTTGCTAATCCATCTCTCTTATGAAGCAAAAGTTAGTGGACCGGTTTTCTATCGGTGGATGTATCCTATATAGAGGTTTTAATTTATTTGCAAAGTTTTCATTCATTCATGAATATACCTTTAATTACAACTTTTGATAATGTTGTATATCGTGTTTAGGTTCCTATGAAAATTGAAGTCTTATTGTCGTAATAAGCGTTATCCAGAAGGATTAATTGCTGAAAGTTACTTAGCAAAGGAGTGTATGACTTTCTGCTCTAGATATTTAGAAGATGTTGAAACAAGACTGAATAGACCAAGTAGAAATGCTGCGCTCACTAATCATAACTTAACTGAAACTTATCTATTTCAAAGTTATGGACAACCAATCGGTAAAGTTGAAATTGCACACTTTGATGATATATCTTGGGTACAAGCACATCGATATGTTCTTTTTCACCATGATTCAATTGAATCATTACGCAAGTAAGTTTTAGAATTTGATAAATATTTATCTTTTTTTATTTTCTAACCAAGTAATCCACTTTTTAACATAGTGAGTTTAAACAAGTCTTAAGATCTCGTTCACGCTCCTAAAGATTACAACATCGAGAGACTCATAAGTTATTTACATAATCTTTTCATGAATAATTAGGGCAGACGGTATGCAACTGAAGCTTTCAATGACAAATAATAATGTTTTCGTATAACATTATAATTAATCAATTTATTTTCAATTCAATAGGTTTGGAGTGGAAAGGATGCCGATGAAGAAGTTAAATAGCTTTCCCAAGGTCTGAATAGAGTAGTAAAAATGGATTCAGGTTTCATACAAAATCTCGCAAAAGATCGAGGAAGACTCAAAATTATGGAATAGTTGCTAATTCTTCAATTACAAGTTATGCTAATGCTAAGGACAATAATCCTGTTGAGAGAAATGTGGAGTATTACGGACTTCATATGGACATTATTGAGTTGGATTACTATGGTAAGCGGAAGGTTGTCTTATTCGATGTGATTGGGCTGATGTTAATACTGCTCGTGAAATTTAAAAAGATCAATTTGGTTTTACAATGGTGACCTTCTCTCGATTAATTCACACTGGACAACAATTGATAGATGAGCCGCATGTATTTTCTTCTCAAGTCGAACAAGTTTTCTACTCGAAAGATCCAACTGATGAGGGTTGGTATGTTGTTCTCCGTAACACCTCTAGAGACTTGTTTGACATGGGCAATGGAAGTAGAGATGACATAGATGAAAGATTAGAAACTTTTCCTTTTCCAGAATAAAACTTAAATGAAACTATCCCTAATACTAGTACACGATTTCAATGGGTTTGCCAGGATGTGGATGAAGATATTTACGAATCATGATGTAGTAAGATTTTCTGATTTTTTAATTATATGTAATATTATAATTTAAATCTTGATCTTATTAAATATTTCAACTATTTTATATTTACTATTATTGCTGTAATTAGTTACTAATATTTCAACTATTTTATATGTATTACGGATAATATGCCTAGAAGAAGATTGTGAGATCTAAGAATTATTCAAAATCCTCCGAATTCAAGAGAAACAAATAGTGATCAACAGACTTCTATTGGATCTTCGAATGTTCCGAATACAATTGACGAACCTGTAGAAATTCAACATAATGTTAACTTTATACATATTATCATATACTATTTTTTTAGCTAAAAATGGTGGGAGGCGCAAAACTCGAGGTCGTACGCTATTAAAGTATTTATACGATCTAAATTTTGTGGAGTGTGTCAAAGTATCTAGAAACATTCATGGTCAACCTATTGGATCAGAAGCTCGACTTTTAGTAGGATACTTGGGCATTATAGCATGAAATGCTAATCTGTTACCAATCAACTACGAGTCATGGCATCATATGTCTGATAGTAACAAAAATCAAGCTCTCGATAATATTAAGGTAATAACATGAATGTAATTTATAATACTTTGGTTTAAGTTTCATTTATATTTACTTTCTAAACTTGTGTTATTTGCAGGAGAGATTTGCTTTAAAGGTCTTGAATAATTATGTGAAGAAAGCATTAGGAAAGAAATGGAGAGACCATAAAAGTACTTTAAAGAATGAATATTTTAAAAAAATACAAGCCTCGAAGAGAAATTGCTAAATGTCCCACCGGGAATGCTAAGGTACCAACGGGAAGATGTAGTTAGATTTTGGAATATAAAGAAAGGAGAGGTATTACGTACTTCCAAACTCTTATAATTATTTCGATTTATAGTATTTACTATATACGTAATAGTAATTTCATAATGTAGGATTGTGAGCGACTTGGAACTATAAGTAGGCAAAAATAAAAGTTCACGCACACAGTTGGGTCAAAAAGTTTTGCTTGTGCAGCTGATGACGAGGTATTTTGAATTTATTAATTGTGTCAAATATTAATTACTTTCTACTAAATAATATTCTTCCTACTATATTGTAGGAATTGTCATCTAGCCAAAAAGTTGGATGCCTTCTGCTTTTTAACATTACAAATAGAAAGAAAGATGAATCTCCTATGACTACTGAAGCTGTAGAAATTATGGTATATTTACTTAATAAAATTTGAATTATTTTAAAATTTATCATATTTAATTATAATGGTTTAATTCATTGTTTGTAATAAAAATAATGCCAAGTTATGTTGCATTTGTTTGATTATATATTTAGTTTCTAACTCCTTGATTGATTTATTAGGAGAAACTAAAGGATAAAAAGGTAGAGTATGAAGCAATCACTTCAAGTGATAGTTCTGTTAATCTGGACGACATTGATAACCAAATTGTTATTAAAGTTTTGGGTCCTGAAATGTATGGTCGGGTTCGATTTCAAGGATCTTTTGTTAACCTAACCCAATATTTTGGATCCAGTTCGCAGCAATACATGCCTTCGGCAAATCAGACTCAAGCTAAAGTTTAGAGGTTAAGAGACTTAGATGGCTCAGATGCGCGAGCATAGTTGAGCAAATTGTCGACTTAAAGCAGAGGCAGCATCGAGAGAAGCAGAGGCTCAAAGAAAATATGATAAACTCCAGCTACAACTTAAAGCAGAGGTAGCAGCGAAAGAAGCAGAGGCAACAAGAAAATATGATGAACTCCAGCAACAACTTCAAAATATGATGAAGATGTTTCAGCAGAATCAATCGCAGAATCTGCCATCTTAGACTTTTATTTTTATAACTTTTGAATATATTTTTTTATTTCATTTATTAATTTAGATTATATACATATTTCTTTAGTGATAGTATCATTTAGATTTGAAGTTTTTGGTTGGACTTGAAGTTACAGGAAAATATGTTGAAAATTTGGGTTCTATATGAAATAAAATGGGTTGATAAAATCTGTTAAAGTTAGTGGCGTTTTCTCACAAGTGCCACTATAGAACATGGTCTTTAGCGACATTTTTACAACAAAAATATGTTCTATAGCGGCGTTTTTAGTAAAAGCGCCGTAAAATTTAGCGGCGTTATCTATAGCGACATTTTTTGTGGCGCTTATAGGGCCAAAAAAATGCCGCTAAAACCTGTTTTGCTATAGTGAATGGTTCAATTACCATTTAAGTCCATTTACCTTTATTCATCAAGCCATTTAATCATCAAATCAAATAGTGATCAAATTTTACATATTTTATGATTTAGTCCTTTTTAATTAATTAACTATCTAAACATTAAAATTCCTTAACAAAACTTTAATACAACCTTAATAACACTCCGTAAATATTTATAAAAATATTTATGACTCGATTTATAAAAATGAGGTCCTGATATCTCATTTTCTAAAGCCACTTGACCTCATGGTCTTACTACTTGAACTTAATTAATCATTCGAATAGCATAAATTACCATATAAAAAAACTTTTAAAAACCATAATTGAGTCGTAAATATTTGTAAATAATATTTACAAACTTACTCGTCGAATTTGTGGCCCCAAAACTACTGTTTCCGACACTACTAAAAAATGGGTTGTTACATGGTATGCATGTTTGGTAGTGAATCTGATGAGTTCAAGTATGTGATAATAGGGGTATGAGTACTGAAATCTTAAAGTATGGCTTTATACGTATGTCTAAAATGTATGCTATGAAATGTGCGTCATGTTGGGTGTATGCTAGTGAATTAAAATTTTGGATTTAGATTGTGTCAGAGCATGATGAGTCTGTAAAGTGAGTTTGCGTCTATCCACAACGGCGGTGTCTGATAGAGTCTACTGGGATAGAAAACATGAACTCTGAAGGAAAAAGTTCATGGACATGGTACCCTCTAAAGACGAACTATGAATGGCGATTACCCAATGGGGTTCTCTGCGTGTCCCAAGACGATGATGGGCAAACCTCACGTAATGTGAGTTTAAGAAAATCCTAAGCACGTCACGAAAGAAATGCCTTTGTAGCGAACTCTAAAGGAAATTCCTTTGTAGTGAACTTTTAATGAAAGGCCTCTAAGGAGTATTCTAACTGGGATTTCTTATGGTGTGTTCTGTATGAAGCTCTGTGACATGTTATGAGTGATTCTTTAAATACTTAGTAAATTCAATATGGTATAAGTATTTATCAGTACATGGTAAGAACTATGTAAGGCTAAGAATCCACTGAAGATATGAATTGAAGAAATATAGAATAGTAATGAATGAAGTGTTCTGAATAAAGGTTAAATTTTAATTGTTCGAAAAAGGTATTCACCAATTATGTATGAGTTCAATAATAATTTTGATTGTACATTGGTTCTGGATTAGGTATGTACGCAAGACGATATTCGAGTGGTGTTGGTCCTCAAAAGGATATTGGTATGGATTTTGAACATTAATATAGAAGGGAAAAATTGAAGAACTAAAGTCATAGATGAAAAATATGAATGGATTAGAGTAATGTATGGTATCTAGCGTATATAAAAGAAATAAAGTTTGAGAAAGTATTCGCCAGAAGTAAGGTTAAGTGATTTGGAACGCAATGATCTTCAAGATGAATTATCAATTGATACATTCAAGTATAGGTTAAGGTAAAATTATGTATTTTCTCACTAAGTTCTTGATATTTTATGTTATGTTACAAGTTTGGATGATGTGAGTCTATGTCAGGAGGGACAATGCCAGGACCACGCCAATGAAGTGGCGTATTGGGTTATTATGTACACAGAGCATGCTTTGTGTTGTTTAAGATTTAGTTGTAATACATAAGAGTCTATAGTTCGGATAAATGTAATAATCTATAATATCAGATTATAAATGGGAGAGGAGTGGATAGAACCTAAGATCTCTATGGAGTATACCATGCTCTTAACCATCAAGACTAAGACTCATTTCTTGGTAAAGTATTACTTCTAACCCTATATATTTTCGGGTGTTACATATCAAGTGCTAACGATCTATTGAGTGGTAGGTTGAAGCTTTGAAAATGACTTTTTTGCATGTTTAGTTCGTTCTTGGTGTGCTCTCAAATTGAGTAGCAAATATAAAAGGTTCCCCACTCCCAATGCTACCTAAATATTCAAATTTAACTTCTCAAAGTATTATTATTATTCACATTATCAATATTTTTCTAGTAGAAACCAGAATGTCCACTATCGGTAGCTATAACTAATCTCTTCATTTTCCTCCTTCCGCTTGGACAAATATCAAAGGATCCCCGCTCCCAACGCTAACAAAATATCCAAATTTGACAACTCAAAGTATTATTATTGAAAACTATCAATAATTTTTTTTGTCAAAATCACGATATCCACTGTTTGTGGGCAATGATTAATCCCTTCGTTACGGGTGCTATCCAAAGTGGTAAACGACTTGTCGTGAAATATGCTTCATTCTCATGAGTGAAGATTAAGCCCTCTAACCTCATAGTTAAAAGAAGAAGTGAACAACTATCACACCACACCTCATAATTACAATTATCAATAATTAACACAATTAAAACCCCATCATTATTTTTTATAAAAAAAAGAAAAAAAAACACGAAAGCTATTTTGTTTTATAATAGAAAAGGAAAATTTGGTAAACGATATGGGAAATGACTAGAATGTTGTAAACGCAAGTATGGAAGGGTCTCCACTCCCAACGGTCAACGCAACCAAACTCATTCAAATTTTACTACTCATGGTATTACTATTATTATTATTCACAACTATAATTATAGAGGCTGATTTCCACACAAAAGATACGTGATATCCTTTTCTCTGCCACAATTAGGAACAATTGACCCATTGTGAGTGTCCAGCAAAGGCTACCAAGTTAAATATCATATTTTTATTTGTCCAAATTTATTTTAATTGTGGTTTTAGTACATTTATATTTTTTTATAAAATATCAGTTTTTTAGTTATTAATATTTTGAAAAATATATAATATATAATTTATAAAAATTGCATTTAATTACAATTTTATTAAGATCTTATAGTATTTTGAAAAAAATATATACATATATAAATTCATACAAAAATAGAAATTTATAATATATATATAAATAGTAAATCACTAAAAATCATGCTTAGAACAAAAATGGTATCTTCTACATCATGAAAAGTTTTGACCAAAACATGAAAAATATGTGCTGTCAGGACAAAATATTAATCAATTTACAAATGTTAATGATAAATTGTAAAATTATTAAAATTAGGTGATCTAAATAAAAAAAATTATAAATAATCAAACGTGTAATTTGCTTTTTTTATTTTAAAAAATTAAAAAAACATAATGCTATGTTGACTTTGCCACGTGGTACGCTAAATATAGTGACAACGCCATGTAAAATCTAATACATTTATGTCATTAACTAACAACCAATGAATAATTTATTAAGCATATGTATGATTCAAATTTTTGTTATCAATTATATATCACTAATTAATCAATGGTTTACAACTAATTTTAGTTATGATGGATTATCATTTTACAATCATTGATATTTATAATTATAAAAGTTACTATCAATATTTATTTTTATATTCTGTCATTGTTAAATATTTATTCTTTTAAATATGCAATTTAAAAATTTTAGATTAAATTAATTATAAATTAATGAACTATATTTTAATTAAATTTATTTTATTTTATTTTATTTTATTTTTAATATACTTAAATTGAGAAAAAATTTAATTTTTAACTCAAACAAAATTGACTAAATTTTTTTATGTGAATTTATTAGTTTTGAAGTAGATTAATATAATGTGGATTCTAATTTTAAATATTAATTAATTTAAGTTAAAATAAAACAATAAAATTACTTATTTATAACTATATTTTAATTAAATTAAACTAATTTATTTTTATATACTTAAATAGATAAACTTTATTAAGTTGGAAATTTTGAAAAATCTAATTAAATTTTCAGATTTAAGTTTATTAATTTTGAAATAGATTAATATATTGTAAATTCTATTTTTAAATATTAATTAATTTAAGTTTAAATTAATAATAAATTACTTATTTAGATAGCATATTTTAGGTGATTCGTTTTTAGTACTTAAAATGAAGTTGACATATTTATATTATATAGATAGATAAAGAGATGGAGAGACAAAAAGGAAAAAAAATTATTTTAAAAAATTAATATTAATTTGAGAGAAAATTTTCATCAAACACTTTAATAATTTTGGAGTTGTACCATATAAGATATATTATATAGATATACATATATGATATTTATATGAAGAGATACTGCATCCAAGAAAATAATATGAAACGACTCGAAACGAGTTAATATACTGAAGATATAAAACCATTTCAACAACCTTGCATGGAAGGCTTTTTTTTTCTAATTAAACCAAATTAATTATTTATTTATGAAGATATTCGCACCTCCTCCACCACTAGTGTTTTATTCCTCTACTTGCTACTATCACTACATAACGCTTTCCGTCACTTGCTTCTTGTTCTTGAACTGATCAATATCGACTCATTCAACATTGTGGCTTGATTCGAAAAAGCTAAGGAAAATTGAAAAGAAGAGAGGAAGAGAAGAAGGCAAGCCAAATTTGGGTACCCAACATAGTCCCTGATTTAAAAGTCACTTGAATACAAACGGAGACACTTAGCAAGTCGAGACATCCTGCGTATGGGAAATTCATTCCCCCAAATACGTAATGTGCATTCCAACATGTACAACTCATTAATATATTGTTCAACATTCAGATTGGCAAATGCACATGCTGCATGGACATGCACACATGGATATCAAAACGTCTGGAACCTTCCGCACTCGTACCACCTATTTTGGAGATTAACTGTGTAAGACCTAGCTGGGACCCCTACGCGGCAGTTGATGTACTCTTGCACCCAAAAAGTTTCCAAGTTTGGGAAATATAGTTTTGCATTCATCAACCTCACCCTTCGAGTGTTGACTTCCATGAACTTCCTAACCTCCTCCACATACACATATCCCACCTCCATCTGCTTCACTTGTCTCAGCCCCATTCTTAGCATCAATGTTGCTAGCTTGTAGAACATAGTTAAGAAAACAACTAAAATTGGCAAATGACGTGTACTCTTCAAGACGGAGTTAACCGTCTCTACAAGATTAGTGGTCATCTGACCATATCAATACTTAGCATCGTAACTTTGAGCAAAATTTTCACGGCTCTATGCTACCCAACCATTGCAGGAAAGGATTCGTTACCCCCACCATATCAGCCTCAAGCCTCACTAGCCTATGCCTAAATTGACGTGGTTTCAGCTTGTACCCTGCGTACTTATTCTGATATGACATGTTACAATTACTTTTATTAAAGTGATTCAAACTATTTCAAAATAAAATTCTAAACGAGATTTTTTTTAGCCATGTTCACGAGTTCTTTGCACCAGCCTTTATTCTTGTACTCTTAGTTAAAGTTGATAGTAATGTGGTGAATGCAGTAAATGGACCTCCATGGAACCCCAAAATGTCTAATCGTAGCAAGTCCCTTTGATCTGTCAAAGATAATGCAAATGTTTTCTTGCCTGACAACATGTTTTCGCAAGTTCATCAGGAAAAATTCTCACGATTTGAAGTTCTCCGACTCTACGATGGTAAAGGCGATTCGTAGTACGTTTCAATTACTATTTTGTGTAGAGTATTTTCGTATATTTTGTTGGAAAAATGTCTGGATTTAAAACAGTTTTCTTGCACAATGAAAAAAATTAAAATTATGAAAATTGACCCGGTTTGTGGTATTTATAGCAATGAACCTTAACCAAATTCGTACATGTGTTGTCAGATTAGCAGATCCTTGATGTTTTTTTTAATTTAAACCAAATGATCTTCTCCACTATTCTCGTACTACGAACTGCTTCAAGTTTGGGCTCAAACCAATTGAATCAAAACACAAACCTAGAAAAGGTTTTCTTTTCTTTTGGGGTGAAAAAGGAAATTCTCTCTTCTTAATAGAAGCTGGTAAAATTGTTATTCTGGAAAAATATATTTAAAAGTTGAGAATAAATTCTATCTATTTTTCTGCAGAATAACAATCTCTCAAACGTTCTGTAAATACCTCCACCAGTGCCATCTATTTATAGGAAGAGAAGGTAGAACCCTTGTAGAATTGTAGAAGTTTATTTTAAATAGAAAAACAACATTCTACTTAGAGTAGGAGAGGGGTGAATGTCCCACCCTAGTATTTCCACTAGGGTTGTCACCCCCTTCATTTTTTTTTTATAAAAATACCCAAATGTCGAACATCCATTTATTAAATCTTTCATCACCATATCATGAATTTTCTCTGATTAATCCAACTTAAAAGTCAAATTACACTTATTAATGATAGCCTGCTTACAAATAAAATCAATTATTTTATTAAAAAATCTATTGGCCCACACAACCTTGGAATAAGTAAATTGCTCCATCTATTCGCACATCAGCTCCGAGTAATAGCCCAAAAATGTAATATCATGACCTCTTTTGTTTATGCGATTAACCAGATTGACACAGTCAGTTTCAAAAATCACTTCATGGAAACTGAAGGCTTTTGCAAACTTAATACTTTCTTCCAACACTTTAAGTTCGGCCCAAGCAACTGTCATCTCTGTACCAATAACGCCCCCACCCCAAGCACAAAACCATCTGAGTCGCGTGCAATCATCCCAAAGCCAATCTTCTTTGACGAAACAGCAACGTCAAAATTGATCTTAATGATATCATGAGGGGGTTTAATCCAACATTTTTCAATCAGAGACATCAGTAATAAGGGTTTATAAACCAAATTATGAATCCAAAAATCTTGACTCAAGGTAGCAGCTCTTTCCTACACCACCCTTGCTTCTTCCTCTTTACCTCTAAAGAGAAAATTATTTTTATTATTCTAGCTATTCCAGAGCATGGTTATGAAGTCAGAAACAACTTTAAGGTCCAAAACCCTCATCACGTCCTCTATCAAATCAATACACTTAGAGTAAACACCCCATTCATGTTATATGAGGGGATTTGGGCCTCTCTTACATCAGGTCTAATTACGAGTCATTTTAAAGCCCCTTTTGACCCAAACTCTCTAATATGATCCAACCCGATTCAATTTTTCTATCTTCCAAAATAAATATTTATATTTATATTTATAAAAACAATTTTCTCATCCCAACTTTACCCCTAGCAAAATTTTGACTATTTTACCCATGATAAAATTTAGAGAAAATATGATCAATATGTCACAACTCAACATGTTCACTATGACTGAATTATTTATTTTCATTTTCAAGCTTCAAAACAGTCCAAAAACATAAATTCATTCTTCCATCATTTTTTAAGTAATGTTGTATTCATTTCCATTTTTGGAAACCTACATTCATTTCCAAATGATTCCATTTCTTCATTTCGGAGAAAACCATAATCGTTCCTAAATGTTTCCCATTTCTCTTTTTCTATTCATTATGTTCATTTTATTCAAACACACAAATCATTTCTGGTTTCAACGAGCTAGTAGAGGGATCGATTGGATATACGTAGTTGAGGCTCAAATGGTTTATAAATAAGTACCAATTTTTCACCTATTAATTATAAACTCATGTAGTCACAAAGTCATTCCACTATAGTATTGTGACTGAGCTCTCTCTAACGACATACAATTACAAAAGCAACTACTCAGTGCTCGTTTAATGACCTTGTCATAACCGTGTTACCCCTATAGGATATCCTTGATCTCTTAGGTATAATATCCGTTCTCCCAATATGATCCAATTTTATCTCATGGTAAACATTACATCTTCTTTCATGAAAATTCAATCACTATCAAAAAATGATCAAGTCATCCATCACAAAGATGGACAAACTATGGCCACATTTAGTTTTCATGAACCATGTAATGCCAATGAAAGGATATCATTTACTCATTTTTTTGGGCTATGAATTCCACTATTGTGAATGATGCTACATACTATAGAAGTCAAACACCCAACGCACCATCTTTTAGTTCCTTAGCTATTTGAACTCAAGTTTTTACATACATCAAAGTGTACGAGTCATGCATACATTGTCCGTCATCCATACAATATTTAGGTATGTCATATTATGAGCGTCACAAGTGAATAAATCCATAAACAAATTCAAGATCTATTCTGCTTGGATCCTGTCCGATGTACTGTCAGTCTAGTCAGTCACATTTATTTCTCAATCTTCTGGGATTCATCCGCTCTGATGTCGAAGATAAAGCATCTCCCTAATTGGACTTGATAGATGAAATATTAGTCTTTTAATTGGTTTGATCATTTTTTATTAGACTAAGGATATGTTTAGGTTCATCTACTAACATAAGTTGTCTTTCTGTACTACGATCCAACTGCATAATACTTCTTAGTATTAGTTAAACATTTAGACAACCAATGAGCAACATTTGTTTCCATTTTGATTTGTATGCAAAAACAAAGAAAGAACAACCATACAAAGTATATTAATGTAATCAATGAATTTGCTTTATTAACCAATCAATTCAAAAAAAATTACAAGTGTATATTAGCAAAAATACTACAGTTAGGATACTAGATCCAACATAGCCATGTACTATCAACTTGCACTAGCAGATTGCATTGGGAGAAGACCCTAACACATAGATCGAACGTCCAAAAAAATTGGTGGAAAATTTTTCTCCCTGATTGTAGCTCTTCATCCAAGCCCTTGCAAGGTATTGTTTAGAAATCAACCACGATACTTGGCATGTACTTCTACATCGCAGATATCCACACATGAAGTTCATTATATTACACATCCTAGTCACTTTACAGCTACTCCATTGCCATCTGTTTCACCCACCATGCTTTCCTGTACGACACCATGTACTTGAACGGGACTTGCATGTCGGCGATAAGGATCGATATAGTAATGGTGGGCATGTCTTTTACCAGCAGTAGGATGTAGTTACATATTGTTTCGTATCTAGTTTGTAGTGGTCTTATGTCATATGTGAAGTCATTTTTGTATAGGGCCCTTCTAATATTCATCTTGTCCACAGTTGAATCCTTTGTATTAATGTATCCTGAACCCGCTAGTTGCACTATTCTTCAGCCCTCTGGCATTCCCTAACATATAAAAGCAGTGTAGACTTCATGACTTTGTAGTCCAGTGACACCTTCATAATATATTACTTGATGGAAAATACCCAATTCGCCTTATTCTCGAATTATTTCCCAATGAACAACTCTCCAAAATATGAATCTACCCTCAACCAGTGAGCATGTATTATATCTTGGTACTTATGGAACTCAGATACAAGCACCGCATTGGGGTCTGCGCTCAACATGTGGGCCTCAGGGTCATTCTATATAAATATACCATGACTCGGGTTCCAGACTAAAGGAAGGTGTACGCCTTGACCATCTTACGTGTCTTAATTGTTGATATTGTCCAAGACCTCATCCGTATAGGGGTCACTAAATTCTTCACTATCATATAAGAATAAGTATCATTATTGGACCCTTATTCACCATCTTCGTTGGTTCCCATCACCTCTAAATGTATCTTTAGACAGGGGCCTGGGATAGGGTTGTTATACGAACTTCCACCATAATTCGGATTTCGGGCTTTTGTGATGTTCCTCCATAGCCTTACTAATCTTCCCATATAACATTAAGATCAAACTCAAACCCGTGATGTTGACTTATTTAAGGGACAACTTGAACAGGCTTGGGATCAACTAACTCAGTGAATAACTCAACTAGTCGAGGGTTGTCGATCCCAGTCAGGCAATAAATTACTATCATAGTGCCTAGGTCATCATGATCTACAAGTTTCATCTTCTCAATTTTCCACAGATCTGAGGAAACTGGAAATTTATAGAATAATCTTGACACCATCTTCCCACAATAGACAACTATTTTTGCATTAATCTTTCATTTCAGTTCTTCTAGCATTACAGTCTTATTGAATCCCATCCCTACTTTTTAGCAACCTTAAAATACACAACCTTCTTCAGTTGTTTGTAGAATTGCCCCATCAAAATGAACGTATACCAACAACGGTTATTCATCTTCAATAAAATTTGTTTTCTTTTCAACTAAACATAGATATTTCCTTCTTTTTTTCTTTCTCTCTTAAACAATTAAAGCAAGCAAAACTCAACAAAAACCCAAACCAGATGCATATATATCTTCGCGGTACCGCTGCATAGTCTACCGGTACATTTTTTTCCCTACCACCAATGTCCACAAAGAGAACGTTGACAAAAAAAATTTTCCAAAAAAAAAAATGGTGTTGGCAACAAGAAAGGCATCACAAAAAAAAATTTATTTTCCTCACATCGATTCCTTCAAGGAGAACGTCTGGAACAAAAAAAAATTCTTTTAAAATTAACCCACACTGGTGCCAGCAACAAGAACCATGACACCCAAAAAAGTCATCCCCCTAGCAAAGGTGTCAGAAAAGTGCGGCAATGAGAACCCCAAAAAGAACACCGGCACCAAAAAAGCACTGACACACTTATTTTAAAAATTTGAACTGATTTCAGCAATGTGATCATCGGCACCTATTAAAATATTATTTTTTATATCCCAAAATACCGGTATTTTAAAGGTGTATTTGAAAAATATACATATCGGTGCTAGTGAACATAGTCTCGGCCCCACAAAAATCATTTTCTATAGATCGGGCAATCATCGAGCAATCATTACATGATGATGGAGGGTGGTGTCGGGGGTGAAATGGTCAGCACCAACATGCACTATAGAAAATAAGTAATTTTCATACAAAATATTACACCTGGGTCATTTTTATACATAATCAAATTTTTGAGGTCAAGTTTGAAAAAAATCCTGCATGGCATGATGCATTACTAAAATTTATCAATTTATCTTCATTGAAGTAATTACCATTCATGTAGAGGTCCAAGAAGAAAGAACACTGCCGTAAAACAAAGTTTGATCCTAATCATCTCAAATATCTTAATAAGGAATTATTTTTGAATTTTAATTATTTAAAATAATATAATAATACATATTTTTTACTTGAAAATACCGTGAAGTAAAAATAGAGAAAAAAATAATACTATAAATAAAAATCATGGATACAAAAAGTAAAAGAAAAATAACAGCATGTGAATCTTATTTTTACTGATTAAACATTAACAACATTTTAAATTCACCATAAAAAATATATTTTATTTAAAAAATAAAGGCACTAATAACATGTTTTAATTTTTTTTAATGTCAATATTCAAACTTATATTATCTTTTTAAGAGTATAGTATAGCTTGTCTTATCATTGCACTCAATATTTGTGTACGTATTAATATTTTCTAATGTATGTATCAACAAAAAATACTTCTATATAAACAACTTCACATTGTTCCAATTCATAATCCATACCAAGTGAAAACGATCTATTGAGCAATAGTTTGAAGCTTCAAAAAATGGCTTTTTGTCTATTTAGTTCTTTCCCAATGTGCAGTTTCCCATTACACACAAAATGGAAAAGCTTCTCATACGATAGGTCAAGCTTTCGTAGGTTAACTATTTTTTCTGCCTTACAAAGTGATGCTACAAAAAAAACTTCTATTGAAGATGCCATCATAACTAGACGATCGGCTAATTACCACCCTCCTATTTGGGATTATGGTTTTGTTCAGTCACTCAAAAATGATTTGGTACAGGTGTATTTTACATTCTTAGTGTACATATACATGGCAGTTAACATCATTTTTGTTTTGCTTTTCCTTTTTTTCCCTAGTAAAGCTAAATTTGGAGCAAGCTAACAAAAACTTGATGTGACCTATGTGTATAGGATGAATCGCACAAGGAACAAGCAAGAAAATTGAAGGAAGAAGTGAGGATGATGCTTGGAAATGCGGTGGGTCCTTTGGAAAAACTTGAGCTTATTGATACCTTACAAAGATTTGGCTTGTCCTATCATTTTGAAGATGAAATAAATAAAACCTTGAAGAATATAAGTACTAATCACATCAGTACTGTTGCATGGAAGAAAGATAATTTATATGCTACAGCTCTTGAATTTAGATTGCTCAGACAACATGGGTATAAGGTGGATCAAGGTAAAAACAAAAATTAAAAAATTGGGTGTATCAATTTTTATATCTAATTTAATGATACTTAACATTGAATTATTTTCATCGAGTAGATGTTTTCACTTGCTTCATGGATGATGTCGGAAACATTAAATCAAGCCTTAATCAAGATTTCAAGGGACTGCTCAACCTGTATGAGGCTTCATACCTCTTATTAGAAGGTGAAACAATGTTAGAGAATGCAAGAGAGTTAGTAGCTAAACTTCTCAAACAATATTTGAAGGAGAACAATGATCATCAATATCTTTGGACGCTTGTGGACCATGCCTTAGAGCTTCCTCTACATTGGAGGATGCCAAGGTTGGAAGCTAGATGGTTCATAGAGGCGTATGAGAAAAACAAGGACAAAAATCCCATTGTTCTAGAGCTTGCTATATTGGATTACAATATAGTCCAATCTATGCACCAGGAAGATCTTAGATATGTTTCAACGTAAGTATGCTTACTACATACTAGTTCAAAAATTTAACTCGCATATGCTTCAACACAATATGATTTCAGTTTTTTTTTTTTTTTTTTTTACTTGTATTATTTAGATGGTGGAAGGAACTTGGTATTGGCAAGAGGTTTAGCTTTGCTAGAGATAGGCTGATGGAAAACTTTTTATGGGGTGCGGGAATGATAATTTCTCCTCAGGATGGAAAAAGTAGAATAACTCTTACAAAGGTCAATGCACTAATAACAGTTATAGATGATGTTTATGATGTTTATGGAACCTTAGATGAGTTGGAGCTCTTCACAGATGTTGTTGAGAGGTTTGCACATATGATTTTATCTTCTCTTGGAAATTCTTACCAATGTGTAATAAGCTTTAATATATATGATGGTGTAATTTCAGATGGGATATAAATGCAATACAGAGGCTTCCAGACTATATGAAGATATATTATCATGCTCTTTACAATTCCGTAAATGAAATGGCTTTTGACACTATTAAGGAACAAGGGATAGATGTCATTCCCTTCCTTAAGAAAGTGGTATGAAACCAATTTCTAGTATTTTTCTTGGTTTTCCTTATCAACTCTATCTTATTTGTGTTATTCATCCAGTGGACAGACCTTTGTAAAGCATATTTGGTGGAGGCAAAATGGTATTACAATGGATATACGCCAACTCTAAAAGAGTACATAGATAATGCTTGGATTTCAATAGGGTGTTGTTTAATGCTTGCTCATGCCTATTTGTTAACTAGTCATATAACAGAAGAGGGATTGCACAATATCCAAGAAAATTACACTGATATATATCAGTCCTCCATAATTACACGATTATCAAACGATTTAGGGACATCATCGGTAAGCAATATATAGTTGTAAACTTCAAGTTTCCATTAATTAATTACTCTAATACTAATATGTGTGCCTTTTTTTTTTTTTTTTTTTTGGCTAGTATGAGCTAAAAAGAGGTGATGTTCCTAAATCAGTCCAATGTTATATGTATGAAAGTGGAGCATCTGAGGAAGAAGCTCGTGAGCACATAAGGAAATTAATTGACGTAGCATGGAAAAAGATAAATGAAGATCAAATGGCTAAACTTCCTTTCTCTCAGACGTTTATTGAAAGTACTAAGAACATTGCTAGAGTGTCTTTATTGATGTACCAAAATGGTGATGGTCATGGTCATGGTATTGAAAATAAGGAAACCAAAGATAGAGTGTTATCATTATTTGTCCACCCAATTTCTTTGGCCAAATGATTAAGAGCATTGGAATTATTTCCATACAGGGTTTAGAAAATTGTTAGTTTTTAGTGTAATGTGTCAAATCATTTTATGATCTTTTACTATGGTTTACAATAAACTTATGGTAGTGTAAGGACTACCCTAGTACATGTTGATCTCCTTTGCTTTTGATGGTTTCTACTTCTCTCTATTGTTCTATTTATGAGTCTTTGAAGCCTTTGCTTGGAACTCTATTCTTATAAAATGAATGCTACATGTTTACTAAATTTAAAAGAAACAAGAAAGGAAAGAAAAGAAAAGTGCCATACATGATCCCCATGACAGAAAGAAATTTATTATTATATAATTTTTATTAACTTATTCTTAGATTTTAAATTATTTTTTAATAAATAGAATAATTAAATATAATTTTAAAATTTTACATAAACCATTAATATAAATTAACTAAATACTTTGAATTTTTTTTATTCATGTGTTAGTTACTAGTTATTAGATAAAATGATAATGCAACAATATCTATCATATGTTATTTTTACAATGTTTAACATGCCACATATCTGCATAGCATTATTACTTTTAAAAATGTTTTTTTTTTCCTAAAAATTAAATTAAAATTTTGATCACCTATCTTTTAGATAATTTTATTTAGGTCATTTAACTTTGAAAAGTTTACAATTTGATCACTAACTTTTTTAGTGATGGATTCTTTGTTTTGATATTATGAAATTATCATATTTCGATTAGAATTTCTTTATTGGCTGATGTAATCTATAATAAACACTTAAATATATGATGAATTGGATATCAAATACTTCATTAATGGTTTTGTGACCAAAAATTTTTATGTCCCTAATGTTAATGCCCAAATTGATATTTTTAATAGTTGAATGATTGAGCCTAAACTCCTCGAATCATTAAATTCTTATCAATGTAATTTATACATAAAATATAGTAATCTTCTTAACTAAAAAAATAAGTAATTATAAAATAGTAGCATATGATAAAATAACAAATAATTGATAAATAGTTGTAATTCTTAATAAAATTAAGAAATAAAATAAAGAAATGCTAATAAAATTCTGGTAGAAATGCTATAATAATACATTATAGATATTTGATAGTATAGACATAAATTATTGATTATATACCATAATTTTTATAATATCAAAGTGTAGTTATGCTTTTAGGATTATAATTTTTAAAATTTGAACCGATTCCGACAACACAAATGCTGAAACCTATTACAATATTATTTTATACCCCAGAATACCAGTATTTTTAAAGTGCATTTGAAAAAAAATACACACCAGTTCCGACGAACATAGTGTCGGCTCTAAAAAAATTCATTTTTTATAGACTGGGCAATCATCCAACGATCATTAAAGGATGATGGAGGGTGTGCCGGGGGGAGATGACTGGCACCAACATGCACTATAGAAAACAAGTCATTTTCATACAAGATTTTACACCTGGGTTATTTTCATAAATAATCAATTTTTAGGGGCAATTTTGAAAAAAAGCCTGCATGACGTGGTGTATTGCTGAAATTTGTCAGTTTGTCTTCATTGGAGTAATTACCATTTCTGTAGAGGTCCATAAAGAAATAAAACTTCCGTAAACAAAGTTTGATCCTAAATCATCTCAAATATCTTAATAATGAATTATTTTTGCATTCTAATTATTTAAAATAATATAATAATGCATATTTTTTACTTGAGAATATCACATAAATAAAAATGAGTAAAAATTAATAATATAAATAAAAATCATCGAGACAAAAAGTAAAAGAAAAATAAAAGCATATGAATCGTATTTTTACTAAATAAACATTAACAACTCACTAAATTAACCATAAAAATATAATTTATTTTAAAAAATAAAGGCACTAACAACATGTACAAATATTTTTTTAATGTAGATATTTGAACTTATATTATTTTTTTATAAGTACAATAGAGCATACCTTATCATTGCCTTCAATATTTTTTTACATATTAATGTTTGTTAATGTATGTATCAACAAAAAATACTTCTATATATATAACTTTGCATTGTTCTAATTCATTCTCCATACCAAGTGATAACTATCTATTGAATAGTATTTTGAAGCTTTGAAATGGCTTTTTGCCTATTTAGTTCATTTTCGTTGTGCAGTTTCCCCGTACACTCAAAATAGAAAAACTTCTCATACGATGGGTCAAGCTTCCGTAGGTTAACTATTTTTTCTGCCTCACAAAGTGATACTGAAAACAAAACTTTTATTGAAGACGCCATCATAACTAGATGATCGACTAATTACCACACTTCTATTTGGGATTATGGTTATGTTTAGTCACTAAAAAATGATTTTGTACAAGTATATTTCACACTCTTAGTGCATATATACGTGACAGTTGACACTATTTTTGTTTTGATTTTCCTTTTTCCCCTAAATAAAGCTAAATTTGGAGCAAGCTAACGACAACTTGATGTCACTTATGTGTATAGGATGAATAGTACAAGCTGCACGCAAGGAAACTAAAGGAAGAAGTAAGGATGATGCTTGGAAATGTGGTCGATCCTTTGGAGAAACTTGAGCTTGTTGATACCTTATAAAGACTTGGCTTGTCCTATCACTTTGACGCTGAAATAAACAAAACTTTGAAGAATATAAATATCGATCACATTAGTACTGTTGCATGGAAGAAAGGCAATTTATATGCTACAGCTCTTGAATTTAGATTGCTTAGACAACATGGGTAAAAGGTGGATCAAGGTAAAAACAAAAATTCAAAAATTGGATGTATCAATTTTTATATCTAATTTAGTGATACTTAACATTGAATTATTTTCATCCCCTAGATGTTTTCACTTGCTTCATGGATGATGTTGGAAACATTAAATCAAGCCTTAATCAAGATTTCAAGGGACTACTCAACCTGCATGAGGCTTCATACCTCTTATTAGAAGGTGAAACAATGTTGGAGAATGCTAGAGAGTTAGTAGCTAAACTTCTCAAACAATATTTGAAAGAGAACAATGATCATCAATATCTTTAGATGTTTGTGGACCATGCCTTGAAGCTTCCTCTACATTGGAGGATGCTAAGGTTGGAAGCTAGATGGTTCATAGACGTGTATGAGAAAAAAACAGACAAAAATCCCATTATCTTAGAGCTTGCCATATTGGATTACAATATAGTCCAATCTATACACCAGAAAGATCTTAGATATGTTTCAACGTAAGCATGCATACTATATAGTAAATCAAAATCAACTCGCATATGCTTTAACACAAGTATGATTTCATTTTTCTCTTTATTTTTATTATATAGATGGTGGAAGGAACTTGGTATTGGCAAGAGGTTTAACTTTGCTAGAGATAGGCTAATGGAAAACTTTTTATGGAGTGCAGGAATGATAATTGCTCCTCAGGATGGAAAAACTAGAATATTTCATACAATGATCAATGCATTAATAACAGTTATAGATGATGTTTATGGAACCTTAGATGAGTTGGAGCTCTTCACGGATGTTGCTGAGAGGTTTGTACATCTGATTTTATCTTCTCTTAGCAATTCTTACCAATATTTAATAAGCTTTAATATATATGTTAATGTAATTTCAGATGGGATATAACTACAATATAGAGGCTTCCACACTATATGAAGATATATTATCATGCTCTTTACAATTCTGTAAATGAAATGGCTTTTGACCGATATCTAGTCCTTTTCCTAGTTTTCCTTATCAACTCTATCTAATTTGTTTTATTCATTTAGTGGACATATCTTTTGTAACACCCTAAATTTTGGGGTTAAAAGTTTTGGGTTTTTGTGGTTAGGGTCATAGAGAAGGGCATTCTTTTGTGTTTAGTCGCGTGTTTAAGTGTCAAAATGGGCCTGCTCGTCTGGTGGTAGATTGTGTGTTAGTGTATCTCAAGGTTTTGGGTTCGAGTCTTTGGGTGCGCATTTTGGAGAGCATTTTTTTTATTTTGTTTGCTTTTAGTTAGAAATAATACTTATTTATTATTTTTATCAAATTATTTTTGCAATTTTTCTTTGCTTTCTCCTGAATGTTCCCCTCCTCTTTTATTTTTCTCTTTGTTTTTTTTCTTTTTGGTTCTTTTTATTTTTCTTTTAAACGGGTTGCTGGGGAATTTTAGAGAGTCGCTTCCTCGTCGTCAAAGTCGGTGTTGGAGCATCGTAGATCGCAAAATAGGTGTGGGTTACATATCTTATTTTGTTTTGTTGGAAAACTTTATTTCGGCTTTATAAAAAGTCAACAACGTGTGTGTGAGTCTTCGTAACTTGTTAATCCTGATGTTGTAATACTGTGTAAGGCTTAGAATTTGCATGATTTGGCATATTCTCAAATTATCGAGGGCGGGAGAGTGCTTTGTGGCTGAAAGTACATTTTTCAAGGCTATTTTAAGGTGGTTTCGTGACCACAAGAGTGGCCACATAGGAGTGTGTCGATACACACGGCCATGTCCCCTGGGCACACAGGCGTGTAAGTTTGGAAATTAGGGTTTAAGTGTTTTTGTACCACACAGCTATGTGCCTAATTTGGGGATTTAAGGATCCTACACGAGCGTATGTTTTGGACACACAGCCGTGTCTGGTAGGCACACGGGCGTGTGAGACCCTCACACGCTGTGTCAGCTCTGTACTCAAATTTAGTGCAAATGGACAGAAAGTTACACGGCCTGTTCCCATGGCTATGTCCCTGGTCCACACGGGCGTGTGCCTCTCTTCATACGGGCATGTGCCTCAACCGCACGACCTTGTGCCCATTTTACACCGGCTTTTGGCCTCCCACATGGCCAGAGCACACGGGCGTGTGGTCCTAAGACACTTGTACTGGTTCTGAGTGCGTTCCTGATCTGAAAATGTGTTTGTGTGCTCCAACCTTTAGCTAAGCTTAGTAAGGGTGCTTAAGTCTTAGTATCTGTGATGATTGTATGTGATTCTTGATTTTGAATCTGGTCTGTGGGGTGTGTTTGCATATCAATTTTGTCTGACTGTCTATTTAAGTGTCACTGTTCTATGAGTTTGTGTGCATGCATATACTTGCATAAACTTTTGGGTGGGTTACGAAGAGAAGGGAGTCTAATTCTGATCTGATCTGGCAATTTTACAACATCATATTTGTACAACGATTTATCGCCTCAGATCGCATGTTCGCGACTTTGCTTGCGTATTATTATCCCGATCCGCAAGATAATCGCAATGGATCAGATAAATGGATTACCGCATTACACTATATAGCACATACGCCAGCTTTGCTGCGTATTAATATCTGAGTGGCTTGGTCCACATACATGGTGTGTAGGGTTAGACGGACCTACGAGGTCCTAGAGGGTGTTTTTCGGTTGGTTGAGCTTAAACAGATCTTATGAGGTGTGAGTGGGGGACGGAGAGGTGTGACAGCTGGATGGGTGGGTTTTCTTACTTTACTGCATTTCATACGCATCTATTTGTATATTTTGGGTGCTTGACTATTTGATTATACTCTGTGTATTTTTTTGTGAATGGGTGTGCTCGAGTGCTGTGTTCTGTTGGGACTTTAGTTCCAAGTTTCTTTCTGAATCAATGAATATTTGTAAATCTGATGCGATATTGATTTGAATTCTGGAATTTTTTTTAGTCTTAATTCGAACTCACACTGAGCTCGAGTAGTTCACCCCCTCTTAGGGTTTCCTTTTTAGGTACATTTCAAAACTTTGACGCTGGACTTGGTATACGGAGGTCTCAAACAGTCTTGGAGAAAAATATAGTATAAGTTTGTATTTTCAATTTCTATTTTGTTATTCAGTTTTTGAACTGTAAGTTTTTATAAAATTGTGGTACAAGTTCCGTTAAAATTTTTTCATTTGTTCATTTAATTCTGGTTTTATAGTAAACTTAACTGTAACTTTTTAATGACTGAATTTAAATGATTAAATGTTTCGGGTTGACATGATAACTTGTTTTGGAAAAATTTACCAATGATCACTTAAGTGCTCAATGTAGCATCCGGGATCCGATCTAAACTTCTAAGTCAGGTTTAGGGTGTTACATTTAGTGGTATCAGAGCCAGGTTTGTAAAAACTCGACTTGTATTTTTACGTATACGCACATGGTGGTTTTAAAAAGAAATTTTTAAGAAACTTTACCATAGTAAGTTGTATGATTGTGTTTTGTAAATGTTTTACAGAAATGAACTGTCTGAGACTCTGATACTGGTCCAAGTAGAAATTTGAAAATGTAAGATTAGAAATCATAGATTCTTGTATTTAAAATTGTGTTCTTTCTCTGAAAATGTAGATATTCCAAGTTAGCGACAGGACTGATATGGATTCTGAAGGTAAGCAAGATCGCAAAGAGTCGTCCACTTCTCCGGGGTGTGAGTCTATTCAGGAGTCGAGGGTCAATGTGATTCTGCCTTTGGGTAGCGATAACCCGGAGCTTGGTATTGAGGCATTGACTCGGGTAGTGAGGGAAGTATTAGAGAAAGTGTTCGAGGCTAGGATAAGGGAGACTAGTGAAACGCTTCAGGATAGCTGTATGGATTGTGGGAAGAAGAGAGATTGCAGTCCTCCGAGGTTAGAGCCTCATTCTGCGAAGCATGTTAAAACGCATTTGAATGGCAATAGTGGTTGTGCGAAGGGTGCTGGTAGTGGTGCTAACAGTCCATTTTGTAAGCACTGTAGGAAGTGTCATTCGAGGAAGTGTTAGAAAAAGGAGGGAGCTTTTTTTTTATGTGGGTCCACAAAACATCAGATCCGGGAGTGTCATCTACAATTTTGAGACAAGTAAGATTGTGAATGTTTAAATGCTTAGATTAGAGTATTGAAATTGTGTGTGATAGGACAATTATGTATCTGCTCCAGTGGTTAAGCATTTTGGGTGTGTGTATGAGGTCTTAGGTTTGATTTGGTTCTGCTCGGGCTAGAGTGTGCAGTGGGAGCGTGATGGTGTAGGTTGTGTTATACCACTATTCTGTTAGTTGGAAATTTCGGGGACAAAATTTTTTTAAGGAGGGGAGAGTTGTAACACCCTGAATTTGGGGGTTAGAAGTTTCAAAGTTTTATGGTTAGGCTCATAAATAAGGGCATGCTTTTATGTTTAGTCGTGTGTTTAAGTGTCAAAATGGGCCTGTTGGTCTGGTGGTAGATTGTGTGTTAGTGTATCTCAAGGTTCTTGGTTTGAGTATTTGAGTGCGCATTTTGGATAGCCCTTTTTTTTTAGTTAGTAATAATAGTTATTTATTATTTTTATCAAATTATTTTTGCCATTTTTCTTTGCTTTCTCCTGAATGTTCCCCTCTTGTTTTATTTTTCTCTCTGTTTCTTTTCTTTTGAACAGGTTGCTGGGAAATTTTGGAGAGTAGCTTCCTCGTCGTCAAAGTCGGTGTCGGAGCATCATAGATCGCAAAACAGGGGTGGGTATCATATCTTCTTCTGTTTTGTTGGCAAATTTTATTTCAACTTTATGAAAAGTCGACAACGTGTGAGTGTTCGTAACTTGTTAATTCTGATGTTGTAACACTGTGTAATGCTTAAAATTTGCAGAATTTGGCATGTTCTCAAATTATCGAGGGTGAGATAGTGTTTCATGGCTGAAAGAACTTTTTTTGGGGCTATTTTAAGGTGATTTCGTGACCATACGGGTGGCCATACGGGTACGTGTTGATACATACGGTCGTGTGCTTTTAGGAATTAGGGTGTTCGAGCTGTTTTGGGCACCACATAGCCTGGCCACACGTCCATGTGGCCAATTTGGGGAAAATAATCAATTTTCACACGACCGTGTCCCCTGGGCATACGGGCGTGTGAGTTTGGAAATTAGGGTTTAAGTGTTTTTATGCCACAGGGCCTGGTCACACGGCCGTATGGCTAATTTAAGGATTTAAGGAGCCTACACAGGCATGTGTTTTGGACACACGGCCGTGTCTGGTAGGCACACGAGCGTGTAAGACCCTTACACGTCCATGTCAACTCTGTACTCAAATTTAGTGCAAATAGACAGAGAGTTACACGGCCTATTCCCATGGCCATGTCCCACGTGGGTGCGTGCCTCAGTCACACGACCGTGTGCCTCTCTTCACACGGGTGTGTGCCTCAACCACACGGTCGTTTGTCCCATTTTACACGGGCTTTTGAGCTCCCACACGGCCTAGGCATTTCCACACGACCAAAGCACACAGACGTGTGGTCCTAAGACACTTGTATTAGTTCTGAGTGCGTTCCTGATCTGAAAATGTGTGTGTGTGCTCTGACCCTTAGCTAAGCTTAGTAAGGGTGCTTAAGTCTTAGTATCTGTGATGATTGTATGTGATGTCTGATTTTGAATCTAGTTTGTGGGGTGTGTTTGCATATCAGTTCTGTCTGTTTAAGTTTCACTGTTCTATGAGTTTGTGTGCATGCATACACTTGCATAAACTTTTGGGTGGGTTACGAAGAGAAGGGAGTCTGATTTTGTCTGATTTGGCAGTTTTAGTGTACCATATTTGTACGGTAATTTATCGCACTGTACTACATATGTGTCAGCTTTGCTGCGTACTATTATCTGATCTGGCAGTATAACTGCAACAGGACTGTATAGCGGATTACCACATTGCACTATACACCACATATGCTAGCTTTGCTGTGTATAAATATCTGAGTGGCTTGGTCCACATATATGGTGTGTAGGGTTGGACGAACCTACGAGGTCCTATAGGTGTGTTTCAGTTGGTTGAGCTTAAACAGCTCTTATGGGGTGTGATCGGGGGACGGAGAGGTGTGTCAGCTGGATGGGTGGGTTTTATTACTTGACTGCATTTCATACGCATCTATTTATATGTTTTGGGTGCTTGACTATTTGACTGTACTCTGTCTGTCTATTTGTGAATTGGTGTGCTTGAGTGTTGTGTTCTGTTGGGACGTTAGTTCCAAGTTTCTTTCTGAATCAGTGAATATTTGTAAATCTGATGCGATATTGATTTGAATTCTGGAATGTGTTTTTAGTCTATTCGGGCTCACACTGAGCTTGAGTAGCTCACCCCCTCTTAGTGTTTCCTTTTCAAGTACGTTTTAGAACTTTGACACTGGACTCGATATGCGGAGGTCTCGGACAGTCTTAGAGAAAAATATAGTATAAGTTTGTATTTTCAGTTTCCATTTTGTTATTCAGTTTTTGAATTGTAAGTTTTTATAAAATTGTGGTACAAGTTCCATTAAAAACTTTTCATCTGTTCATTTAATTCTGATTTTATAGTAAACTTAACTGTAACTTTTTACTGACTGAATTTAAACGATTAAAGGTTTCGGGTTGACGTGATAACTTGTTTTGTAAAAATTTACCTACAATCACTTCGGTGATGTAACAGCTCGATTTAGACCCTAGTCAGAATAGTGGTTTTGGAATCACAAATTCAAGTTAGAAAAATATTTTAATATTATTTTCTGTGACTATTATATGTGAATTTGTATGTGTGAAAATTTTGTATGAAAATTTAATCGTTTGTGTGCTTGATTTGATAAAAGAACTTAATCACGTAAAATGTAAAAGATGTGTTCTATTTGCTAAAGTGCCTATTTGATTTGTCTTATTAAATGAGAGGTCTTTATTATGTAATTGGACCATGGATAGTGGGATTGGTCATAAATGACCTTAATATTAATGTTTTATAAGTTATTAAAACAAGGGTAAATTGGTAATTGATGTATTAAAGTTAATTAAATTAAACAAAACATAAAAATAGTTCATTATATGCTCATTTTGCCAAAAATTGAAGAACAAAAGAAAGAATAAAAGCTCTTAGGATTTCAACACTTGTGATTGTGGATTAAGATTAAGAACAAAAAAAACAGAATTAGACCGGGGAAAGTCAAAAGTCGTTGAATAGTCGACTCCGTTCATTCAAATTCGTACGAGGTAAGTTTGTCGAGACCATTTTAAAATCGGGTTTCGAAAAATGGGAATCAACTTTAAGAAAAACGAAAATGGGAGTCGCCACCAATCTTTTTAGGTGTTATTGGATCACCTTTAAAACATTTTGCTTTAAAATCATTAATTTTGGTCTACGGAATAAGAAAAACAGGATCGGGAGTCGATTACGTACGAGGAAGGATTAGCACCCTCGTATCGCCCAAAAATTGGTACCTAATTAATCATCAAATGTCTTTAAGGTTGGAAATTAAAAATTTTAAGATGCAATCCTCTTTAAAATATTTTGATTTTTTTTAAAAAATTTGGGGTTCGCTTGTATCAAAATATTGATACTAAGTTAGCCCTTTTTTGAAATCCCTATCTCAAAACGACAAAACACCACATCCAATAAGTTAGGATACAACGCTTTGAAATTCCAAGACAGCTGCTCGTATTTTGAAAATCTTAAAAACTTAGAAGGGTACTTAACTATTCGAACTCAACGAGGAAAAATTGCAACCCAATAAGTTAGGGCACTACTTTTCTTGAAGCTTCCAAATACCAAGCATTGCCTTTTTATTTTTTGAAAAACTTTGAAGTCTCGTTTTTTTAAAATTGATGTATGAAGGAGCATATTAACATAACATATGAGATAAAATATTAGAATAATAGCACAACAGCATAAATATTATATACTAACCAATATATCAGAAATAAAAATAAGAAAGATATACATAAAATGTAATATATATTTAAGAAGAATAGGTAAAAACCCATAAACATGTAATTCAACATATATTTAAACATATAAATGATGCATGATTTACAATTTTGACATATATAATAAGAAATATGCATTTGAAAGTAAATTATAAAAATCTAAGGTATTGCATAATATATAAAATACATTAATTCTAAAGTAAAAGCAAATATTGTATAATAATAAAACATAAGTTTTAAAAAAAAAATACATGTATCATATAAACAATTGATAAATAGAATGAGCATATATAAAAATGTGATATTTAATAATAGATTTAAAAGTATAATATATCGTAAAAATATATTTATAAGAATAATAATTACAAAAGAAATAAAATATATCGATTTAGAAATTTAATATATAAAATATCAAATATGTAGAAGAATTTATATTTACAATAAAATAATTATAATTTATAATATGAAAGTGTATATATGTAAAAATAACATATAACATATAAATAATTAATAGATATATAAGTAAAAATATAATAATAATATATAAATGTAAAATAATATAATAGTATAAAAATATATAAACATTATGTGATAAAAATATACTATAATAAATAACAAGTAATGATATATGTTAATATATATTAATATGATAATAGAAAGATATGAAATAATATAATATAATAAAATATAAATAAATATAAGATATATAATACATATATTCATATTAAAATATAATAGTCTATATATATAGCTTAAAATAAATAGGTTATAAATAGATTAAAAGGGATAAAAGTGACTAAATTGAACATAAATAAAAGTCATACTAATTTAATAAGAAAGTAACGAGATCGCACCTAATTGAAATGGCCATTAAAACCCTAGGGACTCATCGGAAATTTTCCTTTGTCCCTAAACAACAAAACATTTTAATCCAGACTTAAAACACTTTTACAAGGACTAAATTAAAACTGAAACAAAATATCAGGGCTAAATCATAAATAAACAAAACAAAATTGTAAACGTAAGAAAGGTGAAGGGACTAATTGCGTAATTAACCCAATCCTAAAAAACACGCGGATCTTCCCCAGGTAATCGAGTCAACACGCGGATCCTGGGGCTTCAAAACGTCGTTGTTTTAAGCTTATCAGACTAAGCTAAAATGGTGTCGTTTCGTTAGGGTTATATAAACCAAAACTAAAGCCCAGAATTCATTTTACACCGGTTTCTAAAAAAAAGTTTGAAAATCCTCTGAAGAGGTCTAGGGGTCGGCCTCGGGGCTCTGTCAAGCTACCGTCCTCCGGCACTTATGCGCCCACGCGCCACTGCGAACACCGCCATGCACGGTGATCAGAGGGTATAAAAACCCTCCTCCTTTCACAGGTAACCTTTCTTTTAAATATTTTTAGTTTTTTTTTAAAAACGATTCATTTGTTCGTTTAAAAAAGAAAGGGAAATAAAATATGAAATAAAAAAATCACCTTCTCAAATAAACTTCGTTTCCTGTTTTCTTTTTGAAGTAATATATGTATGTATTTTATTCTGTCAAAAATCTGGTCCCCTTACATCGTATTTGACTCAGGCTTTTATAGCCACTGTTAACAACACATTTTTTGGGGAAGAAATCTTTTATTTCTTCCCTTTTGGTTTGTCTAATGCCTTTTCTTTCTCTTTTTGCAGGTATTCGTGAGGAAAATCCGGTGATGGTCGTGCTGGTGTGGATTCTGACGATGATTCGGCACGATCGGTGGAAATGGCCCTAATACGGTGATGAAATTTTGGCCCACTGGTGGAGGCGTGATCGGTGGTCGAGCTGAAGGGTCGTGATTGAAGGGCCTGTGACATGGCATTGATGACCTCGATTTGGGGAACTGGACAGACGCTCCCCGAGGCTTCCAGAAGACGTTGCGGCGCTACAATGTTGAGGAAACCCTAGGGTTTCCTGTTTCCCTTAAGTCCTTTGGGCCTTTTGGGCTGTTTTAAATTTGGGCTTGCTCAGTAGCTGTAATTGGGTCATGTTTAGGTTTGGGTGTAATGGGTAGGCTTACTGGGCTGTTATCGGGCATAGAGTTTTAGGCTAACGGGCTTTGGGCTTATCAAGCTTTGAGGCTTGTTTATTTGTAAATGGACTTTAGCGGACATTTTAAATAAATAAATAATTATTTATTTAATTCTTTTATTCTGTTTTCAGCCCGGTCAAATTTAGGCTATTGCAGGGCAAAGGCGTATTTGTAATCCATTTATATATAAAGATATTCTTTTTCTAAATAAAGTTTTCTAAATGAGATTGAATCGAGATCGATGCCTTTTTGCATTCATGCATTTGCATTACATCACATCATATGCATTCAAAGTTATAGAAAGACCCTAATTAGTTAAAGTTTACTTCTAAAGGTAGAAAAGAAAATCTGAAAATCACACATCCTTACGGTACCCGCACTAAAACTAAGAGTATGGATCAAAGGTTCTAGCAATTGCAAAAGGATATGCAAGACCAATTGCAATAGCAGTTGCCCAAGATGCAAAATGACATGAGGGAACAAATGTTAGAGGCTCAGATGAATATGATGGCGGAAATGGCTCAGCTTCTAAGGGCCACTGATAAAGGGAAGGCCCCCATGGCTATCACTGATGAGGAGGGTGAGGATCGTCCTCCGGGTTTTACTCTGCCTCATGTGCCACTGCAAACTGAAGCACCTCCTAGAAGACCATCTGTCACTGTGAGGCCTCAATAGGGGCCAATTGATGCTGGGATCCATATGAATTACCCAAATGGCTCGAGGTTCAATTTGGGTGATAACCCTACTAATCCTCTCGTTCGTGATCTAGATATGGTGGAAAAGGAAGATTTGAAAGCTGAAGCTGTAAGGCAGTTGGATGAACGCTGCAGATTGCTAGAAGAAAAATTCAAGACTTTGGAAAGCACCGGCAATCATCATGGGATTGATGCCAAAGACTTAAGTTTGGTCCCAGACTTAGTGTTCCTCACAAATTAAAGATGCCAGAGTTTAAGAAGTACAATGGTACTACTTGCCCAGAGGCCTACATCACAATGTTCTGTAGAAGGATGACTGGATTCGTAAACAATGATCAGTTGATGATCCATTGTTTTCAAGACAGTTTAGTGGGAGCGGCAGCCAGGTGGTATAATCAGTTGAGCCGGACTAGAATAAATTCATGGAGGGATCTTGTGCAAGCCTTATGCAGTAGTACAATCATGTGACTGACATGACCCCTATAGGATCACTCTGCAAAACATGGAGAAGAAGCCTAATGAGAATTTTAGGCAATACGCACAACGTTGGAGGGAGATGTCAATGCAGGTTCAACCACCATTGTTGGAGAAAGAAACCACCAGCTTGTTCATCAACACTCTGAAGGCTCCATTCATCACTCACATGATTGGAAGCACTACCAAAAGTTTTGCAGACATAGTTATGACAGGAGAGATGATAGAGAATGCCATAAGAGGTGGCAAAATTGCGGGGGAAGCGGCTAAAAGATCGGCCCCAAGAAGAAAGGACAATGAGGTGAACAATACAAGTAGTTTCAACTCAAAAGTAGTCACGGTTAGTTAGCCCAAAGTGGCCATGGTTGGGCAACAGGGCTCCCAAAGGCAGGAATCTGGCACCAGGCACGAGAGGATGCAATTTACACCTATACCTGTGACATATCGTGAGCTTTACCAAAGCTTATATGACGCGCATGCTACCACTTGAAACCATTACAACCTCCATATCCCAAATGGTATGATGCAAATGCTAGATGCGAGTACCATGCCAGAATATCGGGGCATTCAATTGAAAATTATACTGGATTCAAGAAAGCCGTAGAGAGGTTGATCAAGAATGGGGTTGTGAAATTTGATAGTACCCTAAATACTAAGAACCCTTTGCCAAACCATGACAATTAAGGAGTGAATGCCATTGGCGAAGCTAGTGAAAGAAGGATAAAGGAAAATGTTGCTGAGGTAAGGATGCCTTTGAAGGTAGAAAGAGATGGTGAATAGAGGGATGATAACCCCTGAGAAAGAAAGAGAAAAAACGGGGAACTGCTGTGAGTTCCATGGAACAGAGGGTCATGAGACCCAAAATTATGAAGAATTCAGAGCCTTGGTGTAAGGCTTTATAGATAATAAAGAGCTACAAATTTTTGAAGGTAGCTCTTATAAAAGTGAAATAAGTGCGTTGGAAGGTGAACAACAAGGAACTAGCTGACCAAGAATTATTATTTCCTTGCCAGGGAATAATGCAATGGGGCCGCAAACCAGGCCCAAGGTCGTCATCAATAAACCCACTCCTTTCCTTTACAAGGATGACAAGAGGGTGCCATGGAGCTATGACTGCAGTATAACAGTACCTGAGAGGGAGAGTATAGCCAGTACGTCTAGGGGCGTGCAAAATGAAGGTTCCTATACACGAAGTGGGAAGCGTTATGATGAGGGGGGCATCAGGGTGGAGCCCACGAAAACAAAGGATGTAGAGAAAAAGAAAGAGACCGAAGTATTCATCAATGAACCAGTGAGGGAGGAGGAGGCTAAGGAATTCCTAAGTTCCTTAAGCATAGCGAATATAGTGTGGTCGAGTAGTTGCGTAAGCAGCCAGCGCGTATATTAGTATTAGCCCTACTTCTGAGTTCTGAGGTGCATCGGGATGTATTGTTGAAGGTACTTAACGAAACGTATGTCACCCATGACATATTCGTTAACAAGTTGGATCGGTTGGTGAATAATATCAGTGCTGACAATTTCATCTACTTCAATGATGATGAAATTCCACCTAGGGGTATAGGGTCAACCAAAGCCTTGCACATCACTACTCGGTGCAAAGGATACACGCTTCCAAGTGTACTCGTTGATAATGGGTCTGCTTCGAACGTTCTTCCATTATCCACATTGAACAGATTACCCATTGACAGTTCGCATATGAAGACATGTCACAATGTGGTAAGAACCTTCGATGGAACCGAAAGGAAAGTGATGGGACGAATTGATATCCCTTTGGAAATTGGGCCAAATACATATGAAGTTGATTTCTTTGTGATGGATATCAAACCCTCCTATAATTGTTTATTGGGAAGACCATGGATACACTCGGCAGGAGCGGTGCCCTCCTCATTACACCAAAAATTGAAATTAGTGACAGATGGACGGTTAATAACCATCAATGCGGAGGAGGACATTATAGCAATAGTCACTAGAAAGGCCCCTTATGTTGAGGAAAATGAAGAGGCTATTGAGTGTTCTTTCCTCTCTTTAGAAATCATCAAAGCAACCTTCATTTTGGAAGGAAGTGAGGTGCCAGTACCCAAAATGTCTGTAGCTACAAAGATGGCCCTGCAAATGATGATGGGGAGGGAAGCATCGCCAGGAAAAGGACTAGGAAGACAGTTGCAAGGAAGGATTCAAATCCCAAAACTGATGGAGAAGAAGGATTGCTTTGGTTTGGGCTTTAGGCCAGACCATAAGCACAAGAGACAAGAGATTGAGAAGCGCCAAGCGAGAAAAAAGGCGCGTTTGAACGAAGGAGAAGTGGAGTGGGAACCGATGATATTCCCACCGATATCCAAATCCTTTAAGCCAGGAGGATTATTGATGGAAGAAAGTCATCAGATCAATATTGTACATAATGAGAGATTGGAGCAAGAAAACCTTGAGGGCATTCGCCCTTACGAACCGGGGAGCTCTCTGAACAATTAGACTGCGGAGGATCTTCCTGTAGTCTTTAGGAATTTTTTAGAGTAATTCTCAAAACATGTCTATTACTCTAGGGCCTAGGAGTAGTAAGATTACATTTGTGAAAATAGGCATATGTTCATCTATTATTATTTAAATAAAACATAACTTTTATCAATTTAAACGAGTATTGTTTCACTTTTTATCAACCAATATTCCTTTAAATTTTGGCAATTCTTATTCTTTTATTCATAGCACCTAAACAATCATTCTTAGATTCATTCATTCTTTGTATATTCTTTCATACCCCCACAGGTCCCTAGATATCAATGATATGAGCACTAATATTGTCGCTCCTGATTTCTCTTGCGAGCAAGACATGTGTTTAGAGAAACCTTAGGATTTTGAAGATGTTCAAGATTGTGACGTATCTCTCGATCTGTTAAGAATGGTAAAACAGGAGGAGAAACAAATCATGCCACATGAGAAAGAGGCAATAGAGAATATAGCCCTAGAGGAAGGGAAGGAGTTGAAAATTGGAACACTGATTACCAATGACACAAGGTATAGTCTGGTCGAGTTACTTCGAGAGTTCAAAGATATCTTCGCCTGGTCACATCAGGATATGCCCGGATTGAGTACTGACATTGTAGTACATCGTCTTTCGATAAGACAAGATTGTAAGCCAGTCCAACAGAATTTGCGAAGAATGAGGCCAGATATTGTTCTGAAAGTAAAAGATGAAGTCAAGAAGCAGTTTGATGCAGGATTCTTACAGGAAGTGAAGTACTCCGAATGGGTAGCTAACATTGTACCTGTTCTTAAGAAGGATGGGAAGGTACAAATGTGTGTTGATTACAGAGATCTGAACAAAGCAAGCCCAAAGGATAATTTTCCTTTGCCACACATTGACACTTTAGTAGACAACATAGCGGGATATTCATTGTTCTCCTTTATGGATGGCTTCTCAAGATATAATCAGATAAAGATGCATCCAGAGGACATGGATAAAACTACCTAACCTTGTGGGGCACCTTTTGTTACAAAGTAATGCTGTTTGGACTGAAGAACGCAGGGGCAACATACCAACAAGCCATGGTGAATTTGTTTCACGACATGATGCATAAGGATATTGAGGTGTATGTTGATGATATGATTGCCAAGTCACATACAAAAAAAGAGTACATTGAGGTCTTAAGAAGACTATTCTTGAGATTGAGAAAATTTCAGTTGAAGCTCAATCCAGCAAAGTGTACCTTTGGAGCCAGATCGGGAAAGTTATTAGGCTTCGTAGTCAGTGAAAAGGGAATTGAAGTCGACACAGACAAGGTCAGAGCCATACGAGAGTTACCTCCACCATGTACTCAGAAGGAAGTTCGAGGATTCCTAGGAAGGTTGAATTACATCGCTCGGTTCATTTCACAATTGACCGAGAAATGCGATCCTATCTTTCGCCTCCTCAGAAAGCACAATCAAGGTACTTGGGATGAGGAATGCCAGAATGCTTTTGAAAAGGTCAAGCAATATTTGTTGAATGCTCCGGTATTATCTCCACCTCGCTCGGAAAAACCTTTAATACTATATTTGTCAGTGTTCAGTAATTCTATGAGATGTGTGCTTGGTCAACATGACGAATCGGGGAAAAAGGAGAAGGCAATTTATTATCTCAGTAAAAAAATTCACTGACTGTGAAATGAGATATTCACCAATTGAAAAGTTATGTTGTGCGCTGATTTGGACCACTCGAAAATTAAGACAGTACATGTTATACCATACTACTTGGCTCATTTCAAAGCTGGATCCATTGAAATACATGATGGAGTCAACGGCTCTAAATGGGAGAATGGCGAGATGGCAAATTTTGCTTTCAGAGTTTGATATAGTCTACGTAAGTCAAAAGGCTATAAAAGGAAGTGCGGTAGCTGACTTCTTGGCCAGTAGAGCTCTAGAGGATTATGAGCCATTGAACTTTGACTTTCCAAATGAGGAGTTAATGTGTATAGCGATGACCGAAAATTCTCCATGCAGGCTCAATTTTGATGGGGCATCTAATGCAGTTGGAAATGGAATTGGGGCAGTCTTGGTATCTCCCAAAGGCAATCATTACCCACTCACGTGAAAGTTGGACTTTGATTGCACGAATAATATGGCTGAGTATGAAGCATGCATCATGGGACTTCAAGCAGCTATCGAGCGAGGTATAAAAATACTAAAAGTATATGGAGATTCTGCGTTGGTAATTTATTAGCTTAGAGGTGAATGGGAGACAAAAGACCCTAAGTTATCAATTATCGAAAGGTAGTTTTGGGGTTACTTGAGGAATTTAATGACATCACTTTCAATTATCTCCCACGAGACGAAAATCAGATGGTAGATGCTTTAGCAACCTTGGCCTCAATGATTAAGGCAAATAAAGAGGAAGAAGTAATACCAATTCAAATAAGTGTTTACGAGGCTCCAGCTAGCTATTGTAACATTGAAGAGGAAGAAAAGGATGATAACCCTTGGTATCAGGATATATTGCGATATGTAAGAGATCGTAAATATCCGCAAACAGTAAATCAAAAATGACAAACGAACTTTGAGAAGGTTAGCTTGTGACTATGTCTTGGACGGGGATATCCTGTATAAGAGAAGAAAATACCAAGTACTTTTAAGATGTGTCGATACTGTGGCAGCTAAGCTAATTTTAGAAGAGGCTCATGAAGGTGTATGTGGGACGCATGCAAATGGGTTCACGATGGCAAGGCAAATCATGAGGTTTGGCTATTATTGGGCCACTATGGAAGAGGACTGTATCAACTATGCCAAGAAATGCCATAAGTGTCAGATTTATGGGGACAAAATTCATGTACCACCTTCACCTTTACATGTTATGAATTCTCCATGGCCCTTCTCCATGTGGGGCATGGATGTCATTGGAACAATATCGCCCAAAGCTTCGAACGGACATCGGTCTATCTTCGTGGTAATCGACTACTTTACAAAATGGGTAGAGGCCGCTTCTTATGCGAATGTTACTAAGTCAGCTGTAAGTCGATTTTTGAAGAAGGAGATTATTTTTCGGTATGGAATGCCTGAGAAAATCATATCCGATAATGCATTGAATTTGAACAACAAAATGATAGCAGAGGTTTGTAACCAGTTCAAGATCAAGCATCACAATTCTTCTCCCTATCGTTCAAAAATGAACGAGGCAGTAGAGGCAGCTAACAAGAATATTAAGAAAATAGTTAAAAAGATGACTGAGACGTATAGAGATTGGCATGAGAAGCTACCGTTTGCACTCCTGGCCTATCGAACATCTGTCAGAACCTCTACTGGGGCAACCCCATTCTCGTTAGTTTATGGGATGGAAGCAGTGTTTCCTATTGAAGTAGAAATACCTTCTCTTCGAATTTTAACAGAGATAAGGTTAGATGAAGCTGAATGGGTTCAATCCCGATATGACCAGTTAAACTTGATTGAGAAAAAGAGGTTGAGAGCCATCCGATAGGTCAGATGTATCAGAAGCATATGATGCGAGCTTATGATAAAAAGGTTCGTCCAAGGGAATTCCATGAGGGGGACCTTGTGTTAAAGACCATTCAGAAAGGCTTTAGAGGAAAATGGATGCCAAATTGGGAAGGGCCGTATGTCGTGAAAAAGGCTTTCTCTGGGGGAGCATTGATTTTGACAGAAATGGATGGGAAAATTTTACCCAATCCAGTGAATTCAGACTCAGTCAAAAAGTACTTTGTCTAAAGGAGAGAAGAATCCAAGGTGAAAACCCGTAAAGGGCGCCTTGAATTTTCCAAAAAAAAATGGAGAGGCCAAGGTGAAAACTCGCAAAGGGCGCCTTGAGACCAAATGGGTTTTGAGTTGAAAACCTGAAAGGGCAGCTCAAATTTTGAAGGGTATACAACAATCTTGTTATATCTGACTCCATCAAAGAGTGAAGCACGTCACATATTGGGGCATCAACAAAGTACTTTAGATCCTTTAAACACATGTCGAACTCAAGAAAGATTTTATGGAGCTAGTGTATAGACGCTCAAGCGGCGATATCTGGAGCATCTAACTTTTATCCTGTTTGCTATCTTTAGATTCATTTTTTTCTCAAAGATATGCTATCAGATTTATTCTCTTTGTATTTTTGACAGTTCATTTAAGTCTAATTATTCCTAAGATTGAATTCATTTTCTATTATTCTATGTTGCATTGAAATAATGATAGATGAACTAAAATATCTTCACAAACGAAGTTTTGTGCATTACTTTGGGAATTTCTAGATAATGCAAGAAACTAAAACAGGACAATTATTCGAGAAATTCATATAAGTAAGGGATGAATGAACTCGAGAAATTTCTTTCTTCCAGTCTAAAAGGAAAATGGACAAAACCAACGATTCAATTTTAGGGAAAATTATCTTGCGGGCGTCCTCGATGAGATCATAGCATTTGAGGAAAGTGCAGGCCTATAAAATTTGAGCAAGAGTAATACTTTGAGAAAAGAAAAGACAAATGAAGGAATGAGTGATGACGTCTAGGATAGGGGTCATATTCATAACATTTTCGCATCATAGCATGGTTAATTAGGAACATTCGACTTACTTCGATCATAGCATCCTAATTATCAGGCATAGTCATACTACAGGTTATCAAAGATGGCGCGCCTTAATCCCCTAAGTTGTAGGGTAATAGGTCGCAGCATAGCAGATCTGGCTGAAGCAATATCCAAGATGGTTTGGCATCCTTGTGCTTACAAGGAATAAACCGAAGACATAGCTGATTTGACTTTTACGTGTTTACGTTAAAGTAAATCTAAGATGATTTGGCATCTCTGTATTGTCAGAGAACAAATCGAAGTCTGGCATCTCCATTTCGACGGGGAGCAGATACATAGTAGATCTCACCTTCAGATGTTTATACTGAAGTGGATCCAAGATGATTTGGCATTCTTGTGTTTACAAGGAACAAATCGAGGACATAGCAGATTTGACTCTCAGATGTTCTCAAGTAAATCCAAGATGATTTGGCATCTCTGTGCTTACAAGGAACAAATCGAAGACATAGCTGATTTGACTTTTACGTGTTTACGTTAAAGCAAATCTAAGATGATTTGGCATCTCTGTATTGTCAGAGAACAAATCGAAGTCTGGCATCTCCATTTCGACGGGGAGCAGATACATGGCAGATCTCACCTTCATATGTTTATACTGAAGTAGATCCAAGATGATTTGGCATTCTTGTGTTTACAAGGAACAAATCGAGGACATAGTAGATTTGACTCTCAGATGTTCTCAAATAAATCCAAGATGATTTGGCATCCTTGTGCTTACGAGGAACAAATCGAAGACATAGCTGATTTGACTTTTACGTGTTTACGTTGAATCAAATCTAAGATGATTTGGCATCTCTGTATTGTCAGAGAACAAATCGAAGTTTGGCATCTCCATATTCGACGGAGAGCAGACACATAGTAGATCTAACCTTCAGATGTTTATACTGAAGTAGATCCAAGATGATTTGGCATTCTTGTATCTACAAGGAACAAATCGAGGACATAGCAGATTTGACTCTCAGATGTTCTCAAGCAGATTAAAGATAGTTTGGCATCCTTGTGCTTACGAGGAACAAATCGAAGACATAACTGATTTGGCTTTCACGTGCTTACGGTGAAGCAAATCTAAGATGATTTGGCATCTCTGTATTGTCAGAGAACAAATCGAAGAAGTAGATTTGGCGTCTCTGTGTTCAACGGAGAGCAGATCGAAGATATCAACATGACAGTCATAAGTTTGCAAGCAGCAGATTGAAGATCATGATTTGATAAGACTGGTCAAATTTAGTCTTTCTAAATCTTTGCTCAATTCCTGTTACACAGCAATGAGCAAAGAGGGGCAGCTGTAATAGCCCAAATTTGACCGGGCTGAAAAGCAGAATAAAAAGAATTAAATAAATAAATATTTATTTATTTAATTCTTTTTTCTTCTGCTTTCAACTTGATCAAAATTTGGGCTATTACAAAGTTGATATACAGATAAATGTATTTTGAATTGAATTACTATTGATTATATGCTTGTGAACAATGTTGAATAATTATATGTGTGGAGAATGAGGTATCCGAGATAGTACCGACAAAGTTTCGACATCCGAAAAGCCCGTACGAACCATAGGAATAGTTAAGATACATATGTCATGACATAGAATCTGATATATGTTTTTGTGTAAGACCACGTCTGAGACGTTGACATCGGCTTATGATTTACGTGTAAGGCCATGTCTGGGACATTGGCATCATATTTGATTTCATGTAAGACCCTGTCTAGGACAGTGGCATCGATATTTGATTACATGTAAGACCACGCCTGGGACATTGGCATTATACTAGCTTTCCAAGCTATCCGCGTATCCTTATGTTTCCGAACGGTTCAACGGGCATTCTGAGAAATGAATGATTATCTGAAATGTGTATTCGATTCAGGTACGTTCGAAATGTATATTAGGTTAAGAATAAAAGGTAAGTATATGTACAAGTGATGATATGTGTTATACATGATTTCAAAGCTATCCGCTCCTTATGTTTTCGAACGGTTCAACGGGCATTCCGAGAAATGAATGATTATATGAAATGTGTATTCGATTTAGGTACGTTCGAAATGTATACTAGGTTGAGAATAAAAGGTAAGTATATGTACAAGAGATGGTATGTGTTATAAGTATGAGAAAATATGCTATATGTGTAAATGAATTGGGAATATGTGAAATGTATATGAACTATGTGGTTTGAGATAGTAATTGACCATAGAGTATATGTAATTTGATGATGCTTTCATGTTTTGAATGATAAGTTTATTTGTATATGGCTTACTAAGCTTTTGAAAGCTTAATTTGTGTGTGTTTGCATTGTTTTATAGATATCGTGGCTATCAGGAGCTCGGGGATTGTCAAGGATCATCACCACACTATCAATCTATATTTTGGTACCTTTTGAAAATGTATATATTGAAGTATGGCATGTATATGCTAGAATTATGTCAATATGTTTTGAGTTGTGAATATTAACCATGTGATGTGGCTTGGTTTGGTTGTGTATGTGAATGAGTTTTTGGTATGAATTATGTGATGAAATTATGCTAATATGATGTGTTCATGAATGGCCAAGAGAATTGGTCAATTTGGTATTCTTGGAATGTGATTATTTGTGAAATTTGGTAAGTATTGGAATAAGATTGAATGAAATGAATTGAAATGATGAAATATATGTTTTGGTATGGATGTTATGTATGGAATTTGGTGGTTTATGATATAGCATGAATGGTGTATGCGTGGAGTATGAATTGGCTAGAATTTTGTATAAAATATGTTTCGTTTTATGCTTGTAGGGAGGACCCTTAATGGGTGGCAATTTGGCCTTCCAAATGGCCTATATTTGCCCATAAAATTGAGCACATGGGCGTCTGTCTCGACCGTGTCCTTCAATGTTTCTTTTATTAGCAAGTCAGTCTCGAGCATGGCCTAGACACACGGGCGTGTCTGGTGGCCGTCTAAGGCACATAGCCTTGGCACATGGGCGTGTGTGGCAATTTCAAAGGGTACAAGGGCTAGACACATAGGCATGTGGTCAGCCGTGTAACCTAAGTCAGTTTTGACCACGGCTAAGGTACACGGGTGTGTCTTCGGCTGTGTGGATAAGTCAGTATGTATGCCATGTTTTGCTACAGCCTAGACACACGGGCGTGTCTAATGCCGTGTGAGCCACATGGCCTGTTCACACGGGAGTGTGACCTGTACAACTTTGAAAAATGTTTAAGTTTCGAAAAATTTTGTATGAGCTCGGTTTAGTCCCAACCCCTTTCTAAAGCATGTTTAAGGTCTCGTATGTCTATATAAGGGACAATTGTGTATGATTATTATATGTTTTGATTATGTTATGCTTAAGTATATAAGAATATTCTGATATGTCTGGTAACGCCTTTAACCCCATTTTGACAAGGGATACGGGTTAGGGGTGTTACAGGTGATCAATGTAACATCCGGGATCCGGTCCAAACTTTTAGGCCGGGTTTAGGGTGTTACATCTTTGTAAAGCATTTTTGGTGGATGCAAAATGTAATTACATTGGATATACTCTAACCCTCCATGAGTACATTAATAATGCTTGGATTTTAGTATTGATAATACTTGGATTTCAGTAGGGGGTTATTTAATGCTTGCTCATTCCTATTTGGAAACTGATTATATAATGGAAGAGGGATTGCACAACATCCAAGAAAATTACTCCAATATAATATATCGGTCCTCCTTAATTATACGATTAGCAAATGATTTACGGACATCGCCAGTAAGCAATATATAGTTGTAAACTTGACATTTCCATTAATTAATTACTCTAATACTGATATGCTTGCCGTATTTTTTTAAATTTTTGGGCTAGCATAAGCTAAAAAGAGGTGATATTCCTTGATTAGTCTAATATTATATGTACAAAAGTGGAGTATCTGAAGAAGAAGCAAGTGAACACATAAGGAAGTTAATTGATGTAACATGGAAAAAGATAAATGTGGATCAAATTGTTAAACTTCCTTTCTCTTGAAAGTTTATTGAAATTAGTAACAACATTGCTAGAGTGTCTTTATTGATGTACCAAAATGGCGATGGTCATGGTGTTGAAGATAAGGAAACCAAAGATAAAGTGTTATCATTATTTTTCCACCCAAATTCTTTGCCCAAATAATTAAGAACATTGAAGTTATTTCCATATAGGGTCAAGAAAATTATTAGTTTTTAGTGTAATGTGTCAAATCATTTTATGATCTTTTACTATGGTTTACAATAAACTTAAGGTAGTGTAAGAACTATCCTAGTAAAATGAAAGCTACATATTTTCTAAAGACAAAAGAAAAAACAAGAGGGAAGAAAAGAAAGTGTCAAACATACTACATAACCCCATGACCAAAATAAATTTATTATTATGTAGTTTTTATTAATTTATTTTTAGATCTTAAATTATTTTTAATAAATAATAGAATAATTATACATAATTTCAAAATTTACATAAACTATTAATATAAATGATTTTAGATCATACTATACAAGTTATCGATTTACGCAGAAAAACTAAACATGTTTGAAATTTTTTTAGTATTCATGTGTTTGTTACTAATTATTAGATAAAATGATAATGTAATAAGATCTACCATATGTTAAATGCTATTTTCACAATGTTTAACATGCCACATATTTGTATAGTATTATTACTTTTAAAAATGTTTTTTTTTCTTAAAATTTAAATTAAAATTTCTATCATTTATTATTTATCTTTAAAAAATTCTATTTAGGTCATCTAACTTGGAAAAGTTTACAATTTGGTTACTAACTTTTTTAAGTGATGAGTTCTTTGTTTTGACATTATGGAATTCTCATATTTCGATTAGAATTTCTTAATTGGCTAATGTAATCTATAATAAACACTTAAATATATGATGATTTGGATATCAAATATCCACTAAATGTAACACCCCGAACCCGGTTTAGATGTTATGGCCAGATCCGAAGATGTTACAGAGAATGGGTTTTGATAACGAAATCTACACGTTAAAACCATTTCAGTTTTTCAACTCTTATTTGCTTTTATCCATTGTCAAAACATTTATTCGGTTAATCAATTTGCCTTAAAACATGTTTTATAGCGGAAGCTTACGAAAAACGTTGTATTTAAAGAAAACAATTCGTACTTTTAGAAAACCTTTGTTTTAGTAAAAACCATAGTTTTCATATATCAATCGCTAATTAAGTACTAAAACGAAAATCCAAATCCAAAAGAAAACCAGCCAAAAAGTCCAGAGAGTCCAGTTATTAAAAAAAAAAAAAAGAAATAATCCTTAAAATAAAATAGAAAAAAAACCATAAACCTAATCAGTTTATGTACTCGTGGTCATCAAGAGGTTCCGTCGCACCGATCTGCCTAAGTCTGCGAATTACCTGAACAGAATAGAAAAATAGATGTAAGCTTTTGTAAACTCAGTGTGTAACCCAACAAAATTAAGCATTCAAACATACAGATACAGAGTCAGGCTCATGTCATTTTCAGATATAGTAAATAGAATCAGATATACAAAATCTTACCCCCATCCTCTACACACCAACTCCGACCATCCCATCACACCATGTGGGGTTAAAAACACCTACCTATTCCTACACACCATATCGTGCCATTACGACACATGTCAAATAATATGCAGCCAAGCTGCTAGAATATAGGCGATGATCGCTGTACAGAATACTTCCTCCTTATATACAAATCCCACCCCACAATCATATACAGAAACATATACGAAATATCATACTAGACATGCTCAACATGCTTATGTACAGATATCAGAATAATCAGACATGCATAGCATTATCATGCTCAGAACAGAATATCAGACTATCAGATCTACAGTTTTAGGGTTTGGTTAGCCCTTACCGACCCTACAGTAGGCCCACAGTCGATCAAAATGATCTGTACGACCCTAGAGAAATTTTCAAAAATATGGCCCCCATGCCCGCGTAGGCCCACACGCTCAATTTGGCCCAGCCCGTGTGGCCCACACGACCACACTCGCACCACACACGACCGTGTCTTGTACACGACCATTCCTTCGTCGACCACACAGCCGTGTCTCGCACACGGCTAACCACACGGCTAGGCACACAACTGTATGGCATCGACAGTGTGGTTTTTCAGCTTTCATAGAAGCTTGTTTTTCTGCATTTCGAGTACACACCTGGTACGGATTTGATGCAAAATTACTCTCATAATGAACAACACCTAATAACAACAATAAAAATACCCACGATTACTCAAATCCTCCAACCAATAATCGGCCACAGTAGGGGCGACTCCAGTGACACCCCTAAACAGCTCAACACCATTGGACCGAAGTCGTTCAGTTACCGACATATGGTCCCCAGAACCAGAATGGGGTCCAGCGACCCTCTGCAATATCCTTAACATGGCCTGGGACAGTACATCATCCCCAGACAAATGGCTTTGAGACCCAGTCTCAGTAGTAAGCGAAACTGGCGTCTCACTCATATCTAAGTTTGGCATACTACCCAGAGAGAAAGACTCAGCTCAAGCCCCCCTATGGCCTCTACCACGGCCCCAAATACAACATCTTAAGCTCCACGAGCGCTCATCATAAAATTTTGAATTATCTACATTATAAAGTTTTATGCATCAATTCCAGTATTTATTACAAATATTTTATGCATAAATTATCAGAAGTTCAGATATGTTTTCAGAAGTTTCAGTCTCTAACTATTTCGGTACAATTTCAGAAAGTGCTACCTATAGTGTTTTCAGAGTGTACTATCTAAGTTTCAGAAATACTTACAGGATCGGCGTCGGAGACTCAGTGTACCACATACTTTTTCAAATTATCTAAAATATTTGAAAACCAGATTCTTTTTAAATCACAATTTTGGAACCCCAAAGTTCACTGTAACACCCCAAACCCGGCCTAGACATTACGGCCGAACCTGGTGATATCACAAGGGTTGAGTTTTGAAAACAGTGTTGTTTTGATAAATCATCCAAGTTTTATAACCATTACTGATAACATTGTTTAATTAATTCATTTACCAAAACAATATTTGCAGCGGAGGTTTTAAAATCGTTATGTTTTGAAAAATCCAGTTTGTACTTTTGGAAAAACTCTTTGATTTCGTAAAATCGCAATTTTATTCAAACGTCATTGTAAAAGTTAAAACATAACCAAAACCAAATAAAAACTTAAACAGTCATGAGAGTCCAACAATTAATGAAACCGTTATTTAAAGTCAATTCACAAACTTGTGGTCATCGGAAGACTCTGTCGCATTGATCTGCCTAAGTCTGTGGATTACCTAACAAAGCAGACAAATAGAAGTGAGTTTACATAAACTCAGTGTGTAACCCAATAGAATTAAGCATGCAAACATACAGATTTCTAAACACAGTCGAAAGCAGCTATAGTTTTAGATTTAGAATCAGATCCAGAAGCAGACATGCATTAATCCTACCCCCATCCCCTACACACCATCTCTGACCATCCCATCACACCGTGAGGGGTTAAAAACACTCACCCATCCCTACATACCAACTTGTTCCGTTAGGACACATATCAAAATATATGCAGCCATGCTGCCAGAGTATAGGCGATTAACGCAGATTAGAATACTTTCTCCTCAAATACATATCCCACCCCAAATTAGATACAGAATTATCAGATTAAACATGCTCGACATGCTTTTACACAAAGAAAAGATATGCATATAGCAGGCATACATTTAGTATCCTACTCAAATCGGTCTATTAGAACATCATAACATTCAAAATAGGGTTTAATTAGCCCTTATCGACCCTACAGTAGGCCCACAGTCGATCAAAGCGACCCGTGCGATCCATACAACCCTAGGAAAAATTTTAGAATTATGGGCCAACATATCCCTATGGCCTGCCCGTGTGGCCTACATGGCCTGGCCCAAAAACCCACACGCCCGTGGAGAATGCCCGTGTGGGCCCACATGCCCAACTTAGCCATGACCATGTAGCCCACATGGCTACACTTGAGTCACCACATGGTCGTGCCTTGCACACGGTCATGACTACATTGATCACACGGTCGTGCCTCGTACACGGCCATCCACAAGGGCGACCACACCCCAGTGTGGCGTCGACAGTGCAGTTTTTTAGCTTTTGCTGAAGCCTCATTTTCTGCATTTCGGGTACATACCTGATTCGTTTAAGACGCTACAACAATCCCGAACCCTCAGAAACCTAAGGAACAGAAATCCATTTATCACTTAGCAACCAATTTACAAGTCATCACAAAATTCCCAGAACAACGCAGATAACTTACCATCAGCAAACACAGAGAACAACACGGTTAGGTCATCAAATCGAATTCCTTCCACCACCACTTTCTCCTACACAGAAATTCCACAAGAATCAGACCCCTAACTTTGCCAAAAACACACTACAAAAAAAGAAGGGTATACCTTGTAATTATCAAAAATTAAAATAGGAATTACCCTCTTATTTAAATCCCACGGCGAGCACCAAAAGAACAAGTATAACACGATGAACAAAGAGGATTTTGGAGGATAGATGAAAATTTGAAAAAAAAAGAAAGAAAAATAAACAGATATTATCAGAATCCCCCAAATTCCTCCCCACTATCCCACTAACAACCACTACTTAGAATCCTATCTCTATCGAAACACTCTCAAGCAAATGAGTAAAAATTAATGCCCACGCTCGCGCAGGGATTCGAATACATGACCTCCAACACACTAACTCCCTTTCCACTCGAACCGGTAGGCTTATTCTGATATAGATTAGCAGACAAATTAATATAAGCCCACTGACCAAAGATAACAAAATTTGGCAAAGGTTAGGCTTAAACCCAAGACCTCTCAAACACTCCCAGAACACTTAACCACTGAAGCAGATACACATTTGTGTTAAATATTTATAGAAACCTAAATACACTTCTCAAGGCGTTACAACTCTACCCCTTAAAAGAAATTTTGACCTCAAAATTTACCTCATCAGAACAAATGAGGATACTGCTACCGCATCAAGTCCTCAGGTTCCCACGTGGCCTCCTCGAAACCATGATTCTGCCACAGAACCTTCACTAAAGGGATGGACTTCCTCCTCAGAACTTTAATGTCATGATCTAGAATTTGAATCGGCTCCTTCTCAAAGGTCAAATCTGGCCTAACCTCGATCTCCTCAGTAGAAACAACATGAGAAGGATCAGATCGATACCGCCTCAACATCGATACGTAGAAGACATCATGGATACGGTCCAACTCTGGAGATAGCTTCAACTGATAAGTGACCGATCCCATACGTTTCAAAATCTGATACGACCCTATAAACCTAGGGCTCAACTTGCCTTTACGTCCAAATCTCAGAACTTTCTTCAATAGGGAAACCTTAAGAAACACAAAGTCCCCCACAGAGTACTCAATATCACGCCTCTTCAGATCAGCATAAGATTTCTGCCTATCAGAAGCTGCCCTCAAACGATCCCGAATCAGCCTAACCTTATCCTCGGTCTCAGAAACTAGCTCAAGACCCAATACTCGACATTCACCCAACTCAGTACAACACAGCAGAGTACGACACTTATGACCATACAAAGCCTCGTAAGGTGCCATCTGAATGCTAGACTGAAAGCTGTTGTTGTAGGCGAACTCAACTAGTGGCAGATAATCCTCCCAACTACCTCGAAAATCAATCACGCAACTCCAAAGCATGTCCTCTAGTATCTAAATCACCCTCTTAGATTTACGATCGGTCTGAGGATAGAACGTAGTACTGAAGTCCAACCTCTAACCCAGAGCCTCATGCAACTTTTTCTAGAACTGAGATGTGAAGCGAGGATCTTTTATCATAAATAATTGAGACAGAAACCCCATGCAGTCTTACAATCTCAGAAATGTAGAGTTTCACTAAATTCTAGAAGGAATAATCTATCCAAACTAAAATAAAGTGAGCAAACTTGGTCAATTGATCCACGATGACCCAAACAGAATCTTTCTTAGTGAGTGCCAAGAGCAACCCACTAACGAAATCCATTGTCACTCGTTCCCATTTCTATAAGGGAATCTTAATCGGTCAGAATAAACTCAAGGCAACGGTGCTCACCTTAACTCAACGGGCACGTTAGACATCGAGCCACAAAGTTCGTAAACTCACGCTTCAAACCTGGCTATAAGTACAACTCACGGAGATCGCGATACATCTTATTACCGTCGGGATACATAACATAAAGATTACTATGCGCTTCACTCGGAATAGTCTGCCTCAAATCATTATCATTCGATACACAAATTTGACCTCGAAAACACAGAACACCATTACTATTCAGCCGAAAATCCAAAGTACTACCACTCTCAACCTGACGTAACCGCAAACCCAAAGACTCATCCCCTAACTACTTATCTCGAACCTACTCCACCCAAGTCGGTTGAACTTGTATCTCGGCTAACAGGCTCCTATCATTGAACAGACTAAGATGAGTGAACATCGCTCTCAGATCAGTCATCACTCTCTGACTAAGAGCATCGACCACCACATTAGCCTTACCAGGATGGTACTCTATCATGCAGTCATAATTCTTAAGCAACTCAATCCATTGACGCTGCCTAAGGTTTAACTCCTTCTCAGTAAGAAGGTACTTGAGGCTCTTATGATCAATGTAGATAATACACTTCTCAGGATACAGATGGTGCCTCTAAATTTTCAACGCAAAGACCACTATAGACAACTTAAGATAATGAGTCGGATAGTTCCCTTCGTGTGTCTTAAGTTGACGGGACGCATAAGCCACAACCTTTCCATCATGCATCAATACACATATCAAACCGACGTGTAATACATCACTGTAGACCATAAACTCTTTACCAGATTCAGGCTGTATCAGAATAGGAGCCTGAGTCAGCACAGACTTGAGCTTCTCGAAGCTAGATTGTTGCGCATCAGTCCAGACAAATGGCACACCCTTATGTAGAAGCTTAGTCAAGGGAGCTGCAATCACAGAGAACCCCTTGACAAACTACCAATAATAACTTGCCAAACCCAGAAAACTGCAACTCTCAGACACATTCTTAGGCTATTTTCAATCTAGTATAGCCTCAATCTTCCTCGGATCTACACGAATCCCCTTAGCAGACACCACATGCCCTAAGAAAGTTACCTCTCGTAACCAGAACTCGCACTTACTCAACTTAGCATTGAGCTGCTTTTCACGAAGAATCTGAAGTACCAAACTGAAATGCTCTTCGTGCTCATCCTCACTCTTAGAGTAAATCAGAATGTCATTGATAAAGACCACGACAAATTGATCCAGATAAAGCTGAAAGACTCGATTCATCAGATCCGTGAATGCAGCCGGAGCATTCGTCAAACCAAAAGGCATAACTAGGAACTCGTAATGTCCATAACAAGTCCTAAATGCAGTCTTATGAACATCACTTCTTTAACCCTCAATTGATGATACCCAAAATGAAAGTCTATCTTGGAGAACATTGAAACCCCTCGAAACTGATCAAACAGGTCATCGATCCTCAGAAGTGGGTACTTATTCTTTATAGTCAACTTGTTCAGCTATCGATAATCGATGCACATCCTCATGGTCCCATCCTTCTTCTTAACAAACAAAACTGGCGCTCTTCACAGAGACACACTAGGACGGATGAAACCACGATCCAAAAGCTCTTACAGTTGAGCCTTAAACTTTGTAAGCTCCTGCAGTGCCATACAGTACAGAGCAATAGACACTGGAGCTGTACCCAATAGAAGCTCAATTCCGAACTTGACTTCTCGATTCGGAGGTAAACCCAGTAACTCCTCAGGAAATATAACTAGAAAGTCTCTCACTATTCTGATATCCCCAACAAAAGAACCCCTAGAATCAAAAACACTGACGTAAGCCAAGTACACCTCACACCCTTTTCGAACCATTTTCTCATCCATAAGAGCGGAGATCACATTGGAAAAATAATCTCGATGCTCACCAATAACAACCACTTCGAAATCATCATTGGTCCTCAGAACGAACTTCTTAGACGCGCAGTCCAAACTGACCCAATGCTCAACCAACCAGTCCATACATAGAATTAAATCGAACTCCCCAAACGGAAGCTCCATCAGATTTGCCAAAAAATGGCCCATTGCACCATTAGAGGAACATCCCTATAAAGTTTACTAACCCAAACAGACTGCCCCAATGAACTCAGTACAGTAACCTTACTAGAACTGCTCTTAACAGAAATCCCCAGAGTTTCAGATACAGTACTAGCTACGCAGGAGTGTGTAGAACTTATGTCTATCATAGCAATATAAGGTACATCAAATAAAGGAACGTACCAGTTATGACATCAAGAGAATCCCTATCCTCTCGACGTACTGTAATATAAACCAATGTAGGCTGCCTCGCCTCAGTCTAACCAATACCTCTGCCCGGTGCTCTCTGCCCATGACCTATACCATTACCACCTCTAGCCTGTCCAGAGCCTCTAGGTGGCTGCTAAACTACTCTCTGAAGCTGCGTAGAACCTGGTGCCGAAGCTTGCATCTGATCAGCCCTTTGTGGACACTCCCTGATATGGTGCTTCAAAGACCCACACCTCAGACAAGCCCCTATCCTCCTTTAACACTCACCCAAATGGCGTCTACCACAATTACTGCATGGCTGTAACCTAGTAGGAGTAACAGGAACCCCCACTCTAATAGGCCCATCAAGTCTAGTCTTTTTTCTTAGGCCTCTAAACAGAACTAGAGGGCTCCGAATCCATCTTGTTCTTACCCTTCTCACGATCCCTATTCTGGCACTCCATGCGCTTAACATCCTTGGCAATCTTCTCCTTCTCTACCAAAACAACAAACTCCCACTCCTTCTGTGGAGCTATCAGCACCCTTAAATTATCCCTTAAGCCATCTTCAAATCGGACGCACCTCTCATACTCAGTTGCCATAATGCCTCGAGCGTATCGGCTCAACCTCAGAAACTTGGTCTCCCACTCAGCCACAGATCTATTGCCTTGCGTGAGATTCATAAACTCACGCCTACGAGCATCCACATAACTAGCTCCCACATACTTGCTCTGGAAGGTAGTCCTAAAGAAATCCCAACTCAGACGATCACGCTGGGTACCCTCCTCAACTATCACCTGCCACTGATAAGCCTCATTGCGAAGCAAAGCGACTACACCTTTCAGTTTCTGCTCAGGACTGCAGTCCAGATCATTCAAGATCCTTTCGGTGTCCTCCAACCAATATTCGGCCACATTAGGGGCGACTCTAGTGACGCCCCTAAACAACTCAGCACCATTAGACCAGAGTCATTCAGTTATCGACCCTCGGCCCCCAGCTCCAGAATGGGGTCCAGTGACCCTCTCTAAAATCCTCAGAATGGCTTGGGGCAGTACGTCATCCCCAACCGAGCGACTTTGAAACCTAGTCTCAGTAGCAGGCAAAATTGGTGTCTCACTCGTATCCAAGTTTGGCATACTACCCAGTGAGAAAGACTCAGGTCGAGCCCCCTACGGCCTCTACCACGGCCTCTAATACCACCTCCACGAGCTCCATGAGCGCTCATCGTAAATTTGAGTTTTAATCTACATTAAAAGTTTTATGCATCAATTTTAATATTTATTAGCAGATGTTTTATGCATAAATTATCATAATTTTAGTTTAGTTTCTAAAAGTTTCAGTCTCTAGCTAACTCAGTACAGTTTCAAAAGATACTATTTACAATGTTTCAGAGCAAATCTAACTAAGTTACAAAAATACTTACAAGATCGGCGTTGGAGACTCGGTGTACCATATACTTTTTTTTCAAATTATTCAGGATCTTTGAAAACCAATTCTTTTTAAAACAAAATTTTGGAACCCAAAATTTACAGCTGAGTTTTGTAACCTATCTCTAATACCACTAAATGTAACACCCCAAACCCGGCCTAGATGTTATGGTCGAATCTGGTGATGTCACAAGGTTTGAGTTTTGAAAACAGTGTTGTTTTGATAAATCATCCAAATTTTATAACCATTACTGGTAACATTGTTTAATTAATTCATTTACCAAAAAAATATTTGTAGCGAAGGTTTTAAAACCGTTATGTTTTGAAAAATCCAATTCGTACTTTCGAAAAGACCCTTTGATTTCGTAAAATCATAATTTTAGTCAAATGTCATTGTAAAAGTTAAAACATAACCAAAACCAAATAAAAACTTAAACAGTCCAGAGAGTCCAACAATTACAAAACTTCCAAAAATAATCTAAAACTAATAAAACCATTATTTAAAGTCAATTCATAAACTTGTGGTCACCGGGAGACTCCGTCGTACCGATCCGCCTAAGTCTGTGGATTACCTGACAAAATAGACAAACAGAAGTGAGTTTACGTAAACTCAGTGTGTAACCCAACATAATTAAGGATGCAAACATACAGCTTTATAAACACAGTCGGAAGCAGCTACAATTTCAGATTCAAAATCAGATCCAGACGTAGACATGCATTAATCCTACCCCCATCCTCTACACATCATCTCCGACCATCTCATCACACCATGTGGGGTTTAAAACACCCACCCATCCCTACACACCAACTTGTGCTATTAAGACACATATCAGAATATATGCAGCTATGCTGCCAGAGTATAGGCGATTAACACCTATCAGAATACTTCCTCCTCAAATACATATCCTACCCTAAATTAGATACATAATTACCAGATTAAACATGCTCGACATGCTTTTAAACAAATAATATATATGCATATGGTATACAGTCAGGCATACATTTAGTATCCTACTCAAATAAGTCTATTAGAACATCATAACATTCAAAATAGGGTTTAAATAGCCCTTATCAACCCTATAGTAGGCCCACAGTTGATCGGGGTGACCCGTACGACCCTAGAGAAAATTTTAGAATTATGGGCCCACATGTCCGTATGGCCCACACGACCTGGCCCAAAAACCCACACGCCCGTGGAGATTACTCGTGTAGGCCCACAAGCCTAACTTGGCTAAGCCTGTGTGGTCCACATGGCCACACTCGAGCCACCACATGGTCGTTTCTTACTCACGGTCATGACTACGTTGATCACACGGCCGTGTCTCGTACACGGCCATCCACACGGGCGACCACATGCCCGTGTGGCATCGACGGTGCAATTTTTTGACTTTTACCGAAGCCTTATTTTTTATACACTCGATTTATTTAAGATGGTACAACAATCCCGAGCCCTCTAAAACCTAAGGAACAAAAATCCATTGATCACTTAGCAACCAATTTACAAGTCATCACAAAAATCCCGGAACAACGCAAATAACTTACCATCGATAAACATAGATAACAACACGGTTAGGTCGTCAAATCAAATTCTCTCCACCACCATTTTCTCCTACACAGAAATTTCGCAAGAATCAGACCCCTAACTTTGCTGAAAACATACTACAAAAGAAGAAGGGTATACCTTGTAATTACCAAAAATTAAAACGGGAATAACCCTCTTATCTAAATCCTACAGTGAGCACCAAAAGAACAAGTATAGCCTGTTGAACAATGAGGAAATTGCACAGATCGCCAAAGAGAAAAGAAAAGAGGAAGAACTAACGTCAGAAATTTTGGAGGAGAGATAAAAATTCGAAAAAAAAAGAAAAAAAAACAAATAGATATTATTAGAATACCCCAAATTCCTTCCCACTATCCCACTAACAACCACTACTTAGAATCTTATCTCTACCAAAACTCTCTCAAGCAACTGAGTAAAAATTAATGCCCACGCTCTCGCAGGGATTTGAACACATGACCTCCAACACACTATCTCCCTTACCACTCGAACCAGCAGGCTCATTCTGATATGGATTAGCAGAAAAATTAATATAAGCCCACTGACCAAAGATAAGGCTTAGATCCCAAAGATAACAAAATTTGGCAAAGGTCAGAAAAATTAATATAAGCCCACTGACCAAAGATAAGGCTTATATCCCAAAGATAACAAAATTTGGCAAAGGTTAGGCTTGAACCCAAGACCTCTCAAACACTCCCAGAACACTTAACCACTGAAGCAGATACATATTTGTGTTAAATATTTACAAAAACCTAAATACATTTTCAGGGCGTTACATTCACAGCCTGAATTTTGTAATTTGACTCTGATACCACTAAATGTAACACCCTAAACCCGACCTAGATGTTATGGCCAGATCCGGAGGTGTCACAAAGATTGGGTTTTGATAATGAAATCTTCACGTTAAAACCATTTTAGTTTTTCAACTCTTATTTGCTTTTATCTATTTTCAAAATGTTTATTCAGTTAATCAGTTTGCCTTAAACCATTTTAGTTTTTCAACTCTCAAGTCTGTATTTAAAGAAAACAGTTCGTACTTTTAGAAAACCTTTGTTTTAGTAAAAACCATAGTTTTTAGATATCAATCGCAAATTAAGTACTAAAACGAAAATCCAAATCCAAAAGAAAATCAGCCAAAAAGCCCAGAGAGTCCAGTTATTATAAAAAAAAAACAGAAATAATCCTTAAAATAAAATAGAAAAAAAACCATAAACCTAATCAGTTTATGTATTCGTGATCACCGAAAGGCTCTGTCAAACCGATCCGCCTAAGTTTGCGGATTACCTAAACAGAACAGACAAACGGATGTGAGTTTTCATAAACTCAGTGTGTAACCCTATAGAATTAAGCATGCAAACATACATATACAGAGTCAGGCTCATGTCATTTTCAAATACAGTAAATTGAATCAGATAAATAGAATCCTACCCCCATCCTCTACACACCAACTCTGACCATCCCATCACACCATGTGGGGTTAAAAACACCTACCCATCCCTACACACAATATCGTACCACTACAACACATGTCAGATAATGTGCAGCCAAGCTACCAGAATATAGGCGACGATCGCCGTACAGAATACTTCCTCCTCATATATAAATTCCACCCCAAAATCATATACAGAAACAGATACAGAATATCATACTAGAAATGCTTAACATGCTTATGTACAGATATCAGAATAATCAGACATGCATAGCATTATCATGCTCAGAACAGAATATTAGACTATCAAATCTACAATTTTAGGGTTTGGTTCGCCCTTACCGACCCTACAGTAGGCCCACAGTCAATCGAAACGACCCGTGCGACCCTAAGGAATTTTTTAGAAATATGGGCCCACATGCCCGTGTGGCTTGCCCTTGTGGGCCTACACACCTGTGTGGCCCACACACCCAGATTAGCCTTGTACGTGTAGCCCACATGGCCTGGCCCAGAATCCAAATGCTTGTGTGGCTCACCTAGGTGGGCCCACATGCCCAATTTGGCCTAGCCAGTGTGGCCCACACGGCCACACTTCCACCACACACGGTCGTGTCTTACACACGGCTATGCCTTTGTCGACCACACGGTTGTGTCTTGGACACGGCCAACCACACGGCCAGGCACACGCCCGTGTGGCATCAACAGTGTGGTTTTTAGGCTTTCGCCGAAGCTTATTTTTCTGCATTTCGGGTACACACCTGGTATGAATTTGATGCAAAATCACTCCCGTAGCGAACAACACCTAATAACAATAACAAAAATACCCACGATTACTCAAATCCTCCGAATCCAACCGAATCACCTCTTGATCATAACTCGAAAACATAACAGAAACTACTCTCCAATGATTCAAAAAAACTTACCTTCTGCAAGAGCAACGACAAGGTTTTACTACACCACCGAAGGTCTCGATTTTCTTGAAGAACACCTACCAACACGGTTTACTGGATTAACTCGATACATCAAAAAGTAACAAAAATAAAAAAAAGACACTCAAAACACCAACACAAACCCTTACCTTCAAAACGAATGGAAGAACCGAGAAGAGAGAGAAAGGAAAAAATAAAAACAAAAATAGAAAAATTATCAGGAAAACATCCCACTAACTGCACAGTCCCCCTAAATCTCACCCACTAACCACCTCAGGCTCCCAACTCCATCAAACCACTGACAGCTGACTAGAACAAAAATTAACACCCTTGCCCACACAAGGATTCAAACACAGAACCTTCAAGTACACTAAGACTCACTCAACCACCAGACCAGCAGACCCATTCTGATACGAATTTACAGGCAATTAAATATAAGCCCACTGAACAAAGGTAAGGCTTAGATCAAAAAATAACAAAATTAACAAATCTAGGACTTGAACCCAAGACCTCATATACACACCTAAAACACTTAGCCACTGAAGCAGATACACTATTGTGTCAGATATATACAGAAATAGGAATAAATTATTCAGGGCATTTGGATATCAAATACATATGTCATAACACTACTACTACATCCAATCATTAGTCTCTAACGGTTATGTGACCAAAATTTTTTATGTCCCTAATGTTAATGCCCAAATTGATATTTTTAACAGTTGAATGATTGAGCCTAAACTCCTCGAATCATTAAAATTTTATCAATGTAATTTATACATAAAATATAGTAAGCTTCTTGTAACAACCCGTTTTTTAGTGGTATAGGAAATTGTGGTTTTGGGGCCACCAAATCTGATGAGTAAGTTCGTAAATATTATTATTTAATATTTATGAGTCAAATGTGATTTTAAAAAGGTTTTTGACTTGATAATTTATGTTATTTAAGCTATTTATGAAGTTTGAGTGGTAAGACCCTAAGGTCAAGTGGTTTTAGAAAATGAGGTATCATGACCTCGTTTCTATAAACCGAGCCGTAAATATTTTTATAAATATTTACAAAGTGTCATTAAGGTGGTATTAAATTTTTTTGAAAAATTTTAACGTTTCAATAGTTAATTAATTAAAAAGGACTAAATCATAAAATATGTAAAATTTGATCACTATTTGATTTGAGTGATTAAATGGTTAATTGAATAAAGGAAAAGGGACTTAAATGGTAATTAGACCATTCAAGGAGTTAGTGGAAAATTATGGGCATGAAATTGGTGTTTTATTTATTAACCAAGGTTAAAATGGTAATTTGATAAATTAAATTAAATTAAACCAAAAGTTTGTTCATCTTTATTTTTGTCTTCTTCACTGATTGTAAAAGAAGAAAAGGGAGCCATTTTAGACCTAGACATTTTTGCATGTTCAAAGCCAAATTGGTATGTCATTTTAGCCCCGTTTCTAATAATTTTTATTTTTTTTAGATCGTTGCAACTAGGTCTAGCTTGCTCGTACCTTCGATTTTGAAACTGTTAAAGATTACGAATGTTTCCATTGATGAATCTCGTGATTTTTATGTTAAATGATGAATTTGAGTTATTAGTTGTTATGTGAAAGTATTTTGTTAAATGATTTTTGATGAAATTGTCGATTAGTGACTAAATTGTTAAAATAGTAAAAGTACAATGCTGTGCTGTGAAATTGTTGCATGAATGGGCTATTTTTGATGCCATAAATATTCAGTTGGCATGGGTTTTCTTTAAAAATGGTTAATTTGAGTGTTTTAGGCCCAGGGACTAAAATGAATAAAAGTAAAATGTTAGGGGCAATTTTATAAAAATATCAAAAATGACTAAATTGTATAAAATATTTTTTTTTACTGTCTAAATTAATAGATTAAATGAAATTATTAATTTAGATCAAGATCAAGTGGAAAATCAATGAGAATAAAAAATTACAAAAATGCCCATATACTTTGTCATTTTTGTAATTTAGCCAGGTAAGTTCGTACGTTTAAATAGTGTTTGAAATTGTTGTTTTAAATCCTATCATGTTATATTATCATATCATGCCTTTACAGAAAATCCAACGACGTATCGACAATCCTCAAACATGAAAAGGGATGGTTTCGACCATCAAATATGAAAAGGGATGGTTTCGACCATCGAATATGAAAAGGGATGGTGACGACCATCGAATATGAAAAGGGAGGGTGATGACCATTAAACATGAAAAGGGATGGTTTCGACCATCAAATATGAAAAAGGATGGTGACAACCATCGAATATGAAAAGGGATGGTTTCGACCATCAATTAAAGAAAAGGGATGATTACAACCATCGTTTAACACACTTTGTGTAAGCTTCAGTAAGGGTTTCGATTGATTTCACTACGAAAAATATGGAAAGGTATGATGTACCAATGATTAAAGTATGAATGTTCATGATTATGAAAGGTATGATTTAAGTGATGCTATGTTTATGTACCATATCTTACCATGTGATGATATTACTAAGTTATGCGTTCAATCACTAGCTTGTGGCTATGATAAATGTTATGTTTATGTCTTATGTATTATGCAAATGAAATCGTGAGTGTTCAGTATGAACCAAGACATGTATGTATGAAACTCATTGAAATGGTGATACATGGAAAACATGATATGTTATGAAAGATGATAAATCCAATTGGATCATGCTCAAGTATAATGGTTATCTATGCTAATTTCACATGAATTATGTTCAAGTATGCTAACATGTATTGTTGATGTGCTTAGGTTCGTGCTAAGCTTATAATTGGATTATATCATGTTTAGTCTTAATGAAATACTTCGAATCGGTAAGTTTTCAATTGGTAATATGCTTCTGTACATGAAAAGGTAGTATAAATCAAAGTATGTAATTTCTTTTGAAATTGTAACATCCTGATTTTCGGTTAATTCACGATTCTCAATATTTTGGTAAAGTTGTTTAAATTTTGTAGTTGGATGTGAAATTAATATTTTGAGTAGATAAATGGGCTTATGGAAGGCCCATGTGTTGGTCAAAACCCAGTTTGAATTGTTGAATTTTGGATTTAAGAGTTAGGGTTCCGCTAGTTGGCCCTTATGTAAAGTTATGGATAAAATGCATCACAAAAGAGCCTCTAGTAAAGTGGCTAAGTGACGCCACTAGGGAGCTATAAGGGTGGCGTGTAAGAGGTTTGGGAGGTCATGGGATCGATTCCCTGTGTTGGCAATAGAAGCATTTATTTTTAAGTGCAGGAAGGGAAGGTGGTGGAGTCCAAATGGATTCTGCTAGGAGGAGTTTGGATTCGGTCAGATGCTTGATTTAAGGAGTGATAAGGGGAGAGATTTTAGGGATTTGATAAGGGGGAGAGAGTTGGCCGAATAAGGGAGTCTGAGAGGGGAAGATTCGGCTAAGAGGTTTAGTTAGGGAATTTCGGCACTTAAGTATTTTTCTGTGCCGTTTTTCTCTGGGAGATTGGTCTTTCTTCTTTTTTCTCTTTTTGCAGCCGAACCTATCATCTTCCTACCATCTTTTTATCCTTCTCCTTCTTCCAAATCAGCCCACTATTCCCTTTCTTTCACCATTGTTCCTCCCTTATCTCTACTTTTACCAAAACACTACAAAAGCCGAAAAGTCATGGCAACAAAGTGGTGCCGACTTTTGGTTACCAACAACCATCTTCTTTCTTTATTTTGTTTATCGGTGATCAACTCTCCTATCTCCTAGGGCTAGATAGATTCAAGAAGAAGAGACGGTGGTAAGTGATCAAAACCTTAAGCAATTTTATGTAGGACTATTAACAAGGGCCAAACCCCATGTTTTAGGGAAGTGGCCGATTATGGGTATAGGCTCATGGGATGATTCTTTTATTAATGTTATGATTTTTATGGTAAAGGAGCAGCAACACGTATTGACGGCTTGAGTCGGTTGAATCTTTGGAGTGGCTGGATCTAAGGGAATCAGTGTCGACAAGGTAAGGTTTTTAGGCTACTTTAGAGGGTGGCCGAATGTGTAAGTGTTAGTATTAAATGGTTTCCATTTTGGTTTCATCTATGGAAGCTGATTTATTAACGGTTGGTTATAGGAGAAATCGTGTAGGAGATCTCGTGGAGGAATATCGCCAAACAGGTGTGTAATAAACCCAATTTCGTGGCTTAACTCAATAAATGCCGAAAGCCAAATGCCAAATTCTCGCATCTTGAGGACTTGTGAGCGTGCAAAAAGCTCATAGGTTAGGTAGATACGTTAAGTTTGATGATCGGGACCATTGAAACAGTAATGGCGCAAATTTCTGCATTACGGTAAGTTGGGCCTCGAGGGGTTAAAATCGGCCCAATGGGCTTCCTGACCCATTTGGGAAAATTTGATGGAAAATGAAAACTCATTAAATTGCATGTTGACACCGATAATATTATTATGGAATATAAGATAAGTGGGCTTGGATGACTAAATCGACTACGGGGCCCATTAGGGGTTTTGGCCCAATAACTCTTCGCCATCGCTAGAAATGGGCCTGAATCATTGCTTAAACACTTGAAATGTTAGTAATCGATGATGAACATGGAAAACCCCGATATTTGGTAAAATTACGAGAATGCCCTTACAACATGAAATGACCATTACACCCCTAGGGTTAATTATGAGGTTTATACATGGGTTTTGATAAAAATATGTATGATATGTACATGATATGTATGATATGCACATGAAATGTATGATATGCACGTGACATGTATGGTATGCACATGATATGTATGAGATGTAAATGATAGATTTATGATATGCATTTGGGTTGGGTTTTATATGTGGATGGAGGAAGTGCAAAAGGGCTTATGCCCCAGCCATCGGAAAGGGCTTATGCCCCAGCTATTAAAAGGGCTTTGCCCATTATTAAAAAAAGGCTAGGCCTCCAAGCTTATATGATAAAGCAAAGAATGCCGCCAGTGGAGGAGAGTTTGGTTGGGTGGGTCGAGTTATTCCCCACATGGAGAGCTTGGTTGGTACGGGTGGAGAGTAGCGGTTGGTGGGTCGAGTAGTCTCCCAAATGGGCTTGCATTCATGCATTAATCTTACATGTGATATTGAATGGGCCTATGGGCCATACTGCTCTGAGCATAAGGCTTCGCCCAAGAATATGAGTAATAAAGAAAAAGGCTTCGCCCAAGATATGATATGTGTTATATGAAAAGGCTTCGCCCAGATATTATGATATGTGTGATATGAAAAGGCTTCGCCCAAGATTATGATATGAATTATAAAAGGCTTGGCCCAAAGAAAGGTGGTAATTAAGTTTGGGCTTAGGCCCAGTAAGCTGATATTGATTTGGGCTTTGAAAGGGGCTTGTTGCACACTGAGTTTTTCCAAACTCACCCCCTTTTTCTTTCTTATTTTTACAGGTGAGCCTTGACTTGGGGGACTTGGAGCTGGAGGGGATTCAGAGTGGCCATGATGATCGTATTTGGACTTTTCAATAAGTAAATGGGTTTTTTTCTATTTTATTTATCATTTATTTTGGGGTTGTAATAAGGCCATTTTAACCTTAACTTTATTTCCTTGCTTTTCTGGATTATTTTGTTAAATGGGCTGATAATAAGGAATAAAATGGGCTAGACTTAGGACGCGTTTTCAAAATGATACCTACTTTTAAATAACACAACGTCACACATAATTGGTTAACAAAGATAACTACTCAAATGAATTTTCCAACTCGTTTACCAAAGTGTGGCAATGGTTGTGGGCATGTCTAGGATTGGTTCTATCTGGGAGCTTGGTACTTAAGCAGCCTTCATGGCTCACCTCCTCCGTTTCGAATGCCTACCTGGTGCCCAGCCTCCATTCACTTTGGTTAGCCAGCTTTAGGCGATTTCCTAATCAACCAAACGAAACACGAATTTTTAAACACATGTGACACGTCAGATTCGGCCATAGCGTCTAGGCCGGTTTTGGGGTGTTACATTTAGTGGTATCGAGCCCGTTGCAACAACTCTACTGTGGATTGGGTCCGAAAATTTTTTTCGAAAACTCGTGCCTAAGAAGGGTATTTTTGGGAAATGGCGATTTTTTCAAAAAAATGTTTAAATTTTACTGTCTTTTTATGGGTTTAAAATTGAAAATTTTAACAGAGGTATTATAAATTAGTTTTGGAAAATTTTTTTTTTTTGATTAAAGGATTGTTGTGAATGGTTGAGGAAAGATGTGGCGCATCAATCCCTGCACCAAGTCCTGTAAGTACCCTACTTTTGTGTTGGTAAATTCGGATAAAATGTTAAACCGAGGCCCTATTATAATATCAGTAGTAGGGGCGTAACTATGAAACAAAGATAGGATTGGGATCAGAGCTAGGCTTTTTCGTCGCGAAAACAAATCACCGAATTGCCATATTTCCATAAAACATCTCTTAAAAGAAATCAAATATTTGACTAATTTCATAAAACTCGTAATCAGAAAATTCGATATGAGTACAAGGGGAACGCGTGGACGAGGCCGCGGGCGTGGACGCGGTCGTGGTAGAGCACAAGCTGAATCATCATCCTCAAGGCATAGGCCAACTGAGGAGACATTTGTGCCACAGACAACGGAGACTGGGTCATATGATCGGGCCATGGGGACGATGCTTTGTCCCAAGCAATGTTAAGGGTTCTAGAAAGGGTTGCCGGAGCTAGCACTGGGACAGTAAACAGGGGATCTATCTCTGAGCGACTCCGGGCTAACGGAGCAGAGGTTTTTAGGGGCGTATCTGGAGTAGCCCCAAGTGTGGCTGAGTATTGGTTAGAGGCGACAGAGCGGATTATGGACGACCTCGATTGCTCGATGGAACAAAAGCTGAAGGGAGCTGTGTCCTTGCTAAGAGATGAGGCATACCAGTGGTGGATCACAGTAAGGGAGAGTACCCCGATCGAACGTGTGACTTGGGGACTGTTCAAGTCTGCTTTTAAGGGGAGGTATGTTGGAGCGAGTTATGTGGATGCTCGCCGAAAAGAATTTCTGAATTTGGCTCAAGGTAATAAGATCACAAGGAGTATGAGGCGAATTCTTAAGGCCGAGTAGATATGCTAGTGGGATAGTTGCGATCAATATGAGCGCAGCGCTTGATTCGAGGATGGCCTCCGCGATGAGCTTAGAGTCTTGATAGCTCCACAAAGGGAACGTGACTTCACGCACTAGTGGAGAAGGCCAAGATAGCCGAGGAAGTGAAACAGACGGAACGGCGGAACCGTGAGAGGGATCGACCCAGATTTAGAAAAGATTCTAGACCCTCTGGTACTGCAGATAGAAATGTTAAAAGAGCTAGAGTGGAGGAGCCAGCTCCGAGGAATACTTTTAAACCGCAGGTATGCAAAGACTGTGGTAGAGCACATATGGGGGAGTGTTGGAAACGTACTGGAGCGTGTTTTCGATGTGGGTCCAAGGAGCATAAGTTTAGAGATTGTCCTCGGAGAGCAGCTCAGGATCAAGCTGCGGAACAAAGAGGAGTTCAACCGCAGCGAGGGGGACCACCGCCTCAGAGGGGTCGTGGTCAAGGTAGAGGTGGCAATGGTAATGGACGAGGACGTGGGGCACCTGGCAGGGGTACTGGACAAGCTGAGGCTCGACAGCCGGCACTGGTCTATGCTGCACGACGTCGTGAAGAGGGTGACGCTCCTGATGTTATAACTGCACGCTCTCATTCATAGCAAGCCTTACATCGCTTGATTGATGTGGGTTCTACCCACTCGTATGTTGCTTGTGATGTATCCGGGGCATTGGGTGTGCTTCTCAAGAGTTTGTGAGTGGGGTATCGGTAATAAGCCCTTTAGGACACTCGGTTAGGTGGATAAACTCTTTAAGGAAGTGCCTTTAGAGACGCAAGGTGAGATATTTGTACGGATCCGATGGAGCTACCATTTCGAGAGTTTGACCTTATTTTGGGGATGGACCGCCGACTAAGCATAGGCGACGCTGGATTGTGCCATTAAGAGGATGGTGCTAAGAACTCGATAAAGATGAGGAGGTAATGGTCATTGGGGGAGCGAAGGAATTACTTATCTAATGTTGTTTCGGCATTAAGGGCGGAGAAGTTGATTCGGAAAGGTTGTGAGGCATTCTTGGCGCTTGTGAGTCAAGTTGAACTCGCAGTGATAACCGTGGAGTCGCTTAGGACCATTAAGGAGTTCCAAGATGTATTTCCGAGGAACTTCCCGGACTACCTCCGCATGCAGAAGTCGAGTTTGAATCGACTTGTTGCCCGAAACGGCCCGTGTCTATTGCACCTTATAGGATGGCACCAAAAGAGTTGGTGGAACTCAAGGCTCGATTCAAGAACCGTTGGACGAGGGTTTATAAGACCCAGTATTTCTCCATGGGCCCCCCAAAGATTGTTCGTAAAGAAGAAAGATGGGACCATGCGAATGTGTATTGATTATCGCCACTTGAACAAGTCGACAATTAGGAACAAGTATCCGCACCAAGGATTGACGATTCGCTTGATCAACTGAAAAGGAGCTTCAGTATTCTCTAAGATTGACCTTCGGTTAGGGTATCATCAGTTAAGGGTCAAAAAGGAGGATATCCATAAGACGGCATTCAGAACTCGATTTTGGCTTGACTAATGCACCGCATGATTCATGGATTTGATGAATCGAGTGTTTCAAATGCATACCGGATCGGTTTGTTGTTGTTTTTATTGATGATATCTTGGTGTACTCGCAAACAGAGGAGGAGAAGCATGATGAGCATTTACGGATTGTGCTACAAGTGCTAAGGGAAAAGCAACTTTACGCAAAGTTTAGTAAGTGCGAGTTCGCTAAATGAAGTAACCTTTTAGGGCATGTTGTGTCCGCAGTATGGATTAAGGTTGACCCTAGGAAGATTGAGGCGATTTTGGAGTGGAAGCCACCAAGGTCGTGTGAATGTAAACCAAAGCTTTTTGGGGTTGGCAGGATATTATAGAAGGTTTGTGGAAGGATTTTCTGTGTTGGCGCACCATTAACGAAACTTATAAGGAAGGGAGCACCGTCAGATGGACGAATAAGCAAAGCAAGAGGCTTTTGAAAAGTTAAAGGAAGTTCGACCGAGGCACCGGTGTTGATTCAAACCGTAATCCGCAAAGATTTCACTGTGTATAGTGATGCGTCACATGTAGGTTTGGGTTGTGTGTTGATGCAAGAGGGCAAAGTGGTCGCTATGCTTCACGACAACTTAAGCCACATGAGCCGAATTATCCTACTCATGACTTGGAGTTGGCGCAGTAATTTTTGCACTTAAAATATGGAGGCACTACTTGTATGGAGAGAGATGCATCATTTACACGCATCATAAGAGTCTTAAGTACTTGCGACTCGTAAAAAGAGCTGAATCTTAGACAACGAAGGTGGATCGAGCTATTAAAAGACTATGACTGCTCGATTGAATATCATCCGTAAGGCAAATGTTGTAGCCGATGCGTTGAGTCGTAGAACGGTGGCGAGTTGAAGGCGATGTTTGCTCGCCTAAGCTTGTATGATGATGGAAGCTTATTGGCGAGTTGCAAGTGAGACCGACTTGGGTAGAGCAAATTAAGAGGCAACAGCTTGATGGATGAATCGTTGGGTTCTCGCTTTCAAAAGTTGAGATGGTGAGAATTCGGACTTTGACCGAATAGTGAAGGGGTTCTCTGCTTTCGAGGAAGAATGTGTATACCGAAGGACTCTGATTTAAGGATGATGATTTTAAAAGAGGCACATGGTGGGCCTTGTGCGATGCATCCAGGAGGAAGCAAGTTGTATCGAGACTTGCGAGAGCTATATTGGTGGCCTGGGCTTAAGCGAGAGGTGACTGAATTTGTGAGGAAATGTTTAACGTGTCAACAAGTGAAGGCAGAGCATCAATTACCTTCAGGATTGCTACAGCCAGTAAAGATACCACTTTGGAAGTGGGAAAGGGTAACCATGGATTTTGTAAGTGGGTTGCCATTGACACCATCTAAGAAGGACTCGGTTTGGGTAATTGTGGATAGGCTGACGAAGTCTGCTCACTTCATACCTGTTCGAACTGATTACTCACTCCAAAAGTTGGCCAAGTTATATGTGGCGGAGATAGTGCGGTTGCATGGGGTGCCAGTATCAATCATTTCTGACCGAGACCCAAGGTTTACATCTCGGTTTTGGCGGAAGTTGCATGAGGCGTTGGGAACGCGATTGGATTTCAGTACGGCTTTTCACCCTCAAACGGATGGACAGTCAGAGAGGATTATTCAGGTTTTGGAAGACATGTTGAGGGGTTGTGTTATTGAGTTTGGGGGCAGTTGGGAGGATTACTTACCATTGGCAGAATTCGCGTATAACAACAGTTACCAAGCAAGTATTCAGATGGCTCCTTATGAGGCACTATATGGGCGAAGATGTCGTCGCCTACTTGTTGGACGCAATGGGGATAGGCAAGTACTTGGGCCGAGAGTTGGTGGCGAATCATCGAGGACAAGGTTAAGGTGATTAGGAATCGGTTAAAGGAGGCAACGGATCGACAAAAGTCTTACGCCGATTTGAAACGTAAGGACGTGGAATATGCTGTAGGGGACATGGTCTTTCTGAAAGTTTCACCTTGGAAGAAGATTCTAAGGTTTGGTAAGAAGGGTAAGTTGAGCCCACGGTTTATTGGGCCTTACCGAATCGTTAAACGGATTGGACCAGTGGCTTATCACCGAAATTACCACTGAATCGCATCGTATCCACGACGCTTTCCATGTGTATCCATGTCGAGGCGGTATCGATCCGACCCAACTCATGTCCCCCGCCAATTGAAGAAATCGAGGTACACCGGATTTGACTTTTGAAGAGGAACTCGTGCAAATACTTGATCGTGACGTCAAGGTGTTGAGAAGGAAGACAGCCCCACTAGTGAAAGTACTTTGGAAAACCATGGCAAAGAAGAAGCTACTTGGGAGACGAGAGGAGGCGATACGTCAACAAAGACTTCAACTTTTTGAATAAGGTAAAATTTCGAGGCCAAATTTCTTTAAGGAGGGTAGAGTTGTAACATCCCGATTTTCGGCTAATTCGCGATTCTCAATATTTTGCAAAGTTGTTTAAATTTTGTAGTTGGATGTGAAATTAATATTTTGAGTAGATAAATGGGCTTATGGAAGGCCCATGTGTTGGTCAAAACCCATTTGAATTGTTGAATTTTGGATTTAAGAGTTAGGGGTTCCGCTAGTTGGCCCTTATGTAAAGTTATGGATAAAATGCATCACAAAAGAGCCTCTAGTAAAGTGGCTAAGGACGCCACTAGGGAGCTATAAGGGTGGCGTGTAAGAGGTTTGGGAGGTCATGGATCGATTCCCCGTGTTGGCAATAGAAGCATTTATTTTTAAGTGCGGAAGGGAAGGTGGTGGAGTCCAAATGGATTCTCACTAGAGGAGTTTGGATTCTGGCCGATGCTTGATTTAAGGAGTGATAAGGGGAGAGATTTTAGGATTTGATAAGGGGAGAGAGTTGGCCGAATAAGGAGTCCGAGAGGGGAAGATTCGGCTAAGAGGTTTAGTTAGGGAATTTCGGCACTTAAGTATTTTTCTCAGCGCCGCTTTTCTCCGGGAGATTGGTCTTTCTTCTTTTTCTCTTTTGCAGCCGAACCTATCATCTTCCTACCATCTTTTTATCTTCTCCTTCTTCCAAATCAGCCCACTATTCCCTTTCTTTCACCATTGTTCCTCCCTTATCTCTACTTTTACCAAAACACCGCAAAGCCTAAAAGTCATAAGGCAAAAAGTGGTGCTGACTTTTGGTTACCAACAGCCATCTTCTTTCTTTATTTTGTTTATCGGTGATCAACTCTCCTATCTCCTAGGGCTAGATAGATTCAAGAAGAAGAGACGGTGGTAAGTGATCAAAACCTTAAGCAATTTTATGTAGGACTATTAACAAGGGCCAAACCCCTATGTTTTAGGAAGTGGCCGATTATGGGTATAGGCTCATGGGATGATTCTTTTATTAATGTTATGATTTTTATGGTAAAGGAACAGCAACACGTATTGACGGCTTGAGTCGGTTGAATCTTTGGAGTGGCTGGATATAAGGGAATCAGTGTCGACAAGGTAAGGTTTTTAGGCTACTTTAGAGGGTGGCCGAATGTGTAAGTGTTAGTATTAAATGGTTTCCGTTTTGGTTTCATCTATGGAAGCTGATTTATTAACGGTTGGTTATAGGAGAAATCGTGTAGGAGATCTCGTGGAGGAATATCGCCAAACAGGTGTGTAATAAACCCAATTTCGTGGCTTAACTCAATAAATGCCGAAAAGCCAAATGCCAAATTCTCGCATCTTGAGGACTTGTGAGCGCATGCAAAGCTCATAGGTTAGGTAGATACGTTAAGTTTGATGATCGGGACCATTGAAACAGGTAATGGCGCAAATTTCTGCGTTACGGTAAGTTGGGCCTCGAGGGGCTAAAATCGGGCCCAATGGGCTTCCGGACCCATTTGGGAAAATTTGATGGAAAATGAAAACCTGTTAAATTGCATGTTGACACTGATAATATTATTATGGAATATAAGATAAGTGGGCTTGGATGACTAAATCGACTACGTAGGGCCCATTAGGGGTTTTGGCCCAATAACTCGGTTTCGCTAGAAATGGGCCTGAATCGCTGTTTAAACACTTGAAATGTTAGTAACTGATGATGAACATGGAAAACCCTGATATTTGGTAAAATTACGAGAATGCCCTTACAACATGAAAATGACCATTACACCCCTAGGGTTAATTATGAGGTTTATACATGGGTTTTGATAAAAATATGTATGATATGTACATGATATGTATGATATGCACATGAAATGTATGATATGCACGTGACATGTATGGTATGCACATGATATGTATGAGATGTAAATGATAGATTTATGATATGCATTTGGGTTGGGTTTTATATGTGGATGGAGGAAGTGCAAAAGGGCTTATGCCCCAGTTTACCGAAAAGGGCTTATGCCCCAGTTATTAAAAGGGCTTTTGCCCCAGTTATTAAAAGAGGCTAGGCCTCCAGTTATATGATAAAGCAGCAATGCTGCCAGTGGAGAGTTTGGTTGGGTGGGTCGGTTAATTCCCACATGGAGAGCTTGGTTGGTACGGGTGGAGAGTAGCGGTTGGTGGGTCGAGTAGTCTCCCCAAATGGGCTTGCATTCATGCATTAATCTTACATGTGATATTGGAATGGGCCTATGGGCCATACTGTCTACAGAATAAGGCTTCGGCCCAGTAACATGAGTAATAAAGAAAAAGGCTTCGCCCAATATGATATGTGTTATATGAAAAGGCTTCGCCCAAGATATGATATGTGTGATATGAAAAGGCTTCGCCCCAGTATTATGATATGAATTATAAAAGGCTTCGGCCCAGTAAAGGTGGTAATTAAGTTTGGGCTTAGGCCCAGTAAGCTGATATTGATTTGGGCTTTGAAAGGGGCTTGTTGCACACTGAGTTTTTCCAAACTCACCCCCTTTTCTTTCTTATTTTTACAGTGAGCCTTGACTTGGGGACTTGGAGCCGGAGGGGATTCAGAGTGGCCATGATGATCGTATTTGGACTTTTCAATAAGTAAATGGGTTTTTTTCTATTTTATTTATCATTTATTTTGGGGTTGTAATAAGGCCATTTTAACCTTAACTTTATTTCCTTGCTTTTCTGGATTATTTTGTTAAATGGGCTGATAATAAGGAATAAAATGGGCTAGACTTAGGACGCGTTTTCAAAATGATACCTACTTTTAAATAACACAACGTCACACATAATTGGTTAACAAAGATAACTACTCAAATGAATTTTCCAACTCGTTTACCAAAGTGTGGCAATGGTTGTGGGCATGTCTAGGATTGGTTCTATCCGGGAGCTTGGTACTTAAGCAGCCTTCATGGCTCACCTCCTCCGCTTCAATGCCTACCGGTGCCCACCTCCATTCACTTTGGTTAGCCACTTTAGGCGATTTCCTAATCAACCAAACGAAACACGAATTTTTAAACACATGTGACACGTCGATTCGGCCATAAGCGTCTAGGCCGGGTTTGGGGTGTTACATTTAGTGGTATCGAGAGCCCGGTTGCAACAACTCTACTGTGGGATTGGGTCCAAAATTTTTTTCAAAACTCAGCCTAAGAAGGGTATTTTTGGGAAATGGCATTTTTTTCAAAAAATGTTTAAATTTTACTGTCTTTTTATGGGTTTAAAATTGAAAATTTTAACAGAGGTATTATAAATTAGTTTTGGAAAATTTTTTTTTTTTTTGATTAAAGGATTGTTGTGAATGGTTGAGGAAAGATGTGGCGCACTGAATCCCCGGCACCAAGTCTGTAAGTACCCCTACTTTTGTGTTGGTAAATTCGGATAAAATGTTAAACTGAGGCCCTATTATAATACTGTAGTAGGGCAGAACTATGAAACAGTAGGATTGGGACTGTAGCTAGGCTTTTTCGTCGCGAAAACAAATCACTGAATTGCCATATTTCCATAAAACATCTCTTAAAAGAAACTGAAATATTTGACTAATTTCATAAAACTCGTAATCAGAAAATTCGATATGAGTACAAGGGGAACGCGTGGACGAGGCCGCGGGCGTGGACGCGGTCGTGGTAGAGCACAAGCTGAATCATCATCCTCAAGGCATAGGCCAACTGAGGAGACATTTGTGCCACAGACAACGGAGACTGGGTCATATGATCGGGCTGCGGGGGACGATGCTTTGTCCCAAGCAATGTTAAGGGTTCTAGAAAGGGTTGCCGGAGCTAGCACCGACGACAAGAAATGTGGATCTATCTCTCGAGCGACTCGGCCAATCTGAGCGAGGTTTTAGGGGCGATCCGAGTAGCCCCAAGTGTGGCTGAGTATTGGTTAGAGGCGACAGAGCGGATTATGGACGACCTCGATTGCTCGATGGAACAAAAGCTGAAGGGAGCTGTGTCCTTGCTAAGAGATGAGGCATACCAGTGGTGGATCACAGTAAGGGAGAGTACCCCGATCGAACGTGTGACTTGGGGACTGTTCAAGTCTGCTTTTAAGGGGAGGTATGTTGGAGCGAGTTATGTGGATGCTCGCCGAAAAGAATTTCTGAATTTGGCTCAAGGTAATAAGACTGTTGCGGAGTATGAGGCGGAATTCTTAAGGCTGAGTAGATATGCTAGTGGGATAGTTGCGACTGAATATGAGCGCAGCGTTCGATTCGAGGATGGCCTCCGCGATGAGCTTAGAGTGCTGATAGCTCCACAAAGGGAACGTGACTTCGCTGCACTAGTGGAGAAGGCCAAGATAGCCGAGGAAGTGAAACAGACGGAACGGCGGAACCGTGAGAGGATCGACCCGCATTTAGAAAAGATTCTAGACCTCTGCACTCGCAGATAGAAATGTTAAAAGAGCTAGAGTGGAGGAGCCACCCAGGAATACTTTTAAACCGCAGTATGCAAAGACTGTGTGGTAGAGCACATATGGGGAGTGTTGGAAACGTCTTTGAGCGTGTTTTTCGATGTGGGTCCAAGGAGCATAAGTTTAGAGATTGTCCTCGGAGAGCAGCTCAGGATCAAGCTGCGGAACAAAGAGGAGTTCAACCGCAGCGAGGGGGACCACCGCCTCAGAGGGGTCATGGTCAAGGTAGAGGTGGCAATGGTAATGGACGAGGACGTGGGGCACCTGGCAGGGGTACTGGACAAGCCGAGAGGCTCGACAAACGCAAGACCGGTCTATGCCGCACGACGTCGTGAAGAGAGGGTGACGCCCCGATGTTATAACCGCACGCTCTCATTCATAGCAAGCCTTACACTGCTTTGATTGATGTGGGTTCTACCCACTCGTATGTTGCTTGTGATGTATCTGGGGCATTGGGTGTGCTTCCTGAAGAGTTTGTGAGTGGGGTATCGGTAATAAGCCCTTTAGGACACTCGGTTAGGGTGGATAAACTCTTTAAGGAAGTGCCTTTAGAGACGCAAGGTGAGATATTTGTACGGGATCTGATGGAGCTACCATTTCGAGAGTTTGACCTTATTTTGGGGATGGACTGGCTGACTAAGCATAGGGCGTACGCTGGATTGTGCTGTTAAGAGGATGGTGCTAAGAACTGATAAAGATGAGGAGGTAATGGTCATTGGGGAGCGAAGGAATTACTTATCTAATGTTGTTTCGGCATTAAGGGCGGAGAAGTTGATTCGGAAAGGTTGTGAGGCATTCTTGGCGCTTGTGAGTCAAGTTGAACCCGCAGCAGTGATAACCGTGGAGTCGATTAGGACCATTAAGGAGTTCCAAGATGTATTTCCGAGGAACTTCCGGACTACCTCCGCATGCAGAGAGTCGTCGAGTTGGAATCGACTTGTTGCCTGAACGGCTCCGTGTCTATTGCACCTTATAGGATGGCACCAAAAGAGTTGGTGGAATCAAGGCTCGATTCAAGAACCAAGTGACGAGGGTTTATAAGACCCGAGATTTCTCCATGGGGTGCCCCAAATTGTTCGTAAAGAAGAAAGATGGGACCATGCGAATGTGTATTGATTATCGCCAGCTTGAACAAGTGACAATTAGGAACAAGTATCCGCTACCAAGGATTGACGATCTGTTTGATCAACCGAAAGGAGCTTCAGATTTTCTCTAAGATTGACCTTCGGTCGTGGTATCATCGCTTAAGGGTCAAAAAGGAGGATATCCATAAGATTTACATTCGTAACTCGATATGGTCATTACGAGTTTTTGGTTATGCCCTTTGGCTTGACTAATGCACCGGCGGCATTCATGGATTTGATGAATCGAGTGTTTCAAATGCATACCGGATCGGTTTGTTGTTGTTTTTATTGATGATATCTTGGTGTACTCGCAAAAGAGAGGAGAAGCATGATGAGCATTTACTGGATTGTGCTACAAGTGCTAAGGGAAAAGCAACTTTACGCAAAGTTTAGTAAGTGCGAGTTCGCTAAATGAAGTAACCTTTTTAGGGCATGTTGTGTCCGCAGAGGGATTAAGGTTGACCCTAGGAAGATTGAGGCGATTTTGGAGTGGAAGCCACCAAGGTCGGTGAATGTAAATCCAAGCTTTTTGGGGTTGGCGGGATATTATAGAAGGTTTGTGGAAGGATTTTCTGTATTGGCGCCGCCATTAACGAAACTTATAAGGAAGGGAGCACCGTTCGTATGGACGAATAAGCAGCAAGAGGCTTTTGAAAAGTTAAAGGAAGTTCGACCGAGGCACCGGTGTTGATTCAACCAGAATCCGGCAAAGATTTCACTGTGTATAGTGATGCGTCACATGTAGGTTTGGGTTGTGTGTTGATGCAAGAGGGCAAAGTGGTCGCTTATGCTTCACGACAACTTAAGCCACATGAGCTGAATTATCCTACTCATGACTTGGAGTTGGCAGCAGTAATTTTTGCACTTAAAATATGGAGGCACTACTTGTATGGAGAGAGATGCATCATTTACACAGATCATAAGAGTCTTAAGTACTTGCTGACTCAGAAAGAGCTGAATCTTAGACAACGAAGGTGGATCGAGCTATTAAAAGACTATGACTGTTCGATTGAATATCATCCAGGTAAGGCAAATGTTGTAGCTGATGCGTTGAGTCGTAGAACGGTGGCGGAGTTGAAGGCGATGTTTGCTCGCCTAAGCTTGTATGATGATGGAAGCTTATTGGCAGAGTTGCAAGTGAGACCGACTTGGGTAGAGCAAATTAAGAGGCAACAGCTTGATGGATGAATCGTTGGGTTCTCGGTTTCAAAGTTGAGACAGTGAGAATTCGACTTTGGACCGAATAGTGAAGGGGTTCTCTGCTTTTCGAGGAAGAATGTGTATACCAAGGACTCGATTTAAGGATGATGATTTTAAAAGAGGCACATGGTGGGCCTTGTGCGATGCATCCAGGAGGAAGCAAGTTGTATCGAGACTTACAGAGCTATATTGGTGGCCCGGGCTTAGCGAGAGGTGACCGAATTTGTGAGGAAATGTTTAACGTGTCAACAAGTGAAGGCAGAGCATCAATTACCTTCAGTGATTGCTACAAACAAGAAAGATACCACTTTGGAAGTGGGAAAGGGTAACCATGGATTTTGTAAGTGGGTTGCCATTGACACCATCTAAGAAGGACTTGGTTTGGGTAATTGTGGATAGGTGACGAAGTCTGCTCACTTCATACTGTTCGAACCGATTACTCACTCCAAAAGTTGGCCAAGTTATATGTGGCGGAGATAGTGCGGTTGCATGGGGTGCCAGATCAATCATTTCGACCGAGACCCAAGGTTTACATCTCGGTTTTGGCGGAAGTTGCATGAGGCGTTGGGAACGCGATTGATTTCAAGACGGCTTTTCACCTCAAACGGATGGACAAATCGAGAGAGGATTATTCAGGTTTTGGAAGACATGTTGAGGGGTTGTGTTATTGAGTTTGGGGGCGCTTGGGAGGATTACTTACCATTGGCGACTCACAGATAACAACAGATTACCAAGCAAGTATTCGAGATGGCTCCTTATGAGGCACTATATGGGCGAAGATGTCGTTCGCCTACTTGTTGGACGAATTGGGGATAGGCAAGTACTTGGGCCAGAGTTGGTGGCGAATCATCGAGGACAAGGTTAAGGTGATTAGGAATCGGTTAAAGGAGGCAACGGATCGACAAAAGTCTTACGCCGATTTGAAACGTAAGGACGTGGAATATGCTTTGTAGGGGACATGGTCTTTCCGAAAGTTTCACCTTGGAAGAAGATTCTAAGGTTTGGTAAGAAGGGTAAGTTGAGCCCACGGTTTATTGGGCCTTACCAATCGTTAAACGAATTGGACCATGGCTTATCACCGGAATTACCACCGAATCGCATCGTATCCACGACGCTTTCCATGTATCCATGCTTTGAGGCGGTATCGATCCGACCCAACTCATGTCCCGCCAGCTTGAAGAAATCGAGGTACATGGATTTGACTTTTGAAGAGGAACTGTGCAAATACTTGATCGTGACGTCAAAGGTGTTGAGAAGGAAGACGCCCCACTAGTGAAAGTACTTTGGAGAAACCATGGCAAAGAAGAAGCTACTTGGGAGACGAGGAGGCGATACGTCAACAATACCTCAACTTTTCGAATAAGGTAAAATTTCGAGGCCGAAATTTCTTTAAGGAGGGTAGAGTTGTAACATCCCGATTTTCTAAGTTAATTCGCGATTCTCAATATTTTGGTAAAGTTGTTTAAATTTTGTAGTTGGATGTGAAATTAATATTTTGAGTAGATAAATGGGCTTATGGAAGGCCCATGTGTTGGTCAAAACCCATTTGAATTGTTGAATTTTGGATTTAAGAGTTAGGGTTCGCTAGTTGGCCCTTATGTAAAGTTATGGATAAAATGCATCACAAAAGAGCCTCTAGTAAAGTGGCTAAGTGACGCCACTAGGGAGCTATAAGGGTGGCGTGTAAGAGGTTTGGGAGGTCATGGGATCGATTCCTGTGTTGGCAATAGAAGCATTTATTTTTAAGTGCGAAGAAGGGAGGGTGGTGGAGTCCAAATGGATTCTCACTAGAGGAGTTTGGATTCGGTCGATGCTTGATTTAAGGAGTGATAAGGGGAGAGATTTTAGGGATTTGATAAGGGGGAGAGAGTTGGCGAATAAGGGAGTCCGAGAGGGAAGATTCGGCTAAGAGGTTTAGTTAGGAATTTCGGCACTTAAGTATTTTTCTCAGTGCCGTTTTCTCTCTGGGAGATTGGTCTTTCTTCTTTTTCTCTTTTTGCAGCCGAACCTATCATCTTCCTACCATCTTTTATCCTTCTCCTTCTTCCAAATCAGCCCACTATTCCCTTTCTTTCACCATTGTTCCTCCCTTATCTCTACTTTTACCAAAACACCGCAAAAAGCCGAAAAGTCATGGCAACAAAGTGTGGTGCTTAGACTTTTTGGTTACCAACACCATCTTCTTTCTTTATTTTGTTTATCGGTGATCAACTCTCCTATCTCCTAGGGCTAGATAGATTCAAGAAGAAGAGACGGTGGTAAGTGATCAAAACCTTAAGCAATTTTATGTAGGACTATTAACAAGGGCCGAAACCCCTATGTTTTAGGGAAGTGGCCGATTATGGGTATAGGCTCATGGGATGATTCTTTTATTAATGTTATGATTTTTATGGTAAAGGAACAGCAACACGTATTGACGGCTTGAGTCGGTTGAATCTTTGGAGTGGCTGGATATAAGGGAATCGAAGGTCGACAAGGTAAGGTTTTTAGGCTACTTTAGAGGGTGGCCGAATGTGTAAGTGTTAGTATTAAATGGTTTCCGTTTTGGTTTCATCTATGGAAGCTGATTTATTAACGGTTGGTTATAGGAGAAATCGTGTAGGAGATCTCGTGGAGGAATATCGCCAAACAGGTGTGTAATAAACCCAATTTCGTGGCTTAACTCAATAAATGCCGAAAAGCGAAATGCCAAATTCGCATCTTGAGGACTTGTGAGCGTCATGAAAGCTCATAGGTTAGGTAGATACGTTAAGTTTGATGATCGGGACCATTGAAATGTAATGGCGCAAATTTCTGCGTTACGGTAAGTTGGGCCTCGAGGGGCTAAATCGGGCCCAATGGGCTTCCTGGACCCATTTGGGAAAATTTGATGGAAAATGAAAACTCATTAAATTGCATGTTGACACTGATAATATTATTATGGAATATAAGATAAGTGGGCTTGGATGACTAAATCGACTACGTAGGGCCCATTAGGGGTTTTTGGCCCAATAACTCGGTTTCGCTAGAAATGGGCCTGAATCGCTGTTTAAACACTTGAAATGTTAGTAACTGATGATGAACATGGAAAACCCTGATATTTGGTAAAATTACGAGAATGCCCTTACAACATGAAAATGACCATTACACCCCTAGGGTTAATTATGAGGTTTATACATGGGTTTTGATAAAAATATGTATGATATGTACATGATATGTATGATATGCACATGAAATGTATGATATGCACGTGACATGTATGGTATGCACATGATATGTATGAGATGTAAATGATAGATTTATGATATGCATTTGGGTTGGGTTTTATATGTGGATGGAGGAAGTGCAAAAGGGCTTATGCCCCGATTTCGGAAAGGGCTTATGCCCCAGTTATTAAAAGGGCTTTTGCCCCAGTTATTAAAAGAGGCTAGGCCTCCAGTTATATGATAAAGCGAAGAATGCCGCCAAATGGAGAGTTTGGTTGGGTGGGTCGAGTTATTCCCCACATGGAGAGCTTGGTTGGTACGGGTGGAGAGTAGCGGTTGGTGGGTCGAGTAGTCTCCCCAAATGGGCTTGCATTCATGCATTAATCTTACATGTGATATTGGAATGGGCCTATGGGCCATACTGTCTACAGAATAAGGCTTCGGCCCAGTAACATGAGTAATAAAGAAAAAGGCTTCGGCCCAGTATTATGATATGTGTTATATGAAAAGGCTTCGGCCCAGTATTATGATATGTGTGATATGAAAAGGCTTCGGCCCAGTATTATGATATGAATTATAAAAGGCTTCGGCCCAGTAAAGGTGGTAATTAAGTTTGGGCTTAGGCCCAGTAAGCTGATATTGATTTGGGCTTTGAAAGGGGCTTGTTGCACACTGAGTTTTTCCAAACTCACCCCCTTTTTCTTTCTTATTTTTACAGGTGAGCCTTGACTTGGGGGACTTGGAGCTGGAGGGGATTCAGAGTGGCCATGATGATCGTATTTGGACTTTTCAATAAGTAAATGGGTTTTTTTCTATTTTATTTATCATTTATTTTGGGGTTGTAATAAGGCCATTTTAACCTTAACTTTATTTCCTTGCTTTTACTGATTATTTTGTTAAATGGGTGATAATAAGGAATAAAATGGGCTAGACTTAGGACGCGTTTTCAAAATGATACCTACTTTTAAATAACACAACGTCACACATAATTGGTTAACAAAGATAACTACTCAAATGAATTTTCCAACTCGTTTACCAAAGTGTGGCAATGGTTGTGGGCATGTCTAGGATTGGTTCTATCTCGGGAGCTTGGTACTTAGCGGCCTTCATGGCTCACCTCCTCCTTTGGATGCCTACCGTGCCCACCTCCATTCACTTTGGTTAGCCACTTTAGGCGATTTCCTAATCAACCAAACGAAACACGAATTTTTAAACACATGTGACACGTCAGATTCGGCCATAGCGTCTAGGCCGGGTTTGGGGTGTTACAGAAATGGTTTATCATGTAGTTGATTCCAAAAGAGCTACGTTTAAATGCACTAGCTTGTAGTCATGGTTGATATTATGTGTATATCCTGTGTGTTATCCAGATGAAATGGGTGAGCAAAAGGTAATGAAATGGTAAATTCATAGTTGAAATGCAATTTGATGGAAAGTGATTAATAAGTTGAAAGATGTACTTGTATGTGATAAATTTATGTGTGTTATGGATGAATATATATAGTTCATGAATAAAAATGCTAATTAACGAATTGATGTTGTTATCTAAGCTAAAGTAAGTAAATGTAATGGAAAAGAAATAAATGGAAGAGTTCAAAGTCTTATGAAATCCTACTATGCTAGGATTGATAAGTATATGTGGTGTTGATAGACTTATTTCATCGTGAGTTAGTGTTTATGGTTTAATAAATCTTGAGGCATTGGTATAGCTTTATATTTAACCTAAAAAGTTCATTATTGAAATGGAATGCCATATTTAAAGTTTATATGAGCTTACTAAGCATTTATTGCTTACATAGTTATTTTTCCTTTACCTTACAGATTATCAAAAGTTCGATCGGGTTGGAAGCTAGTCGGAGATCCATTATACTATCAATCGATTTTATCGATAGATTTTGATGCTTTGGTCGTGGTTATAATGGCATGTATAGGTGGACTTATGGTTGATGTTTAGTGGAATGTTAATTCATGAGTTTGGCATGTATATGTCATTTTGGTTGATGTTTATGGCATGAAATGTTGCCTTGGATTTGAGGTACTTATAGTACTATTGATGTCTTGTTAGTTGTGGTTAATATGGTCAAGTTGATGCATCTTTTCAAATGAACAAATTTGGTATGTGTTAATGTATCTTTAAATGGCCAAAATGTTATGTGATAAATTGATCTCAACATGGTCAAGATATAGTTTACTTTGGAAAGGTTTTGAACTAGATGTGCATAATGTAAATAGGGAATATAAATATCATTTGTTTGGTACCATTTGGTAATGGTTGGTTTGTGTCATTTAGATGGTTATGATACATGTGAGGAATGGTCCAAATGGTAAGGTTATTTTAATATGGCATGAATCTAATATGGTATGGTTGATATGTATCAATGGTGATATGTTTTGGCATGGAAACAAATTAGCTGATAAATGGTAAATGTGCACATCTTTAGGTTGATTTGATGATTTATGTTTAAGGTGCCTTTTGGCATATTGGTTGTTTGGATAAATGGCCTATTGAATTGGTCTTAATATGCATGCTTTGGTATGTTTGAAAGCTTGATTGTATGTGCAAATGTCTTATAGGTGCGAGCCTGAAATTGGTGAAAGGAATGGCCTGAAATTGGCCTATTTCTTGTCCACACGGCCTAGGACACAGTTGTCTATCCCCTGTAGGTTTTTAGAGGTTGCATTTCGAGAGTTATACGGCCTGGCACACGGGTGTGTGGCTTGGCCATGTGAACCAAGTCAGAGAGTTACACAGGCACAGACACAGGTTGGGACACGGCCATGTATCCTTACTTCGAATGCCCACACGGCCTGAGACACGAGCGTGTGTCTCAGCCGTGTGACCCCTATAGTGTGAATTTTTCCATGAAGTTTTAAATGTTTTCGATTTAGTCTCGAATCATTTCTAAAGTGTTTCTAAGGCCTCGAAGGCTCGAATAAGGGACAATATGCATGTGTTTCAATGGAATATGATGTGATTCATGAAATGATTTGGAATGAATGTTTTGATGTTACAGTTTTACAATAATGCTCTGTAACCCTATTCCGGCGACAGATATGGCTTAGTGGTGTTACACTTCTTAACTAAAAAATAAGCAATTATAAAGTAGTAGTATATGATAAAATAATAAATAATTGATAAATAGTTGTAATTCTTAATAGCATAACAGTAACTAATAATATTGTAGTAGAAATACTATAACAGTACATAATAGATACTTAATAGTATAAAAATAAATTATTGATTGTATACCATAATTTTTATAATATCAACGTGTAGTTATGCTTTTAGGATTATAATGTAATATTTAATAGATTAATTCATTAAATTACATGTGTATAGATTTAAAAATTTATTAATACATTAACTCATAATCATTTTAGAGTTTAAATTAAATTAGAATGATCCTAAAAGTTACATTTTAGACATTCAATAATAGTTTGGGCAAACTATTAAAATTGTCACTTTTGTTTGTCTCAGGTTACATTTTAATCATTTATATTTGAAATGTTATGTTTTAGTCACTTACGTTATCGTGTTGTAACATTTTAGTCACTGAGCTGTTAATTTTCGTTAACGATGTAATGGTAAGCTGACATGATACATTAAATCATGATTTCAAACGAAAATTTTAGGTTAAACTCTACAATTGGTCCCTATATTTTTTTTCCATTTGAGCAATTTAATTTTTTTCTTTTATGTTCTTCTTACTTTCCTTTTTTTTCTTTATTTCCCATTCTCTTCTGCTTCTCCCTCTATTTTCCCCCCTTCTTTATTTCTTTTAACGTAGTTTTTCTATATTTACCATTTGTTAAAACTAGTCCACAAGCTCGCCTCACTCGAAAAAATTAAATTGTTCAAAAAAAATATAGGGACTAGTTTTAACAAATGTAAAACATAGAAAAACTATGTTAAAACAAATGGAGAAGTGAGGAAAACAAAGAGAGAAGCAAAAGAGAACGGAAAAAAAAAAGAAAAAAAAGAGGAAAGTTAAAAGAAAATAAAAAATAAAATAAAATTGCTCAAAACGAAAAAATATGGGGACCAACTGTATAAATTAATCTACAATTTTTATTTGAAATGATGATTTAACGTGCCACATCAGCTTACAATTATACCGTTAATGGTAATTAACGTCTCAGTGACTAAAATGTTACAAAACGATAACGTAAGTGACTAAAACGTAACATTTTAAATATAAGTGACTAACATGTAACTTGAGGTAAAAAACAGTGACTATTTTAATAGTTTACTATTTTATATCTTTTTAAAAAGAATTTTTAATAATATCCTATATTTTCTAACAGTAGATTAATTCTCTTTAATAATATTTAAATCTTAATTAGTGTTGACTAATTGGATAAAATTAATGTAAAACTTTTAATAAAATTAACAAAAGTTTAAATTATATTAGGATCATTCTAAAAAGTCACTTTTTAAGCATCCAATGTATCACTTTATATTTTTCAAAGGAATTTCTAATTAGTATACACTTTCGGTTAATTCTCCTTAACAATATTTAAATCTTAATTAGTGTTAATTAATTAGATAAAATTAGAGTAAAACTTTTAATAAAATTAATAAATAGTAATAGTAATGTAAGGTTTATGAGTTTTTTTTTTCAATTAAATTTATGATTTATGGTATGACGGGATAGAATTTAGAATTTTAAGATTTATAATTTAGAGAAAGGGTTAGATTAGGATACCGGCTCTAAATGAGTCTAGAGTTTAGGGTTTTACACTTTTATATAAAAATAAATTAATTTTAGAGGTAATAATAGTGATAAGAGTTAATTTAATTTTTCTTGATGTATTATATTTTTCATACACCCTAAAAAAATATAATATGCAATGTTATTATTTGGTGCTTCAAATATTATTTTTTTAGTATCATCCTAATTTAAGTTAAAGTCATAATTTTGTGGTTATGTTATTTTTTATGATGAAAATTTTAAACAATATTATTAGTAGAAGAGTTATATATTTATATATATCTTCCTCTTAATGATATATATAATGATACTATGAGACAGATCTAGCTTTATCATAAATAATATATATATATATATATATATATATATATAGCTAGTGTATATCAATATAAAGAGCGAAACAAAATTTTGAAAAATTAGCGAATACCAATGAAAAGAGCAAAACACAATTTCAAATCTCAGACATGTAATGCCAAATTTTATTGATATTAAATTAGAATGAACGATTAGAAAATAACAATGGAAAAAAATATAAAAGAAATCTTTTAATTCAGAAATTGACAAAAATAAAATTAACAAAAAAAAAAAATCTAATTTTGTAACGATCCGAAGGCTAGTGGTATTGAAAGTTGTGATTTCGGGGCCTCGTTTTTGTAAATCAAGCCCGTAGATATTTTTATTAAATACTTACGGAGCTATGTTAGGAATGAATTGGAATTCGAATTAGTAATTTCAAAGGATTAGTGATAAATTAAGGTACAATGATTAAATCATAAAAATCATAAAAGTTAATTTTATTAATTTCTAATAGTTATGAAGTTTAAATATTAATGGTTAGAGGATTAAAATGGAAATTGGACCATCCTAGGTTTTAATGGACGGAAATTGCATGATGTATGGTGGAATTTTAGTTAGATTTTATATATTATAATAAGATTTAAGTTAGTAAATGTGGAAGGAAAGAGAAATGTTGGTCATTCTCTTCTTCCTTAACCGATTCCACCATTTAAGAAGTGGGGGAGAAGCTTCAAAATTTCTGCACACATTCGGCCCTAGTATGTGGAGGAATTTAAGGTACACTTTTCGTAATTTTTTTATGTTTCTTAGATTGTTGTAGTTCAGTTTAGCTAAGCCGTGTATTTGTTTTTGAAAATGTTAAAGTTTAGAAAAGTTACCATTGAAGAATGCTTGAGGTTTTGATGTTTAATGGTGTGTTTCAAAGCTTGGTATTGGAAAAATGACTAAATTGTGATGTAATTGATAGTTTTGTACAATAAGGACTAAGATGTGAATATTTCAAAAATTGGTGTGTAAATTCTATAATTTTTATAATAGATTAGATTACAATGGTATAATTGAAATCAGATTGAAAAATGAAGTTCGATTTTGAAAATTATGCTAGTCTCGGTTTTAGAGACTAAATTGAATAACTTGCCAAAGTTGTATAAATTTGTAATTGAGTATAAATTTGATTGTGCATTGATGAATTGTTGTGTTCTGTTAATCCGTATCTATCATCGACTTGTATTCTTCTAAAAAGAAAGGAAAAAACAAAGTCGTTGACGAATAGCTCGGAAATTTGGATTTGCGTCTCTATAATCCAAAATACTTTGAATTGTTGCATTATGAATTGTTTTGATTAGTAAGATCATAAGGTGAGCTGGTATTGATAAAAAAAATGAGTTAAATTGATTCAATTTGGATTAGTTGATACTATAAGGATTAATTTGAATAAATGTGAAAATATTGTATATTGTTATAAATGAGAAATTGAAGCTATACTGTAGTGAATAATATTGCCACATGTATAAGTCAATGTTTTGATTAGAGATTGTGATATGAATTGATTTTTTTAATACAAAATGGAAATGAGAAATTGATACCCTATTAACTGTTCAAGCTAAGTCGGTTACAGTTGTCATGCGATAGGATAGAAAGAGTTCAGGGTTACTTCGACTATATGTCAATGAGGCACTGGGTGCCAAATTACTTCGTTTATATCGATGAGTGCTAGGCGCAACCTATTACTTCAGATTTATCCGATGAGGCACTGGGTGCCAAACTGGTATGATTGGTTGGATCCTTGTATCCATCCGTGTCCAAGTCAGGTTAATAGGGAGTTCAAAATGTTAAATGGAATAACAAGATTTGAAAGAAATCAATCTGAAAATGTGATGATATTTAAATTTGGAATTGAATGAGAAGTGGGAGATTTTATTTTTAGAAATATATGTATTAGAAGTTATGATGGTAATAAAAGTTAAATGATGGTATGAATTGATATTAAATTGATATACGCACCTTATGATCCCAAACTCATGTTTTGTATAATTTATAATATACTTTAATATTTGGATTATAGAAATACCATTGAGTTCATACTTAGCGTACAATTTTTTTTTCCATATGCAGGTTAGATTTTACTTATTAACGTTCTCAAGCATCAGCATCCATCAGAAAATCTCGGACTCAACAAACGTGGTGAATTTTCCTTTTTGTCAAAGTACATGGCATGTAACTAAGTGTGTCATTTGGTAATTTATGATGTTTGAGTTAGTAATTGTAGATATTAATAATGTGTGTAATGTCCCAAAATTCTTAGATTTTTAATTACACAAGGTTGGTGAATAATTTAATTTGGCACAATGGATAGGTGTTGTGATTATGTGTGTGAGGTTTTGGGTTCAAGTTTTTCTTTTGAAATTTTGTTAATTTTTAGGCCTATTCCTATTCCTGATTAATTTTTTTAAATCTTATTTTTGGGCAAATTATGACAGAATGAGCTTGATGGTTCAATTGTAAGATTTTAACTTACCCTTTAGGCCATGTGTTTGAATCTCAGGTTGCCTGAGTTGGTTTGCTTTTGTTCCTAATGTAGCGGAAAAACCATTGTTCAGGTCATTTTGGAAATCTAGTCGCATTCTCAATTTTTTTTTCAAAAACGATTTCTTTGCAATGCAATAGAAATTAGGGATCAAAATCAAATTTTATTTAAGCCAGATATCATGTATTTTTCGGTTATTATGCTTGAGTAATCCATGCATACAAAACTCCCCAAATGAAAAGTTACCAAGCCATAGACCAGAAACAATTGAAAATTACAAACCAAAACCAATAAACATATTAATAATACTTATTAAAAATTGTCCGAGGTCCAAGGTGATTCTCCGAATGCTGGGTCTGGTCCTAGTTTCGAGGTTTACCTAAAAATTTAAACACTATAAGGGTGAGCTTATGAAAGCTCAGTGTTAGTCGAACAATTATTTAAACAGACATAAATATCAAATACAGTGAAACATATAGCATTAATAGAATAACACAGAACTATCATAGGAATTTCATATCATTACATAGCCATTATCAAAATCGATGTCAAATAGTTTATGAGCATGAGCCCTCATTCATTCGAGTAACAATCATTAATTTCGATACCATTCAATACAACACAATAAAATACATAGCATAAATCAATAACATTTGAGTATGTCGTGAGCATGATGCAATGCAAAAAGGTTCTTACCCATTCATCCGCTACACACCACGAGTTCCCCAGAACCTGTCTACCAAACTCCAACGAATGCGAGCAAAGCTTTATGTGGTAAAACCACTGAATAATCATAAATGCAGAAAACCTGCCGAATAACAAATAATGCGATAAAATCGCCAATCTCCTCAGTACTCCAGGTACATTGCACTGACTACAAATAAATGCGGATTTAATATACTATTGGTACTCCACAGAACTCCTCCGTAAACCACAATAATAACTCACCCCAATGCTCATGTAATATGACATACAATCTCATACATAGTTATAATTCAGTACTTTCACAATTTATTGGCATATTCAACGTGCCCTCGAATTATCAAATGCTTTCAGTGAATAGGATTGTTGATCCAACTTTCAATTTGCCATCAAGGTGGTATCATTTAACAAATCACAATTTCATGTGTTCTTACAAACTTTTCTGTGTGCATGTATAGCAGTATCTCAAACATTACATAGCAAATTTCTCATACCAATCTATCATGCATAAGTCTTATTTTCTTTCAAAATCATGTTATACAAGCAACCAATCACACATCACATTAACTAACCATTAACAACAATATAAATCATGCACTCATTCAGTCAATTTAGCAACTTTGCTAACATGCCAAACAGTTAAGGCTCGAAATGTACCTGGTCCAGCCACTTACAAATTTAATTACTTAGCTATTTAGCCAAGCCCGATCAGAAAACTAAACCATAAATTATATTATTAAAATCTTGATTAGAAATTAAGTTTTTGAGTTAGGACCCATACCTTATTTTACGCTCTTTTGCAACACACTTGTAAATCTTGCAGTTTCTCAAATAAGCTTCAAAATTAACCTAAATTAAAAATTAGTATTAAACTCAATCAATATGCCTCTTAAACAGTCCCCAAAAACCAACATATGGGTTAAATCCTACCATTACATTTACAACTCTTTTTCGAATCCAAACTAGTTAATTTCTTACACTGATTTAATGTGAATCGAATGCACGGACGTCTTTTGAGCTTACTTTTGATTTGGGGTGTTTAAGTCGGTAGCTAACACATTTAATTACTGAAAAATCAGTAGCCAGTCTATTACTAAAAGTTATTTATTTGATCAATTAACAACTGTGAAAATAAAATAAAATAAAATAAAATAAAGAACACACAAATTTTACGTGGAAACCCTTTCGGGAAAAAAACCATGGGCAGAAGAGAAGAAAATTCACTATGTCGAATTCAAATTTTTTTACAAGGGGAATAGACTATGTCTGTTTATAGGCTTGTAAAGCCATATTCTAGTAAGACTGAAACACCTTATTCTAATATATAAAATAGATGGAGTTTAATAAGGTTTAAAAAACCTTATTCTAAAATAAAATAAAAGAAGTGTAGTTCTATATGGATTTTACTTTTATTTTATTTTACCACTATATTTTATTTAAATAAGGATTTGGGTCATTTAATTCTAACAATCTCCACCTTGACACAAATTCTCAATGAACAAGTTCTTCATCGCGAACTCTCAACGAACAAGTTCTTCACCTATTCCATAAAACCCCTTAAGGGTTTAACTTCAACAATGAACACCAACCAAGTCTAAGCAATGCTCAAACTTGGTTATAGGAAGTGACTTAGTCAACATATCTGCAGGATTTTCATGAGTGCTAATTTTACTCACAACAATATCACCACGAGCAATAATATCACGAACAAAATGATACCGAACATCAATGTATTTTGTTCTCTCATGAAACATTTGATCTTTTGTAAGGAAGATTGCACTCATCATGTCACAAAAATCATCTTGATTGAAGGTCTTCATTGAGTTCACTAAAGATTCCCTTTAACCAAATAGCTTCTTTACAAGCCTCAGTAATCGCCATGTACTCAGCTTCAGTGGTAGACAAAGTGACTGTAGTTTGCAAAGTGGCTTTCCAATGATTGCAAAACCTCCGATTGTAAAGACATTACCTGTGAGAGATCTTCTTCTATCAAGGTCTCCGGCAAAATCAGCATCAACATACCCAATGACTCCATCTCTAGTTCTTCCAAACTATAAGCAAACATCAGTAGTACCTCGTAAGTATCTTAAAATCCACTAAACTACTTTCCAATGTTTTTTACCGGGATTCGCCATGTATCTGCTAACTACATTGACTGCATATAAAAAATCTGGACGTGAACAAACCATAGCATACATGAGAGATCCCACTGCACTAGAGTATGGAACATGTGACATGTACTCAATCTCATCATCTGATTGTAGAGACAAAGCCGATGAAAGTCTGAAATAGGCTGCTAAATGAGTACTAACAGGCTTAGCAGTTTGCATATTGAACTTGCAAAGAACTTTCTCAATGTACCCCTTTTGACTTAGGTACAATTTACTTGCTTTTCTATCTCTGAGAATCTTCATACCAAGTATCTTCTTTGCTGGTCCTAAATCTTTCATCTCAAATTCTTCACTTAGTTGGGTTTTGACCTTTCTTATCTCTCTTTTATCTTTTGATGTTATCAACATGTCATCAACATAAAGAAGTAGATACACAAAAGAACCATCACTGTTTTTCTTAAAGTAAACACAACTGTCAAAACTACTTCTTTTGAAATCATGAGAAGTCATAAAGGAATCAAACCTCTTATACCACTGTCTTGGTGACTGTTTCAAACCGTAAAGGGACTTTTTCAGCAAGCAAACATAGTCTTCTTTTTTTGAGACTGTAAAACCCTTTGGTTGTTGCATGTAAATATCCTTCTCAAGTTCTCCATGTAAAAATACAGTTTTTTACATCTAACTACTCAAGCTCCAAATCATGCATGGCCATAATACTAAGCAAAGCTCGAATCGAACTATGCTTAACAACTGGGGAGAACACATCTGTAAAGTCCACTCTTGGAATTTGACTGTAACCCTTTGCAACAAGCCTTGCTTTATATCTGGGTTCTTCAACTCTTAGAGTCCCTTCTTTCTTTTTAAACACTCATTTACAACGAATAGCCTTTTTACCTTTAGGAAGTTTCACAAGATCCCATGTTCTATTTTTGTGGAGTGATTCCATCTCCTCTTGCATAGCAAACATCCATTTTTCTGAGTCTTCACAACTAAATACCTTAGAATAATTAGATGGCTCTGGATTCGCATCTATATCTTCAGCCACATTTAAAGCATAAGCAACTAGATCAGCTTCGGCATATTTCTTTGGAGGTTTAATTTCTCTTTTAGTTCTGTTTTTGGTGATAGAGTATTGCGGTGAAGAAGCAACTCTATTCTCAATTTTTGTACTGGCTTGAGGAGTCGACTCTGTATTAATCTGATGCCCCACCTACTTTTAATTTTCTTTATTAGAAGAGTCACATAGCAGTTTCATCAAAAACAACATCTCTGCTAATCACAACTTTTCTATTTTCAGGACACCATAACTTATACCCTTTTACGAAAAACAAATTTAATAGATCTCGGTTCCAATTTTCCATTATTAACATGAGCATACGCAGGACACCCAAAGATCTTTAAATCAGAATAATTATCAGGATTACCAAACCATACCTCTTGTGGAGTCTTTTTCTCAATGGTCACGGATGGAGATCGGTTGATCAAGAAACATGCAGTAGAGGCTGCTTCGGCCCAAAACGACTTGGGTAAGTTGTCATTTGACAACATACATCGAACCTTCTCCATGATCGTTCTATTCATTCATTCTGCAACGCCATTTTGTTGTGGAGTATGGCAAACTTCAAGCGTCTCATGATCACTTCTGACTTACACAATCTATTAAACTCATTAGAACAGAACTCTAAGCCTTTGTTTGTGCGGAGGTATTTTATTTGTTTTCCCGTCTATCTTTCAATCATAGTTTTCCAAGACTTAAATGCGGAAAACACATCACTTTTTTGCTTCAGAAAGAACGCCCAAACTTTTCTAGAAAAATCATCAATAAAAGTTAGCATATAATTAGCTCCACCTCTTGAAGGCATTCTGGATGGCCCCCACAGATCAGAATGAATATACTCTAACATTCCCTTCGTGTTACAGATTCCTCTGGTGAATCGAGCTCTCTTTTGCTTCCTAAAAATGCAGTGCTTACGGAACTTCAGTTTGCAAATTCCTTGCCCATCAAGAAGTCCTCTTTTGCTCAATTCTGTCATGCCATTCTCTCATATGCCCTAGGCGCATATGCCAAAGTTTAGTAATATCATCATCTGATAAAGAAGAGGAAGTGACAGCTGTATCACCAGTAATAGTATAACCCTGCAAAACATATAACTTGGCAGTCTTTCTCTGCCCTTTCATCATAATAAGGGAACCTTTGGAAATCTTTAAAACCCCACTTTCAACTGTGTATATATACCCTTTTGAATCAATAGTACTCAACGAAATTAAATTTCTCTTCAATTCTGGGACATGTCGTATGTCACTAAGTGTTTTGACAACTCCATCAAACATCTTAACTTTAATTGTTCCAACACCTTCGATTTTACACGAAGCATTATTTCCCATCAAACAACACCTTCAGACATTATTTCGTAAGTTGTAAACCAATCCCGATTAGGACTCATGTGGAAGGTGCAGCCTGAATCAAGTATCTACTCATCGCTCACTTTAGAATTGTTGACAGAAGCGACTAGAAGTTCACCATCGCTGTAGTCTTCTACAACATCAGCTTCACCGAAATTTTCTGGTTGTTTTCCCTTTTGATTTGTAGCCTCCCTTTTAATCTTATTCTGTAGCTTATAGCACTTAGATTTAATGTGCCCTTTCTTCTTGCAGAAGTTACAAGTTTTACCTCTGTTTGAAGACTTTGATCTACCCTTAGATTTACCACGAGGATTTTATTCATGTGTCCTTCCACGATCATCATCAGCATTCTGATCTTGTCTCCCACAAACAATGAGACCCTTTTCTTGAGAGTCGGGTTTAACCACAAGATGCTTCATCTTATCATACGAGGTCAAAGAATCATAAACCTCATCAACTGTGAGAGACTTGCAGCCATATAAAATCGTGTCTCTAAAGGTTGAATAAGACGGGGGCAACGAACAAAGTAGAATCAACCCTAGATCTTCCTTACCATATTGAACCTCCATGACCTTCAAGTTTGAGAGAATTTCTTTAAACACTGTTAAGTGTTCATGTACAGATGCACCTTCTTCCAAATGATGAGCATAAAGATGTTGCTTCATATGCAACTTGCTTGTTAGAGTTTTCAACATACATATTTGTTCTAGCCTCTTCCATAATGCAGCGGCAGTCTTCTCTTTCATCACATCCTGTAAAATTTCGTTTGACAAATGTAGATGTAATTGTGTTAACGCCTTTCGATCCTTACGCTGCTTCTCTTCATCTGTTAATATCGAAGGTATCTTATCTATCCCTAATAGGGCATCCTCCAGATCCATCTGCGCAAGAACTGCTTGCATCTTAATCTGCCACAATGCAAATCTGGTGTTGCGGTCCAACAGTGAAATTTCATACTTCAAAGACGTCATTACCGTGATCGAGATGAACAACCCAGAAGCTCTGATACTAATTTGTAAAAATAAAATAAAATAAAATAAAATAAAGAACACACAAATTTTAAGTGGAAACCCTTTCGGGAAAAAAACCACGGGCAGAGGAGAAGAAAATTCACTATGTCGAATTCAAATTTTTTTACAAGAGGAATAGACTATGTCTATTTATAGGCTTGTAAAGCCATATTCTAGTAAGACTGAAACACCTTATTCTAATATATAAAATAGATGGAGTTTAATAAGGTTTAAAAAACCTTATTCTAAAATAAAATAAAAAAAGTATAGTTCTATATGGATTTTACTTTTATTTTATTTTACCACTGTATTTTATTTAAATAAGGATTTGGGTCATTTAATTCTAACAACAACTTTTTTCAATACCTAAACCAAACTCTATTCACTAGTTTACAATTAATCACACTTACGCTTCCCGAATTGTTAGATCTAAATTGTCAATTGATCAAGATCGATTTTCCCTAATTAATACATAATTAAAGGCTTATTAGGGGGTACAAGAACCCAAATAATTCTGGAAAAATATGAGAAGAAACTAAAGAAAAACAACCCCTTTTTTGCCTATAGGCATACACACCACCACAAACGGTGGCCAAATTGGGGCTGACTTGAAATCACTTCTAAGATCAATTAGAAGGTTAGAAAAATACCCATTAAACCTTTAAAAATCCTTCAAATTTTAGATCTAGAAATTTGAGTTTGTAACTCTTAAGATTCATCAAGAAATTAAGAAATACGAAGAACTTACACGAACTAGTTAATAGGGGCGGCAATGCCACATTTTGGAGATCCAAAATTTTAGATTTGAGGCTGGAAAATTAATAGAAAAATGGTAGCAAGATGGAGGGGGAGATGGTGCAAGATCTTGTGGAAAAAAGAAAAGAAAAAGATGGTAGATCAAGAAGCTATGGGCTACGGCAACAAGGAATAAAGGGAAAAAAAAATTAAAAGAGAAGGAAAGGGACGGCTAGGGTGGGAAGAATGAGACTAAAGGCTGATTATTTTGTCTAAAAATAATATTTATACCTAGGTCTAAGGAGGTATGGATGGGCTTCCAGAGAATCATATGGTTCCCATTAATTTTGATGCGGTTTTTAGCCAACAACACTTTAGATCTGTTGGAACATTTTCAAATATTTATAATGTTCCAATAACTATAAATGAATAGGTGTAATTAATCAAAAGATTATATTGTTTGATTTTTTGAAAAAGAATTATAACTATTTAAATAATTTTATTTGAATAGTTATAATCAAATGAATAATTTTAAATACATTATTATTCAGAAAGACACCTATTGATGAAGATGTCTCTATGAAGAGACATGAAAATTCCTATAAATAGGAATGAGATTTCATTTGGAAATCATACTATCAAATTCTAAGATTATTTCTTTCCTTCCTTCGTCTTCTAATATTATTAGATTATTCTATAAAGTATTACTGCAAAAATTCTTTATAGAAATTGAGTTTCTTGTCATATATTGCTCAGTGTGTAGTGGACTATTCTCGTCAGTGCAAAATGCAAATAATCATTGGCTTCATTGTATCCTCGAGGTTAATTTTCTTGGAACTTGTTTGCACACCGAAGATAGGTGGGGGCGAATATAACCTTAAAGATAGTGGCTTGATACAAGCCTTGGAGCCTTGTCCTATTTCTTCTTCTGTTCGAGTTCCGTTCATGTGTTCGAGATTTTCCTTACCAAAGATTTGTACTAACAATATCTACTTCGAGGTTGGTGTTTAGAAATGAAAGGGCGGAGGTGATAGTATCCAAGTCGATTATGATGAATCGAATAGCCTTTTCATTTGTTGCGGAGGCTTTTGCATGCTCCTAAGCAGTGAGGTTGGGGATGGGATGGGGATGGGTGTGGATGCAGTCGAAATTAAAGGAGATGCGTTGCAGCTATCAAAAAATGTCATTCCAATGTTGAAGATAAATAAAAAATAGGAGCTTATATTAGAGATATTCACCAAAACAAGATTCATTTCCACGAGATTTGTTTTAGATCCATACCAAGACGTGCAAACCAAATGGCACATTTAATGCCACAAAAAGCCTTAAGAGAGGTGAGGAGGCTTATTTGGATCGGACTGTGCTGCCTTATGTCGTTCTTTCGTTGGGATCGAGATGGCAGTGGGAGAGAAGATGTTAGATGGTTTTTCTAAACAACACCAATAGTCTCCGGAGGACTACAACCGATAGCAAGAAGTATATTTTGGGAAGTGGGGGTGGCAGTCTATTAATTTGACTAGGCAGGGGGACGTTTTAGTTTCCTTTTTTTCTTTTATTTTCTATTGTTTCATTTCTGCTTGGTGGGCCTCGCTTCTAGGTTTTATCTTTTTGAGCTTGCTTTTGTTTCTGTTGATTTCTATTGTTTGGGCTCAATTTTAATTTTAACAAAGTCCAATCTTATTACTTAAAAAAAAACAATACTTTTTTATAACTTAAAAAGTAATATTTCCAAACATAATTTTTTAAAAACACTTTTGCACTACAATGATAATACGTAACTGACCTAAATAAATCTTTAAATTTGTTATACATCTAAATAAACATTAACCTATTAATTTGTTCTATAATAAGCTCGTCGTAAGATTTAACTTATATCTAAATTATATTATCTTTTAATTTAGACCTAAATAAACCTTTAACATAAATTAGATCCTTACATAAAATAAAAGTTTAATAATTTTGGTAAGAAGAGATTAGAGGTGCGCAAATTTTGGGCGGCGGTCTAGCCCTCTTTGGGCTGGGCTTTGGCCTAAATATTTCAACCTTAAGTTGGTTAGATTCTAACTCATTTTAATATTTAGAAATAATAAAAACAAAAAAGATATTTTTATATTAATATTTATATAATTGTATAATTAAATTTAAATAAACACAATTTATTACTATATAAAATTTCGAGCTTCAAAAATTGTTAGAATTAAGTGACCCTAATTCTTATTTAAATAAAATACGATGGAAAATAAAATAAAAGTAAAATCCATATAGAACTAGACTTCTTTTATTTTATTTTAGAATAAGGTTTTTAAATCTTATTAAACTCCATCTATTTTATATTTACTAGGATAAGGTGTTTCAATCCTACTAGAATATGGCTTTACAAGCCTATAAATAGACATAGTCTATTCCTTTTGTATTGATTAAAATTTTCGACATAGTGAATTTTCTTCTCCTCTGCCGTGGTTTTTTCCAAAGGGTTTCCACGTAAAATTTTGTGTTCTTTATTTTTATTTTATTTTATTTTTTTACAATTGGTATCCGAGCTTAGGGTTGTTCATCTCGATCACGGTAATGGCGTCTTTGAAATATGAAATTCCGTTGTTGGATCGCAACACAGATTTGCGTTGTGGCGATTAAGATGCAAGCGATTCTTGCGCAGATGGATCTGGAGGATGCCCCGCTAGGGATAGATAAGATGCCTTCGACATTAACAGATGAAGAGAAGAAGCGTAAGGATCGAAAGGCATTAACACAATTGCATCTGCATTTGTCCAATGAAATTTTGCAGGATGTGATGAAAGAGAAGATCACACGCATTATGGAAGAGGCTAAAACAAATATGTATGTCGAAAACTCTAACAAGCAAGTTGCATATGAAGCGGCGTCTTTATGCTCATCGTTTGGAGGAAGGTGCGTGCAGACACACGAACAACACTTGATGTTTAAAAAAATTCTCTCAAACTTGGAGGCCATGGAGGTTCAAAGATGATAAGGAAGATCTAGGGTTGATTCTACTTTGTTCGTTGCCTCCGTCTTATTCAACCTTTAGAGACACGATTTTATATAGCCATGAGTCTCTCACGCTTGATGAGGTTTATGATTCTTTAACCTCGTATGATAAGATGAAACATCTTGTGGTTAAACCTGACTCTCGGGGAGAGGGTCTCATTGTTCGTGGGAGACAAGATCGGAATCACGATGATGATCGTGGTAGGACACAGAAAGAAATCATCGTGGTAAATCTAAGGGTAGATCAAGTCTTCAAATAGAGGTAAAACTTGTAACTTCAGTAAGAAGAAAGGGCACATTAAATCTGAAAGTGCTATAAGCTACAAAATAAGATTAAAAGGAGGCTGCGAATCAAAGGGAAAACAACCGAGAAAATTCTCGTGAAGGCGATGTTGTAGAAGACTACAAATGATGGTGAATTCTAGTCGCTTCATCAATGATTCTAAAGTAAGTGAGGAGTGGATACTTGATTCAGCTGCACCTTCCATATGAGTCCCAATCGGGATTGGTTTACAACTTACGAAACACCATGCAAAGGTGTTGTTTTGATGGGAAATAATGCTTCGTGTAAGATCGCAGTGTTGGAACAATTAAAGTTAAGATGTTTGATGGAGTTGTCGAACACTTAGTGACGTGCGGTATGTTCCAGAATTGAAAAGAAATTTAATTTCGTTGAGTACTCTTGATTCAAAAGGGTGCAGATACACAAATGAAAGTGGGGTTTTAAAGATTTCCAAAGGGTCCCTTGTTATGATGAAAGGGCAAAGAAAAAGCGCCAAGTTATATGTTTTGCTGGAGGTTCTCATCATTCTTCGGTGATGCAATTGCCGCTTCCTCTTCCTTGTCGATGATGATATTACTAAACTTTGGCATATGCGCCTAGGGCATATGAGTGAGAATGGCATGGTAGAATTGAGCAAAGAGGACTTCTTGATGGGCAAGGAATTTGCAAACCGAATTTACATGAGCACTTTGTGTTTTTGGGAAGCAAAAGAGAGTTCGATTCACTAGAGGAATCCATAACACGAAGGAAACATTGGAGTATATTCATTCTGATCTATGGGGACCATCCAGAGTGCCTTCAGAGGTGGAGCTAATTATATGCTAACCTTTATTGATGATTTTTCCGAAAAGTTTGGGCGTTCTTCCCGAAGCGAAAAAGCGATGTGTTTTCCGCATTTAAGTCTTGGAAAATTATGATTGAAAAAGCAGACGGAAAATGGAGATAAAATACCTCCGCATGGACAATGGCTTAGAGTTACGCTCGATGAGTTTAATAGATTGTGCAAGTCGGAGGATCGTGAGACACTTGACGATTCGTCATACTCCACAAAGAAAAGCAGCGTTGCAGAACGAATGAACGAACGATCATGGAGAAGGTTCGATGTATGTTGTCAAATGCCAACTTACCAAGTCGTTTTGGGCGTACGACCTCTCATGCATGTTTTTGATCAACCGATCTCCATCCGTTGCCATTGAGAAAAAGACTCCACAAGAGGTATGGTCTGGTAATCCTGCTAATTATTCTGATTTAAAGATCTTTGGGTGTCCTGCGTATGCTCATGTTAATAATGGAAAATTGGAACCGAGATCCATTAAATGTGTTTTTCTTGGTTATAAAGTCGTGTAAAAGGGTATAAGTTATGGTGTCCTGAAAATAGGAAAGTTGTGATTAGCAGAGATGTTGTTTTGATGAAACCACTGCTATGCTTCCTAACTTATCTCTTAAAGACTCTTCCAATAAAGAAAATCAAAAGCAGGTGGAGCATCAGATTAATACAGAGTCGACTCCTCAAATCAGTACAAAAATTGAGAATAGAGTTGCTTCTTCGCCTCAATACTCTATCGCCAAAAACAGAACTAAAAGAGAAATTAAACCTCCAAAGAAGTATCTTTGAAGTGATCTAGTTGCTTATGCTTTAAATGTGGTGAAGATATAGATGCGAATCAAGAGCCATCAAATTATTCTGAGGCGATTAGTCGTGAAGACTCGAAAAAATGGATGTTTGCTATGCAAGAGGAGATGGAATCACTCCACAAAAACAAAACATGGGATCTTGTGAAACTTCCTAAAGGTAAGAAGACTGCTTGCGTTGTAAATGGGTGTTTAAAAAGAAAGAATGGACTCCAGGAGTTGAAGAACCTAAATATAAAGCAAGGCTTGTTGCAAAGGGTTACAGATCAAGTTCCAGTGAGTGGACTTCACGAGATGTGTTCTCCCAGTTGTGAAGCATAGTTCGATTCGAGCTTTGCTTGGTATTGTGGCCATGCATGATTTAGAGCTTGAGCAGTTAGATGTAAAAACTGCATTTTTGCATGGAGAACTTGAGGAAGATATTTACATGCAACAACCAGAGGGTTTTACAATCTCAGAAAAAGAGGATTATGTTTGCTTGCTGAAAAAGTCCCTTTACGGTTTGAAACACAGTCACCAAGGCGATGGTACAAGAGGTTTGATTCCTTTATAACTTCTCACGATTTCAAAAGAAGTAGTTTTGATGATTGTGTTTACTTTAAGAAAAACAATGATGGTTCTTTTGTGTATCTACTTCTTTACGTTGATAACATGTTGATAGCAGCAAAAGACAAAGGAGAGATAAGAAAGGTCAAAGCCCAACTAAGTGAAGAATTTGAGATGAAAGATTTGGGACCAGCAAAGAAGATACTTGGTATGGAGATTCTTAGAGATAGAAAAACAAGTAAATTGTACCTAAGTCGGAAGGGTACATTGAGAAACTTCTTTACTGAGTTCAATATGCGGAGTGCTAAGCTCATTAGTACTCCTTTAGCAACCATTTTAGACTTTCATCGACTTTGTCTCCACAATCAGATGATGAGATTGAGTACATGTCACATGTTCCATACTCTAGTGCAGTGGGATCTCTCATGTATGCTATGGTTTGTTCACGTCCGGTTTTATCATATGCGATCGGTGCGATTAGCGGATATATGGCGAATCCGGTAAAAAGAACACCGGAAAGCGATTCGATGGATTTTAAGATACTTACGAGGTACTACTGATGTTTGCTTACAGTTTGGAAGAACTGAAGATGGAGTTATTGGGTATGTTGATGCTGATTTTGCTGGAGACCTTGATAGAAGAAGATCTCTCACAGGTTATGTCTTTACAATCGGAGGTTGTGCAATAAGTTGGAAAGCCACTTTGCAAACTACAGTCGCTTTGTCTACCACTGAAGCTGAGTACATGGCGATTACTGAGGCTTGTAAAGAAGCTATTTGGTTGAAGGGACTCTTTAGTGAACTAAATGAAGACCTTCAAATCAGCACAGTATTTTGTGACAGTCAGAGTGCCATCTTTCTTACAAAAGATCAAATGTTTCATGAGAGAACAAAACACATTGATGTTCGGTATCATTTTGTTCGTGATATTATTGCTCGTGGTGATATTGTTGTGAGCAAAATCAGTACTCATGAAAATCTTCTGCAGATATGATGACCAAGTCACTTCCTATAACCAAGTTTGAGCATTGCTTAGACTTGGTTGGTGTTCATTGTTGAAGTTAAACCCTTAAGGGGTTTTATGGAAGAGGTGAAGAACTTGTTCGCGATAAAGAACTTGTTCATTGAGAATTTGTGTCAAGGTGGAGATTGTTAGAATTAAGTGACCCTAATTCTTATTTAAATAAAATACGATGGAAAATAAAATAAAAGTAAAATCCATATAGAACTAGACTTCTTTTATTTTATTTTAGAATAAGGTTTTTTAAACCTTATTAAACTCCATCTATTTTATATTTACTAGGATAAGGTGTTTCAATCCTACTAGAATATGGCTTTACAAGCCTATAAATAGACATAGTCTATTCCTTTTGTATTGATTAAAATTTTCGACATAGTGAATTTTCTTCTCCTCTGCCCGTGGTTTTTTCCCGAAAGGGTTTCCACGTAAAATTTTGTGTTCTTTATTTTTTATTTTATTTTATTTTTTTTTACAAAAATGTTAGATGTAAAGGAAATATAAAAGTTTAGGCATAATAATTTATTTGACCTTTTAATTTTATCAAAAAAATTATTTTAATTTTTAATTTAACTTTAACCCTCTATTTAATTTAATTTAAATCTTAAATAATAAAACAACTCGTAAAATAATTTAATAATTAATCAAGCGCTTAAAATTATATTTTTCTGTTGAAGTTTCTAATATCGTTAATTTTGCACTAATTGGGTAGATAACGTGGCAATTGAAAAAAATTCAAAAATTCTTAAAAGTTATAAAATTAAAATTAAAAATATATAATAAATATAAACTATGAATTTCAATACAAAAAAAAATAAACATGTCGTTTAACTCAAAAATTATAATTGTAGCTCGTGTAAACTGCAAATCAATGTTTAAGTTGTTGCCATTTTCGATTGCGATGTTTAATCCTAATCATTTCATTCAAAATTTGTCAACAATTATTTTTATATAATTTTTAAAATTTAGCAATTATTTTTTATATAAAATTGTATATTTGTATCCTGAAAACATTTTTTTTTGGATGTTAGTTACATGCAACGTAAATTTTTTTTTAAATATCAGAAAAATAAAAAATTCGAAAAAAAATTCTAAAAGTTTCTAAATATATATAATTTTTAAATATCAAGTTTTTTTTTAATTATTTTTAAAAAATCATAGAAGATATATATTATTAAAAATACATGACTAGAATGAATTAAGACAAATTGACATACAAGTTCAGTTGTATCTAGACCTATTCATAGGCCGAGCCACCCGACTAGGCCTGAAAGTCCGTCCGAAAAGTGGGAGGGTTAAGATAAAATATAGGCATGAAAAATGGGTTTGAACAAAAAAAATAAGGCCCGCTTAAAAAATGTGTCGAACCTCGGATAAGGCGTTTTTGACCTAGGCCCAGCCTAGCCTGGCTCGAATATGAAAAAAAAAAGTGTTCCTTTTCCTTGCTGTTTTTTATTTTTTGCTATTTTCTTGTTATTTTTTCACTATTTTGCTACCATTTCACTGTTATGTTGATACTATTTTGTTGTTATTGTTAGGATATTGTATAACTATTGTTTTATTGTTAACTTTATTACTATTTTAGATGCATTTGCTTGTTAAATTACACATATCTTAGTGTTATTTAAGTATACATATATATTTATTCATTTTCAATTTGTTGGGAAACATTTATTTTAACTTTTTTAGTATTTTTGATGTATTATATTTTTTAAAAAATTATATGATAAAAAATATAAAAAAATAAATACAGGCGGGCCGGTTCAGGTCAAGCTCGAGTTTTAACATTTTTATCCGGGTCAAACTTGAGCAAAATCTTAAACCTATTTTTCGGGTCGGACCTGGGCCTAACAATTTTAGTTAGACCCAACCTGAACTCGGCCAAAGCCATGGACACTTCTAGTTATATCTCGACACTCATCTATCCAAGTTTATTCTGTCTATGAAGTCAAAACATAAAAAATCTTTAAAACCTATAATATGCCATGTAGTCAACTATACATCATCATTTTTTAACTTTAGTTGTCACACTTCAACTGCCATATCAATTTTCAAATTTTTGTGCCTATAACTATCAAATAATTAATGTTAACTACCACGTTATCAATTAACGGATTAACGGACATTAAGGTTTCAATGGGGAATATAATTTTGAGAGTCTAAGTGATTGCTAGTTTTCAATTAAAGACTTAATTGGATGTGGTTCTCGATTAGGGGCTCAAATTGATTTCTCATTTATTTTATGATGATTTTTTTTTTTACCATTTAAGCTCTTTTTTTTTCTTTGGTCAATAGTGGTGTTCATGGGTCATACTAGGATGGGCTGAGTTTAGTTCCAAAAAAAATAAGCCCCAAGCCTAGCTTGTCAAAATGGCCCATTTTAGTATTTAAAAATAATAAAAGGCATTTTTATTTAAATTTAATTATAATATTATATTAATATTAATATTAATATACAATTATTTTTTTATTATTTTTAAACAATTAAACAGATCAAACTAAGAAATTAAAAGTATAAGTCTAAGCTCGACCCAAATCAAGACAACCGGATTGAACCGTGAACATTCCTATTTTATAATTTTTTTTATGTAATTCTTAGTTCAACCCATAATCTTTAATCTCTTAAATCAAGAAAAAAAATACAAACTTAAACACTCATACCCATGTATTTCCTTGTTGTAATAGTTAATATTGAGTATGACTCCTATTTTAGTCAAATTTGAGAAATAATCTTCTAGTTAAACTATGTTTATTTGTTTCAATCAAACTCTGATTAGTTTAGATTATTTTATTATTTGACCTATGAATTTAGCCTATAAATAGGCTCTTTTTCAACATTAGAAAATGCACCCATTAGAGATTAGAACTCAAAACACTTTTAGGGAATTTTGTGTTTACGTTTTGAGGGTTCTTTATTTTCGGGTTTTCGGGGTTTAGTTTTTATCTCCATCTTTTGTACTCTTTGTTCTTTTGTCATTATAGTAAAAGTATCTTTGCTCGTAGTTTTTTAATCCTCTTTGGGGGGTTTTTCCACGTTAAATTTGTGTGTTCAATTTCTCAATTTCTTCCGTTATATTTACTTGTTCGTTGCTTAATTGGGTCGATCCTCAACAAGTGGTATCCGAGCTAGTTCAATATTTGTAGATCAGCCCATTCAGAGATGGCAACAATAAGGTTTGAAATTAAGAAGTTTGACAGTGTCACAAATTTCAATCTGTGGCAAGTTCGGATGATGGCAATTCTAATTCAAACCGGTCTCAAAAAGGTTATTACTGGGAAAAAGCAAGAGAATCTAAATCAAACAGAACGAGAAGAGCTTGATGAAAAGGCCTTATTTGCAATCCAGTTGTGCCTCACAAATACGGTATTGTAGGAGGTATTGATGGAGAAGACATCATTCGTCTTGTGAAAAAGGTTAGAAACTCTTTATGCGATTAAGTCTCTGGCTAAACGTTTAGTGTTGAAACAATGTCTATTTACGTTTTGTATGAATGAAGATGAGCTTCTTAGAGATCCCATCAATCAATTCATTACTCTTTTAAATGATTTAAAGAACGTTGAGGTTCAAATTGATGATGAAGATCAAATTATTCTATTATTGTGCTCTTTACCCCCTTCATACAAGTCTTTCAAGGAAATCCTGATTTATGACAAAGACAAACTCTTGCCGAAGATGTAAAGGTTCATTTGTTGAGTAGAGATAAACTTGACAATGAGTTTGGTTCGGATAGCAAAGCAAATAGGCTAGCTTTCATTTTGGTAGCATCAAAGATGTGAGACAAAAGGTGCTGCTATTGTAAAAAGTTAGGTCATGTCAAAATAGATTGTTATAAACTGCGAAATAAAAGAGCTATTGAGAGTAACAAGGAAGATGTAGTTGGTGCTAATTTGACTGATGAAAGCGGTGATGATTTCTTGTTAGTGTCAACAAGTGATAACTCCAAGCTTATGTCCGAGTGGATCTTAGATTTGGGATATTGTTTCCACATGTGTCCCAATAAAGAATGGTTCTCCACATATAATTTGGTTGAAGGTGGAGTTGTGCTCATGGGAAACGATTCATCCAGTAAGGTAATTGGTATTGGTACTATTAAAATTAGGATGCATGATTAGACGATTAGGACACTCTTAGATGTTAGGTATATATCTGATTTACTAAAGAATCTCATCTCTTTGAGTATTTTAGACTTGAAAGGATGTAGAATCAACATCGATTCGAGCAGCATTAAGGTGCCTCGTGGAGCTCTTGTTTTGTTAAAAGGTAAAAGGACCGGCAATCTTTATATTCTGGAAGGTTATATAGTGATAGGTGAAACTGGATGTCCCTCGTCTGTTACGGAGTCGAAGTCAACTCGTTTGGAACGAAGGCAACTTGGTTATAGGAGGGAAAAAGGTATGACTGTTTTGTTGAAGAGAGGTTCTTTTTGGATATAGGTTTTGAAAAGTTAGGGTACTGTGTTCATGAAAATCAGACCCCGGTTAGTTTGATTTGGTAGTGTACAAGTCGAAGGCTAGAAGTCTTCCAGTTTCTAAACACAGATTCGACTCAGTTAATTTCCTGCATAGTTCAAGATAGGCTCGTGGCGGGCTTTGGCAAGATAGTGTTGTGAAAATATTGGTCAAGGTGGAGATTTGTTGAGTATGACTCCTATTTTAGTCAAATTTGAGAAATAATCTTCTAGCTAAACTATGTTTATTTATTTCAATCAAACTCTGATTTGTCTAGATTATTTTATTATTATTTGACCTATGAATTTAGCCTATAAATAGACTCTTTACAACATTAGAAAATACACTGATTAGAGATTAGAACTCATAACACTTTTAGGGAATTTTGTGTTTACGTTTTGAGGGTTCTTTATTTTCGGGGTTTAGTTTTTATCTCCATCTTTTGTACTATTTGTTCTTTTGCTATTATAGTAAAATTATATTTACTCGTAGTTTTTTATCCTCTTTGGAGAGGTTTTACCACGTTATATTTGTGTGTTCAATTTTTTAATTTCTTCTATTATTTTTACTTGTTCGCTGCTTAATCAGGTCAATCCCCAACAGTTAAAATAGGAAAAACTTATTTCAAGAGTTATTAAAGAGTTGTCAATAAGTCAACATATAGTTGACTAAATTAATTCCGTAGTCATTGAATCTTTTTATGTTACTATTAAAAAAGAAAACCATTAGCTCATGCTCCAGAACTTCTTTTAAAATGACCCGCAGACATGAACCACTAATTTTTCACTCGGTTAAATAATGGTTGTAATATTCCTATGTTTTTGTAATAAAGTTAATACTTTAAAATCTTGCAACCATAAATAAATTTAATTATATTGAGCTTTTGAAAAAATTATTACCTTTTTAGTGTTCAAATCTTTCTTTTAAGTTATTCCAAAAGTTTAATGAGGTATTCAATTTTCAATTCTTTGTGTAGATGATGATTGTCGAAACCTCGTTAAAAAAACAGGATTTAAAAAAAAATAAAAACGGGAGTCGCCACCAATCTTTTAAAGTGCGATTGGATCACTTTATAAAACGTTTTGGTCTACGAAATTATGAGAAAATAGGTTCGGGAGTCGGTTACGTACGAGGAAGGATTAGCACCCTCGTAACGCCCAAAATTGGTACCAAATTGAATCATTTTGTCTTAATGTCAGAAGTTTGAAAGAATTTAGAAATGAAATTCCCTTAAAAACTGTAATGTTTTGAGAAAAGAATTGAGATTCATTCGTTTTAAAAGAGTACAAACATCACATCCAGCATGATTGGATACGATATCTTTAAACTTTCATAACTAAAATTATCTCGTGATTTGTAAAACTCGTTTAAAAGGATGTTTTAAATATTTAGACAAACGGGAAATCGCAACCCAGCATGTTAGGGCACTATTTCTCGAATTCCTAAATACAAAAGACATTGCCTTATTTTTTAAGATTCCTTTAGGTTAAATAGAATTTAAAAATAATAATAATAAACTGTGATACATTTAACCTATTATGAAAGGTAAACTGGATTAATTAAGCTACGTATTTTAGTATTTCATACAAATATAAAGTAATGAATGGTAATTATGACATACGTCACATAATACTTTGATATTTCATGCACATATAATCACAAATAATATTAATAAACACATTATTATTTCATGCAAGCAAATACAAAATGGCAAAGATAATAATATTTCATGCAAGAATATGGCATAATGAACAATGAGGATAAAATGCATAATCATACTTCATGACAGTATAACTTAAATAAATAATTTTCATGTAAACATATAAAGTCAATGATAACAAGTAACTCATGCAATGAATTTTACATATTAAAACAATTAGCACAAATATATTAGTAACATATGAACATATATAAAGAAAATAAAACTTAAAAAGAATCACATATTTGGCACAATAAATAAATAAGGGAAATTCTAAAGTGTTTAATAAATACTAAAACATAGTATAATATATATATATATATATATATATATATATATATATATAAATAATAAAATTTTATGATAATATGCATACTACATGTTTAGTACACATAAAAATAATACTTAATAATAATTTATAAATTTAATAATAGTATAATATATAAATTAATAGAATAACATATAAAATATAAAAATAATGTAATGAAAAACGAATTTTAAATTTTTAATAATATATAAAAATGTTTAATAGTAATTTATAAAATTTTAAAACTATTCATGATGATATGTATTAAGATATAAATATATGATAAAATATAAAATAAAATATAATGTATAAAAATTTATAAGAAACATATATAATAATATAATAACATAAATAAAAATAATTTTATTATTTATATAATTATCATTTTTAAAAATACAATACATATATTAAAGAAAATATTTAAATAATAAAATATAAATAATACATATAAATATAAATATAAATATAAATATAAATATAAATATAATAATATATAATATAATAAAATAAAATAAATGGATTTTTAATATTTAATAATAATATAAAGTATAGAAAATAATAATATTAAATAATAATAAAATTTAAAATAAATAAATTTAATAAATGTAAGAGGACTAAAATTAAAAGAAATTAAAAATTTTGGGCTAATTTTTAAAAAATAAAACATTTAGGCCTATTTGGAAAACATATTAAAATCAAGGGACTCATTGAGCAATTTACCCTAATCCCAAAACGACACTGTTTCCCGAATACCGTTTTAAATTCACTATAAGGACCAAATTGAGACAAAATTAAAGTATTAAGGTTAAATTAAACATAAATAAAATAAAATTACAAAGATTTAAAAATGTGCGAGGACCAATTGGGTAATTAACCCATTTTCCAAAAACACGCGGATCCTCCCTGGGTAATCGGGTCAACACGCGGATCTTAAGCCTTGAAACGACGTCGTTTTATGCTTATTGAATTAAACCAAAACAGCACCGTTTCGTTTAGGCTATATAAGCCAAATTTCTACTTCAAAATCATTTTGTAACCCTGCTTTAAAAAAAAAGAAAGAAAATCCTCTGGAGAGGACTTGGGGTCGGACTTGGAGCTCCGTCGAGCTGCCGTCTTCAGGCGCCCACGTGCCCACGCGCCACCGCGAATGCCACCACGCACGGTGGTCGGAGGGTTTAAAAACCCTCGTCTTTTCAGATGAAATAAAGATAACCTCCTCCCTTTTAATATTTCAGTAGTTTACTTGATAAAAATGATTCGTATACTCGTTGAATAAATAACAGAATACAAAAACTTAAATCACCTTCTTAGAGAAACTGCTTGAACTTCCTTTCTTATGAGCATGTGTAAGTATTTTTTTTATTCTGTCCAAAAAAATCGGTCCTTTGTACAATGAAAGCATTCGGGCTTTCTAGCCACTGTTTACAGTATATTTACATCTTTATTTTATTTCCTTGCCATATTTGTTGGTTCTGTTCCCTTTTGTTTCCTTTTGCAGGCGAGTGAAGAAATCTCGATGGAGGATGTGCCGATTATGGCGCGATGTGGCATCGAAGTCACGGCGCTGATGATATAGATCTATCAGTGGCGTCGATCACGGAGTGATTCGAGGCCGAAGCCACGGCACCAGTGGAGGATTACTGGAACGGCGTGATACGAACCGACGCATTAATTGCGGCGCAAAACAAGGATGATGTCGGTATGATGATTGGTCATTGTGAAACGAACAGTCACGCCTGTTGCTGCTTGCGGCGCCTAGGGTTTCTGAAACCCTAGGCCTTTCCGTATCCTATTAACCAGTTGGGCCGTTTGGGCTCTGTGTGCTTCTGGGTCGAGGGTGTAAATGGGTCTGTTGGGTCAAGTGTAAGGCTTACTGAGTTGTAACCGGCCATAAGGTTTAGGCTAATTGGGTCACAAGTGTAACAGGTTTTGGGCTTATTAGGCCTGGAGGCCTGTTTATTTGTAAATGGACTTTATTAATGGACTGTTTAAACATTTATTTATATTTTTTGGTATTAAAGCCCGGGTAAATTTGGGTTATTACAACTGCCTCTCTTTGCTCATTGCTGTGTAATAGGAATCGAGCAAAGACTATAAAGGACCAAATTTGCCCGGTCTGGCTAAATCCCAAAATCTTGATCCTCATCTTCCTCAAAGGTATTCTTGATATCTTCAGAAGTGTCAAATTGGCTATCTTCAACCTGCTTCTTGAAAACTCAGGAACACCAATGTATTATTTTCGATCTGCTCTCTGCTAATACAGAGATGCCAAATCTGCTATCTTCGATCTACTCTCTGACAATACAGAGACGCCAAATCTGCTATCTTCAATCTACTCTCTGACAATACAGAGACGCCAAATCTACTATATCTTCAATCTGTTCCTTGTAAGGACGCTAGATCATCTTGGATCTACTTCGATATGGAAACATCCGAAGGTTAGATCTGCTATGTCTTCGATCTGCTCTCAATCAAATACAGAAATGCCAAATCTGCTATCTTCGATCTGCTCTCTGACAATACAGAGATGTCAAATCTATCGTCTTCGATCTGCTCTCTGACAATATAGAAACGCCAAATCTGCTATCTTAGATTTGCTCCTCGTCGAATATGAAGATGCCAAATCATCTTGGATCTACTCCCTGACCATACAGAGAAGCCAAATCATCTTGGATCTGCTTCAACGTAAACACTTGAAGGTCAGATCTGCTATGCTTTAGCCTATTACCCTACTGCTTAGGGGATTAAGGCGCATCAATCTTCATTGTCCCTTGAAGGACTTAACCTATATAATGCATATGAGTTCATGCCTAATGATTAGGATGCTATGATCAAAGTGAGTCAAATGCTCCTAATTAAACCTGTTATAATGCAAAATGTTTATGAATATGACTCCTATCACTACTCATTCCTTCGTCAAAGCTCCTCCTTCTTCTCTCGAAATATCATTCTTACTCGGCCCGTGAGCTTGTACCATTATTCAAATGCCATGACCCATTAAAATGTTTGTAAGATGATCCTCTCTTAGGATCGAATCGTTTGATCTGTCCAATCATCATTTTAAACTAAAGAAAGAAATCCCTTGAGTTCTTTCGAACCTCACTTACGTGAATTCCTCGAACAATTGTTCTGTTTTAGTTTCTTGTATTTTAGAAACTTCCAGAGTAATGATCAAAACTTCATTTTTGAAAATTATTTAGTTCATCTATCATTATTTAATGCAACTCACTTTAAGAATAATGGAAGATAAATTCAATCTTGAGAATAATTAGATTTGAATGAATTTGCAAAAAAATACAAAGGGAATTAATTTGAAAGCCTATCTTTAAGAAGAAATAGAATCTAAAGATAGCAAACAGGATAAAAGTTAGATACTCTAGATATCACTGCTTGAGTGTCTATATACCAACTCCATGAAGTCTTTCTTGAGTTCAACATGTGTTTAAAAAAATCCAAAGTACTTTGTCGATGCCCTGATATACAACACGCTTCGCTCTTTGTTGAATCTGATATAGCAGGCTTACTGTATACCCTTCAAAATTTGAGCTGCCCTTTCGGGTTTTCAACTTAAAACTTCTTTTGTCACAAGGTGCCCTTTGCGGGTTTTCACCTTGGCCTCTCCATTTTTTTTTCCGAAAACTTAAGGCGCCATTTGCGGGTTTTCACCTTAGATTCTCCTCTCCTTTAGACAAAGTACTTCTTGATTGGGTAAACTCTTCCCATCCATTTCTGTCAAGATCAATGCACCCCCAGAGAAGGCCTTCTTCACAACATATGGCCCTTCCCAATTTGGCATCCATTTTCCTCTAAAGTCTTTCTGAATGGGAAGGATCTTTTTCAACACAAGATCCCCCTCGTGGAATTCTCTTGGTCGCACTTTCTTGTCGTAAGCTCGCATCATTCGCTTCTGATACATCTAACCATGACTAATAGCCCTTAACCTCTTTTCCTCAATCAAGTTCAATTGGTCATACCGCGACTGAATCCTTTCTGCCTCATTCAGCTTTATCTCTGACAAAATTCGAAAAGAAGGTATTTCAACTTCAATGGGTAACACCGCTTCCATCCTATAAACCAGCGAGAAAGGAGTTACCCCAATAGAGGTTCTAACAGACGTTCTATAGGCCAAAAGTGCAAAGGGTAACTTCTCATGCCAATCTCTGTAAGTTTTAGTCATTTTCCCCACTATCTTCTTGATGTTTTTGTTAGCGGCTTCCACTACCCCATTCATCTTTGGGCGATATGGAGATGAATTATGATGCTTAATCTTGAATTGACTACAAACTTCTGCTATCGTTTTGTTATTCAAGTTCAACACATTTTCTGATACGATCCTCTCAGGCATCCCATACCGACAAATGATCTCTTTCTTCAAGAATCGACTTACAGCCGACTTAGTAACATTTGCATAAGAAGCAGCCTCTACTCACTTTGTGAAGTAATCAATGACCACAAAAATAAATCGATGCCTATTTGAAGCTTTTGGTGATAATGGCCCAATGACATCCATGCCCCACATGGAAAAAGGCCATGGAGATGTCATAACATGTACAGGTAAGGGAGGTATATGAATCTTGTCTCCATAAATCTGACAATTATGGCATTTCTTGGCGTAGTTAATACAATCCCCTTCCATAGTAGTCCAATAATATCCAAACCTCATGATTTGTCTAGCCATCGTGAAACCATTAGCGTGTGTTCCACAGACACCCTCGTGAACTTCTTCCAAGATTAGCTTAGCTTCCACGGCGTCAACACATCTCAATAGTACTTGGTCCTTTCTTTTTTGTACAAGATGTCTCCATCCAAAACGTAATCACAAGCTAATCTCCTTAAAGTTCACTTCTCATTCTCAGTTGCCTATTCTGGATATTTACGATCTCTCACATATCGCAATTTATCCTGATACTAAGGGTTATCATCCTTTTCTTCTTCTTCTATGTTACAACAACTAGCTGGAGTTTCAAAGATACTCATCTGAATGGGTCTCATCTCTTCTTCTTTATTCGCTCTAATCATTGAAGCCAAGGTTGCTAGAGCATCTGCCACTTGGTTTTCGTCCCTCGGGATATAATTGAAAGTGCTGTCATCGAACTCCTTAAGTAACCCCAAAACTACCTTTCGATAATTGATTAGTTTAGGATCCCTTGTCTCCTATTCACCTCTAAGTTGGTAGATTACCAATGCAGAGTCTCCATATACTTCCAAGGTTCTTATTCCTCGCTCTATAGCCGCTCGGAGTCCCATGATACATGCTTCATACTCAGCCATATTGTTTGTGCAATCAAAATCCAACTTGCATGTGAATGGACAATAATCGCCATTTGGGGATACCAGGACTGCCCCAATTCCATTTTCCACTACATTGGATGCCCCATCAAAGCTCAACTTCCAAGGACAATCCTCTGTATCTACCACAGACATCAACTCCTCATTTATGAAATCGAAATTCAACGGCTCATAGTCCTCTAGAGCTCTACTAGCCAGAAATTCTGTTATAGCACTTCCTTTTATAGCCTTCTGGCTCACATAAACTATGTCAAACTCTGAAAGCAGAATTTTCCACCTCGCTATTCTTCCATTCAAAGTTGTTGACTCCATCATATACTTCAAAGGATCAAGTTTTGAAATAAGCCAAGTAGTATGATATAGCATGTATTGTCTTAACCTTCGAGTCGTCCAGATTAAAGCACAACACAATTTCTCAATTGGCGAATATCTCATCTCACACTCTGTAAATTTCTTACTGAGGTAGTATATCGCCTTCTCCTTTCTTCCCGACTCATCATGTTGACCAAGCACACATCCTATGGAATTACTAAACACCGACAAGTACAGAATTAATGGTTTATCTAGACTAGGTGGAGATAGTACTGGAGCATTTAACAAGTATTGTTTGACTTTGTCAAAGGCATTCTGACATTCCTCATTCCAAATACCCTGGTTGTGTTTTCTAAGGAGGCAAAATATAGGGTCACATTTCTCAGTTAATTGTGAAATAAACCGAGCAATATAATTCAACCTTCCAAGAAAACCCCGGACCTCTTTCTGAGTACGTGGTGGAGGTAAATCTCGTATGGCTTTAACTTTGTTTGAGTCAACTTCTATTCCTTTTTCACTAACCACGAAGCCTAGTAATTTCCCTGACCTAGCTCTAAAAGTGTACTTTGCTGGATTAAGCTTTAACTGAAACTTCCTTAATCTCAAGAATAGTTTTCTCAAAACTTCAATATGTTCCTCCTCTGTTCGAGATTTGGCAATCATATCATCGGCATACACTTCAATTTCCTTGTGCATCATATCATGAAATAAAGTCAGCATAGCCCTCTGGTATGTTGCCCCTGCATTCTTCAACCCAAAGGGCATTACTTTGTAACAGAAGGTACCCCACAATGTTATGAAGGTGGTTTTATCCATGTCTTCAGAATGCATCTTTATCTGATTGTACCCCGAGAAACCATCCATAAAAGAGAATAACGAATATCCTACTGTATTATCTACCAAAGTATCTATGTGTGGTAGAGGGAAATTATCTTTTGGGCTAGCCTTGTTTAGATCTCTGTAATCAATGCACATTCGTACTTTCCCATCCTTCTTAGGAACTGGTACAATGTTAGCTACCTATTCAGAGTACTTCACCTCTTGTAAGAATCCTCAATCGAACTGCTTCTTGACTTCGTCCTTTATTTTCAACAAGATATCTGGCCTCATTCTTCGCGACTTCTGTTGGACTGGCTTACAATCCTGTTTTATTGGGAAACGATGCACCACAATATCGGTATTTAAACCTGGCATATCTTGATAGGACCATGCGAAGATATCCTTGAACTCACGAAGCAACTCAATCAGTCTTTGCCTTGTGTCTTCGGTAATATGCGTGCCAATTTTCACCTGTTTCCCTTCCTCTAGGGCTACATTCTCTATTGCCTCTTTCTCATGTGGCATGATTTGTTTCTCCTCCTGTTTTACCATCCTCAAAAGATCCAAAGACACATCATCATTTTGGACATCTTCAAAATCCTGAGACCCCTCTAAACACATGTCTTGCTCACGAGAGAAATCAAGATTTGTAATATCAATGCTCATATCATTGATATCTAGGGATCTGTAAAGTATAAAGAATATACAAAGAATGAATGAATTTAAGAATGATTATTTATGTACTATGAATGAAAGAATAAGAATTGTCAAAATTTAACGGAATATTGGTTGATAAAAAAAAACAATACTCGTTTGAGTTGATAAAAGTTATGTTTTATTAAAAATAACAGATGATCATAAGCCTATTTCACAAATGTAATCCTATTACTCCTAGACTCTAGAGTAACAAAAATGTTTTGAGAATTACTCTGAAGAATTCCTAAAGACTACAGGAAGTTCCTCCACAGTCCAATTGTTCAAAGAGCTTCCCCGTTCATAAGGGCGAATGCCCTCGAGGTTTCCTTGCTCCAATCCTTCGTAATGTATAGCATTAATCTGACGACTTTCTTCTATAAGTAACCCTCCCAATATGAAGGTTTTGGATATTGGGGGGAATATCATCGGCTCCCACTCCACTTGGCGCTTCTCAACCTCTTTCCTCCTTTGCTTATAGTCTGGCTTGAAACCTAGACCAAAGTGATCTTTCTTCTCTTTTAGTTCTGGGATCTGAGTCCCTCCTTGCAGGTACTTTCCTAACCCTTTTCCTAGTAAGGCTCATTTTCTCGCCATCATTTGTAGAGCCATCCTCGTAGCTCCTGCTATCTTGGGCACCAGTAGCTCATTCCCTTCTGAAATGAAGGTTGCATTTACAAATTCTAATGAGCGAAAGAAACACTCAATAGACTCTTCGTTTGTCTCGACATAATGGGCTTTACTAGTGACTGCGGCTATAATGTTCTCCTCCGCATTGATAGTTACTAACCATCTATCTATCACTAATTTCAGTTTCTGGTGCAATAATGAGGGTACCGCTCCTGCTGAATGTATCTATGGCCTGCCTAATAAGTAATTGTAGGAAGGCTTGATATCCATCACCAAGAAATCTACTTCATATATATTCGGCCAGATTTCCAAAGGGATGTCAATCCTTCCCATCACCTTTCTTTCTGCACCGTCGAAGGCTCTTACCACATTTTGACATGTCCTCATGTGAGAATCGTCAATGGGTAATCTGTTCAATGTAGATAACAGTAAAACATTCAAAGCAGATCCATTATCGATAGGCACACTTGGGAGTGTGTACCCCTTGCATCGAGTGGTAATGTGTACGGCCTTAGTTGACCCCCTGCCCCCGGCGGGATTTCATCATCATTAAAGTAGATAAAATTATCCACGCTTATGTTGTTCACCAACCAGTCCAGCTTGTTAACGGATATGTCATGAGTGACATATGTTTCGTTGAGCACTTTCATCAATACTTTTCGATACACTTCAGAACTCATAAGTAGAGTCAATACTGATATGCGAGCCAGCTGCTTATGCAACTGTTCGACTATGCTATACTCGCTATGCTTAAGGAACTTTAGAAATTCCTTAACCTCCTCCTCTTTTACTTGCTCCTTGACAGGCACTTCAGGTTCTTTTTCTTTCTCTGCACTAGCATTCTTTGTTTTTATGGGCTCCTCTCTGACGCCCACCGTATCATACCGCTTTCCACTTCTGGTATGGGAACCCTCAACTTGTACATCCTTAGACGTACTGGCTATATTATCCATTTCTGGCACTGTCACACAGCAGTCATAACTCCATGGTACCTTCTTGCTATCTCTATAAGAAAAAGGCGTAGGCTTATGGATAATAACCTTAGGCACCGTTTGTGCCCCCACCTCGTTGTTCCCCAGTAAAGAAATGATAATCCTTAGCCGGCTAGTTCCTTTCTGTTCATCCTCCAGCACACATACTTGTAGCTCTTTATTGTGTATAAAGTCTTGCACCAAGGCCTTGAATTCTTCACAATCTTTAAGGAACTCACTATAGTTCCTTACTCCTCTTCTTGCATTTTTAGAAGTTAACATACCTCTCTTCATCATCTCTTCCCAGATCACCCTCATAGGCATCCTTATCTCAGCAACATCTTCATTTATTCTCCTCTCACTGGCTTCGCCAATGGCATTCACTCCTTGGTCACCATGATTGGGAAACGGGTTTTTAGTACTAGGGGTATTATCGAACTTTACTACCCCCACCTTAATATGGCCTTCTTGAAACCGATACAATTTTCAATCGAATGGCCCGGTATTCTAGCATGGTATTCACATCTGGCGTTTGCGTCATATCATTTGGGATATAGAGGCTGCAGTGGTTTCAAGTGGAAAGGAGAAATAACATGTGCATCATATAAGCTTTGATAAAGCTCACGATACGTCACGGAGATAGGTGTGAATTACATCTTTTCAGTGTTCTGCCTTGTAACCGGCTCCTTCTTTTGAGAACTTTGTTGCTCAACTGCAGCTGTTTTAGGTTGACCAACTGTGATTGCCCTCGTGTTGTAGGTGCTTTTGTTATTCACTTCACCATCCTTTCTCCTTGGGGCCGATCTTTTAGTTGCTTCCCCCTCGATTTTGCCACCTCTTATGGCATTCTCAATCATCTCTCCTACCATGACTATATCCGCAAAACTTTTAGTAGTACTCCCAATCATGTGAGTGATGAATGGAGCCTTCAGGGTGTTAATAAACAACATGGTGGTCTCCTTCTCCAACAACGGTGGTTGAACTTGCATTGCCACCTCTCTCCATCTCTACGCATATTGCCTAAATTTCTCATTAGGCTTTTTCTCCATATTTTGCAGCGTGATCCTGTCCGGAGTCATGTCAGTCACATGATTGTACTGCTGCATAAAGGCTTGTGCAAGATCCCTCCATAAACTTATTCTGGCCCGACTCAGTTGATTATACCACTTGGCTGCTGCTCCAATTAAGCTTTCTTGGAAACAGTTGATCATTATTCACATACCCAGTCATCCTCTTACAGAACATCGTGATATGGGCTTCTGGGCAAGTAGTCCCGTTGTACTTATCAAATTCTGGCATCTTGAATTTGTGAGGAAGCACCAAGTCTGAAACCACCCTTAGATCTTTGGCATCAATTCTATGATACCCATCAGTATTCTCTAAAGCCTTGAATTTTTCCTCCAACCATTTGCAGCGTTCTTCCAACTGTCTTACAGCCTCAGTTCTTAAATCCTCTTCTTCAGCCATGTCTAAGTCAGGAATGAGAGGATTTGCAGGATTGTCGCCTAAATTGAATCCCAAGCCAGTTGGGAAATTTATGGGGATCCCAGCATCGACTTGACCCTGTTGAGGCCTTATTGTGACAGACGGCCCTCGGGGATATGCCTTGGGTTGGGTTTGTACGTGAGGTGGAGTGAAACCAGGAGGATGACCCTCATTCTCCTCTTCAGTGATTTCTATAGGAGTCTTTCCCTTGTCAGTGGCTCTCAGTAGTTGAGCCATCTCAGCCATCATGTTCCTTTGAGCCTCCATCATTTGCTCCCTCATATCATTTGCATTTTTGCTAATTGCTCCTGCAATTGGTCCTGCATGTCCTTCTGTAGCTATTCAAATCTTTGATCCATATTTTTTTAACTTAGCGCGTGTACCGGAAGGATGTGTTGCTTCCAGATTTCTTTCTCTTACTCTCTTTCTCCCTAATAATTTAACTAATTAAGGTCTTTCTATGAACTTGAATGCATATGATGTGATGAAATGCAAATGCGTGAATGTAAAAAGATGTCGATTCTGATTCAGTTTCATTTTAGAAAACGTTATTTAAGGAACAAAAATCTTTTCATAAAACGAATTAAAATACACTTTCGCCCGTAAGCTTAGAGTCTTAACCCTATCTAATAACAATGCTAACTCTCATCCTTTGTCTGACGATGACTCATACATTACACTCAGCGTTCTAGCTTGTATTGCCAAATCCTGCAAGTGTTCGGCAACCTCTCGAATCTGAACTAAGGCCTGTTCCATGACATGATCTTTATCCCCCACTTGATCCTGAAGATGGTGAAGTTCTCCCTTCCACTGTTCTTCTCTTACCTCGAGCTGCTAAATCCGTAGCTCACATTCCTGTAGTGCTGCTTCTAACCCTTCAATGTTGTGTTTCATTTTCGCGATCTTGTTTAGACTTGCTTCTAACTTGGCCGCAGAATTACGTCTTCGATGATGATGAAGAGATCGTCCAAGCTCTGTCACCTTAACTTTTAATCCTTGATTTTCCTTTTTTAGGGCCTGATTACACGACTGCATCTCTTAGAACTTTTTCTCCTAATACTCAGCTTTGGCTCTTTCCTCTTGAATCTCTTGTTGCCATTGCTCTGAAGATCTCCCTAATCCAACCATTTTCAACATTACTTGGGCCTTCTTATAGTGCGTTTTTAAATCATCTCGATCTTTCTCTTTTCTTTTTTCACCTTCTCGACTTCCATATTTTGAATGTCGACATCGAGACTCAAACACATTTTTTCCTCTTCGAGGTTCTCCATCCTCTTTTCAAGCTCTAAATTCTTTCTCTCGAACTCCTGCTTCATAATCTCGAACTCTGATGGAATCACTCGTAAGTTCTCCTCCAATGATCGAGCCACTCCTAAAATTGGCCTAGGGACATTATCGTTGACTCTCCTACTGAACCACCCTTTATACTTAAGGGTTGACGTCGAGCCTTCAGTCAAGATGTTCATATAGAAAGGCTTCTTCCAAGCCTCAGAAATCTCTCGCATCCTCCTCTTGTAGTGATCTCCCCTATAAGAGAAATCATTCTGAGCTAAATCCTGTGTAGCCGATATAAACTACCTCGCTCGATACTGTCTTAGAACAAGTAATGGAATATATCCAACAACTCCCCAAATTCTTGGCAGAGGGACCCAATCAAAACTGCCACATCGGTAAAGGATTTCACTAGGAACCAACTAAGGAGCCTTCCACATAACATCTTCTTCTCGAAGATTCTGAAGAATATCTATCCACCTTTCTTCCGAAATGTCATCTCTCGTAGGCATGTCCACTGCTTCCTTTAAGGAGAATAACCCTCAAAGAATACTTGGCAAGGAACCTTATCAAGCTTCCAGAAGTGGCTATGAAACCAAACCAATAGCAACTGCGCACATCCAATGAACCTTCCTTCACCAGCTCTTTGACATGCGCTCAAGGATCTTAACGTCTCAGCTAGGATCGTGGGCACAGGTGTGTTCTGTTTACCAAGTCAATCGAATAAATCCGCAACCGCCTCATCTACATGCCCTAACACCTTTGGGAAAATCATCATGCCGTAAATACTCAAAGCCAAAAAATCGACCCTTTTCTTTACGTCTGGATGCGTTGATATCAAATCCCTCAAAATGGCCCATGGAATGCACTTACTATCACCCTTTTGCTACACACGAGCTACAGCCCACTGCTCACTCATCCCAGTAATCATTACCAACTTCTTCGTAAAAACTAAAAGGCTAGCAGGCCTAACATAAGCCTTGTGACCCTGAATCCTCAGGCAACGCAATAAAGTCGTATACTCCTCTAAAGTAGGTACAAGATCAACATCACCAAATGTAAAGCAACTATAAGCAGGGTTCCAGAACTGTACCATAGCTCGAAACAAGTGTCTATCTACCTTGACGCCTAGCAAATAGGGAAGGTCTTCGTTAATTCTAATAGAAGAGCTACTTAGCTTCGTCATCCCACTGGGCCCAAATATCCCTCAGTTCCTGCAACTCATTCTGCGTCGAATTAACACGGGTGAAGTCCCATAATTCTGACGTATACCCCTCGGTGACACTATCTCCTTTCTCTAACTAGGTTTTCTCTGACCAGGTACAGATAGAAGCATTGTCCTCCACTTTATTAAGGTATTCGTTCCTCATTATTAAACTTTCTAATTTAGAAATCGAGCCTTGAATCGACACCTTTAAATGCCAAATGACATGCAATGACAGCAAAATAAAAAAAATTGGTCAGTGTCATATATATAAGAAAATGATAAACAAATACTTACAAGGGTAATTTTCTAAAGGTTATCACTATTTTCCTAGGGTAAGCACTTAAAGGTTCACTATATGAGTTTTAGCTCTAAAGCAAAGGTACCTGAACCCGCAGATTCCTCGGTCCTCACCCATTATAGGCTCATATAGACCAAGTTCAATTTAGGGGGACACATTTCCCTATGGCCATACGGAGATGAAAATCTCACGAAGACATAGGTACAGTATCCCGGAAGCAATCCACTAGCTCATACGAAGGTGAAAACCTCACAAAAGCGTAGTTTCTCACTTTCAGTTAAGGGTGTGACCACAACGGCCATGCAAATGCAATGAACAGCAATAAGGTAACAAACCTATGCAGCAAACGCATGTAAAAAGGATCAAATTTTAAATTTTCCAAACTTCCGACATTAAGACAGAAAATACTCAATTTCTTGGCTCGACTCTCTTGATTTCCCCAGCGGAGTCGCCATGCTGTCGAAACCTCTTTAAAAAAATAGGATTTAAAAAAAAACAAAAACGGGAGTCACCATCAATCTTTTAAAGTGCGATTGGATCACTTTATAAAACGTTTTAGTCTAATAATTATGAGAAAATAGGTTCGGGAGTCAGTTACGTACGAGGAAGGATTAGCACCCTCGTAATGCCCAAAATTGGCACCAAATTGAATAATTTTGTCTTAATGTCAGAAGTTTGAAAGAATTTAGAAATGAAATTCCCTTAAAAACTGTAATGTTTTGAGAAAAGAATCAAGATTCATTCGTTTTAAAAGAGTACAAACATCACATCCAGCATGATTGGATACGATATCTTTAAACTTTCATAACTAAAATTATCTCGTGATTTGTAAAACTCGTTTAAAAGGATGTTTTAGATATTTAGACAAACAGGAAATCGCAACACAGCATGTTAGGGTACTATTTCTCGAATTCCTAAATACAAAATACATTGCCTTGTTTTTTAAGATTCTTTTAGGTTAAATGAAATTTAAAAATAATAATAAAAAACTATTGTAGTAGCCCAAATTTGACCGGGCTGAAAACAGAATATAAAAATTAAATAAATAAGTATTTATTTAAAATGTCCATTTAAAAAGTCCAATTACAAGACCCTACTCAGCAGCCCAAATACAATCATACCCGATAGCCCATACCGGTTACAACTTAAAACCCAATTAGCCCACTACCCGTGTACCCAAATACACTCATAGCCCAACTTAAACAGACCCAAACAGGATACCAGTAAACCGAAGGCCCAAATAGCAGGGGGCCCAAATGACTTTCAGATAGGGTCAGAAACCCTAGCTCCCTTTCTCCTAGCGCCGCAAAATAGAAGGTTCCAGAAGCCAAGCCTCATGACCCTTCAGTTTCCGTCGTCCCAGCTACCCTCCATCAAGGCCACGATTCCAAACTCCGAGTCACACCGAGATCAACGCCGTTGTTAGACCATAGTCAGGCCTTCGTCATCGACGGATTCCTCGTGCTCACCTGCAAACAAGGGAAGAAATCGCAACAGACAAGGAACAAATATAGAAAGAAACACAGCAAAAGCAAAACAAACCATTTGGGCCGTTTGGGCTCTGTGTGCTTCTAGGCCAGGGGTGTAAATGGGTCTATTAGGTCAAGTGTAAGGCTTACTGAGTTGTAACCGGCCATAAGGTTTAGGCTAATTGGGTCACAAGTGTAACGGGTTTTGGGCTTATCAGGCCTGGAGGCCTGTTTATTTGTAAATGGACTTTATTAGTGGACTGTTTAAACACTTATTTATATTTTTTGGTATTAAAGCCATGGTAAATTTGGGTTATTACAATGATCAAAGAAAATCATTTATGTTGTGCAATCGTGTTAGAATGTTGGATTTCCTTTTTTAATAAAATCTCTAAGATTCATAGCATTAAGATGAATTTTAACATCAATTACCTATTATCGAAACCATTTTTTAAAGTTTTGAAAAATATAAGGATCGACTTTAAAAATGAATTATGGAGTTATCATCAACCTTTTTTTAGATGTAATCGGATCACCTTGAGGTTGATCATTTTAATAAAACATTTGATTTATTAAAATAATAATTTTAGGTCTACGAAAATTGAGAAAAAGGGTTCAAAAGTCGGTTATGCACAAGGAAGGGTTAGCACCCCCGTAACGCCCAAAATTGGTACCAATTGATTATCGAATGCCCTATCGTTGAAAATTTGGAAGAAATTTAAAATACGATTCCTTTAAAAATGTATGAACAATTCAAATTGGATTTTAAGGTTCACTCGCTCGAAAGAAATAAAATACCACATCCAACACGTTAGGACACGATACTTTAAGCCTCCAAAAACTGAGATCACCTCATGATTTCCAAAACACTCGAAACAACTCCAATTGGATTTTGAGATTCACTCGTTCCAAAGGAATGAAATACCACATCCAGTACGTTAGGACACGATATTTTAAGCCTCCAAAAACTGAGATCACCTCATCATTTCCAAAACACGCGACGAAAATTTTTAAAAGGGTATTCGGTTAATTGGTCCAACGATAAATCAAAACCCAGCACGTTAGAACACGATTCCTCAAATTTCTAAACACGAAACATTGCCTTGATTTGTGAAGTTTCAAATACAATTGCAAAAAACGAGTCAAAATATACTTATTTGATTTGTTTGGAAATAGAGGACAATCGATATTGAATGAATATGGGAAATATAATCATGATGCAACAACAAGAAACAAAAATATAATTACATGTATGAACAATAATGTGTGAAAATGACATGAAAGCCAATGACGACACGTGATATGCAAGACAACACAAGAACTAGGAATCAATGATATAAACAATTTAAAGACCATTAAATATAAAATTCGAAATAACTTGTGTGCATATAAAAACTGACAATGTATGAATAATTATTAAAATATATATGGCGTATGAAGAAATTCAAAATAATAATATGAAACATAAACAAGTTAATTGAACTAATGATATATATATGAAAATGGAAAAGAGAGTGTAAATGATGTATACCAAGGTACCAAAGTATTTAAAATAAATAAAATATATAATTTAAAATAAGATACTTTAAAGAGAGCCAAATTATACATAAATAAACTTTAAAGAGAATATATACATATAATAATTTTAAAAGAGAATATTTACATAAAATAATATGAAAACAGTAATGTATATAGAATAAAGCTAATTTCATCATATATTTTATGCATAATAACATATAAGAGTTTTCAAATGTAATATCATACAAAATAAGATATAAAAAAACTCTAAAATAATGTTGTTTTAAAAAAGAACAAAATGGTCAAAGTGATTTTAAATATATATATATAAATATATATAAAAAATGCTAAATGAATTTTAATAAAAAAAAGTGAATCATGCAAATAAAATTGAAAACTCAATTAAAATAAAGTTAAAATAAAAGGGATACTTTATAAATAAAATAAACCATTGGAATTTGAAAAGGAGGGGAAAAAAACACAAATGTGTGAGGGTCAAAAATAAAATTATTCCCAGCTTCAAGACACATCACTTCAACGCTGACCAAAATGAGCAAATGCGCCAGTTTCAGGGAAAAAATTGAAAAAAAAAAACCAAAGAAATCTAAATGAGACTCAATCAAAAAGCACCAGAACAGGGAGGGACCAAAAGCGCAAATCCCCCATTCAAAAGCAAAACGCGTGAGTCTGTTCCCTCCCAAACGGTGCTGCTTCAGTGTGTTATTTTAAAAAACATTTTATTTTTGCCCCTTTTTTTAAAAAAACATTTTATTTTTGCCCCATTTTTAAAACCATGGTGCTTTCAAACTCTCCCTATTTCCTTTTTCCTTTTCAGCCGGACGGCTCTCAAATACCACCACTCTCATCACACACGCCGCCGTGGACAACCAACAGAGGGCCGAAGAACCCCTCTTGCAGGGTGAATTGAGAGGTACTCACCCTTTCCCCTTTTACTTCGTATTTTCGGATTTGAATGGAAATGAAAATAAAGCAAAAGAACAGGAAAAAGAAAATGATAAATAACCACCTTAGAAATGTTTCTTTGGCTGCTCTTTACTCTCTTTTTGGTATATTTTGTCTTTCAAAGGGAAAAAAAAAGCCCTTTACAATTAAAAATCAAAGGCTTTATAGCCAAAATACAAGCAGTTTCTGCTATTTCCTTGTCCAACTTGCAGGCCGTGAAGTTGTGGAGAACGAGGGGTGTGGAGTATGGGCGCAAACATGGAGCGGGGCATGAGGCGATCGTGCGTGGAGTGCCGGCGTGGGGGTTACGGCGTGAGTGACCTAGGTTTCCCTAGGTTAACCGATTAGATTTAGATTTTGGGCCATGGGTATGGGGCCTGTCTCATGTAATTGGGTTAATTTCATTTTGGGTTTTAGGTTTGTATTTGGACATTTAATATTTTGTTTTATTCTTTAGTTTTTGTATGTGGATGGCCCCGGGCCAAAATTGAGTCTTACAACTACCCCTCTTTACCCGTTGTTGTGTAACGAGAACGGAGCAAAGACCCTAAAAGGACCAATTTTGCCCGGTCTTACCGAATCTTTGACTTCTTTAGTGCTCCTCTTCTTCAAGTAGTCTTATAGCAACTTCAGGAAGATAAGGTTTGTGACTTCAACCTGCTCCACTGCAACTTCAGGGAGACAAAGTCGGTGGCTAAAATCTGCTCCACAACCAATACATGGAGATAAGACTCACCATCTTCGATCTATTCCATAGCCGATACATGGAGATAAGATCTGTAATTTTCAGCCTGCTTCCTCCAACTTCAGGAAGATAAGACTTGTATCTTGAGCCTGTTCCACTGCAACTTCAGAGGGATAAGGCTGGTGGCTAAAATCTACTCCATAGCCGATACATGGAGATAAGACTCGCCATTCTTGATCTGCTCCATAGCCGATACATAGAGATAAGATCTGTAATTTTCAGTCTGCTTCCTGCAACTTCAAGAAGATAAGACTTGCATATTGAGCCTGTTCCACTGCAACTTCAGAAGGATAAGGCTGGTGGCTAAAATCTGCTCCATAGCCGATACATGGAGATAAGACTCACCATTCTTGATCTGCTCCATAGCCGATACATGAAGATCAGATCTATAAGTTTTAGTCTGCTTCCTGCAACTTCAAGAAGATAAGACTTGTATCTTTAACCTGCTCTCTTGCTACCTCAGAGAGATAAAGCTGGTGGCTGAAACCTGCTCCATAGCCGATACATGGAGATAAGACTCACCATTTTCGATCTGCTTCATAGCTGATACATAGAGATAAGATCTGTAATTTGCACCGATGTTGCTACACTGTCCTCTGGGAAACATACCCTGCAGACTCAGTTTCATGTCTATATTTGTGCCAAATGATTAGAATGCTATGACCGAAACGAATAAGATGCTCCTAACCAAATGTGTTATGAATGATATGAATGTAGAAATGTCATGAAAATGATTTCTTTCTTTCTTTTTTCCTTTTTTAGAAAGCTTTAAATGTCATCCCTCGTTATTCATCAGAGTTTTATCACCATCGTATTATGCTGCCTTCCTACTCGACTAGCGTTTCTCAACAAAACCTATAGAAACAACTCATTTTGCTCAACTGGTTTGCCCCATTGCAACTTCAGGGTATGTTTCACTGTATTTCTAGAACCTAAGGTTTGTATCATCCTTAAACCCCATCTTGTCACCTAAAAACTTTCATCAATTCGGTCTATTACACCACTCCCCTGGCATCATGACCAGATGTGTATGCCTGACATTTGCATTAATGAGGAATATCATAATCCCCTCTTATGCTTTGGTTGACACAATATCCTGTTTTCCTATTCAATCAATATCTTTGACTGAAAATCTGAAGAGATAATCCCAATTTGAACACAAATATTCCACCCCTAAGTTGGGTAAGTTCTAATCGAAAGTCCTATTTTAGGTTGTTGTACCATTTAGAAACTTCCAGAGTAATATACAAAACCTCTTTTGTAAAAGTATTATTAGTCTATTAACCATTTATTTCAATACCAGCGCTCGAACATAAAGATAAAGATAGACAAAACTGAAATTTATTAGGAACAAGATTCAAGAAAAATAGATTAATCAAGGGAAGCAAATATTGCCAGAGTACAAAAACAGGTAAAGGGGAACAATGCCCCAGATATCGCAGCCTAAGCTCCTCCGTATGAACTTCACAAGGACCATTTTGAGCTTATCATGTGCCTAAGAGATCTAACGTACTCTGTCGATGCCCCAAGACATGCGTACTTCCTTTTCATTAATTCTAGCATAGCAAGACTACCACCTGCCCTATCCTTGGTCAAAATTTAAATTTTCCTTTTCGGGTTTTCAATTCAAAAGCCCTTTGGTCTCAAGGCGCCCTTTGCGGGTTTTCACCTCTTAAGTGAAGTACTTCTTGACTGAGTCCGAATTTACTGGGTTAGGTAGGCTCCTATCATCCATCTTAGTTAATATTAGTACTCCTCCAGAAAAAGCCTTCTTTACCATGTAAGGTCCTTCCCAGTTTGGCATCCATTTCCCTCTGAAATCTTTTTGCATAGGAAGGATCTGCTTCAATACCATGTCTCCTTCATAGAATACTCTGGGGTGAACCTTTTTGTTGTAAGCTCACACCATTCACCTTTGGTACATTTGCCCATGACAGATAGCCTTCAGCCTCTTTTCTTCAATCAAGTTCAGCTGATCATACCAGGACTGAATCTATTCTACTTCGTCTAGCTTCAACTCTGATAAAACCCGGAGAGAAGGAATTTCAACTTCAATAGATAACACTGCCTCCATCTCATAGACCAACGAGTAAGGCGTTGCCCCGGTAGAAGTTCTGACAGACGTTCGATAGGCATAAAGAGCAAATGGTAACTTTTCATGCCAATCCTTGTATGTCTCAGTCATTTTCCCTACAATCTTCTTGATATTCTTATTAGTTGCCTCAACCGCACCATTCATTTTCGGGTGATATGGTGACAAGTTGTGATGCTTAATTTTGAATTACCTGCAGACATCTACTATCACACTATTATTCAAATTCAACGCGTTGTCAGATATGATCATTTCTGGCATGCCATATCTACATATGATCTCCTTCTTCAAGAACTTGCTGACTACCGACTTTGTGACGTTGGCATATGAAGTAGCCTCTACCCACTTGGTGAAGTAATCGATGACTACAAAGATGAATTGATGTTTGTTAGAAGCCTTCAGTGAAATCGGCCCAATAACGTCCATGCCCCAGATTGAAAAAGGCCATGGAGAAGTCATGACATGAAGGGGTGAAGGAGGCACGTGGATTTTGTCTCCATAAATTTGGCATTTATGGCATTTCTTGGCATAGCTGATGCAATCTCCTTCCATCGTGGACCTGAAGACATAGTCATTGGCTAGCCTTCTCAACGTTCTTTTATCATTTTCAGTTACCTGATCAGGATATTCACGGCTTTTCACATATCGTAAAATATCACTGTAACAGTTCGGTTTTGACCCTAGTCAGAATAGTAGTTTTGGGACCACAAATCTGAGTCTAAAAAATATTTTAATATTATTTTCTGTGTCTGTGATATGTGAATTTATATCTGTGAAATTTCTGTGATTTAATTTGTCTGTTTTTGTGCTTAATTATGAAAAAGGATTAAATCGCGTAAAATGTAAAAGTTGAGTGCTAGATGATAAAGCACCTATTTGGCTTGGCTTTTAAAATAAAGGTCCTTAAGATGCAAATAGACCATTTCTATATTAAATGGACAATGTTGGACATGTATTAGGTGAATGGATAATTATATAATAAAGGGCAAAATGGGAAAAATGATTATTTAAGTTATAATAATAAAATGAAAACATGAAAGTGGATATAGTTTCACCTTGTTCAGATGAAATTGGGAGAAAGAATAAGCCATTGAAGCTTCAAAACTTTCGACCCTTGCATGAGTAAATAGGTTAGTCTATTTTGCTCAGTTTTTGATAATTTCTACGTTTCTGTGATCATTGCTTTGTGTTCTTCAAAACCCATGTCTAAATTTCTATTTTTGTTGAAGATTATGAAATGTGCCATTGATGAGTATATGAGCTTTGTAGTGCTCTTATATGGATTGTGAAAGATATATGTTAGATTATCATGTTTTGTTCTTGAATTTTGATGAAATGAGCTATTTGGGCTAATTAGTGAAAATGAGATTTTGAAGGACTAAATTGTGAATTAAACATGTTGTATGGGCTTATATAGAAGCCATGAAAATTCAGCTAGCCTTTGTTGCAAAGAAATTTTACATATTGATGATTTTGTGAAAAATAGACTAAATTGTCAAAGTGTGAAAATATAAGGGCTAAAGTGAAAAGTGCCCAAAATATGTGTATATGGATTAAATTGAATGAAATGAATGATTGAATGGTTGAATTTGTATTGTATTAGATCAAGAACAAAGAAAATCAGATTTAGATCGAGGGAAGTCTAAAGTAGTTAAATAGTTGACTCGGTTCTTCCGAAATCTGTACGAGGTAAGTCAAATTACAATTACATGTTAATTGAATAAATTCCATGTATATAAATTGTAATCTGTATTGGACGGCCTTGAGAGCCGGATGAATAGATTTTGAGTAAACTCTGATAATATTATTATATCTGAAAAGCTCTATATGCTTCTGAGAAAAGTTGACATCTTTCGAAGACATCGTGTAAGACCGTGTCTGGGACATAGGCCTCGATTGAGATTTACGTATAAGACCATGTCTGGGACATCGGCATCGTATTTGATTTCGTGTAAGACCCTATCTGGGATAGAGGCATCGATAACGAATTACATGTAAGACTACGTCCGGGACCTTGGCATTGTACTTGTTTATGAGCATCTGTATCGTTTCTGACCTGTCTGATGATAGCATACAAAATCTAAGATTGAGTTTATGAAATGTATAACTATGCAGGTACGTTTGTATCGTACATAATTTCTAAATATGAAAGACTCTATTTTTGGGAAAGAGTGAATGCGAAGTAGGTTCAAAATCACAGAAATGAATATGATATGAATACAAACAAATGTGCATAGTTAATTTTATGAACTACTCTGAGAAATGGCTATGAATTCTTACTGTTGTTTTGTACTATATATGCTTTATTAATTAGATCCATTGTATTTGGCTTACTAAGCTCTTTGTAGCTTACTCTGTGTGATTTCTATTTGTTTTACAGTTATCGTAGCTACTGAAGGCTCGGGATAGTCGAGGATTGTCAACGCACCATCGAACTCTTTTTGGTACTTTTGGAAATGTACATATTCTTAAGTATGGCATGTATAGGCTAGAATGGGTTAGTTGATATGTATGTAAAAGTTATGCCATTTGAATTTGGCTAACAAATGATATGTTTGTGCATAGTTTTGATGTATGTTTTGAAATGTGTTATATTCTAAGGTGTTTTGGTCATCTTTGAGCATAGAATTGGCTAGAAATGTTGGTATAATTGTTGCTTATTATTGCTTGTAGGATTGGACCCTTAATGGGTGGCAAATTGGCTTAAACCAAGCCTGCATTGTGCCACACGACCAGGGAACACGGGCGTGCCCTGTGGCCGTGTGAAAAAGTTAGTAGCTAGCTAAATTTTTCATGATCATGGCACACGGCCGTGTCTATTGGCCGTGTAAAAAATTAAGTATAGGACCTCTTTTTGGCACAGTTGGACCACATGGGCGTGCCTTGTACCCGTGTGAGTCACACGGCCTAATCACACGGGCGTGTGACTTTGTCAGTTTTGAAAAGTTTGATTAAGTTTTGAAAATCTTGAATGGGTTCGGTTTAGTCTCGAACTTCCCTAAATATATGTTTTAGGTCTCGTAGACCATCTTAATGGATAAACTGTGGATGAATGCAAATGTATTAATGTTATATGATATCAGTGAATTTGTGTTGTTCTGTAATGCTCTGACTGTCTGGTGAGTCCCCTTACCTATTCCGGTGACGGTTACGGGATAGGGGTGTTAAAATCATGATACCAAGGATAATCGCCTCTCTCTTCTTCGTCATCTATATTGCAGTAATGAGCTTGAGCCTTGCAAATACTCATCTGGATCGGCTTCATATCCTCCATCCATTTACTCTGATCATAGAAGCTAACGTATCCAAGGCATCTGCCATCTGGTTTTCATCTAGCAGGAGATAATAGAAAGTGATATCATCAAACACCTTAATTAAATCTCGAACTAGCTCATGATAGTTGATCAAATTTGGGTCTCTTGTTTCTCATTCACCTTTGAGCTGATAGATCACCAGTGTAGAATCTCCATGCACCTCTAACACCTTGATTTTACGTTTGATTGCTGCACAGATTCCCATGATACATGCCTCGTACTGTGCCATATTATTTGTGCAATCAAAATCTGACTTGCAAGTGAATGGATAATGATCTCCATCTGGGGATATCAGGACTGCCCCAATTCCATTACCAACAGTGTTTGATGCTTCGTCAAAATTCAGTTTCCACGGATGATCTTCTGAAGTGTCCTCTTCGATAATTTCCACATACATTAGATCTTCATTAGGGAAATCAAAGTTCAAAGGGTCATAATCTTCTAAAGCTCTGCTGGCTAGAAAATCTGCTATTGTACCCCCTTTCACAGCCTTCTGGTTCACATAACCTATGTCAAATTCGGAAAGTAAAATTTTCCATCGGGCCATCCTTCCTTCAAAGCAGCTGAATCCATCATGTACTTTAAAGGGTCCAATTTAGAGATTAACCAAGTCATATGGTACAACATGTACTGCCTCAATCTTTGAATAGTCTAAACCAAATCACAACATAGTTTTTCAATTGGCGAGTATCTCATTTCACACTCAGTGAATTTCTTACTGAGGTAGTATATCGCCTTTTCCTTCTTTCCCGTCTCATCATGTTGACCGAGCACACATCCCATTGAATTGTCAAATACTATCAAATACAATATCAATGGCTTACCAGGGCAAGGTGATGTTAGTACTGGGGGATTGGTCAAATATTATTTAACCCTGTCAAAGGTTTTCTGGCATTCATCATCCCATACACCTGGGTTATGTTTCTTGAGAAGGCGAAATATGGGATCACATTTCTCCGTCAATTGTGAGATGAACCGAGCAATGTAATTTAGTCTTCCCAAAAACCCTCAAACTTCCTTCTGAGTGCACGGTGGAGGTAATTTTTGTATAACCTTGACTTTGTCAGGGTCGACCTCAATTCCCTTCTCACTGACTATGAAACCGAGTAGCTTTCCTGACCTAGCCCCGAAAGTGCACTTTGTTGGATTGAGCTTTAGCTGAAACCTTCTCAGCCTCAAGAACAATTTCCTTAAAACCTGTATGTGCTCCTTTTCTGTTCAGGATTTTGCAATCATATCATCGACGTAAACCTCAATTTCCTTGTGCATCATATCGTGAAACAAGGTTACCATGGCTCTTTGATACGTTGCTCCCGCTTTCTTCAACCCAAATGGCATCACTTTATAACAAAAAGTCCCCCATAAGGTTATGAATGTGGTTTTTTCCCTGTCTTCAGGATGCATCTTTATCTGATTCTACCTAGAGAAACCATCCATGAAAGAGAACAGTGAATAACCTGCCGTGTTATCCACCAAAGTGTCAATGTGAGGCAATGGAAAGTTGTCCTTTGGGCTGGCCTTGTTAAAGTCTCTGTAATCTACGCACATCTGCACTTTTCCATCTTTCTTAGGGACAGGGACGACGTTGGCTACCCATTCTGAGTAATTAACAACTTGCAAGAACCCGGCATCAAATTGCTTCTTGACCTCTTCTCTTAGTTTTACTCCAACATCAGGTCTCATCCTTCGAAGCTTCTGTTGAACAGGCTTGCACTCTTCTTTTATGGGGACACGACACACCGCAATATCAGCGCTTAGCCTAGGCATGTCTTGATATGACCACGCAAAGATATCTTTGAACTCTTGCAGTAAATCAATGAGGTCTCGTCTTGTTTCCTCAGTTATGCAAGTTCTAATGTTCACCTCTTTCCCCTCTTCTAAGGTCACACTCTCAATTGTCTTTTTATGGGGTAAAATCTGTTTCTCTTCCTGTTCTACCATCCTTAACAAATCTGAAGGTAAGCTACAGTCTTCATCATCTTCAAAATCCTGAGATCCCTCCAGACATATGTCTCACTCAAAAAGGAACTCTGGGTTCGTAACAACATCACTCATGCCATTGATATCTAGAGACCTATTGTAGGCACGAAAGAATATCTAACAAACAAATAAACCTAAGTATAGCTTTATTTGTATGGTATGATTATAAATGAAATGAAGAAAATAAAATTTGCTCAAGATAAAAGAATATTTGCTCAGAATAAGACATGAAAGTGTATTTATATTGAAATAAACGTTTTGAACATGGGCCTATTTCACAAAAGATTCTTATTGCTTTTAGGCTTTAAAACAATAAGTGTGTTTTAAGCATTACTCTGTATTAGCACTAAAAGCTATAGTAATTTCCTCCGCAGTCCAGTTGTTCAGAACACTTCTAGGCTCATAAGGGTGGATGCTTGCTAAGTCATGTTTCATCACTTTCTCTTCAGATATGACATTGATATTCAAATTTTCCATTGCATCTTCAGTTGTTCCCTCTCTTGTCATCTTCAATTCAGGATAACTAATTCCATCTGACACAAATGTATAGGATATATGGGGAAAAGTCATTAATTCCCATTCGACCTCTGCCCCATTCAGTCGTGCTCTTCATCTCTTCTGCCTCCTTTCCATCTCTTTTCTTTTCTGCTTTGCATCTGGCCTATACCCTAAGCCAAAGCGATCCTGTTTATCAGCCAAAACCGGTACCTCAACTCGTCCGTGAAGATACTTTTCAAGTCCTCTTTCAAGCAATGCTCTCTTTCCAACTGTGAGTTCCAAGCTCATCTTTGTAGCCTTGGATATTTTTGCCCTAGGGATCCTCCCTTCTTCAATGATGAAAGTCGCATTAACAAATTCCAATGATCGAAAGGAACACTCAATTGTTTCATCATTATTTTCTATATACGGTGCACTACTAGTAACAGATGCAATAATGTCCTCCTCAGTATTTATCGTTATCAAGCGGCCCTCCGTTACCAACTTTAACTTTTGGTGCAACGATGACGGTACTGCCCCTGCTAAGTGAATCCAATGCCTCCCCAACAAGCAATTATAAGAAGGCGTAATATCCATCACAAGGAAATCTACCTCGTATATGTTTGGTCTGATCAGCAGAGGTACCTCAATCCTTCCCATCACTTTCCTCTCAGTGTCATCAAATGCCCTCACTATGTTCTGGCACGTCTTCATATGAGAGCTATCTATTGGTAACCTATTTAATGTGGACAAGGGCAAAACATTTAGCACTGACCCATTATCAATTAATACCTCCGGCAGTGTATACCCTTTGCAGCGAGTGGAAATGTGCAAAGCCTTGGTGGATCCCATGCCCCCTGGTAGTATTTTATCGTCACTGAAGGAGATGAAATTATTGGCGCTTTTGTTACTGACAAGGCAGTCTAGCTTGTTCACTGAAATATCTGCAGCGACATAGGTCTCGTTCAACACCCTCATCAATGCATTTTGGTGGACCTCTAAGTTTTGGAGCAGAGTTAGTACCAATGTGCGTGCCGGCTGCTTGTGCAACTATTCCACAACACTATACTCACTGTGTTTTAGGAACTTCAAGAATTCTTTAGTTTCGTCTTCAGTTACTGGTTTATTAACCAGTGGTTTGTCCTCTCTTTCCCTTGTTCAATCATCATGGACTTCCTTTTTTCATGCTCGACCTTTTTACTTTGCGTGCTAACCAGACTCTCCTTCCCTGGATATATCACATTACAATTGTAATTCCAAGGCACCCTTTTACTATCCTTATACGGAAAAGCTGCGGGTCTCTGGATTACAACTCTCGATGTAATTTTTGCTCCAACTTCATTAATTTTCGGTCGTGAAATAATCACCACCGGGTGATTGACCTCAGAAACCTTCTCTATCAACCCCCTTCCGAGGTGCATACATCTTCCTTCTCAGTAAACTCAAAGAACTCCAGCTCTTTGTTGTCTATTAGAGCCTATACTAGGGCCCTAAATTCATTACATGTTTCTATCTCATGGTCCTCCTCTCCGTGGAACTCACAATAGTTCCCTGCTTCTTAGGATTTTCTCCCAAAGTATTGCATGATTAGACCTTTCTCTACCATCTTCTTCAAAACCTCCCTCATTGGGGTTCTCACTTCTGCCACATCCAACTTAATTCTCCTCCCCATATTCTCGACTATTGCGTTTACTCCTTTATCAGTATGATTGGGTAACGGATTTCCTACACCAAGTGCATCATCAAATTTCACAACACCTATGTTGATGAGCCTTTCGACTACCCTCTTAAAAGAGGTGCAGTTCTCTATCGAGTGTCCCGTGATTCCAGCATGATATTCACATTGAGCACTTGCATCATACCACTTGGGTATGGGGGTTGCAATGGTTTTAAGTAGAAAGGAGATACGACATGTGCATCAAACAAACTTTTGTACAGCTCCCGATACGTTACTGGAATGGGAGTAAATTGGGGCTTCTCCGAGTTCTGCTTTGTATTGGGCTCCTGCCTTGGCGAAGCTTGCTGGCCTGTGGCTACTACTTTCGGTTGATTTACCATGATTGGTTTTGTATAACCCATGTTCGCATTGCTGACTTCATTTTCTCTTTTTCAGGACAGACCTCCTAGTGCTTTCCCATGCCTCTATCTTTCCGCACCTTATTGCATTCTCAATCATTTCACCAGACATAACTATATCCGCAAAACTCTTAGTTGCGCTTCCCAACATGTGATTAATAAAAGGTGCCTTCAAGTTATTAATAAAAAGCATGGTTGTTTTCTTTTCCAACAGTAGGGGTTGAACTTGTGTAGCAATCTCCCTCCATCTCTGAGCATATTGCCTGAAACTTTCATTTGACATTTTCTCCATGTTCTGTAATGTAATCCTATCAGGAGCTATATCTTTCACATTGCTATACAGCCTCATGAAGGCTTATGCTAAGTCTTTCCACGATTTAACTTGGCTATGATTCAACTGATTGTACCATTTGGCCGCAGCCCCAGTCAAACTTTCCTGGAAACAGTGGATCAATAACTGATCATTATTGACATGACCAGTCATTCTCTGACAAAACATCGTGATATGAGCCTCAGGGCAACTGGTTCCGTTGTATTTTTCAAATTCTGGCATTTTAAACTTCGGTGGGAGTACCAGATCTGGGACCAGGCTCAACTCATTGGCATCCATTCCGCAATGATAATCAGCGCTTTCTAACGCCCTGAATTTTTCCTTCAACCATTTATATCATTTTTCTAGTCGCTTTGGAAATTCTGCTCCTACTTTTCCTACTTCCATGACCTCATCGAAGTCAGGGATTGCAGGATTTGCCCGATGGTCTTCGGGGTTAGAACACGAGCCCGTCGGGACATTTATCGGTGCTGAAGTACTAGTCTGAAATTGGGGTTTGATACTGACAGACACCTTTTGTAGAGGCACTGGGATATCTGTTGGGGTGAAACCCAGAGGGTAAGCAAGAATCTCGCTATCATCCTCAGTATTGACCATGAGACTCTTCCCCTTTTTCGATCTTCCAACTAGTAGTTGAGTCAATTCGCTCATCATACTCCTATGAGATTCTAGCATTTGATCTTTCATATCTTGTTGGATCCTAGCTAATTGCTCTTGCATTTGCACTTGTATCTGTTCCTGCATTTTTTTCTGCATTTGCTCTAATTTTTCCAACCTTTGATCCATAACTTTGGTCTTTTTCCGTGTGTAATATTGGTGTTCCAGGGTAGCTATAATACAATTTTCAATTAATTAAGGTCTTTTTGTGAAATTTAATGCACATGATGTAATGAAATGCAAATACATGAGATTGAATGTACAACTAAAGAGACGTCGATTCTGATTCAATTCCATTTAAAAAACTTTATTAGAAAGCAAAATCCTTTACATAAAATAGATCATATATACGGCCGAGCCCTAATGCTCAAAGTTTTAACTTTCTTAAGAAGGCAAGCCAGCTCTCGACCCCGGTCTGACTTTAGCTCATACTTCACATTTAGCACATCAGCTTGAACCGTTAAGGTCTGTAAATGATTAGCCACTTCTCGAATCTGAGCCACAGCCTCGTCCATGATATAATCTCTTTCCCTGACTTGGTCTTGCGATTGACGGAGCTGTTCCTTCCACTGCTCATTATTCAACTCAAGGAATTCAATTTGGAGCTCACAATTCTGTAGCGTAGTCTCAAGTTCTTCCACTTTTCCCTTCAAATCCTCGATCCTGTTCAGGCTTGCCCTTAATTTAATATCAAAATTACGACCACGATACTGATGTAGTACCCTCTCTAACTCCGCTACCCGAGCTACCAATATCTTCTTCTCATCTTAGCCTTCAACCAAGCTCTTTTTAAAAGCATTTTCACGTGCTCGAGCATCATGTAACCTTTTCTCCCACTGATCAGCTCTAGCTTTCTCCTCCTGAATTTCCTACAGCCATTGTTCTGACGTCTTCCCCAATCCGGCAGTTCTCATTGACATACGCAGTTTCTTGTAATCAATTTTTAAGCTGTCCAAGTCTTCCTCGACCTTTCTTTTCCCTTTTCTTAACTTTTCAGCCTCGAGTTTTTGAACATCGACATCCAACCTCAAATGCATCTTTTCTTCCTCCAACTGTTCAATCTTTTTCCCTAACTCTGCATTTCTCTCTTCGAAGTCCCGTTTTACGATCTCAAGCTCGGAGGGGATTACTTGTAAGTATCCTTCCATTGCACAAACACCCTCCAAACTCGGCTCAAGGATATTATCATTAACTCTTTTACTCAACTACCCCTTGTATTCAGGAGTCGTCACTGACCCAACAGCTAATCTCTTTATCCGACGCGTCTATTTCCAAGCATTAGAAATCTCTCGAACCTTCTTCTTATAATTATTCTCCCTATCCGAGAATTCACTTTGGGCTAGTCCATATGTCATCGGCATAAACTGCATTGACCTATACTGCTTTAAAACAAGCAAAGGGACATAACCAACGGCTCCCCAAATTCTAGGCAGAGGTACCCACTCAAGACTCCCACACCGATAGAGGATCTCATCAGGAACAAACCAAGGAGCTCTCCTCTCAACGTCCTCCTCCTGAAGATTTCAGAGGAGCGCAATCCAACTTTCTTCTGATATGTCATCTCTCCTGGATGTGGCTGCTATCTCCTTTAACGGGGAGTAACTCTCGGAGAAAACCCGATAGAAAACCTTATCCACCTTCCAAAAATGGTTGTGGAACCAAGCTAACAATAACTGCGTGCACTCTATAAATCTACCTTCACCTGCCCTCCGACAGTCACTCAAATATTTGAATATCTCAGCTAGAATTGCCGGCACCGGTGTGACGCCTTTATCAAGTCGATCAAAGAAACTGGCAACTGCTTCATCTACGTGCCTTAAAGCGTTGGGGAAAATCACCAAACTCTAGATACTCAAGGCAAAGATGTCAACTTTTCTCTTTGTATCTGGATGTGCTACGATCAAGTCCCTCAAACTCACCCAAAGAATGCACCTACCATCACCTTTTTACTGAATTCAAGCTGTAACCCATTGTTCACTCATCCCAGTGATACTCATTAACTTCTTTACAAAAGCTTAGGCACTAGCAGCTTTAGAATAAACTTTGTCGACTTGAACCTTTGGAAAACGAAGCAAAGCTGTATACTCCTCCACAGTAGGCACCAAGTCCATCTTCCCAAAGGTGAAACAACTATACGTCGGGTTCCAAAACTGAACCATAGCCCGAAACAAGTACTTGTCCACCTTGATGTCGAGCAGGTAGGGTAAGTCGCCATAACTTTGATAGAACAACTGCTTAGTCTCAGCATCCCAATGAGCCCATATATCTTTCAATTCCTGGAACTCGTTTTGGGTCACATTGATGCAAGTGAAGCCTGACAACCCAGATGTATACCCCTCAACTAGGCTATCCCTTTCTCAAGTTGCATCTTCTCTGGCCACATACGGACAGCCACATTATCCTCTACTTTATCAAGGAATTCGCTCTCCATAACTAGCTTTCTAATTTAGCAACCGAATAGAAATCGACACCTCTTTAATATGAAATGACATGCAAACATAACCACGAAAAAACACAACAAGTTAGTATCGAAAAATAAAAAATCAAAGAAAATAGAAAATAATCAAACATCTAACTGGGTAATCGCTAGGGTTCAACATAACTCTACCTAGGGCGGGCTCTTAGAGTTCACTATATATAGCTCGGCTATAGAAATGGGTACCTGAATCAGTAGATTCCTCAACCCTCACCCATCATAGGCTCATGTGGATTGAGTTCAAATTAGGGGAATACATTTCCCTATGGCCACGCGGAGGTGAAAACCTCACGAAGACATAGGTACGAACGTATCCCGGAAGCAGTCCACTAGCCCATGCGGAGGTGAAAACCTCACGGAGGCATAGTTTCTCACTCCCACTTAAAAAAAGTGCGGCCACAACGGTCATGCAAGATGATGCGAGAGGATATAAAAAGCTCAAAATGCAAAACACGAATAAAATGAAAAAAACCATAAAACCTATGAAATGCAATAAGAAGGATCGTATGTTAAAACCCAAATTTTAGATTTCGTCAAAATGACAGAAAACAATTATTAGTCTCCAGTGGAGTCGCCAAGCTGTTGAAACCATTTTTTAAAGTTTTGAAAAAAATAAGGATCGACTTTAAAAACGAATTATGGAGTCGCCACCGACCTTTTTTAAGGTGTAATCGTATCACCTTGAGGTTGATCATTTTAATAATACATTTGATTTATTAAAATAATAATTTTAGGTCTACGAAAATTGAGAAAAAGGGTTTGGAAGTCAGTTACGCATGAGGAATGGTTAGCACCCCCGTAACGCCGAAAATTGGTACCAATTGATTATCGAATGTCCTATCGTTGAAAATTTGGAAGAAATTTAAAATACTGTTCCTTTAAAAATGTATGAACAATTCGAATTGGATTTTAAGGTTCACTCGCTCCAAAAAAATAAAATACCACATTCAGTACGTTAGGACATGATACTTTAAGCCTCCAAAAACTAAGATCACCTCATGATTTCCAAAACACGCGAAGCAACTCCAATTGGATTTTGAGATTCACTCGTTCCAAAGGAATGAAATACCACATCCAGTATGTTAGGACACGATATTTTAAGCCTCCAAAAACTGAGATCACCTCATCATTTCCAAAACACGGGACTAAAATTTTTAAAAGGGTATTCGGTTATTTGGTCCAATGATAAATCGAAGCCCAGCACGTTAGGGCACGATTCCTCGAATTTCTAAACACGAAACATTGCCTTGATTTGTGAAGTTTCAATACAATTGCAAAAAGCAAGTCAAAATATACTTGTTTGATTTGTTTGGAAATAAAGGACAATCGATATTGAATGAATATGGGAAATATAATCATGATGCAACAACAAGAAACAAAAATATAATTACATGTATGAACAATAATATGTGAAAACGACATGAAAGCCAATGACGACACGTGATATGCAAGACAACACAAGAACTAGGAATCAATGATATAAACAATTTAAAGACCATTAAATATAAAATTCGAAATAACTTGTGTGCATATAAAAACTGACAATGTATGAATAATTATTAAAATATATATGACGTATGAAGAAATTCAAAATAATAATATGAAACATAAACAAGTTAATTTAACTAATGATATATATATATGTATATGAAAATGGAAAAGAGAGTGTAAATGATGTATACTAAGGTACCAAAGTATTTAGAATAAATAAAATATATAATTTAAAATAAGATCCTTTAAAGAGAGCCAAATTATACATAAATAAACTTTAAAAAGAATATATACATATAATAATTTTAAAAGAGAATATTTACATAAAATAATATGAAAACAGTAATGTATATAGAATAAAGCTAATTTCATCATATATTTTATGCATAATAACATATAAGAGTTTTCAAATGTAATATCATACAAAATAAGATATAAAAAAACTCTAAAATAATGTTGAAAAAACTCTAAAATAATGTTGTTTTAAAAAAGAACAAAATGGTCAAAGTGATTTTAAATATATATAAATATATATATAAAAAAATGCTAAATGAATTTTAATAAAAAAAAAGTGAATCATGCAAATAAAACAGAAGACTCAATTAAAATAAAGTTAAAATAAAAGGGATACTTTATAAATAAAATAAACCATTGGAATTTGAAAAGGAGGGGAAAAAAAACACAAATGTGTAAGGGTCGAAAATAAAATTATTCCCAACTTCAAGACACATCACTTCAACGTGGACCAAAATGAGCAAATGCGACAGTTTCAGGGAAAAAATTGAAAAAAAAAACCAAATAAATTTAAGTGAGACTCAATCAAAAAGCACCAGAACAGGGAGGGACCAAACGCGCAAATCCCCCATTCAAAAGCAAAACGCGTGAGTCTGCTTCCTCCCAAACGGTGCTGCTTCAGTGTGTTATTTAAAATAAAAACACTGTTTTCAAAAACATTTTATTTTTGCCCCTTTTTTTAAAACCCTGATGCTTTCAAACTCTCCCTATTTCCCTTTTCCTTTTCAGCCGGACGGCTCTCAAATACCACCACTCTCGTCACACAAGCTGCCGTAGATGACCAACAGAGGGCTGAAGAACCCCTCTTGCGAGGCAAATCGAGAGGTACTCACCCTTTCCCCTTTTATTTCGTATTTTCGGATTTGAATGGAAATGAAAATAAAGCAAAAGAACAGGAAAAAGAAAATGATAAATAACCACCTTAGAAATGTTTTCTTGGCTGCTCTTTACTCTCTTTTTGGTATATTTTGTCTTTCAAAGGGAAAAAAAAAGCCCTTTACAATTAAAAATCAAAGGCTTTATAGCCAAAATACAAGCAGTTTTCGCTATTTCCTTGTCCAACTTGCAGGCCGTGAAGTTGTAGAGAACGAGGGGCGTGGAGTATGGGCGCAAACATGGAGCGGAGCAAACGGGGATCGTGCGTGGAGTGCCGACGTGGGGGTTGTGCGTGAGTGACCTAGGTTTCCCTAGGTTAACCTATTAGATTTAGATTTTGGGCCATGGGTATGGGGCTTGTGTCATGTAATTGGGTTAATTTCATTTTGGGTTTTGGGTTTGGGTTTGTATTTGGACATTTAATATTTTGTTTTATTCTTTAGTTTTTGTATGTGGATGGGCCCAGGCCAAAATTGGGTCTTACACCCATAATACATAATTTCTTTCGGAAATATCAGGGGCGATGAATTCAAGCTTTATGAGATTTGGCATTCTAAAAACAGTTGATATAAGTTAGGCAAATATGATAAATCTAAATAATAAAATATGTATCTCACCTGCATAGTATGTAAAGAAATGTACTCTGATCATATAAATAAAAATATACTAGATTTATAGATAAAACATGTTAAAAGAAATATAAATTCTTACCTTCATATAATGAAGAAAAAAGAAAAGAAAGATTTTGTTCCATGGTTAGAGACTTGAAATCTAGTTATTCAACGACTAATTTATATTAATAATTTGTTGATGATCGATTCGTATAAACAACAAGATAATAAAAATGGAGAAAAATGAACAAAAATATTGTACGTGAAAAACCTTAAAGAGGGAAAACCCACAGGCAAGGGAGGCTTCAATTTTTCACTAAATTAATAAACAAATGAGAATACAATATGGTAAAAATTAACCTAAAAGTACTAAACTTACATTACCAAATCATTGAACACAAAACTCAAAATCTCAAAGATAAACAAAACACTAAATCTCATAGGGCACTCACAAAAAGTATAAAATACTCTTCATAATTACTACGAAACTTTTACCAAAATTCAATATATGGCTACATCTTGTTGCCCTCAAAGAAGAGCCATTTTCTGGTTGGCATCACAAAACAAGGATACAAAGTCCTTTAAAATAGATTAAGATTAGAGTTCTAATCATACTAAAATATTCTTATAATAATCAGATTTTAACTAAAAAAAGATAATAGAGTTTAACTAAGAAAAGAATATTACACACCCTACATAACCTTCCATTATTCTCTTTTTGACAAATTATGTCGGACTCTTAATCATAAATGCATAGAAAAGAAATATTTAATAAGGCAATGCATTATTTTGTATACATGAATGTCCTTAATGTCATGTCCCATGAATCTTATAAATGCATAAATGAATAGTCATCCCTTGCATACAAAGAATTCATATATTACAACACATCCCCATTTTTTACTTTGGCTAAAAATTCGAGCTGTTTCCCTATTTTTTCTGTATCGGTAACCATAAACCAAAAGCAACGAAGGAAAGAAGAAAGATGAAAATGGCTAGATGGGGTTGGCAGAAAGGGAAAATGAGTTTGAGAAATTGAAAGTAAAAAGAAAAGAAAAGAGAGCAAGAGAGATGAAAGATAGGCTGCAGCAAAGGGAAAATGAAACTGAGAAAGTGGCAATGATGAGATTCTTTTAGGATTTCCTTATTTTATTTTATTTTGGGTTATGGGCCAAACAAAATCGAGCTTATTCTAAAATGTCCACGTTTTATTTTAAATTCGTTTTTCCCTTAAAAATATTAATATTTTTATTATATCTCAAGGTAAAGTGGGTATTTTTCAAATCATAAGGAGTTAGATGGATTTTTTTTTTATTAAGCTTCAACGGTTTGAATAATTTTTTATACGATTATTGTAATTTTTAATTGTTTACTAATTTTAGAAATGTTAGACAATCTAAATTTTTTATTATGTCTAAGCTTTATCTAATTTCCTTTTTAGCTTTGTTATAGAATAAAAACACAAAAAGTTAACAAAAAAAAAAAAAAAAAGCAAAGAGATGATAGCATATTTTATTTATCAATTGAAATAATATACAATGATTCTCTAAACTTATCTTGATCTTGATGGACATCCACTTAATAATATAATATTCATAACAAGTTTATCGTTACTTTTTTTCATCACGCTGTCATTATTATTGTTGTATTTAAGGTTGTTGAAACCAGATCAAATCGATTGATCGAACTGGGAATTAATTGATATACAGGTCCGAAGTAAAGAAAAAATCAATTAACTAGACTAACTGCCAATCTTTCAATTTTTTATCAAATAAATCATATTTAAAAGGAAAAGTTGACGGGTCATTAATTGAGTAACAGTCAACATTATTCGCTGATGTAACATTCCATGTATACTTAATTATTAGAGTGGCACTATTTTTGTTTTATATACTATTACATCAACAAATAGTATTAATATTATCTGTACAATTTGAAGAGTTACCTTGAGAATTCTCATTATTCTTTTATTTATTACTATGTTCCCACTTTTAATAGTCCATGATTATATCTTTTATTTTCTTTATGTTTGCATTCGCTTCGGGGAATGCACCAAATCTAGTAATAAGCTTCTAAACGCCTTAATTGATTATTTATTTCATAATCACCATCGCAAACATATGTAGATTTCAAATTAGAACCTATCTATTTATGTTGTCATGATTAATCTTCCATTATAATAAACGTAATATAATAAATAAATCATAGTAAAATATACCTAAAGGTCTTTAATATCATCGTCATCACCTACATATAAAATAATTACCCATCATGCACAGGTTTCAATTGAAGACTGAAATTGCAATAGTTCTAGAACGCAATCAACAACTACTTGAGCAGCAAATTTGGAGTAACCGTATTATAAAATAAAAGAGACTCGTGCTGATAACTTATTATAAAACAAAAAGACAGAAATTAAAGAAGGAAAAAAAAGGAGAGCAAAGAGAGAGCGCATTTTATTGATCAATCAGAATCATATACAATGCTTCTCTAAAGTCTATATTTATAAACATAAGTATAAATAAAATCAGATTCTACTTCTAATTACTACTAAAATTTTAAGTATATCAAAACTTATATTAATCTTGATGGACATCCACTTAATATTAAAATATTCATAACAAGCTTATCATTTTTTTCATCACACTGTCATTGTTGTATTTAAGGTTGTTGAAACCAATTCAAAATATTTTTTACCACACTATCATTGTTGTATTTAAGGTTGTTAAAACTAGATCAAATCGATTGGTCGAACCGGAAATTAATTGATATACAAGTTCAAAGTAAAGAAAAAATCAATTAACTAAACTAACTGTCAATCTTTCAATTTTTATCAAAAAAGTCATATTTAAATGAAAAAATTGACCGGCCATTAATTAATTAACGTTCAGTATTATTTGTTGATGTATTAGTGTGACACTATTTTTGTTTCATATGCTACTATACCAAATAATATTAATATTATAAAAATGCAACAAAAGAAATGAAAAATTCTAGAAAAAAATATAAAAAATTGAACACTAATTTTAATTTCATCACCAAAAATTACTACATATATCTAATTTCACTATTATAATCATTAATTTCATTATCAAGACTAATTTTAATCTCACCGAAACTATCATCAAAACAGCCATTAGCTTTTGTATAAAAAAGATAAACTGTTGAGGTGAATTTTTTTCTTTTCCGAAGGAAGTGAATGCCAGACGGGATGCGTACGGGGAAGTGGCTAGCTCAGTGGTATTGACTCATCAGGTCAGGTGATTTTGACCAACCCAAAGGAATATGTGACATAAATAAATTTTAAAAGGACCCACAAATGGAAGGTTACCAAGTCCCAACCTTCCCTGCATGAATGACAAATTTATGCCTTCACTCTCAAAATTCCCTCACTCACCACCAATCCACTACGCTCTCTCTCTCTCTCTCTCTCTCTCTCTCGCCACCACAACCAATAATTCCAACGCAACTCCACACTTGCCTTCATTTTGCAGACTAAACAACAAACCCAACATGCAAAACTTTCTTCTCATCGACTCATTTCATATTTATTATGCTTCTTTTCAATAAACTCATCTTTTCTTTGCTCATTTTCATTCTTCTTCTTCTTAAACAACATAAGGTGTTCTATCCATTTCCCCTCAACCAAATCAATGCAGCAGAACCAGATTTCCTCTTAGATTGTAAGTAATGCCATTTACGTCCTTACGATCTGTCGCATTAATTCAAACTCTTCTTTCTTTTTAGCATCAAGCAATATATATATATATATATATATATATATATATTTAATTCTTTTCAGAGGATCATATTCTATTTATACGTAGGATATAAGAGATGGTATTCTTATTTTCGTTACTCATATGTTTCGCTTCTATTGTTTACTCAAGGTGTAGTGACAAAACGTTGAGTGAAACTACCTTTCAAGTCCCTCCATTTAATCCTTTTATCATTAAAAAAAAAAACTAAATTGTAATAACTTTTTTCGTTTACAATTGAATATATTTCATGTCAAATACACGTTTATATCCTATTAAATGGATTGATTTAATCCTTTTAGACATTCACCCAAAATATCATGTCTTTATATGTTGTCTCATTTGTATAAACCACGATTGAGTTATTAATTTGATGATTAAATTATAAATTTCCGTGATTATAATTATTTATTCCGATAGTAATTATTTATATAGTTGCTAAATTGAATATAATTCATGCCTCATATCTAGCTCTTATATTCGAATATCAGTAAATAGTAAATCACTCTTATAGCCAAAGAACTGTTTCTTTTTTCCTTTTTTTTATAAGTATAATGATTCATTTCGGCCTTTCAATTTTATAAATAAATTTATTTTAGTCTTCTATTTTACTTTTCGTCTTTTTTAACTCTTAAGGTTATGTTATTTGTCAAATCACTACAAAATAAATAAAAAAATTACTACAAAATAAATAAAAAATTAATCTTTGTTAACTTTTTTTTGCAATATCAATAATTAATTAATTTTTAAAATTTAAAAATATTTTTTTGTAACTTTTTTTATTTTTATAATTTTAAAAATTAATTAATTGCTTCCATGACATCCACATGTATACCACATCATCAAAGTTTCTATCCATTTTGAGATGATTTGACGAACAATGTAAATTTAAAAACTAAATGAGACAAAAAATAAAATATATGCTTTTAATTTTATTTACAAAATCAAAAGGTGAAATAAATTATTATACATTTTTGATATTATTTTTTGGTATTAAAGAAAATTTTCATATAGAACATAAATGGTAACCTAATAAGAGTATACCAAATTTGACTAACTAAAAATTTGCATTCAGTTGGTTTAATAATGATAACAACAATAGTACCCAAAATTGGTAATGATGATAGTAACCGCTAGGGAAACTTTATTATTATTATTAATATTATAGAGAAAGTAAATAACTAAATATCAACGCCTATTATTTTCTATTTATCTAATATCTTATCAGCTTTATTACTTTTTTAATAGTGCAGTCGCTTTCTCTAAAAAGATATTAATATGTAATATTTCTCTAAAATTCAAGTATTAAATATATAGTAGTTAAAAATTATTTTTATTTTTTTATTTTTCATTATTTCGAAAATAAAATATTTATCTTTATATTATAAAATAAAAAAAATGTTTCGGTTAAGTTCAATTCATTACCATTTATTTCCTAAGAAACATTTATTACCATTTTTTTAAATTTAATCATCTAAACTAAATCTAAAATTAATAAGAAAAGATGTAAAATTTGGACCAACAAAAGGTGTAAGAAAAAACAGAAGAACATTTCCAAAGTGCTTTCCTTATCGAATTCTTTTATGGCAATCATTCCAACACCGTCTTAAATTAGGTGGTAGATTTGATATGTCCCATTTTCTTACATCTTCCGAGGTTTTGTATTTACCTATTTTCTCTGTTCTCATTTTCTTTTTTTCTGATTAATAATTTATTTCTCATTTCAGTTCCATATTATTGCATCTCACTGGCACCCTGCATGGCTATCTTCATATAAAGATTTCACGAGAATTGTGTTCCATCCTTAATCTTTTCTCTCTCTCTTTATTATGTTAAATCTTAAATCTCTCCAACCCCACAACCAAGACTCAAGAAATTTCCTTCTCTTTCATTTCTTATCTAATTCTTTTGCTGTCTCAGTCTTCAGGCAAGAGTTCATATATTGTGTAGCAAAGCTTAACTTGGCCAACTTTGAGTAGAACAAATTTTGGGATTTTATTTTTCTTTTGCTTGGTAGATTTGATCTTAAAGGTTACATTGATTTTCTTTTCTTGCTTCACTATATAATATATAAACTTACAAGGGGGAAGGGGATTGAATTATCTAGATTCGAACCATGAACCTAAGTTTATTAAGATTTCAAATCAACAGAAGTCTTGTCATTGAACAAGTGGTTTGATGGACATATATATATATGTGTGTGTGTGTGTTTGTGTGTGTGTTGCTTTTAAGTGTGTTAAGATTGTGTTAAGGTTGATTCTCTTAGTTTAATTTGAAACTTTCAATGTCTTACTTTATGCATGAATAGATTGGGTTTTTTTTTTTGGAGATATTGAATATATATTTTTCAGTTATATGATGTTGTTTATACAATTTTTTATATTGGAGTTTGTTCTGAATGAAAGAAATCTTGGGCTTAGTTATTACAACAGTTTTTTTTTTTTTTTTACATCAATTTTTTTGTATCCCATTTTATATGTCATCATTTCCTATGTTTTTCTCCTTTTTTCTCGAGGTATTTGAATAACAATTTGTGTATTTAGGCAATTATAAGTTTATATCTGCAGTGGAAATCTTATTAGCTGTTGGTACATAATCACTGGCCTCTTAATCTTTTTGATTGCTATGTTTTAATTTACTAAAATACAAATGTAGGACATAAAACCGGCATTGGTAGTCGAGTTCGAGACCGAGCCTATGCCTGGAAATAAGTACAATGGTAATTCAAACCATATTCCGACTCGTGTTGAACGTCTCTTGCGAGAAAGAGTGTTGAGGGAGCAAAGGAAGAGCATTAGAGCTTCACAGTCGAATGAAGTGAGTGATAATCATAGGGGGGATGAAGTATCTGAGAATGGCCAGTGTTATCGAGAAGGTGACAACTCCGGTGTTGCTTTTGTCAAACAATACTTGGAAGAGGCTGGAGCTGCAAGGCCTTTCCGGCAACGACTTCTGGTAGTCGCGAATAGGCTTCCTGTTTCTGCTGTCCGGAGAGGTGAAGACTCATGGTCTTTGGACATAAGTGCTGGAGGTCTAGTGAGTGCTCTCTTGGGTATGATATCGACTACATTGTCTACTTGGTTCATATGCCAACATTGCTACATTTTCTATTAAAGGAATCTAATGGTTCTAGATGAAATTTATAGGTGTGAAGGAGTTTGAGGCAAGGTGGATTGGATGGGCCGGTGTAAACGTCCCTGATGAGATTGGACAAAAGGCGCTTACTAAAGCATTAGCTGAAAAGGTAGTTGCAATTCAAACTTTCTTCTTAGGAAACAATTTGATTATATGTGATAGAGACCGATTTAGATCGAATGCACTTACCATCGCAGCGGTGTATCCCGGTCTTCCTTGATGAAGAGATTGTTCATCAGTACTACAATGGTTATTGCAACAATATTTTGTGGCCTCTCTTTCACTACCTCGGACTTCCACAAGAAGATCGTCTTGCTACAACGAGAAGTTTCCAGTCCCAGTTTGCAGCATACAAGAAAGCGAATCAAATGTTTGCAGATGTCGTAAATGCACACTATGAAGAGGGTGATGTTGTATGGTGCCATGACTACCACCTCATGTATCTTCCAGAATGCCTTAAGAAATACGACACGAAAATGAAAGTCGGCTGGTTTCTCCATACACCATTCCCTTCTTCGGAAATTCATAGGACACTGCCATCCCGATATGAACTTTTGCGTTCTGTTCTCGCGGCTGACTTGGTCGGGTAAGTTCTGCTGCATTTTTACGGACTTTAAATTTCTTAATTGACTATTAATGTACTTCCTTCGTTGCCTGTTCCAGTTTTCATACCTATGACTATGCCAGACATTTTGTGAGTGCTTGTACTCGAATTCTAGGACTTGAAGGGACACCTGAAGGGGTTGAGGATCAAGGGAAGCTGACCCGTGTTGCTGCAGTATGTTCAGATTCTTATATGTTTTCACTTATTGTTCCTATGCCTTTGTTTTTCAGTTCTTTAATTGCTTGAAACTTCAGTTTCCTATTGGGATCGACTCGGATCGGTTCATACGAGCTCTTGAGCTTCCTCAGGTCCAAGAACACATCAAAGAATTGAAAGAACGGTTTTCTGGCCGAAAGGTAGATGCTCATTTACCTTAAATGGCATTTTTATGCACTTAAATTTCTTCATTTACCTTATGTCCGGCACTCACATTCAAATTCAAGTAACATAGTTAGTTGTTGTCTGTGTGCTTATTTTTTTGACTGTCCAGGTAATGCTTGGAGTTGATCGTCTTGATATGATTAAAGGAATTCCTCAAAAGCTGCTGGCATTTGAAAAGTTCCTTGAGGAAAATCCGTACTGGCGTGATAAAGTTGTTTTGCTGCAAATTGCAGTGCCAACAAGAACTGATGTTCCCGAGTGTACGTTCCTTTCTTTCTCTTGTTTCGATTTGTGCTCCAATACCTTTTTTTAATATGTTTTCCTTAATGTGATTCTTTGTTTCTCACTGTTGTTAACAGACCAGAAACTTACAAGCCAGGTTCATGAAATCGTTGGACGTATTAATGGCCGATTTGGAACATTGACTGCTGTTCCAATACATCACCTGGTCTGTCTTTGTCATCCAAAACTGACACTTAATGCGCTTGATATGTTTTCTTCATATTTTAGCTTCATCCATACTTCGATTCAAATCATTTTCCATGTATGATTTCTGAGTAGTTGAGTAGTCTCCTTTTCCTTTGGACTTACAGTAAACTCAAAGATTTATCATAATCTGTTTGTATGCCCCAAATGTTGAATCATTACTAAAATGAATTATTGTACTTATAATGAGTCAGATTTCAGGTTGTGTATATATGTTGTAACCTGAAATGAATGTTTCTTAATGTGTTATAATTGAAGTCATGTATGATCATCTGTTTCTCGGTTTCATCTATGGGTTTCTACAGATGTTAGAAGTTTGGACTGTATGTTTTCTTTGTTTTCATGGATTTTAATCACTGGGGAAATCTTCTAATACATATCTTTTCGGTGTTTACAGGACTGTTCGCTTGACTTTCATGCACTATGTGCATTATATGCTGTTACAGGTACTGGTTCAATCACCAATGAGCTTTTCGAAATTAGTCTCATTCTTCTGAATTTTAAGTTGCATCCTATGTCAATTGATTTCGTTTCTGCTGTACTTGCATCTTCAGTTAGTACTCAAGGCGCGAACATAGATCCTGGTTTCACTTCAGTATATACTCATTATGTTTTGGGACATTAAAGAATCATATATTGCCTACTGTTCTTCAGAAACTTCCTTTGAATGCTGCATTTAGAGATTCTATTATGAAGTTATTGTTGTTACCATTAATACTAGCTTTATCCATCACATTTACCATGCATTGGAACTTGTTCATGTACTATCCCGTAACCTGAAATGTTGATTGATTACGATCACAGAGTTAGCAAGCGTGCCAATAGAATCCTTCAACTTCCTTTAATTGTTTCTTGGTTGTCCATTTTAGAATCATTCAATCGCGTAACTCAGAATGTCATGAGCTTTTACTGATTTGTTCTAGAGAATGGTTATTAGTACTGAAATATTCATTAAATTTGGTTATCCATTGCAGATGTAGCACTTGTGACATCTTTACGGGACGGCATGAACCTCGTCAGTTACGAGTTTGTTGCTTGCCAAGAGGCGAAAAAAGGGGTCCTCATTCTCAGTGAAGTAATTACTTGCTAGTTTTAATGTTTTTGTACCGTGCTTTTTGGGGTTGAATGAAAGTAGTTTCCACCGAACTTGATTTTCTTGCTACATAGACTCCTTATATGGTAATGAACATTCTTGCTATTGAAGTAACAGTTATAATGCTTTCAATATCCTTGATGTATCTTGCAGTTTGCTGGTGCTGCACAATCTCTGGGTGCTGGTGCGATCTTAGTGAATCCTTGGAACATCACTGAAGTGGCTGCTTCGATCGGCCAAGCTTTGAACATGCCGGCCGAAGAAAGGGAAAAACGACACTGCCATAACTTTCATCATGTGACAGAGCATACAGCTCAAGAATGGGCTGAAACATTTGTAAGGTATGCATACAATTTGAAATATATCCTTCAGTTTTCTTTTTCTTGTATTAGAGTTCTGAAACTCTTTACAATATGTCCGTTTCCCTTTGTAACCAATGTTCGGTTTGGTTGGAATCTTTATCATGGTAAGTATTTGACTTGCTCATTTTGGGAAATTTATTTACTATTATCCCATATTAGTTGATGAAGTTTGGAATTGCCAAATTCAGCCTCCGCCTCTCGGACATTTGCTTGTAGCTTAGGTGCCTTAATAAGAATGTAAAAGCTAGAGAATATTTGCACTAATTCTTTCTGTTCAATCCTAAGATATTATCATTGTAATTGTAGTGAACTGAACGATACGGTTGTTGAAGCACAACTAAGGACAAGCAAAGTGCCTCCAGAGCTTCCACAAAACGATGCAATGGAATGTTACTTGTTGTCTAGCAATCGACTGGTAATACTGGTATGATCAGTTAATCTAAAATCTGTCATCGTTAAAAATTGCCCCTCAGGTTGTAAAATGCTTTACCCAAAGTCTGCAAGTATATGATACAAGTCAAGCCATAAGACTTACGAGGATTTTTGCCACATTTCTTATTGTATCGATATCAATAAATCCACTGTGCTAAGTTGAGTATGCTTGCCATGTTTACCTCATCTTTGGGATGGTCTGAAACTCAGGGTTTTAACACAACATTAACCGAACCAGTGGATACTCCGGGGAGTAGAGGTGATCAAATCAAAGAAATGGAACTTAAATTGCATCCAGAGTTGAGAGAACCCTTAACAGCCCTCTGTAATGATCCGAAGACAACAATAGTTGTCCTCAGTGGGAGTGACAGATGTGTCTTGGATAAGGTATGCTAGGACTTATGTCTTTCTTCCTGGTCTAAGCCCCGGTTCATCCTCCACTGAAACGAACTGATTGCTCTCGCAGAACTTTGGAGAGTATAACCTGTGGTTGGCTGCAGAAAACGGTATGTTTCTACGACATACAAAGGGAGACTGGATGACGACAATGCCGGAACACTTGAATTTGGAATGGATTGATAGTGTGAAGGTAACCAAATTATACTTGCACAAACACTTCATCAAGTTTCTCTTTTCCACCTGCCTCTTCTAACAAAAGCCAATGGCATGTTGGCAGCATGTTTTTGAGTATTTCACTGAAAGAACACCGAGATCGCATTTCGATTTCCGGGATACATCGCTTGTATGGAATTACAAATATGCAGGTACTCAGCCTGTTTTGTTTCCAAGCTTGATCTCAGATCAATTCCAACCCTGTTTGTCCAATCCTTCCTCATGTTTTCCTTTCATGTTACTTTGCCTGTAGATATTGAATTCGGAAGACTTCAAGCAAGAGACATGCTGCAGCATCTCTGGACTGGACCAATTTCAAATGCATCTGTCGATGTCGTTCAGGGAAGCCGATCGGTTGAGGTACGAGCAGTTGGCGTTACAAAGGTAACTGCCTATTCACCATACACATACTTTTAGTAGCAGTTTTGGAGATGCATGCTTGCCTGTATGATAACTTCGTTTTAAACCAGGGGGCAGCCATTGATCGTATTTTAGGAGAGATCGTTCACACTACATCGATGACAACTCCGATCGACTATGTTCTTTGCATCGGACATTTTCTGGGGAAGGTAACCTTCTCATCAATCTTTGCTTCATGCAAATTCATATTCAAATCATTTGAACAACTTAGAGCTGTGGTTATCTTTGTTCTAGGATAATGAACAAATAGATCTAATTGAGGTATAGTTATTTACGTTGCTTCGACTCTTTACTTTTCTTGAAGTACTCATGTCCGTCACCTATAACCTATGTCGATGTGATCATTTTTCATCACTTCACCAGGATGAAGATGTTTACACCTTTTTCGAACCCGAGCTGCCTTTCGATGCATTGGGCATAGCAAGAAGCAAGCCATTTGATGGACCACGGTTATTACCTGCTGAAAGAAGGCCTCCATTGAAGCTCCCAGCAAGCAAAAGTGGAGCTAAATCATCATTACAAAAAAAGACACAACCACCATTCCCGGCTCCCGATAGAAGAACTAGTAGTTATTATAGCTGTGGGAGTTTGCTGAGGCATCCGTCGGTGCCAGAAAAGATCTCATGGAGTGTGCTTGATCTCAAAGGAGATAACTACTTCTCCTGCGCTGTTGGACGGACTCGGACTAGTGCTCGATATTTGCTTGGTTCGTCAGATGATGTTGTCTCATTCCTGAATAGGCTAGCGAATGCCTCTTCTTCATGTGACTTGGTGTTTGGAACAGATTCGCTGCACTTACATCCAACACATATCCGTACATCAGTATAGGGTACCATCCATCGAATATATGAAAACTTTAGGGAAGAGAAGAGTATAACCGTATCGGAAACATACAATAACTGAAACTTTTGTTTTGAGTCCAGATAACTTGGTTGAATATATTGGAAGCGGAGTATGTTTTATTTGCAAGCCACAACCAGAAAACAAACTATTCTATAAACAATTATTATACAAGTTTCCTTTTATAAAAATTTATGTTATTGTTGTGCACTGCCAATATTTAATGGGTTATTTTTATTCATTAGATTTTATTGTTTTTATTAATAAAAGTTTATTTCTCAATAATTCTTTTGTATATTAAAATATAATATAAAAGCATATAAAACCTTTTTTTTTTAAACTTTATGAGAAATTATACAGTGTATTTATTCATTGTACATTTATATATTAGTGCAAGAACGGTACTATGAGGTTGTTTACCGACAAAGGAGTCATATCAAGGTCAATGATCTAATTTTTTATGCTAGAAGAAATTTTTGCAGAAAAAAACGTATGTCAAATTTGTAGTTTATTATTTTTGTATTAACTAGTGCTCATGGTTATGTTTTTTTTTAAAGTTAATTACATTAATTGATTGAATCTTAATTAAGTTGGCATTGATCTTATTATTAGTACAACAAAATTTACGTTCTAACATATTAAAATACATTTATCTTCCTATTAAAAAAGAAAAAGGAAGATATGCAAATGCAAGATCGAGAAAGTTCTATTAATAGACTTAAACAATCCTTATTTTTTCAATAATGATGATATTGTTTAGATTTTTTTTTTTTTTTTTTTGAAATGATATTGTTTAGATATTAGTTAAACATGTTTTTGTCCAATATTATGACCAAAATATTTGGTCGAGTCTTTTTAAATTAAAAAGTTGTGTCATTAAATTTAATAATATTTTTAAAATGTTGGATTAAAATAATTTTTTAAATATAAAATGAACTTGAAAAGTAATATCTTTTTAAAATGACTGAATTTTTTTACTACAAAAATTTTTTTTGTTCTTTTTCATGAAAATATATAAGTGTACAAGAATAGTCAACTAACTTTGTAATTGGTTTACTTTTGGTTATCTTTTCGATTTAATAATTTTATCTTTTGAAATTAAATATTTTAATTGGTCTCATATTTTTTTGTCGTTTACTTAGTAATTAAAGTTTAACATGGGCTTTTTTTTTACCTAATAGTAATTTTATCCCTATAATATTTACACATTTTACTAATTTGATCTTAATTTTTAAAATTTTTTTTATCATTTTCAATAAAAATTAAAAATATTTAAAAATATATAAATTATAAATTATAAATAAAAAACCAAAACATATGTATTAAAATTTCAGAAAAACATATGTATTAAAGACTCAAAAATATATGTTAATAAAAAAACCACACTATATTCCCCTCTTTGATTTCCTTTGAGACTACTGTTTAAGTTCATTAAAGTTATTAATATTAGGGTAAATTACAGTGAAATTACAAATTATTAATTTCTATTTTAGTCACTCAATTATAAAAAAAAGTTATAAAACGGTGACTTAATTAATGGGATTTAATTTTTTAGTTTTTTTTTATATTTGTTGTTAAAATGTAAATGGAAGAATGATATGAATTTTTTACGATCTCCTAATTTCCAGCTAAGATTAAATAAATAAAATGGGACTTAAAACCCTACTCCTTTTGTTGGAAAAATGGTTTAAAAAACAGTATTTTTAAGCATAATGGAAGATTAATTTAAAAATAATAATTAAAATGATCAAAACTCGATTTGATTCTAAAAAATTAATTTTTTTTTGAATTTTGAGTTAATCGAATAAGTCAACTCAAATAAATAATTCATGTTTTAAGTTCGAATCGAGTTGAATTTTACAATCTGAATAATTCTAACAACATATTGGTGTAAATAGTATTTTAGTCCCTATCAATTTTGAAAATGAACAAATTGGTTTTTCTTAACAAAAAAATTACAAAAAAAATCAAAATTTATATATATATATTTAAAAATATAATAATTTTTAAAAAATCTAAAAAATATATAAAAGAAGTTAAAATTTTAAAAATTTTCTAAAATAATAATTTTTGGGATTTAAATAAGTTAATTAATAATTCAAGGTTTCAAAATTATGTACTCTAATATGAAATTAGTTATACTGTAATAAAATTTTAATTTGACATTTTTAATTTTCTTTAATTTAACTTGAACAATTTCACTAGATTCGATTCGACTCGAATTTCATTTTACTCGACTCGATTAAAAAAATTCAAATCGAGTTAGAGTGACAAAATATGACTCATCAACTTGATTAACTTAAAATTTTTTCACTTGATTCAATTAAATGTTCACCCCTAAAAACCAAGCCTTGTAATATTTACAACAATAAACTTTTAACTGAAAATGTATTGTACTTTGTATGAGGCGGTCTAAGTCGATTCTGCTTTCTACTGAACAGCCTTCTTCGCTATCCCTGAACCCCAAATTGCTTTGACTATGGACTCAAACAAAGTGAACCAAATGTACAAAAAAATTGTTCTTAACTTTCAGTGGAAAGTTAAATCTCTCAAAATAATCGGAAACTACGAGTTTTCACAGAAAATAGAATTTACTCTTGAAAATAAATTACCACAATTTTCTGAAAAAATAATGGCGATCAACAATGTATTGTATGTTAAATACTTTAGCTCCTAGCTCCTATTTATAGAGAAACAATACAAGAGCTCTCTTGAACAATCTGTAATTAAATAATAATATTTTAATAGAAAATATGAATTCTACTACAAGTAGAATACATAGGGGCAACAACTTCCTAGGAAATATTAGGGTTCCGCCTTACTAATTTATTGGGCTTGAGTCGTTCATATATTGAGTACAATTATATGTGTTATCTAGACTTTTATCCAATACTTAAAATTAATCCAATCCAATAACTATTTTCTATTTTCCAAATGTTATTTGTTTAATTACATTAATTTCCCAGATAAATTCTTTTCTTAATTCCATTAAAATTATAATAATTTTACTATATTAGAATCTATATATTAGAATATATGAAGAAATATATTTAATTGTTTTATTCAATAAATCCACAGACTTTGTTTTAGTACAAGGCAAAAGCGTGAGCAGTTAATGGGTTAGTGCCAGGAAATATTAGAGCCACTCGTCGAAGTTTGCATTGCCGTTGGGTGTTAACCTTGTGTCGTTAGTCGATTCTGATGTGAAAGGCAGCAAATATCTTTCCATAGCGGTGAAAGGCAGCAAATATCTTTCCATAGCGGCTCTATCTCCCAGTGAACAATGACTTTTCAAGAGATGATTGAGGACCATCTTTTGTTTGTTGTTATGATAACTTCACGAGAAATACGAGTAGATTCCAATTTAACCAGGAGGTGTCGGAGAAGAACCAGTCGTGAATTTGGGGTCCGTACGAAGACACAAACTTGTAATAAGAGATGTTGAGTTTTCCGACCCTGTTATTCCAATGGCTCCCACAAACATACATGTTCTATGGTTGACTAGAAAGGAAAGGCCAATGTTACTGCTCTTGACATTCAGGTGGTGATTCATCGCAGGAGTGTTACTGAAATTGGTTACCAACGTACTACCAACCAATACGTTTGTGTGAACTTGTTTGTTCAAAGGACCATACTGAGAAGTCATAGTTACGAACATCCAACAAAAGTCCACACATTTTAAAACTTTAGTAGGATCTGATTTTTTGCCAAAAAAGCATATTTGATTTATGTGTTTCCATATCTACCAAAAAAATAATCAATTTTTTCTTAATAAGATCTATCGGTTCTTTTTGTTGGCAACCAAGATTATTCACCCACTGTAACCCCCATTCCCTCAAGTGAGGAAAGGTTCGCTATCAACTCTTAGGCCTAGTTTCAAGCCGAACCAAACAACGCATGCAAATGTGCCTATTTGGAATAAATTATCAAACGTTTATTGTTCTACATGGCATATTGGGCATATGTTATCAAAGCCTAACATTCAAGTAATATCATAATCATGCTTGCTAATATGTAAATGATGTTGGTAAGTATATGAATTAATTTATCTATCTGAAAAAGATAGTAATTAACGGACACATTATTTGAATAGTGCATGTTTAATTTCTTAATAATTGAATTAGAAATTATATTTATCAATATTGTTACCTTGTATCACCCCTAAGTATGATGCCTGCATATGAAACCTTGAAGATTAAACATAAATATATGCAAAAGAAACTAAAAGGTTAAAAGTGGGACATCATAGTTTATAGATTTCGGGTTAGTAAATTGTCAAATTGCCACTAGTCCACCGTAACATTCCTTAGCGTTGGATGATCGTAAGTTAGGGAGAAGTAATTATTCTAGCTCTTCATGTCATTGTGATTAAAACTTGTGTTATTGTCTGCTGCTTTACATTCTGTGTTAACATTTTTAGTTCTTGTGCAAACTTAGTTAATTTTAGTTAGAATAGTTAGTTAATTCATATTCACTTTTATTTAACTTCATCACCAACTTGTTAGTTGATAATTTCACAATTATTGTCCTACATATACAGTTCTGTGGAGACGATAACTCTATACTTATTATTTTATTACTTGTTGATGATTGTGTACACTTGCACATCATTCGATAATCCTGCGACACTTATTTGATTTCGAGTTGATTTTTCAATGTACGTAAGCCGATACAAGACTCAGGAAACATAACACCCCAAACCGGCTTAGATATTATGACCAGATCTGGAGACATTACTGCAATTTATAAAAAAAATAAAAAAATTCAGGATTTGTTTGACTTGTAAAACATTTCTAGCTCTTGTTAAGGAAAATTTGAGTTTGTTTAGGAAAAATACCTAACTATTTTGATAAATTTGTCGATTATTTACTTGTAGAATAAATTTTATTTATATCTACTATTTATATTATTAAATTAAACTTCACATTTTGTACTATTTATATTATTGAATTGTTTAATCATATTGAATCTTTATAATTTTTTGTTAAAATTGTATTATTGATGGTGCTATAAAGTATTCATGTTAAAATTTTATGTTTGTATCAATTTCACATTTTATCTTTAAGATAAATTTTATTAAAAAATCACATTTTTTAATTTCAAAATACATAGTGACAAGAATTAGAAGATAATTGAAGCAACTAAGCAAGTAAAGAAGCTAACTCATATTTAAAAGATTAATAAATAGATTGAGGGGATGAAAGTTAACAACAAATTTGATGGTGGGCAAATTTGATTACGTTGTGGGGACAATGATTACAAGGACTCAAAATCATTTTTTTCAATTTGACTCAAACAAATATATTCAATTTGATTCGATTCGATTTGAATTTCATTTCACTCGACTCGATTCGAGAAAATTTTAAATCGAGTTAGGATGATAAAATATGATTCGTCAACTCAATTAACTCGAAATTTTTGCATTCAATTCAATTCGATCGAACGTTCACCCCTAAATGATTCAAACCGCAAAAATTATTAGGTCAAAATTCTATATAATATAATATTTGACTCGTAAATTATTTACGAACTCAGTAATCAGATTTGTCGTCCCGAAACTATAGTTTTTGACACCACTGGAAAATGGGTTGTTACATCATATAACATGTTTCAATTTATTTTCATACCAGATATCACATATCAATTAAATCATGCTACTTTCTATTTTATTCAATTCAGTCCACTATCTTGATATTCAATCTCAAACATACCAGATTAATTCATACGACTATTTTCAATTCAACTCAATAGTACATTATGCAGAATATCATGAATTTGCAATAATTATATTGATTTCAAATCTTAGAAATACAAACCGTGATCGTGCGTCACTCGACGACAACTTTCATTTTTCTTTCTCTCTTGACAACTCGACCTGATCTTTCGTTGAATCAATTACCGAAAGTCTTAAGAATTTCAAACTTTTCTTTCTTTTTCACCTTCAATGGAAGGTGAGCTTTTAGGAAAGAAGATGATCTTTTGTCATCTTCCACTAACATTTCTCTTTATAGGTAGATTAATACTTGATTAGTTTAATTTAATCATATTTTATACTTAATAAATCTTAATTTATTCATAATTTATTCTTTAATGGAAATCATCATCAAAATCCAATAATATATATTCAAAAATTGTTTATTAACTATTTTAGTCCCTTAGATAATAGTTATTTAAATCCCAAAGTATTTTCCTAATTAAAACTCTATAGTGATTAGGCTTTTACAATTTAGTCCTTGAGCCTTAATTAACAAAATTTTCGACTAAATTACTTAATCAAAATTCAGTATATTTTTACATCAACTCCAAAAATACTTCTATTTAATATTTACATACTTGTTTTACGGAAATGAGGTTCCAGAACTACATTTTTCGACACCATTTGATTTTCAATCATTATAGGAGGTCCATCAGGAAAGAACTAAAGGTCAAATGATGCACGATTTGTTTTGGCCAGCAGACAATCCCACACTGACCCCTAGTTTTTGAGTACTAGTTCCCTAGAAACATTTGGTTGGGTGTAGAGCTTTAATGACTTTATTGAAATGTATGGCTTCGATGTTCTTGGCAACGATCTATTTGTGACACCGCAACCTCAATTGACTTAGCCAACTCAAAATGAAGAAAATGAAGATGAAAGGTACTATTCTGGAAATGAAAACAATCTAAATATTCATCATGAGCAACCTAATTGACATAGAGTGTAACAACCCATTTTTAGTGAAATCGAAATAGTGGTTTCGGGACCACAAATTCGAGTCCTAAAAGAAAAAAATATTTTAATATTATTTTATGGTCTAAATTATGTTATAAATATTGTATGAAAATTTCATTAGAAAAATTTTACTGATTACATGTTTAATTGATAAAAGGACCAAATTGCATGAAATGAAAAAGTTGAGTTCTAGTAGCTATAAGTATCAAATAACTATGGAATTCAAAATTGGAGGTCCTTATATGACAAACAGACCATTAAGAGGAGTTAGTAGATAAGTATGCTTAGTCATCCATGGAAAATCAAGTAAAGAAAAGGACTAAATTGGAAAGTAAAAATAATAAATGATGATAAATAATTAAATAAAGAAAATATCATCTTTTTCATCATCTTTCCCAAGTAGTTTTACATGGAAACCCTAGTTAGAAGAGCTTGAAGGTAGCAAGCTTATTTGGCTTAATTAGGTTAGTATTCAAGTCACGTTTTTAGTAATTTTTATGTTTCCGAGATCGTAATAGCTTAATTTGGCTATTTTGAGGATTAATTTGTAAATTTATCAAAGTAATAGGGTTTTTCCATGATGAATATAGTTGAATTATGAAGTTTTATGGTAGAAAATGAAAGGTTGTTGATAGATAAATAACTTTTGAAAAGGGAATTTTGATGAAATTATGATTTAGGGACTAAATTGAAAAGTTGTAAAATTCATAGAAAAATTCTAAATTTTATGAAATACATGGGCTGCTATTGTGATATGTAAAAATCGACTAGGCTTGGAACAAGGATTAAATTGCATGAATTTCATTTTCTGAGCTGAGGGATGAAATCATAATTAAATAAAAGTATAGGGGCAAAATGGTAATTTTGTCTAATATGTGAATTGAATTGAATATGAATTTTATTAAATTAAGATAAATTTACTCGTATAGATCCGGATAGACCAAATACGGAGCTAGATCGAAGTAAAGAAAAAGTAACGGATTAATAGCATACAAGTTCACGAACATTGTCGAGGTAAGTTCGTGTAACTAAATTGTATAATTATATGTTTGAATTGAACATTATGTATGTGTGTTGTGTAATTGACATGTATGAGATTAAGTCACATATCTTAAAATGTCCGGTAAGTATTAAGTCCTATTTGGATAAATGAAATTAGATGGACACAGAGTTCCCGAATTGGTTGTGATCCTGCATATGTTGCGAACACACCATAGCTTGAAAGAGCATCCCATTATTAGCCCCCTCAAGCTTCTTGCTATATGTTTATTGCAAGCTTCATGTTAATAGCTCTTCGGAGCATCCCGATCGGTTGTGATCCTACATTTGTTGTGGACACACCACAGCTCTTATGAGCGCCCCGATATATGGCTCTTCGTGAGCTTCCCGATTAAAAGTTCTTTCGGAGCTTCCTGATTAATGGCTCTCTGGAGCTTCCCAATATGGCTCGCTTGAACTTCCTGATATATAGTTATCCGGAGCTTCCTGTTGATGGCTCTTCCCGTTATTGGCTCACATGAGCTTCCAAATTATGGTTCTTATGAGCTTCCCAATATACAGCTTGGATAACCTTCCCGTACATGGCTCATATGAGCTTCCTATTATATGGCTCGAGAGAGGGCTTCCCGTTTATGTGCTTGTATGAGCATTCCTGGATATGAATTGATGAATTTCAGTTTTGTACACTTCGAATGTACTACTTGTGTATCCATCGATATTTCAAATAAAGTCAACGTGCAAAGTTTCGACATGGATAATCTGAACTTGAGATGAATTATTATGGAAATGTACATGTTATATGAATATTTGATGTGGAAAGCATATATATATAATTTGTTACATGATGAGCTTATCCTTGTTTCTTGATATTCCCATAAAGTACATGACTAACTTGTTTCTTGAGATTATATGTGTTTAGGCAAATTGCCAAATTTTCTTTGGATGAAATTTGCATGCTTACTTTAAATATAAATAAATGGTAAGTTAAATTCATGTTATTCGAACTTACTAAGTATAATAAGCTTACCCTATATTATTTTTCCTATCTGATAGTAATTCAGAAGCTCGAAGTGGTTGGAAGCTGGTTGGAGCATCATCACACTATTCTTCGGCTCATTTTGGTATATGTAACGAACTAAATTTTGGTATAATGGCATGCATAGGTTCAATTGGGCCATTGATGGAAAATATGTGTTTTGGTTATAAATAGCCATTGGAATGGCTTGAGTTAAACATACTTTTGTTAAGTATATATTTGTGTGGCTTCTTCATTTTTTGTGTTTGATGTGGTTGAGTGATGGATAAGTTATAGGCATATTGATGTATGAGATGAGATAGTATAGTTGGTATAAGTAAACAAATAGATGTTTTCATTAATATGGTAAATTTTAATGATGAGAAATAATGATATATGACATGTTTATGACTTAATTTTGGTTAGTTTAAATGTCTTGGATTGGTTTTTGAATGTGTTAAAATGTTAGTGTAGGTGGATGACCAAATGGGTGAGGAATATAACTTGGAAATGGTCGTATTTCGTTTACACGGGCTGGGACATAACCGTGTACCCCATTTTGAGTGCCCACACGGCCTGAGACACAGGCATTTCTCTTGGCCGTGTGAGCCACACGGCCTGACCACACGAGCATGTGTACCCTATACCTAAGAAAAATTTTAAAATTTCGAGAAAAATTCTCTGAGTACCCAGTTTTGTCTCGACTTGTTTCTAATGTATGTTTTGGGCCTCGAGGGCTCATATAAGGGACTTTATGAATAATATTTGACATGGATGTTAAATAATTTGAAATGTCTGTTTTTGATCTATTTATTTCAGTAATACTTCGTAACCCTATTTCGACGACAGATACGGGTTAGGGGTGTTACATAAAGACCACCACAGAGATCCACACCTAGAACGACACTGTCAAACCATATCTTTTTATACTTGTATTTTCCAGTGTTCGTGTTTTGCCATTAATGCATTAATGTTAAGTAATTTTTCATTAATATAATAATTTTAGTATTTTTTATTTTTTAGTTTTAATTTTGAGTATTTTAATTTTTAGTTTATTTATTAATTATTAATCAAGTAATTCTCACCTTTAATTATTTTGATAATTTTACCAATAACATAGGGTTATATAGTATACATAATAGTTAAGAATTACATCGTATTTCCAAAGAAAAAAAACTTGTCTTGGATAAAGATTCGATGCGGACACTAGTTCTGACTGTGGCCAACATTTCTGACAGTTTGCAGCTTTTTGGTTCATGTCGTTCCCTAGTATCCATATCCATCTGAATCCATCTTGATTACGAGAAACCATGGATTTCTAACCATATGCCCAAATTTGGTATCATCTCAGTTGTAGGCGATGGCATTTTCTAAATCCCTTTATCCGTTATTAGTGGGAAGTCATTTTCTGATACTCGGAGAATTCACTACAACTTGTAAACTTTTCCAAAATCTTGCATCTAGTTGACATTGATATGTGCACATGCAACCATTACATAATTGCATGGGTACCGAATAGTGTGGAACTTACCACAATCACATTTCCAAATACTAAAATCAACCTAGAGGATTCCTGCTCAGTGAACAACAAACTTGGTCACCTGGAATGTTTCATTTTATTGACAATATATTTGTACACTCATCGAGCTCACTTTGTGTCAATTGACTTCAATCGCCTTTGTCAACTCCTGGCAATAAATGTGGCCTTTTGCCATCAAATTCTCTTGTTTATGCCACTTCCATAAGATGTATGTGGTGAGCCTGTAGTAAGTTGCTGAGAAGACAACCTATATAGGAAAATGATAAACCTTAAGGACAACATTGATAGACTCCGCAAGGTTTGTTGTCATATGCTTGTACTAAGTCCCGTCATCGAAACATTATGCCTACCACTCTAGATCCATCTCTTTGAAAATTTGATTGTTTCTTGACCAAGTTCGCTAGCAATATGCATCATCCTTTGGTTGAAGCGATGATGTTGTAACTCGTAACCTTGCAAATGTATTCATGAAATATTGTTATAATTGGCTAGCCTAAAGTAATAATAAATATTACAAATAAGAAGAAGAAATGATGATGCAAATTGGTTTAGAGTATTACCCATGTTTACAACTTCTTTACACAACTCTGCATTCTTAAAATTTTTATAAAAGTTGCTTGGATTGTGCCTGATGTAGTATCTTGACCACCACAGAAGACCTGATCTTTGGATTGCAGCGATGATCCCTTTCGATTTATTAGAAATTATACAAATATTGTATTGTTGAATAAGATGCCTTTGCAAGTTCCTAAGGAAGAACTTCCATGAATCAAAGCTTTCCTTGTCGACAATGGCAAAAGCAATAAACAAGATATTCCTACTGTCATCTTGTGCAATATGGAGGAGGAGCTTGCTAAAAATCCAAATCTCGTATATTTGGATAAGTGGTTTCACATCCCAAAATTAGTATAAATTGAGTTAAGGAACCAATAGATAGTCACATCCTATCTTTGAATGAATGTTGTAGGAATTATCTCAAGTAAATTGATTTGGTTCAACGGTTAAGTGTATTGGATGTGCACTTGAGGTCCTGAGTTCAATTCTTTGTCCTTAGAGATTTCTTTATTAATTTTGATTCCATATTTGGTTTGGTTCATAAGGGTTATCTTTAATTTTTGTTAAATTACTAATAAGAATGAGCTTGTTGGTTCAATGGTAAGGCTTTAGCTTACCCTTATATTTTGAGTTCAAATCTCGTTATTTTAAGTGGGAATTATTTTTGTTTTAAATTCTGAGGAAATCTGTCACATCCTGAAATTGGATCTAGAAGTTTCGAGCGTAATTTTTGAATAGTAACTCAAAATGATTAGATACATGGTAAACCAAAAATGTCTTCGTTTATGGCCTTTTTGAAAATTAAATCAATTTGTGAAAATAGTGTTGAAAAGGGGGTTAAAGTTGAGAGTACCACAAAGGAAAATATACCAATGTTTAAAATCAACCCATTTATTCCCCTTTCACCTTACTTTTGATATGATAAAAAAGAAGAGCATCAATCTCCCCTTTTCTTTGTGACGTCAATTAGAGAGAAAAACCCATAAACTTCATTATTCTATTTTTGGTCTTCATTACTCCAATATCTTGTTTTCTATCATCTTCCAAACATTAAACCTCCCTAGAATTACAAAAAGAGTATCAAGAACACCATTGATTTTACTATTGATTAACTTGTGGGTTTTTTGAATCTTCTATCAAATGTTCGTTTTCCCTCAATCAATTTAATGTTTTGTTTTTTTTAATAGATTTTAATATAATCTAGACGTTTAAATCGAGTTTTTATCTATTAAATTAAATGTTTTGTGTAAATGTTGAAATTTGAGGCGTTAATGGTGAAATTCGAGATTTTGAATGAAATCGATGTTTCAAAGTGTTTTTTAACTTGTTTTGATGTGATTAGAAAGTTTCTAAACTCTTCTTAAAGTTTCGTTAAATTTTTTTAAAGTTTTGTTAAGTTTTCAAGAAAAATGGTCATTATGCGTCAAAATTTCAGAACCATGATTCTGAGTATGTAATGGCCTAAATTCAAGGATTATCGGAACAGTGGTTTTGTAACTACAAATCTGATTTAAAGAGAAATCTATTTTAATATTTTTGCATGAATATTGATATGATAGGAAAATCATATGAAAATATCAATAGAAAAATTTTACCGATTTAGTGGTTAGTTAGAAAAAAAATTATTGAAGAAATTGGGTAAAAACAAGGTATCGAGATCTCGATCTCATAAAAATGAGTCAGAAATATTTTTAAAAATATTTATGAAATGTTAACGATGTGGTATTAAAATTTTGTTAGAAAATTTTAATGTTTGGGTAGTCAATTAAATAAAAAGGACTAAATTGGAAAATGTGTAAAAGTTACTAGAAGGATTAAATAGCTCAATTGTCAAATGAGGAGGAACCTAAAGAGAAAATAAGCCCAAAGGAGATATTTTGGGCGGTATAAGCTGAGAAAAATTAGGAGAATTACTGAAATAAGGGCAAAATGGGAAAATAACAAAATTTATTAAATAAAAGTAGAACTATATTTTGGAATATCTAGAAATCTCTTCATTTTTCTTCATTCCCATCAGCCAAAAATGCCATAAGAGGGTTTTCTAAGCTGGTATTTCATAATTTTTGCACCAAGTGAGTTAATCCTTGCCTATTTCTTGTAATTTTTGTGTTTCTAAGAGTTTTACAACTAGGTCCTACTATTAAATTCATTAGTTTTTGATTTCATGGATGAAATTGAAAGTCGCCATGGTTGAGTGCTGTAATTTTACGATGAAATAGCATGAAATTGAAGCTTTAATTTGTTTATGAGATGATTTTATTAGGTAATTTCAATATAGAAATTGATTTTTAGGACCTAATTGTGAAAATATTTGGAATTAAAGTCTAGTGCTGAAATTCTGATTCCTAAAGGTTATAAAGTAGTTTAAAGTGATAGAAAAAGTGTTCATTGAGAAAAATCAGCTCAATTGAGAGGCTAATTGAGTAGGGATGAAATTATTATTTATTAAAAGCTTAGGGGAAAAATGGTAATAAACAGCTTGCACTAAAATAGTTTTGGACAGCAGTAGTAGGCTAACTTTGAAAAATCACCATAAATTTTAGAAATCAAATTAGAAGATGAAAAAAAATGAAATTAAATCTTATTGAGTCTAGTTTCTCATAAAAGAAACGATATAAGCAATGGATTTGTAAATCATGAGATATAATAAATTTTGTGAGACAGTGTTAGAATGAATTTGGGTTCCCCTGTTTTGACTTTAGAAAATCATCAAACATTTGAGAAAAATAATTATGGGCTTAAAGTTATATGTTTAGAATCCTGAATGACTCTATTTTCAAGATAAACAAACGGAAACATCATTTGAATCATGTACGAGGAGACAATTAATTTTTAGTGAAGAAGGGTCAAAACTACCAGACAGCAGAACATGAGTAACTTTAAAGAATAAACTGTACTTATTGGCTAAACCAAAAATTCTGAAAATTTTATGGTAAGAATATATGTGAGTCTAGTTTTAGGAAAAATTAGCAGAATTTAATTTTGAGTTCTTTAGCTCAAGATAAAAATAATTTAGTGACTATGACTTAAGTAGACAGCTTTGAATGAACTATAAATAATAGTAGAATTATAGAGAATGTTGCATATGAACATGAAATGTATTAAATTGATAATTAAATTTATTTATTTAGATCCTAAAAATTCAAATACTAAGCTAGATCGAGGAAAGGAAAAAGTTCGAGATTAGTTGATTTTTGTACATGAACAAGTATCAGGGTAAGTTCATGTAACTTGAATTATATTCTTAAATGCTTGAAATGTATGTTTTTGATATGAATATGATTTGAATGGTCATTATATGAAAATTGATGAAACATTGACATATTTGATAAAAGGGGAAGAAATCCCAGTTGAATGAAAGGAAAATTTGATGGATCTCTGAAAAGGAATTGACAGTAAAGAGGATCTAGTCCGGACGGGTGATCCTATCCTGATATAGCCCTCCCAAAGAATGTGTAAAATGAATTTAGCCCGAACAGGTAATCCGAATTAGGGCCTAAATTTAGCCTGGACTGGTAATTCAGATCCAAGCTCATTAGAGTAATTGTCGTTGCAGGAGATTTAGCCTGGACTGGTAATCCCTCTGTAAGGGTAAGGTTCACGGGAGTGTGCTCTCTGAAATGGAAATGTGCGCACATAAATATGAATTAACGGACCCAGATTTGTACACTAAAAGTGTACCTCTAAAAATCTATCGAAATTCTGAGAAATTCAACGGGATAAATATGGAAAAATAACAAGGGAATGGAAATCATGGTATTGATGAGCTCATCAATCATGATATATATATTATTGATACATGGAAATTATTGTACTAACTTGAATGTTGAGTTTGTGCATATTAGGGTAATAATGCATTGAATGGATATATGAATGTTTCTTGCATTGTATTGAAAATATTAGGTAAGTATAATTCTTGTTACATGAGCTTACTAAGCACAAAGTGCTTACCCTGTTTCCTTTTCCCCTGTTTTGTAGTGTTAAGAGCTCGGAGGTCGGATTTGGTCGGAGACACATCACACTATCAACCTCAAGATCTCGGTATATAAAGAAACTTTATTTTGGAAATCAATGGCATGTATAAGCTAATAAAGTAGATGTTAATGTGAAATGAATGTAAGGTCAGCCATTGGTATGGCTAATAAATCTTGGTTTTGGTATGTGATGAGACTATCTTATAAATATGCGTGAATATATCTTGAAAATATGTTGAATTGGATTGGTTGATGTGAATTGGTCTCGGTTTAAAATTGCAGGGAAGGTTATATATCTATAAAGAGGTTATATTGAGTTTTAAAAAAAAATTAATTCGTAAATTTCAGTAATGCCTCGTACCCTATTTCGGCAACGAATACAGGTAGGGGGTGTTACAGAGTAGTTTAGAGTGGTTTGAAGGTTAAGAATCATTCTTAGGCAAGTAATTAGATTATTGGAATCACTGCTTGTTGAAACACCCCTAACCCATATCCGTCGCTGGAATAGGGTTACGGAGCACTATCGGAGTTTACAGGACAAATATAATTAATTCATGTCATTTACTATTCATATCTGAATCCAATCATATTCGATCATATTGTCCCTTAAATGGACCCTCGAGGCCCAATTTATGCATTAGAAACAAATCGAGACTAAATCAGAAACTTAAAAATTTTTTTGCGAAATTTTAAAATTTTTCTTGGATGCAGAGGACACACGCCCCTGTGGGTAGGCCGTGTGGCTCACACTGCCAATTGACACGCCCGTGTCTTAGACCGTGTGGGCATTCAATGTAAGGCACACAGCCGTGTCCCAGCCCGTACTCAAAATTAGGGTAGTTACTGACTTGGGTCACATGGCCAAGCCACACGCCCGTGTACTAGGCCGTGTGTCACACACGGCTGAGACACACGCTCGTGTCTCCACCCATGTGAAATACCTTGGCATTCTATTTCTCAATTTTAAGGATGTAAGGGACACATGAACAAACTACACGCCCGTGCGCATGGTTGTGTGTCACATATGGTTAAGACACACGCCCGTGTGTCTACCCATGTGGACGAAAATATGGCATTTTCAAGGCCATTTTTCTCACCCAAATTTGCCTTCCACCTACAACAACACTTAAATACATTTACCAACCAATTCAAGACATTAAAACCAAGCCAAAACCAATCTTATACATACCATCATTAGGCAATTTAACCTATACATGTCATTATACCAAAATAAGTTTGCTATTTATACCAAAACGAGTTGAAGGATAGTGTGATGATGCTTCGACCGACTTCCAACCTTTACGAGCTTTCGAGCACTATAAAACAGAGGAAAATGAATAAAGTAAACATATAATGCTTAGTAAGTTCGTATAACTAGAAATTTAACTTACCATTCATTTCCATTAAAATAAACATGCAAAATGCATCAAATAAGTTTGGCTAATAGCCTAAACACCCAACTTCATCAAAACATGTTAATCATTATAATTCACACAATTGCCAAGAAATATGAATGAGCTCATCATGTAATAACTTTCATACATATTTACTTTTCTTATCATATTTTCATATAACATATACATCTCTATGATAAATCATCTTAAGTTCAGTTTAGCTGTGTCAGAAACTTTTCCTGTTGAATTTATTTGAAATATCAATGGATACACATGTAGTACACTTAAAGTGTACAAAACTGTAATCCATCAATTCATATTCAGGGGTACTCATTAGAGCACATAATCAGGAAGCACTCTCTTAAGCCATATAACAGGAAGCTCCTGTGAGCCATGTAACAGGAAGTTATCCAGGCTTAATAACAAGAAACCCATAAGAGTTTAAAACAGAAAGCTCTTGTGAGCTTAACGGGATAACTCCGAAAAGTTATTATCAGGAAGCTCCGGATAGCCATATAACAGGAAGTTCAAGTGAGCCATATCAGGAAGCTCACAAAGAGCCTATATCAAGATGCTCATAAAGAGTTGCGGTATGTCCGCAATATATAGAGGATCAATATTGATCGTATAACAGGACACTCAAAAAGAGCTGCGGTATATCCGCAACACATACAGGATCAATACCGATCGGGATGCTCACAGGAACCATATAACGGGAAGCTTGAGAGGGCTTATAACAGGATGCTCTTTCGACCTATGATATGTTCACAACATATGAAGGACTACAACCAATACGGGAAACTTATATCCATCGATTTTCATTTGTTCAAACGGAACTTAGCATTTATCGGGCATTTTTGGATATTTAATCACTTTCACATATATGGAAATTATACAATTTTACATATATAACATTAAATTTAAACATATAAATACACAACTTAGTTACACGAACTTACCTCGACATTTGTTTGTATACGAGAATCTACTAATCCGACACTTTTTGTTTTCCTCGATCTAGCTCCATACTAAGTCTATCCAGATCTATACAAGTAAATTTAACTCAATTTAATACAATTCATATTCAATTCAACTCAATTCACATCTTAGGCAAAAGTACCACTTTGCCCCTATACTTTTAATTAATTCCAATTTCATCCCTAGGCTCGGAAAATGAAATTCATGCAATTTAGTCCTTATTACAAGCCTAGCCAATTTTTACATATAATATTTATAGCTCATGTATTTCAAAAAAATCAAAAAAATTTCATGAATTTTACATTTTTTCAATTTAGTCCCTAAATCACAATTTCATGGAAATTTTCTTTACAAAAGTTGTTTATCTATCAACAACCTTTCATTTTCTACCATAAATTTAAAAATTTCAGCATACTCATCCATTGAAAAGTTTTAATACTTTGAAAACTTTGCAAATTGATCCCCAAAATAGATTAGGTTATTATGATCTCGGAAATATAAAAATTACTAAAAACAGGACATGATTATTTACCCAATTAAGCTTGCTTGAAATTCTCTCTCTTAGCTAGGGTTTTCATAGAAAATTTTGGGGGAAATGATGATATGAAATTATTTTATTCATTTAATTAACTTATCATCCATTAATTTTTCAACTTTCCAATTTAGTCCTTTTTTTCTAATTTTCCATGGATGAATCATCATAAATATCTACTAACTTTGATTAATGGTCTATTTGCCTTATAATGACCTCAAATTTTGAATTCCATAGCTATTTGATCCTTCTAGCTACTAGTATCCAACTTTTGCACTTTATACAATTTAGTCCTTTCCTCCTAATTAAAAATGAAATCGGTAAAATTTTCTTAACAAAATTTTCATACGTTATTTCTATCATAATGTAGACCATGGAATAATATTAAAATAATTTTTCTTTCTGACTCGAATTTGTGGTCCTGAAACCACTATTCTGATTTCACTGAAAATGGGTTGTTTTGTAGACACGATTCATAGTGTTAAATGGGAGCTTAGGAGTAGCCTAAACCCCTATCCTAAATGTTGAGTGTAAGCTTTCTTAATCCTCTCGTTACTTTTGTGTGATATGTGATTATGCGATGTGGATTGTGTATTATGATATGTTAATGTGATATGAGAATATGCTTGAGATGACTATTTTGGAATATGTTAATTGTGGGCATGTTGAACATGCTGAATGACAATGATGATATTGTGTTAATGATATAAATGTGCAGTGAAAGTGTGTAGAAAATGGTAAAAAAGATGTGTGTTTTAATTGTGGATACTTTGACCTTGTAACCTTTTGAGACTATTAGATTTAGTTGGCATGCCATAGGATTATGTGAGTACTCACCATTGTGTTGCGATTTGGGGCATTGAGGCCCATGACAGTTTTGAAGAGATAAGGGAATGTGAGCTCATCTCCATTCATCGGGATATGTTGGTGTGTTGGAGAATGTTAGCTAAATGCTATGCTTTTGGGATATGTTCGAATTTTTGAGTTAATGGTATGTTCGAGATCCGTGTATCCAATGTATGGTGATAGATGCCACTTTTATGTTTCATATCCTTAAGTGCCAATTCATCAATAAATGAAATATTATGAAATGTGATGTATGTCTAATTAGGTGATTATAAAGTTAAATGAGTTGATAGTTGATGCATGAATATTTTAGTATGTCACCATGGCTAAATATGTATGTAAATGTGTTCTGGTTGCTTTCATTTAATATATGATATCATGTTTACTGGTAGTTTTCTGATCATTCACTGAGCTTGTTTAAGCTCACAGACTCCATTCTAAACCATTATAGATAATTAGCGTTGCAGTGTGAGCGGTGCGAAATTCCAAGTGATCCAAGCTAGGCTTAGTGTTTAAGTAGGTGATATTATTGTTATTATTTTTGAACAGAGGGAATAAGGAAATATGGTAGAGTTTTTGGTTGATTAATATTACGTCTTAAATGGTTGTTTTTATTTTAGACCTGTAGGTTTGATAACTGAATTGGTTTTGTTTTGGTTTGAATTATTAACGTTGTTTTGAACTACAAGCATGGTTGTTTTGATGTGGAATACTGAAGTATGGATGCATGTTGAAGTGGTATGTGATTGACTATGTTAAATGTCCTATTTTGTTGTAATTTTTATTGATCTATACAGAGGTATTGTTAACTGGGGCTTAAGTCTCGATACCCTCATGTTGAAACAAATGTGTAGGAAGCAAGTAGCTTAAATTGATAGATATACCCTTCTTCAAGTATCGATACTCGAGGTGAAAATATAAATACTTTATGAATTGTATCAAAAAATTGTTGGGTTTCAAATTTTGCAAAGAAACAAAACGCTAAAAGGTACTGATTTCCTAAACAGTATCGATATCCAATATGAAAAATATCGATACCAACGAGTGTGTATAGACACCTACCAACGAGTGTGTATAGACACCTACGTGAATTTTTGGAAATTTACATTAAATGGTCTTTAAGCATGTTCTTAACTTGATACAAGGTCGTTTACTGTATGTTTAGTAAATTTTAATGTCGCCTAGGGTATTTTACACTTTAAACTCCTATAAATGATTAAATGTGATGATGTTTGTATGCAAATGACACGGTGTGTAATGTGTGATGTTGTGACATGTTATGTGGCATCTTGTTACTCGGGCTCAATAATTGAACCGAGTATAGGGTACAAAATCTGGTTAGGATAACTATTAAATAGAATTGGAAGAGGATGTAAGTAGTTTTTTTTTTTTAAAGTGAGGGAGGAAAGATCTCCTAAAAATCCCCCCACTAATTACAGTCCCCTTTTGTCCACTTTCCATCTCTTCCTCGTTTTATTTTTCATTCTAGGCTATAATCTCGCTTGTTGCTGAATATTTCTCTTTGCTTTCGCTCTTCTCTTCATTTTTCTTCTTTGTTTCATATTTACTTGGTAACAGCCTTGTTTTCCTTTTCGTTATCCCAATCTACTGAATTTCCGCTATCATTCAGATTAGATTCTTCCTTGTATCGTTGCAAGTCTCTAGTTTGGTTTTTTGTCATGAGCGTTTTGGGATCTTTCAGTATAGTATCATAACTCAATCACGAAGATCGAGAGGCGCACAACCATCCATTGACATTTAAGTTGTTAATTTACCGCTAAATTTTCGAGGGTAAGTGCTCAAATGATGGTTTAGGGGATTGGTTTTAAGTGTTAAGCACTAAATTCGTGTTTCAGTGTTGTTATTAGTTGCTTGTAGTAGCCCATTCTTGCCCGGGCTTTAAAACCCAAAAAATAAAAATAAATAAATAAATGTCCATTTATAGTCCATTTACAATAGCCCGTAGGCCCAAAATTAGAATTACCCAGCAGGCCCATTTACACCCTACCCCCGATACACTAAACTAGCCCAAGACTTAATTGGCCCAATTGGCCCAACTTATTTTCAATAGCTGAGAAACCCTAGCTAGGGTTCACGCCACAATCAGCCTAAGGGTCACGCCTCTTCAACTTTCGTTGTTTCAGCTACCCTCTATCAGCGCCGTGGTTCCAGTCCCCATGTCACACCACAATCGGCGCATAGATCATGCCCCACCGCCGAGGATTGCGCCGTTAACCTGCAAGAAAAGGAAAGAAGCAAGCAATCAGCTAATAAATTAGAATCAGAATCGGGGACTAATTTTTTGTAATTTATTTGTAAACAGTATAAATGGATGTAAAATACAATGTATAAGGGACCGATTTTTTACACAAAAAAAGAGAGCACACATGTATAAAAAAAAATCGAGCAATTTATCAAGGTACGGAGGTGATTCATTTTTTTTCTCTTTTGTCATGAATATATGCATATAAAAAAAACTAAAACGAGTAAAAAGAGGTTTACCTCTCGATTCGCTGAAAAAGGCAAAGTTTTTGGGCCCCGATCACCGTACGTGATGGAGTCAAGGGCGGCGCGTGGGGAACCCAATGACAGAGACACAACGGCGCTCCGAGGGTCAGCCCTCAACTCTCTTTCAGAGAGTTTTCTTTCAATTTAAAAAAAAAAAAAAGATTTAAAAATGATTTCAGGGCTAAGATTTGGCTTATATAGCCCCTTAAGTACGACGTCGTTTTGGCTTAGTTCTATAAGCATTAAAACGACGTCGTTTAAACAGAGGATCCGCGTGTTGACCCGATGACTCGGGGAGGATCTGCGTGTTTTTGATAAATGGGAAAATTGCCCAATTGATCCTTCCGGTTTATTAAATTTTATAATTTCATTTCATTTTATTTTTAATTCGGCCCTAATATTTTATAGTTGTTTCAATTTAGTCCCAATGGCTGTTAAACTTCATTCTGAGGAACGACATCGTTTTTGGGATAAGGGTTAATTACCCAATGAGTCCTTCGGTTTTAATGCATTTTTCAAGTAGGCCTAAATTTCTTTTTTATTTCTAAATTACCCCAAAATTTTTTAACTGCTTTTAATTTTAGTCCTGTTATACTTATAGATTTATTTTTTAAAAAAACTTTATTATTTATTTGATGTATATTATTATTATACTTTATATTATTATTTAAAAAATACTGGAAATCCATTTATTTGATGTATATTATTATTATATATGTTTTTAAAATGTTAATTATGTATAAAAATAATAAAATAATTTTATTTTTTGTATATTATGTATTATTATATTATTTTATATGGTATATGTATTATTTATATTTTATTAATTAAGTTTTTTATATATGTATTATGTTCTTTTAAAAATGATAATTATATATAAATAAATTATTTTTATGTTATTATGTTATTATATGTTTCCTATAAATTTTATATACATTATATTATTTTATTTTATATTTTATCGTATATTTATATCTTAGTATATATCATCATGTATAGTTTTAAAATTCTATAAATTGCTATTAAGCATTATTTTTTATATATATTATTAAATATTTAAAATTCATTTATCATTACATTATTTTATTATTATTTTATTAATATATATATTATACTAATAGGAAATTTGTAAATTATTATTAAATATTATATTTATGTGTACTAAACATATAGTATGTATATTATCATAAGGTTTTATTATTATACTATGTTTTGGTATCTATTAAACACTTTAAAATTTCCCTTATTTATTTATTGTGCCAAATATGTGACTCTTTTTAAGTTTTATTTTCTTTATATATGTTCATATGTTACTAATATATTTATGTTAATTGTTTTAATATGTAAATTCATTGCATGAGTTACTTGTTATCATTGATTTTTATATGTTTACATGAAAGTTATTTATTTATGAAAGATATATTGTCATGGAGTATGATTATACATTTTATCCTCATTGTTTATTATATCGTATTCTTACATGAAATATTATTATCTTTGCCATTTTGTATTTGCTTACATGAAATGATAATGTGTTTATTAATATTATTTATGATTATATATGCATGAAATATCAAAGTATTATGTGTCATATGTTGTAATTACCATTTATTACATTATATTTGTATGAAATACTAAAATACGTAGCTTAATTAATGCAATGTTGACCTATTGATAATAAGTTAAATGCATCATTATTAAAAAACATTTATATTTCATTCAATCCAAGAGATTTTTTTTTAAAAAAAAAGGGTAAGGCAATGTTTTGGATATTTAGGAATTCGGGAAATAGTGCCCTAATATGCTGGATTGCGATTTCTCGTTTGTCTAAATATCTAAAATATCCTTTTAAACGATTTTGTAAATCACGAGATGATTTCAGTTACGAGATTTTAAGAATATCGTGTCCTATCATGTTGGATGTGATGTTTGTATTCTTTCGGAGCTAAGGAATCTCGATTTTTCAACTTAAACAATTCCGGTTTTAAAAAAGGGATCTTATTTTTTAAATCCTTTCAATTTTTTGACATTAAGACAGAAATCTATTCATTTTGGTACCAATTTTGGGCGTTGCGAGGGTGCTAATCCTTCCTCGCACGTAACTGACTCCCGAACCTGTCTTCTTAATTTTCGTAGACCAAAACATTTTATAAAGTGATCCAATCACACCTAAAATGGTTGGTGGCGACTCCCGTTTTCGTTTTCAAAACCCATTTTTAAAAGGAGGTTTCGACATTGCTAATTAGGTTTAGTTGTGAATGTCGTGTACATAAATTGTTGTTGTTGTAGTGCCGACATTACAACAAAAATAAAGTGTGTTTCTAACCTGAAAACACTGAAAACGGTCACGAAAATTTGGAATTTCGTGAAAATCTCGAAGTTGGCAGATAGCATCACATGGTCATGTGGTAGGCCGTGTTGCAGACTGTGTAGGACATACGACTTAATCAAGTAGGGTGTGTAAATACATGAGCGTGTGAGCCCATTTTGGGCGATTTGTTGGGCCTCATTTGGGCCAGAAGTGTGATTTTGAAATCAGGTAGGTAGATACTTTAGTTCCTATATTTTTCCACTTCATTCAATTTAATCCATATCTCAAATTTTCAGCTCCACGTATCAATACATATCCATGTGACAATCATAAAAAAAATATTTATTCAATATCAACTTTTAAAAAATGGTCATTTTGCACTTTTAATCCTTTAGCTTTCAAAAAATTTCAATTTAATCTTACTAAATTTCATTATTCATAGTTTCTCTCCAAATACTTAATTCACCTTTAAAATACTTATCATTTCTAAAAGACTAAAATTTTCGGGTATTACAATGTCTCATTGTAAATAGTCATAATCTATCTTAACATAACTTTATGCTCCACAAAAATAAGTGTTTCCCTTAAAATATTATATTTCTATATTTCTAGTATAAGACCAGGATAACACATAAAAATCAATTTCTGCATTATCCGATTTTCAACAATTATGTGTGCAACAACGCGATTGTTGTTACGTTTCATTCTATAATTAATTTATTGTGCCTCAAGATTAGCCATATTTCTCTTTGCTCTCGAGTCATTACACGTCTTTGAATACGATAAGTCGTATTCATTTTCATCGCCCCTATTATATCAGAAGATACTATTACCATTATCATTTACATATGCCACTTACTTGATAATTATTAACTATGCTTATATATAAATAATCATTTGCTATAACAATATTTCATTATAGCAATCCTATTTTTAGGAGAATTAATTTTTTATGTTTTATTTTAACTCTCTATAATATTTTTTTCTTATAAAAGTAAAAGTCATAATTATGAAGTATCATCTTTATTAAATTAATTTTCTATAAGAACATATGATCTTAAATTTTAAATAAATTTATAGTATTTACATATAAGCAGTCTACTAATCATATTTTTTTTTTGGTGGAAAAAGTAAACTAATTGAAAAGAAAAAATTAAAACGCTATCTCTATTCTACAACTATTCTTGAGTTTTGCTCGATTTCTTCATTGAATTCTTGAGATGGGTCCCTCATATATAAGTTGGTATGCTGTCTTGCCCAACAAACAGAGATCTTGAGTGTCTCTGCTAAGCTCCATATTATGCCTTGAAAAACAAATAGGTTTCTATTCTTCCATATATGCCATGCAACAAGTCCGAAGAGTGTTGGCCAGAAAGTTTTGGCCCATATCAGCCATTCATTATATCTTAAATTTTCCTCCACCCATTCAAAGATATTACTAGAAAAAATTTTGTTTGCCAGTTTGCAGGGACAATGTTCATTTAGACTTCTCTGGCTATCGGGCAGTCTCTGAGGGCATGAATAACTTCTTCCATGTTTTGCTGCCAAACCGGGCAAGAGATGTTATAGCTGAGTCCTCTTCTTGATCTTTTTAGGTTTATGAGTAGTCTTTGTTTGCAGGCTAACCAAAGGAAGAATCGAATGCGCTGGGGACCTAGGTATTTCCAGATTTTCTTCCACCCTTCATCTCGATTATTCCACATATTTTCTATTAGCGTTTGGTAGGCAGTTTTGATCGAGAAAATTCCATTGGATACGGACATCCATCTAACTTTATCTAGTTCTGCTAGTTGATGTGGGGGAGGTATTTCAATAATTTTTTGCACTATTTCTTCTACTAAATATTCTCTAAAAGCTTCTAAATTCTAGACCCCTTTCGCTTCTACCATGTCTTTAAGTAAGCATTCATTTATTGGACGACTTGGATTCTGAACTTGTTTAACCAGTGGTCCAACTGAAGGGACCCAGTTGTCTTCCCAGCATTGTATTCCTGCTCCATTATTAACTAACCAACAAAGGTTGTCTTTTAATAAAGGCCAAATTTGCTCAATTGCTCTCCATAGTGCAGAACTATTCCCCTTCTTTAGATTTTTGGGGAACACCTCTTTCATTCCGTATTTTGACCGTAGCACACACGTCCATGGTGCATTTTGATTGGAGATGAGATTAATCCTATTTTTAGCAAGAATAATTTATTTTTTTCATGCAAACGTCTCAATCTTAGACCTCTGGATGTACGAGGTGGCATATTGTTTGCCAATCCATAAGTGCTAGTTTCCTTCCTCCCGTATTAGATCCCCAGATGAATTGTCTTGCTAATCGCTCAATTTCATTGCAGACCTCTGTTGGGATTTTCATGGATTGCATGAAATAATTGGGGATGGTTAAGAGTACTGATTGAACAAGAGTAAAGTGGCCAGCCATGTAAAGTTGTTTTGCATCCCAATTGCACAATTTAGACCGAAATTTTTCAATCACAAATTGAACTGTGGACTTAGTGATTCTTTTATGGAATAAAGGGATACATAGATATTTTCCCAATTCTTAAACCTTCTGGTACCCTAATACTCTCTTAAGTCTATCACTAAGATCTTCTACCACTCCTTTTGAAAAAAATATGTTAGTTTTCCTTGTGTTGACACAATGTCCTGAAAAAATGTAGAATTGATCTAGAATATTCCTTAGTAGTATGCCATGTTTGATATCTTCTTTTGAGGAAACCACCAAGTCGTCTGCAAAGAAAAGATGTGAAAAATTGGGTCTAGATCTAGATAATTTAATAGGGTTCCAATTTTTCGAAGCAATAAAGGATTGAAAGCTATGCCCTAGCCATTCCATGCATAGAACAAATAAGTAAGGTGATAACAGGCACACTTGTCGGACTCCTCTTTCAGGTTTGAATTTTTCCGTAGGTACTCCATTCCATAGAACTTGCATAGTAGCTGTTGTAATGGCTGACATAATGACTCTGCGTAGGTAATCTGGTATTCTAGCTGCTTGAATTGATTTGTCAATGAAATCCCAACAGACTCTGTCGTAAGCTTTTTCCAAATCAATCTTTATTGTCATCCACTTCTTATTTTTTCCACGCATCGAGTGTATGACCTCCTAAGTTATTATAATATTGTCTGTAATGTTTCTTCCAGCGATGAAACCTGCTTGTTCTTGAGAAATAACTTTAGGAAAGACTATTTTAAATCTGCTGGCAATTATTTTCATGACTAGCTTATAAAGGACATTGCAAAGGCTCATAGGTCTAAATTGAGATATTTCTTCTGGTTGGAAAACCTTCGGGATTAGAATGATTAATGTGTTGTTAATATCTCGATCAAATTGGACGTCCTTTAAAGACATCTTTGACCCAAGTGCAGACTTCTTCTCCTATATTTTCCCATTGGTTCTGAAAGAAATAAGCGTGGTAATCACTTCCAAGTGCCTTTAGGGGGCCATATCAAAAAGTGCTTTTTTAATTTCTTCATTTGTGACTTCTTTTTGTAAAAAGTCAATGTCACTAGCTTCTAATGGTGGAAATTGACTTAGGGGTAATTTTCCTAGTCTATTTGGTTTTTCACCATATAATTTTTGAAAGTAATTAATAGTCTCTTCTTGGATATCTTCTAGATCATATAGCCAATCACCGTTTATGTTGCGGAGTGCACTAATGCAATTAATCTTCTTTCTGTGTAATTTATGACTATGGAAGAATTTTGTATTCCTATCCGCAAGTTTGAGCCAGTTGCATCTAGATTTATGCTTACATAGTAATTCCTCATGGCTAAGAACATTCTCTAACTCATCTCTAATATTAATTTCTTTCTGAACTAGTGAATACGAGTAAGATCTTTCAAGTTTTGCTGTATTGAACTTAAGGGTTTTATTAATTTTTTTTGCGGTATCCAATATGCCCGTAAGCGTTTTTATTCCAGCCTTTAAGCTGTTCAGTGAGTTGATTTAAAGAGTCATACATGTCCCCCTCATATTTCCATGACCTCTTAATGATGTTGGAAAAGTCTTGATGTTGTACCCATCCCGCGAGAAACCTGAAAGGTCGTCCTCTAGGGAATTTAAGATCCGGATTAATGTTTACTAACAATGGCCTATGATCGGACTTTATTTGAGTTAGGTGTGTTACTAAGTATTGAGGAAACGATTGGCACCAAGTTGCATTTCCTATTGCTCGATCTAGTCTTTCAAAGACACCTCCTCGTTGCCAAGTGAATGAGGGTCCTTGAAATCCTAAGTCTTGAAGATTTTTAGATTCCATGAAGTCTCCAAAGAATGGGCACCTCCTCCCTATGACATTACCACCTTTTTTATCTTCAACAGAAAGAATTGTATTAAAATCACCTATTGCCATCTAAGGGGAGTGATCCGATGGTATAGTTGTTTTTAAAGCTTCCCATAAATTCTTTCTTTTAGTGGAATTGGGGCTTCCATATACGATAGCCAATAGGAAAGGTTGTGTTGTTCCCCCATTATGAATTTTGACAAGAATAAATTGGGGATGATTTTGAATTATTTCTAGGTGAATTGTCTCCTTCCACCCTATCCAAATTCCCCTTGAAAAGCCTATTGCTTCTATGTGGTGCGAGTGATGAAATCCAAGTTTAACAATTATTTCATCTGCTTCGCTACCATTTACCTTTGGCTCTAATAGCCCTACAATATCTGGTCTAAATTCCATATTATATTCTCTAAATATGCGTGGGAATTTGGGACTTGCGCATCCTTGACAATTCTAGACAAAAATTGATAGGTTAATTTTGCTATTCATCATAAATGTTTGAAGGAATTTACCCAATCTAGTGCTGACGTCTTGCATCATTTCTACTTTCTGCGTTCCTATCTCCTTCTTCATTTGTTTTGATGAAGATACCTTGCTTGACTTGCTCTTGTAACAAATCTACCATATTAGCCATTGACTCTACTAGGGGAATTTTGGGGAACGAGACTTTAAAAGGGCTTCCTTTATCCCGAATTATTTTTCTGAGTTGTTGCCTTTTTGTGCTGCCATTAGTTTTCCCCCCATTGGTGCTTACTATGGGTGAATTCTTCTTTCGCCCCACGTTATTTTTAGATGGTAGTCATTTTTGTTGCTTTCTCGTATGATTATTTGGATCTTTGAACACCACTATTGAGTGTTTGGTTGAATCTAGGATTCCAGCGGTAAGAGTTACCACGACTTCCTTTATGCTTTCGATGTTGGAGTGAAGGCTAGGTTAAAATCCTGGTTTTGTTGGCAGTTGTGAATATCAAATCTCTCTCAAGATCTGATTTTCATTCTTTACGCTATTTGCTTTAGGTCCTGCCGCTTCTATTTCTAATTCTCCCTTTGATTGTTGTGTCTCCGACTGTGTTTCTTTCAAATCAATATTCTCTAATTATGTTCCTGTTTTTTATCCTAATTTGGTTTGCATCTCGCCTGGTAGATTGTTCTTTCTTGAATTGGAATCAATTCGGTCTTTTTTAGGAGAAGCATTAGGCCCAAACATTTTGGTCTGAGTCTATTGTTGGATCTTGGACTAGCTGGAGACTGCTTATCAAGTCTTTGTTGGAGTTGGCTCATGGGTGAGGATCCATTTTTTTGCCTCTATTGGGCATGCCACATTCCCAGCCTCTGTTTAGGTCTGACTACTATCCATATCGGGCCTATTCTCTTTTAAGCCAATTTCTTCATTTAGGGTTTCTAATGGTTGAAACCAAATACTTTCTTGTTTCTTCTCTTTGGCTGCGCTGTTGTTGTTCTGTCGTTCTTTTGACCATCGCCGGTTGGGTTTTTCTACAAGCATCCAAGGGCCATAATCACCGGAACTATTTGTAAAATTACTTTCACTTAACTCAGGTCTGTTTTCCTAAACTGATTCTTTATCCAAGAAATTTTCTTTTGATGTTTGTTGAGTAGTCACTAATTTTAGGCACAAATCTTGTGTATGTCCATAGTGACCGCAGAAAAAACAGACCGTGGGAAGATGCTTATACTCAATTCTTTGTGGAATTCCATTAATTAAAACTTTTGACGAAAGAGCCTTTCCAAGATTAACGTAGACCGCCATTCTTGCAAATCTTCCCCGAACTCCATTATCAGTGTTGAAATCCAATTTTGCGACTTCCCACCATTCCCCCTATTTCCCAGAGTAGTTTCTTTTTGTACATATGCCCAGGCAGTCCTTGTAATTGTATCCAGGCCATGACCATATTTGGGTATGGCTGTGAGGGATTGAATTCGATACTGTAGGGTTGAACGGTTAGATATTGCCCATAAACTATCAAAGGCCATTGACTTAAAGATCTTTCAAAGTCTTCGACGTTTTGAAATTTAGCCAAATAATAACCTTTTTCGATGTCCATTAATCGAAATGGTTGACTCGGTTTCCACAATGAGTGTATCTTGTTTTATAGTATTGTGTAGCCAATGTTTCTTCCCAATAGCTTAATTACTATCATAAGCTTCATATCTTTTATGAGTAGTTGATTAACTTGATTGGAGAAATCTATTGTCGGTATGCCATTTACTGAGGATCTCACAATATCTTCTTCTAGTAGTTCTAAGTCATCGTCGTCTTCATCTCTAATTATTGTTCTTGTTTTATCTTTGACTTGCGGGTCTATACCCATAAGCCGATCTTTCCATGACCTAGGTTTGCTTGGTGTCAAATTGGTTTCCATCACAACATCTGCATCTTGATCTTGAACGTTGATCGCTCCTTGTGTTTGTCGAGTACCGCTCAGTCTATCGCCGATTCCCTCTCGCTCTTCGGACTCCATAATAAAGTTATTAATCATATTTTATTGAACCTCAAGTTGTGACTTAGCTTTAGCTTGAATATTGATTACTAAAAAAAAAAATTATGGTTTATAAATAAAATGATTTTATTTAAAATATTATTTCAATAAAATGTTTAAATTTCACCTCATGAAATCTATTAATCATATTTTATTAATGTAGAATTAAAGATATCAATTTAATTAACTATTAAGTTCCCTAATTAAATATTTTACTATGAATTTAGGATATTATAAACTTATAAATTAATTACTTGAATTTAGTAACTCATGATAAATTAATAAATTTAATTTGATAACTCATATTGATTAATTGAATTTGTTAAATTTATGAATTTTATAATTAGTCATATGAAAAAATATACATTAAAATGTGTAAAAGTAATAATGCATGCACCTGCTATACATCTTTTAATTTTATTAATTTAATTTTCACACTTTCCTTTTTAAATTCTATGGTAGATTTACAATAATTATTTCTTTATAATTATAACAGTAACAACCACCTCTATAAAATTTTAACAAATAAAAAAAAACTATTTTAGAGAAAAAAAATTCATAATTGATTATAACCAAAGTTGAACAAGGAAAGGAAAAAAAATGATGTAACAAATGGAATTGTAAAATTATAGAGGTTTGCAACTGCAAATTAAAGAGGAAAAGAAAGTGAAAAAGGCTCTGTTTTTCCGTCAAAGTAGTGCAATATGTAACTAAATTGTAGTAATATATATATATATATATATTCAACTTTAATTGCACAAACACATTTGAACTGAAACCCATAAATTATTCACTCATAAATAAGAGATAAATGCAGTTTTTCCATAAAAGACAAGTGCATGAGTATTGAAAGCCATATATTCACCTAATTGTAATGTAAAAATAATACACCTGACAGCCTGCAGATGACACAAATTATGAAGTAGCTCATGAGAGTTTCTCCATTAAACGACTGCTAAGCAAACTAAGATACAACTCAGCTGCAGCTAGTAATGATGAAAGATGGAAAAAGAAAACCTATAGTTTTCGAGTAAAATTAATGAGTGGGCCGATAACAATAACAAATGAATGAAACTAAACAGATATGCAGAGGTTAATCATGGGGTACTACTATAGATGAAAAACCTGTTTAAAAGGGTCAGGTTCTTTTGTTGGGTTCGAAGACGTACTTAATCAATGATTCCTTGATCGGTAGCAACTCAGGGAAATCTTTTTTCAACTTGGATGTGTCCATCTCGTTATTGCTTCGAGGGGCAACAATCACCTTGGCTTGTTCTTCCAATGTGAAGTTTGCCCACTGGAATTTCGGGTCAATGTACTTCTTGTACATCTCCAGGATCTCATTGTGGCTCACAACGCCAGGGTTCGTGAAGTTCCATATGCCCGTCAAGTTCCTCTTTGCCATCTCGATAGAAATCGGTAGAAGTTCGTCCAAGATTGTCATGCTGTTGGGAATGTTGACCACCTTGTTGTATCTTGAAATCTTAGTGATGAAGTTGCGAGGGTTGTTTAGGTCGGATGAGATTGGCATTCGAACTCTGAGGGTGCAGACATTGTTGTATTCTTTCAACAACTCTTCAACCTAAAAAATAATATGGAAGCAAATTATGAGCATTTAAGACATTAACTAACAGACAAATTGAATCGAATTAAAGATATCAATGTAGATACCATAGCCTTGGTTTTTGAGTAGAAGGAACCGGTGAAATTGGGTTTGTCTTCCTCTTTAAAACCAATGCCAGAGCCCTGAGGATGTCCTGCATCATACTCGAATATACACCCAGTAGCAAAGTTCATCATCAAAAGCCCATGCTCTCGGCAAACATCAGCCAAGGTCAAGATTCCGGCCACATTAGTGCGAATTGTTTCTGTTTTGTGGGATTCACACCAATCAACATTGGGTCTACCGGTCACACCAGCAGCATTAAAAACATGGGTCGGTTTTATATTCCGAATATCTGCTGTAAGTGATGAACGATCTTCCAACCTTCCTTTTCCATATTCAAAGGGAATACCTTGCTTATCACATAACTGACCTAGTAGACCCCCGATCCAGCCAGTCCTGCCATAAATCAAGAACTTCAAGGCTGGTTTTTGAGAAGAGACAATACTTTTGGAGGTCGGAACTACCATTTGGGTCTGACTAGGAGAACTTATATACGATGTATCTTTTCCCTCTTCCGAATCAAATTGTCTCCCTCCAGGCATCATCAGCATTCTCGGGTGTGGAAGCAGTGCGCCAGACACATCGCCCCACCAATCAGGATTTTGAGTGTACCATTCTATGGTCTTCTTCAACCCATCTTCCCACACAGTTCGCTCAGACCATCCCAAGTTCTTCAATTTCTGATCATCAAGAAAATACCTCTGGTCGTTAAATGGTCTGTTTTCAACAAACTTGATGCTTGTCTCCGGGTCCATTGAAAAAAGTTTGCATATATCTTTGGCTACATCAATCACTCTCCTCTCCTTCTTTGTTCCAACATTATAAACATGACCAACTTCACCCTTGTGAAGAATGACCTCAAATGCCTCGGCCACATCCTCGCAGTATAAATAACTCCTCACGTTAGTACCATCCCCATGAATTGGGAGAACCTTCCCCCTCATTGCTAAGAGGATAAACTTAGGAATCAACTTTTCTGGGAACTGGTTGGGGCCATAAACATTGTTTCCACGGGTTGTAATCACAGGTAATCCATATGATCTACCATATGCCATTACAAGCATTTCAGCACCAGCTTTTGTTGCAGAGTACGGGTTTGTCGGGAGAAGTTGGGAAGCCTCGTGGTTTCCTACAACAGCATCCTCATCTGTCTCCCCGTAAACCTCATCCGTGCTTACATGGATGAACCTCCTGATCTGGCCAGTGACTTTGCAAGCTTCAAGCAGAACATGAGTGCCGTAGATATTGTTCTTGGTAAACTCAAAACTGTTCCCAAACGAGTTATCAACATGAGTTTGGGCTGCAAAGTGCATTATTGTGTCAATAGATTCAGTGATGAGGAGATAGTTAACAAGGTCAGCACTACCAATATCCCCTTTCACAAACTTAAAGTTCCGCGATGACTGAGAAGGAAGGAGGTTTTTCAAATTTGAGCAGTAATCAAGCTTGTCAAGTACAACAATCTTGTAGTCTGGGTAGTTGCGGACAAGCCGATTCGCAACATGCGATGCAATAAACCCAGCAGCCCCAGTTATGAGGATGTTCTTCGGGGTATAAGTAGCCATCGCAAAACCAATTCTACAGAAAAGGGAAAAAAACACGCACAAAACATAATTTTAGAAGAATGGGAAAAGTTAATATAAAAATCTGCACCAACTTGTATTAACAAAAACATAAAAAGTAAACATAGAATCTATGGTCAAACCTAAAATAATAGGGCAAAAATCCGAAAGAAAATAAAGAAAAACAGACAAGAGCACCAACGGACAGAGTTAGCATAATTATATTCTAAAAGAAGATTCCATTAGATCTCATTCTATAGAAACAAAATAAGAAAGAAGAAAAAAGCAACCTTCAAAACAGATCTGCACTGCAGTAAACATAGGTGGATCATGCCATCCAATGCAATCAAATCACATTATCTCACTGTTTTATATCAATTAATTTGCTTTTGTTCATTAAATTTAACTTTAATGATCCTCCATATAAATTGAACAATAAACTACCTAAAGCCGTCGTTTAATTTTCTTTCTCAAGTCAATGGTTGCAATCAAAGTTCAACAAACAGAGAATAAATGATCAATAAATTTATGACTTTATCAACAAGATCCATCTTTAATTGTCAGATCCAATGTAAATAAAAAGTCCATCTTTTAAACCCCATTTCATTTCATTCAAATAGTAAGAGAAAGAGACCCAGATCCAACTAATGAGCAAATAAACGTAGCCATCAGTAACAGCTAAAAGAGCAATCCAAACATTATATTTTCTTACATTTGATAACAGATCTAAGAAAACTAAGAAATACCCAGATCATATAATGGCCGAAATCAATATAAAAACAGCAAATTTTCAAAGAAACGCAATCATCAATCATATTTGATCTTCCTACAAATCATACTAGAAAAGAGAGAGAGACAGTACTAATACTTACAAGATGAACAGGAATCAATCAAAATCTAGATACAGAATGAGAAACACACAAATCTAGAGAGAGAAAGTGCTGAGGAAGAAAATTTTGAGAAGGAAAGCAGCTTGAGGGAATTGTGGAGAGTTCACGTCTACGTGTGAATGCATATATTTATTTGTATATTATAGTATTATAAAAATGTAAAAAGTTTGAGATAGTTGGACGGAGCCATGAAAAATTATTTTAAAGGTAAATTTCCCAGTTGGTCAGTGCTTTTGTTATATTCATCTAAAATAAAATCATTGTATTTTTGTCGATTAATTTGTAGAGTATTTTTATTTTAGTCATCTAGTAATTAAAATTTTACAGTAATTGATTGTGAATGACACATCGTATTTATATTTTTATTTTAGTCATTTAACTTGTAGATCGATTCTATTTTAGTATTAAAAAAATCTTCTATTTTAAGTATTAATCGGGATAAAAAACCATTAAAGATTAAAGTGAAAAAGCTATAGAAACTAAAAGGATTAAAAAGTACAAAAAATCCTCAAACTTTTTAAAAAAACAGTTAAGCCTTTTTTTTTAGTCAATTGGGTACTTGAACTTTTAAAATGCATCAAAAAGTCCCTCAAACTTTTTCAAAAAGAGCAATTAAGCCACTGTGTTTTTTTTTTCACTTAATTGAGTACTTAAACTGTTAAAATGCATAAAAAATACCCTTTAACTGTTAACTTTAACAGTTGACTATTAAAGTTAATTGCCCCTAATATTTTTCAGTTAAAGCCAACTCGTGTCACAACTCATAACCATAGTGTGACATGCGAAAAAATTATAAAAAATAAAAATCAATAAAATTTATTAAATTTTAATAAAAATATATTTAAATTTTATTAAAAAATATAAAAATCGTAAAAAATATAAAAAAATTTGTAAAATTTTATAAAAATCATAAAAAGTTATTAAATACATAAAAAAGGTCATTTAACAATTAACTTTTACCGTTGACTGTTAAAGTTAATAACCTCATTTTTTTTTAGTTAATGCCTTTACGTATCGCAACACAATGTGACATGTGATAAAAAATAATAAAAATAAAAATCAATAAAGGTTATAAAAAATTATAAAATGTCACATTGTGTTTTTTCATTCTTTTACAAATTTTATATTTTTTTATATTTTTTATAATTTTCTTATGACTTTATAATATTTTATAAAAAAAATTCTATATTTCTATATATTTTATAATTTTGTATAATTTTTACTAAAATTTATTTTTTTTAGAACTTATAGCACCCCAAACCCGGCTTGGAAGTTATGACTGAATCTGGCGAGTCACATTGAAGTGTTTTTCGTAAAACATGATATCTTTTGAAAAGCCCAATGTTTATTTAGTCTCTTTGTATGATCTATAAAATAATTTTAAAACTTGCATCACTATCAAACGTATTTATTTTAAAACGTTATTAATTTCAAAATCTCATTTATTGCGGAAGCTTTTGAAACGGTTTTGCGTATTCGTGGTATTTTGGTAAATCATGCATACCTTTTGACAACCCGAGTCCTACTGCTAACATATATAAGTTAATTTAAATAAATCTCCAAATAAAAATAAAAACTTAAAGAGGCCTTATTACATAGAAATACCCAATTAAAACTACTTATAAATTAAAAATCCAAAAAGGTAGCAAAAGCGGTTGTGTGGCCACCTTTGAGTCCCTCGCAGCACCGATCTGCCTAAGACTGGGGATTACCTGTACAGTTAAAACATATGGGTGAGTTTACAAAACTCAGTGTGTAATCTCATATAAGCAAACAATCAGAGTAAACACAATTTGGGCCTAAGCCCTTCAGTTTAAGTTAGGGCCTTAGCCCATTTCAGAATCAGAAATAGTGTGGGCTTGAGCCTAATCCAGTAACAATAATAGTAGGGCCTAAGCCCATTATAGAATCAATACAGTATGCAATCGAAAAATCCTACCCAATCCAGCTTCTACACACCATCTTTGTACCAACCCTACACACCATGTGGGGATAAAATCGACCCACCCAACCTACACACCAAGTAATAGGTCCACAGTCGTCTTGTGCGACTCGTGAGATCATATTAGTACAATACACTTCCTCCAAAAATAACAATCTCAACCCCATGCAACATGTCATGCATCGTATCATTATATCTTTTATGGATGCAACATACATATAACGTGGCATGTCAGTCATTTTACCTTACAGGGGTTTTACAGTCATTTTACCCTACAGGGGTATTTCGGTCATTTTACCCTATGAGGGTATTTCGATCATTTTACCTTATGGGGGCAAAATAGTCATTTTATCAATTTGAGGGTCTAGGTATACTTACCGACACAATAGAAGGTCACAGTCGTCTCGTGCGACCCGTGCAACCTTAACAGTCTAATAGTGAAAAATGGGCCTAAGGCCCACTGTGCGGCCCATGTGGGCCCACACACCCGTGTGGCCCACAAAGCCCAAAAATGGCCTTGGTCGTGTAAACTACATAGCCTGGCCCAATAATCACCACACGTCCGTGTGGTTTAACCGTGTGGGGCCCATAATTCCGTAAGGCCCACACGGCCCATTTTGGCCCAACGTGGCCCAAAATGACCTAAGCCCATGAGATCGCTCATGGGGGCCTCTACTATCAGATGTATGTGTTAATGCATCCAGTTCGCCACACGAGCGAACACACGCTCATACAACGTCTATGAACATGCTTTCCGACTTTTGCCGATTAACAATCTTTGTCGTGTGATGACACACTTGTTTACGAAAACGTGTAACCAACCCACGAGCACTCCAACCTATCCCTCGCATTGATCGATACAAGAACCGTTGCAAGCAATCGTTTTCAATCCTTAGAGACTACCAAAAGCGAAGACTAGGAGTAAGGGACAGCAGTATTCGACTAACACCCAAAGCATACATTTGTTTCGAGGCACGAGATTAAACAATCTTACTCCCTTGCATTTGACCCCTAACCGATTGTTCAAAGAACCACTTCAAAAGCCGAAACACAATAGAGGTAGAGAGAAGGATGTAGTAACAGGGGCAACGATAAAGAATATGAGAAGAGAAGAGATGGTGCCCCAAAAGGTGAAAACCGAAGGGAGAAAAAAGTATAAGGTATTCGGCCTGGAAAGAAATTAAGAGATAAAAGGAAGGAAGAAATGGAAGAAGGGAAGGGGAGAGTATTTAGTCAAAGAGCCACAACCAAAAGGGGAGAAGGAGAAGATGGAGCAGACGGTCAAGAAAGGTCACCACACGAACTAGAAAACCTAGAGAGCACTTGGCAAAATCGAAAATGTTAAGATGAAAAGGGAGTGAGAGTTCAGCCAACGATAAGATGCAAAAGAGAGACTTGATAATCTCAAGAGAAATGAGAGAGGGAGAAGGGAAACATTCAGCTAGTGAGAGGAGTGTTATCAACACAAAAATAAAAGTATTACCTAGCCTTTTTTTTCTTTCCTCCAATTGGCCTTCAGAGAACAAAAGAAAAGAACCCCAAAATGCTTACCAAAAACCAAAATGGAGCCCTCCAACTCACAAAAGCCAAATTTCCAAAATGCCCAATGTTTCCAAACATCACACTACTCCCTTTCACCCTACTTTCCTTGATTTTCTCCTAAAATCCCTCATCATATCTCTCCTCAACTCCCTTCTACAATCCCTCCATGACCAATTCAAATTCCACTCCACTCTGCAGTGTTTCGATCAAACTCTACTACCTCCCATGGCCATTAGTAAAAATAGCCTCCATTTTCACAAGTAGGGATTCGAACCTTAGACTACTAGCACACTTCATACGCAACTTACCACTAGACTAGCAAGCTCTTGTGTCATACTTTACCAAATTTTATTTATAACCCTATTTTTCAAAGATAGAGGTTTTATCCTTATTTAGCAAAAATTTTGTGGAAGCTAGGACTTAAACCCATGACTTCCCAGAAACTTCTAGAGCACACAACCACTAAACCAAACACTTAATTGTGTCACTTCCTTGCACAATTAAATACTTATGTGTAGTCTCCTAACTGCAGCCCTGCTCAAAACCTAATACTTCTAGGCCTAAATTCGGGTCGTTACAACTCACCCCTCCTTAAAGAAATTTCCAACTATCAAAACGGTCGCTAATACAGACTATACCATTATGCTCTTGCTGCACACTCTAGGTCCAAATTACCACCTTTAACTTGGGTGGCCTCATGTACCCCTTCCGCGAGTACCTTAGGTGTTCATTGCCTATTCGTATTTTATCTTATTAACAGTTTCATGCAGATCAGTTTACAGTTCTAGTTGTTTATTAACGAATGTTTTATGGATAACAGTAGTACTATAGAGTTTGTTTTCACAGATCTCCGTCTTACTACAGTTTTCTAGTTTACCCTAAATAGAGTATTTCAGTGCAGTCTTACTACCTACAGTAGTCTCAGTAATCCTACCTATGGCAGTTTCAATCAAAATCAAAATACAATTTCAGAGAGAACTTACCGGATCGGCGCGGAGTCTCGGTGTACCACACATTCAGTATAACATTTCAAAATTCTTCAAATCGTTTAAAATAGTTCTTTCAGAAATTTCAAATCTACAAACCCAATCCACAGCCGAGTTTTTTAACTTGGCTCTGATACCATTAAATGTAAAAATATAGAAATCGTAAAAAATATAAAAATATATTTAAATTTTATTAAAAAATATAAAAATCGTAAAAAATATAAAAAAATTATAAAATTTTATAAAAATCGTAAAAAGTTATTAAATGCATAAAAAAAGTCATTTAACAATTAACTTTTACCGTTGACTGTTAAAGTTAACAATCTCATTTTTGTTTTTAGTTAATGCCTTCACGTATCGCAACACAATGTGACATGTGGTAAAAAATAATAAAAATAAAAATCAATAAAGGTTATAAAAAATTATAAAATGTTTCTTTTGATACGATAAGTTTTTTCATTCTTTTACAAATTTTATATTTCTTTATATTTTTTATAATTTTCTTATGACTTTATAATATTTTATAAAAAATTTTCTATATTTCTATATATTTTATAATTTTGTATAATTTTAATATTTTTTTACTAAAATTTAATTTTTTTAGAACTTGTAGCACCCCAAACCCGGCCTGGACGTTATGGCTGAATCTGGCGGTGTCACATTGAAGTGTTTTTCGTAAAACATGATATCGTTTGAAAAGCCCAGTGTTTATTTAGCCTCTTTGTATGATCTAGAAAATAATTTTAAAACTTGCGTTACTATCAAACGTATTTATTTTAAAACAAAATCTTGTTTATTGCGGAAGCTTTTGAAACGGTTTTGCGTATTCGTGGTATTTTGGTAAATCATGCATACCTTTTGAAAACTCGAGTCCTACAGCTAACAGATATAAGTTAATTTAAATAAATCCCCAAATAAAAATAAAAACTTAAATAGGCCTTATTACATAGAAATACCCAATTAAAACTACTTATAAATTAAAAATCCAAAAAGGTAGCAAAAGCGGTTGTGTGGCCACCTTTGAGTCCCTCGCAGCACTGATCCGCCTAAGACTGGAGATTACTTGTACAGTTAAAATAGATGGGTGAGTTTACAAAAACTCAGTATGTAATCCCATATAAGCAAACAATCAGAGTAAACACAATTTGGGCCTAAGCCCTTCAGTTTAAGTTAGAGCCTTAGCCCATTTCAGAATCAGAAACAGTGTGGGCCTGAGCCCAATCCAATAACAATAATAGTGGGGCCTAAGCCCATTACAAAATCAGTACAGTATACAATCGGAAAATCCTACCCAATCCAGCTTCTACACACCATCTCCGTACCAACCCTACACACCATGTGGGGTTAAAATCGACCCACCTAACCTATACACCAAGTAATAGGTCCACAGTCATCTTGTGTGACCTGTGCAACCTTAGATCCACAGTCGTCTTGTGTGACTCGTGCGACCATATCAGTATAGTACACTTCCTTCAAAAATAACAATCCCAACCCGTGCAAAATGCCATGCATCGTATCATAATATCTTACATGGATACAACATACATATAACGTGGCATGCTTAAATACAATCATACACATCGCAGGGCAAATCAGTCATTTTACCTTACAGGGGTATTTCGGTCATTTTACCCTACAGGGGTATTTCGGTCATTTTACCCTATGGGGGCAAAATAGTCATTTTATCAATTTGAGGGTCTAAGTATACTTACCGACCCAACAAAAGGTCACAGTCGTCTCGCGCGACCCGTGCAACCTTAACAGTCCAATAGTGAAAAATGGGACCAAGGCCCATTGTGCGGCCCATATGGGCTCACATACCCGTGTGGCTCACAAAACCCAAAAATGGCCTTAGCCGTGTAAACTACACAGATTAGGCCAATAATCGCCATACATCCGTGTGGTTTACCCGTATGGGGCCCACAATCCCGTAGGGCCCATACGGCCCATTTCGGCCCAACGTGGCCCAAAACGGCCTAAGCCCATGATATCACTCATGGTGGCCTCTACTGTCAAATGCACGTGTTAATGCGTTCGATTCGCCACACGAGTGAACGCACGCTCGTGTAGCGTTTATGAACATAATTTTCGGCTTTTGCTGATTAACAATTTTTGTAGTGTGATTACACACCTGTTTGCGAAAACGTGTAACCAACCCACGAGCACTCTAGCCTATCCCTTGCCTTGGTCGATCCAAGAACCATTGCAAGCAATCGTTTCCAATCCTTAGAGACTACCAAAAGCGAAGACTAGGAGTAAGGGACAGCAGTATTTGGCCAACACCCAAAGCACACCTTAGTTTCGAGGCACGAGATTAAATAATCTTCCTCCCTTGCACTTGACCCCTAACCGATTGTTCAAAGAACCACTTCAAAAGCTGGAACACAATAGAGGTAAAGAGAGGGATGTAGTAACAGGGGTAATGATAAAGAATATGAGAAGAGAGGAGATGGTGCCCCAAAAGGTGAAAACTGAAGGGAGAAAGAAGTATGAGGTATTCGGCCTAGGAAGAAATTAAGAGATAAAGGGACGAAGAAATGGAAGAAGGGAAGGGGAGAGTATTCAGTCAAAGAACCACAACCAAGAGGGAGGAAGGAGAAGATGGAGCAGACGGTCAAGAAAGGTCACCACACGAACAAGAAAACCTAGAGAGCACTTACCAAAATCGAAAATTTTAAGATAAAAAGGGAGTGAGAGTTCGGGCAACGATAAGATGCAAAAGAAAAACTTGATAGTCTCAAGAGAAATGAGAGAGGAAGAAGGGAAACATTCAGCTAATGAGAGGAGTGTAGAACCGTTATCAACACAAATTTAAAAGTATTACCTTGCCTTTTTTTTCCTCCCTCCAATCGGCCTTCAGAGACCAAAAGAAAAGAACCCCAAAATGCTTACCAAAAACCAAAATGGAGTCCTCCAACTCACAAAAACTGAATTTCCAAAGTGCCCAATGTTCCCAAACGTCACACTACTCCCTCTCACCCCACTTTCCTTGATTTTCTCCTAAAATCCCTCCTATAATCCTTCCATGACCAATTCAAACTCCACTCCACTCTGCATTGTTTCTTTCAAACTCTACTACCTCTCATGGTCATTAGTAAAAATAACCTCCATTTGCACAAGCAAGGATTCAAACCTTAAATCATTAGTACACTCCATACATCACTTACCACTAGACTAGCAATCTCTTTATGTCATACTTTACCAAATTTTATTTATAACCCTACTAGCCAAAGATAGGGGTTTTATCCTTATTTAGCAAAAATTTTGTGAAAGCCAAGACTTGAACCCATGACTTCCTAGACACATCCAGAACACACAACCACTAAGCCAAACACTCAATTGTGTCACTTCCCTGCACAATTAAATATTTATGTGCAGTCTCCTAACTGCACCCTTACTCAAAACCTAATACTTCTTGGCCTAAATTCGGCGCATTACAGAACTTTTATTGATTTTTAATTTCTATCATTTTTTGTCACATATCACGCCATGATTGTGGCACGTGGTGGTTTTAACTGATCCCTTTTGATGCATTTTGGCAGTTCAAATACCCAATTGAGCAAAAAGTTGGGCTTAATTTTTTTACAAAAGGTTTGAGGGTCTTTTTGTGTGTTTTGAAAGTTCAAGTACTCAATTGAGTGCAAAAAAAAAAAAAAAAGGGGCTTAATTGCTTCTTTTGAAAAAGTTTGTGGGCTTTTTACATCCTTAAGCCAAACTAAAATAATACTTTAAAAAATTGTCAAATTGTACTTAGTCGCCTTGCCACTAAGTTCAAAATTTCTTTTTTTTTTTCAATATTGAAATTTTAAATTTCAAAACATCAAAATCAATTAAAATAAATTATTGGAAAAAAATTATTCCTTAATAGTATTCGTCGATTTGTTACTATAATATTGAAATTAATTTATTTAATCCCATTCTAAATTTTAAAATTTTATTTTACGTTTCCAAATTAAAATTAACTCAATTTACTCATCTTTAATAATTGTATATGAAACTCAATTTTCTTTTGATTATATGATCTTGAATCTTCTCTACTAACCTAAAAGTAAAAAAAAAAAAAAAAAATCCTTTGCAATTAATCAAATATATCTTCCATGCCAAACAAAACCCAAAAAATTTAAAGTTAAATTTTGCTATTAGACTCTGTACTTTGCATAAGTTGTAGATTTAGCACTTGTACTTTGATTTGATCATTTCAGTCCCTATACTTTTAGAATTTGAAAATTTTATTAAATTCATTAAGTTAAGTTTTTTTTTTTTTAAATTTTGATATGTCAAACATATTATCACATGTAATGCTATGTCAGATTGTATTTCCATATATCACTAAAAAAAATCAGTTAATAGATTTAATAACTTTCGTTTGCATTAAAATTGAAATCTTGAAATTAAAAAAATATAGCAACTAAGAACAATCCAGTTAGAGAATATAAATTAAATTTATAATTTTATGCATAATACAATATTAATAGCATAATTTAACCAAACATATTTAACTGCTACCATTTGGTTTAGACTAAAATTTTCAAATTCAAAAAGTACAGGGATGAAAAATGACCAAATTAAAGCATAGGTGCTAATTCCACAATTTACACAATGTACAGGGTCTAATAGCAGAATATGACCTTTTTTATCACTTCTTTACCTAAACGAAGAATAAGAAATTAATTTAATTAATTACAATGCTTTTCTTTGCTTTTAATTTAGCATAGAAGATTAGATATTATATAATCAAAAGAAATTTAAGTTTCGTTGACAATTATTAAATATAAGTTATTTGAGTTTACTTCATTAAGAATAATTTGAAAACATAAAATAAAATTTTCCGATCAATACTTAAAAAAAAGAGGATATTTTTCAGGATAACCAAAATGAAAGCGACCAAGAAGTTGGGTAACTAAAATGAAAATATAAATATGATGTGACGTGTATAGTCAACCTTCGTTAGAAATTAACAGTTAAGTGACTAAAATGAAAATACCATAAAAATTGGATGACTAACTTGATAGTTTTAAAAAGTTACTCTTATTGAGGTGATAGATTTACTGATCTCCTTGTTTCTTGCATGTATAAGGTCTCAAGGAAAAATAAATGTTAAATTTAACCTTTAATGTTTACATCTTTTATCAATTTGACTATTATTTTTTAAAATTAAATTTGGTTCTCAACCTTTTAAAAAAAATTCGTATTCAGCCATCAATCTTTCAACATTTAAAAATTAATGTTTTAGTCAATATTTCCATTTAAAAAAATTAACTCTTTTTAAAATATAATAGAGTATAAATATCCCTCAAGTCTTTTCAAAATTTGAAATTTGCAAATTAATCCCTTGAAAAAAAAAGAAGAAAAGAAAAGAAATTGACAAAATTATCTCTCTTGTCAAAAATAGAATAATTCACTTCTTATATTTTTAAACTGAGCAAATAAGTACAATTATGATGCCATTACAATTAATGATGCCATTAAATATTTTCATTGATATGTTACAAGTGTCAAACTGTGATTGGTTGAATAAAAAAAATTCAAATATCTAAAAGTAAAATTTCTAAAATAAAATCAATAAAATCATGAAAAGATCTTAGAAAAATTACAATTTTTTTTCAAAAACAAAAAAAAGAATATTTAAAAAAATAAATTTTGCTTAAACTTCTTTAAAAAATCATAATTTTTAAAAATACAAATTCATATAAAAAGTTTTAAAATAAATTCAAAAAATTATTATATATTACAAAAAATAAAAATAAATTGTAGGTTATATTTTTAAAAAAAATATTAAATTATAAAAATTTCAATAAACTTTTAAAAGATCCAAAATTTTGAAAAAAGTGTATGAAAAATTTTGAAAAAGAAAAAATTGACGATTTTTTTGTAAGTAGCATGGTATCACTTTTAAATTTTAATTCTTTTTCATAAAGTATTATAAAATTAAATAGCCATAATTGGAATTAATTTTGATATTTTCATAATTGACTAGAGTCCGAGATGAATCCAATTCAAAATTCAAAATTGTAATTTAACAATCATAATTGACATTAATAATTAATATACTTTTATGATATTACTTAAAAGTAATTAATAATAAATTTTTATGTTAAATTATAAAGTGAAATAAATTCTTAAGAACATTAATGTAATATAAAATATTTTTAATCCTATAATTATATATGTATAATAAATATATAATCATGATATAAAATTTAACTTTAATGATAATATAAAATATATAATTACAGAATATATTACTTTAATAATATGATAACTTATGTTATATTTATCACAAATGATTAAACATGATTTATTATATGGTATTAATAACACTACTAATAAATTTAATTTTAAACAATATATGTTTTAATAAAAAAACTATCTATAACAATATTCTGAAATTCATAAAGTTGTAATATATTTTAAATGAGGTTTAGGTATGAGTTTGGTTGGTATTGGCCAAATACTTTTGAGTTTGAGTTTAAACATATATTATATTTAAAAGGTTTTGAATTTTAATATTGAAATCAAAACTGTAACGACAACATGAAATTAACCAATTACTTAACTTAACCTTAAACCAAAACCGATATACTAATATATAACATAATAATATAGTATATAACTATTACTAAAACTATTAATACGTATATAATAATTATTATATTACATAATATATTATATGATATAGTATTATATAATATAATTGGAGGATTAACTTTCAAATGTATGAAAGTATAGAGTTTAGAGCATATTTCAAATAATATAATAAAAAGCAATAATATATAATGTACTACTAGTATAAATAACTATTATTACATTATAGTTTATAATAAAAGATATAGTATTACACGATATTATAATGTTTAATCATATATGCATTTATATAAACTATTAATATGTTATATAATATATGATATGTAGAGCTGATCATGGGCCGGCCAAGTCAAGTTCGTATTGAGTTGGGTCGGGTTAAGTCAAAATTTTAGGCTAGTTTTCTAAGTCCAAGATCAACCCAAAAAATGGGCCTAAAATTTTGTCCAAGCCTAGCTTGGATTAAAAATGCTAAAACCCGAGCCCGCCCTGCTCTTATTAAAAAATTATATTATTTTTTATATAAAAATAAATTTAAAAAATATAATACATCAAAAACACTAAAAACATTAAAATAAATGTTTTCCAACAAATGAAAAAAAACTAAAAAAATATATACTTAAATAACACTAAGATAGGTGCAACTTAGCAAGCAAATACCTTTAAAATAGTAGCAAAATTAATAATAAAATAAGAGTTATTCAATATCTAAACAATAACAACCAAATAGTAACAATATAATAGCGAAATGACAACAAAACAATGATAAAACAACAACAGTTTTTTTTTTTTTTTTTGCAAATTCAGGTAAGGTTGGGTCAAGCTCGGGCCAAAAAAGCTTACTCGAGGCCAGGCCCAGTCCAAGCCCATTTTTCGAATCTATATTTTTTCCAAACCCTTCCGCTTTTCGAGTCGAGTCAGATGGCCCGACCTATGATGAGGTCTAGTGATATGATATAACATTATATAATATAGTAAGAGGGTTAACTTTCAAATGTACGAAAAGTATAGGGACTTAAAGCATATTTTAACCAATATAATAATAAACAATAATATATGATAATAATTAATATTTTATGTATTACTCTACTATTATAGTATGTGATATGATATTATATAATGAAATAATATATATATTTTAAGTATTAAGATATATAATTATTATATTGTAGATTATAATAAAAGATATATTATTAATAGTTATATATAATTTAGTCTATTAAAATATATGTTTATAATTATATCTAGCAATACATAAAGAATTATTAAAAATTTAATATCTTACAAACCCCATGTGATAGTCTGATGATTAAGGGTGTTTAATGCCCCAGGTGTGACCTGGGTTCAAATCGCGCTAGTCGCGTTTGTTATTCGGGCTTTACTTTGTTATTGTAATTCACCAAAAAAAATTAATATCTTAATAAAATATTATTTTTATTAAATTATTTTGAATTGAGTTTTAATTTTTATAAAATTGTAATTGAGTATTGGGTTTAACTTCTTTTTATTTTAGCATGAGATTTGGGTTATAATTAGTTTATATTGAGTTTGGATAATAATGAGTATATTATTTGAGTTCGAGCTTAGTATAATATATTTGAATTTTGAAAAAATATTTAAAAATATGAGTATTAGGTTTATAAATTTAATAAGAAAGATAAAAAGTTATTCAATTGTCAATGGAATATAATAATGAACAATAAAAGACATTTTCGTTTATTCATATAATATCATAGAATAATAAGTTTTACATGCAATAATGGCTTTAATTATTTCACATGAAAGAACTCTATTAAATATATATAAGGCAAATTTAAGTTTTGTTACCATCTTATAAAAAGAAAATGCATTATTACATTTGAAATTAAAATATTTATAACTATTCAAAATTATTTGAATCCATTAAAACTCGCCTGGCTTGTCACACTCCAAAAATCGAGTTAGAAGAATTAGGTTTGTGAAAATCGAGAGTGGTCACACCCTAATTTATAAGGTTATCTTTGTGCGTTTATAAATCGAGGGTTTGAAATGGATACGTTAATTAGGATCATAAATAATTAATTAAAGTATTAAAATAATGTAATCATGTATTATTATACTAATTAATCTAAAATGAAACTTGATTATAAGGTTTAATTTAAAAATAGTGTGTTTTAATTGAGTTAGAACCTAATTGGAAAAAGGGTGAAATGAATTAAAATATTAATAATAAGACTTGATTATAAGTATTAATTATTATATAAAAACTAAAGTGGAATGTGCTAAGAATTATAAAGTTAAATAAGTGAATAAAAATTGAATAAATATGTAAACTAATAAAGAATTATTGACCTTTTCAAATCCCAATAGAATTTTCTCTCCATCTTTCTATTTATTCTTTTTTTTTTCTTCCATTTTTTACATTATATTTTCATCCTAATTGTTGATAATTATTTTTGCTTCCCGAATTAAAATCAATCTCCATTCAAATTGTATTTCCTATAGGTTGTCAATTTTTCCATTGATAACATTCGTTTCTTTTCATCAAGGTTCAGTAAGTACATTCGTTTCAATTAGTAGAACTCGTAAATTCCATAATAGCATCGAATCATGTTAATCTTTCAATTGAATTACTCAATCTTTTCTGTACTTGTCAAATCCTTCGATAGTCTTAACGAATCTTGAAATCAATAATTAACCCGTGTATAAATATCATTTAAAGGACTTGTTTCAGGTGCATCAGATCAAATTTGATCATGAGGAACGTTGATCGGGCTCTTGGTGAAAGGTGCGTATTTTTTTACAAGTGAATCAGGACAAATCGTGTCTAGGAATAGGGCCACATGGTCTGCATCACACGACCATTTTCCTAGGAAACCCTAGGATAGTTCGAAACTCACACGGCCAAGAACCGTCCACACAATCGTGTCTCCCCTATAGCTTAATTTTGCAAATTCCACACGACCATAGCCTGGTCAAATGGCTATGTAACCCTTCCACATGGCCTATAGCACCTTACACAGTCGTGTGTCTCTTACTTTAAAGTTTTGCCCAGAAATTTATGTTATGTTCAGTTTAGTCCCTGCTTGATCCCTGAATTGTTCCTAGAAGTTTTTGTGCACCTAATTGATCCTTAAATTAGTGTTTATACATAAATCTACGATTTATATGCCTGAACTACTACTGTTATAATATGTTTATTGATATTGATTAATTGAATCTTTACAGTGCTATGAATAAACATGTGATATTAATCATGCCCACTGTCAATGTGTTATTGATAAATTGTGAATGTTAATATTGTGATTGCCACTGAATACATAGTAAACATGTCTATTACTAGTGTTGAACATTGTAATAACCCATTTCTGCCCGGGCCCATAAATAAATAAATAAAACCAAAAATAAAAAATATAAATGAATGTTTATTTATTTAAACAGTCCATTTACAATAAACAGGCCTCAAGGCCTGATAAGCCCAAATGCCTAAGACCCTATGCCCGGTTACAACCCAGTAGGCCCTATACCTGTTACACCCCTAACCTAAAACTCAACGGCCCAAATGGCCCATTTTGTTAACAAATGATGGAAGACCTAGGGTTTGTGGAACCCTAGGCGCCGCGAACGGAAGGCTCCAGAAGCTAAACGCCGCAATCAGCCCAAGAGTCACGCCTCATCAATTTCTGTCGTTCCACCTACCTTCCATCAGCGCCACAAACCAGTACGCAGTCAGTGCTTGGTCCGTTGCCACCATCGTCAAGCCTCCATCACCGCCGGATTTTTCGGCATTACCTGCAAAAGAGGAAATAAAAACAGCAGCGAACAAAGCAAAAAATCGAATAGGATAAATCAAATTTGTAACTAAAGGCTATAAAAGCCGAATCATTTCATTGTAACAGGGGACCGATTTTTACAGAAGAGAAAAGATATACATACACATATTCATATAAAAGAAGTTCAAGCAGTTTCTTTAAAAGGGGTGATTTAAGTTTTATATTCTATTATTTATTTTTCAACGAGTATACGAATCGATCTTTTGCAGAAAACTGATAATATTGTAGAAAAGGGAAGAGGGTTACCTGTGTTTTACCCAGAAAAATGAAGGCTTTTAGCCTTCTAAACCACCGTGTATGACGGCGCATGAGCGCGTGAGAGGCCAGGGACGGAAGCTCAACAGAGCTCCGAGAGCCCCTTCCCCATTCCTCTTTCAAAGGATTCTTTATTTTTTTTTTCTAAACACCGGGTTAAAATGATTTAAAACCAAAATTTGGGCTTATATAGCCCTACAGAAACGGTGTCGTTTTGCTTAATTCAATAAGTGCTAAAACGGCACCGTTTAGATAGGGGATCCGCGCGTTGACCTGTGACCCGGGGAAGGATCTGCTTGTTTTTGGAAAAATGGGCAAATTGCTCAATTGATCCTTCCTTTTTTTAAAAATTTTTAATTTCATTTTTATTTTTATTCTAATTCGGCCCTGATCTTTTATATTTGTTTCAATTTAATCCTAATTGCCATTAAAATCCACTCTGAAGAACGACGTCGTTTTGGGATTAGGGCAAATTGCCCAGTGAGTCCCTTGTAGTTTTGAACGCGTTTCAATTGGACCTAAATTTGTTTTTGTTTTTTTTTAAAATTAACCCCATATTCTTTAATTAAATTCAATTTTAATCCCTTTTTTATATATATTTAATTTATTTTAAATACCTTGTATATATATTTTTTATAAAAAAATTATTAGTTATATAAAATAGTACATATTATTTTTACTATCCATTATATTATTATTGCACATTTTTTAATTTTTATCATATATTTTTATTATATACATATATATTATTTATTCTGTTATATTTATATTTTATGTTATATATTTTTAGTATATATTATTTATTTTACTATATTTTTATATGTAAAATACTTGTTATATTAGTATTATTATTTTATATATTCCTTATCATACTATATTTCATTATATTTTATCTATTTATATTTTTATTACATATTATATTTTATTATATATTATTCCTTATAATATCTTTCTTTCTTTTATATATATTATATTATATGCATTTTATTATATATATTTTTATAATATTTATCATATGATTTATATTATTATATATTTTATTTGTAAATTATGTTATACACTATATATTTTACCATTTTTTAAAGAATACATTATTTTATTACTTATTAATTATATACATTTTAATTTTTTTTAAAATAAGTGTAATATCAATATTTAGTATATTTTTATACCTTATAGTATAACCTATATATGTATATATTATTTTTAAAAAAAAGGGGTTCTCTTTTATCAATCTTATATTATTTAATATATTTCTAAATATCTTATTTGATTTATATTTTACACATTTTAATTTACTTATTTATTTTTCTCTTATTTTGATATTGTTTAGTAGGTTAAATTTTACATATCATTTGTTTTTGTATAATCGCATAAAATTAATTATTTATGGTGATTTGCATAAGATATTATCATATATGTATATTGCAATTTATATTTGTTGTATTCATTATACACTACATTGAGTTTTGTATGTAACAACAATGCATGAACATTTATGTTTTTTATGATGATATATGCATAAAGTGATAATGTATATTGTGTAATTTACACCATTATTTATTATTCCTTATACTATATTTGCATAAAATTATAAAGCATGTACTATGTAGTTAGGCAATGTTTTGATATTTAGGAATTCGGGAAGTAGTGCCCTAACATGCTGGGTTGCAATTTCTCGTTTGTTTAAATATCTACAATATCCTTCTGAACGAGTTTTACAAATCACAAGATGATTTCAGTTATGAAAGTATAAAGATATCGTGCCCAATCATGCTAGATGTGATGTTTGTATTCTTTTAAAATGAAGGAATCTTGATTCTTTTTAACTCAAAGCATTACGGTTTTTAAGGGAATCTCATTTCTAAATTCTTTCAAACTTCTGACACAAAGGTAAAATTATTCAATTTGGTACCAATTTTGGGCGTTACGAGGGTGCTAATCCTTTCTCGTACGTAACCGATTCCCGAACCTCTTTTCTCATAATTTCGTAGACCAAAACGTTTTATAAAGTGATCCAATCACACTTTAAAAGATTGGTGGCGACTCCCGTTTTCATTTTTTAAAAACCCATTTTTTAAGGAGGTTTCGATAGCTTGGCGACTCCGCTGGGGACTTAAGAGAGTCGAGCCAAGAAATTGATTAATTTATGTCTTAACGTTGGAAGTTTGGAAAATTTAAAAATTTGATCCTGTTTTACATGTGTTTGCTGCATATGCTTGTAATCTTATTGCCGTACATTGCATTTGCATGACCGTTGTGGTCACACCCTTAAGTGGGAGTGAGAAGCTACGCTTTCGTGAGGTTTTCACCTTCGTATGAGGTAGTGGATTGCTTTCGAGATACTGTACCTATGTCTTCGTGAGATTTTCATCTCCGTATGGCCATAGGGAAATGTGTCCCCCTGAACTGAACTTGATCTATATGAGCCTATAATGGGTGAAGACCGATGAATCTGCTGGTTCAGGTGCCCTTGCTTTAGAGCTAAAACACATATAGTGAACTTTAAGTGTTTACCCTAGGGAAATATAGATAACCTTTAGTAAAGCTACCCTTGTAAGTACTGGTTTATTATTTTTTATATATGATACTAACCTATTCTTATTTTATTGTTATTGCATGTCATTTAGCATTTAAAGGTGTCGATTCATGGCTCAATTTCTAGATTAGAAAGTTTTGTAATGAGGAACGAATACCTTAATAAAGTGGAGGATAATGTTTCTGTCTGTACTTGGTCAGAGAAAACCCAGTTAGAAAAAGGAGATAGTGTCACCGAGGTGTATACGTCAAAGTTATGGGACTTCACCCGTATTAATTCGACGTAAAATGAGTTTCAGGAGCTGAGAAACATTTGGGCCCAATGGGATGACGAGGCTAATTAGCTTTTCTATCAGCATTATGGAGATCTTCCCTATTTGCTAGACGTTAAAATAGATAGGCATTTGTTACGAGCTATGGTACAGTTCTGGAACCCTGCTTATAGTTGCTTTACATTTGGTAATGTTGATCTTGTACCTACTTTGGAGGAGTATACGACTTTGCTTCCTTGACCGAGGATTCAGGGTCACAAGGCTTACGTTAGGCCTGCTAGCCTTCCAACTTTTACGAAGAAATTAGTAATGATTACTGGAATGAGTGAGCAATGGGCTGTAGCTTGTGTGCAGCAAAAGGGTGATAGTAAATGCATTCCATGGGCCGTTTTGAGGGATTTGATATCGACGCATCCACACGTGAAGAAAAGGGTCGACGTCCTAGCTTTGAGTATTTACGGCATGGTGATTTTCCCAAAGGCATTAGGGCATGTAGATGAGGCGGTTACGGATTTGTTCGATCGACTTGGTAAATAGAACACACCTGTGCCCACAATCCTAGCTGAGATGATAAGATCCTTGAGCGCATGTCGAAGATCTGGTGAAGGAAGGTTCATTGGATGTGCACAATTGCTGTTGGTTTGGTTTCATAGCCACTTCTAGAAGCTTGATAAGGTTCCTTGCCGAGTATTCTTTGAGGGTTATTCTCCCTTAAAGGAAGCAGTGGACATGCCTAGGAGAGATGACATTTCAGAAGAGAGGTGGATAGGTATTCTGCAGAACCTCCGAGAGGAAGATGTTATGTGGAAGGCTCCTTGGTTGGTTCCTAGTGAAGTCTTTTACCGATGTGGCAATTTTGATTGGGTCCCTTTGCCAGGAATTTGGGGAGTTGTTGGATTTACACCATTGCTTGTTCTAAGGCAATATCGATCGTGGCAATTCATACCGGCTACACAGGGCTTAGTTTAGAGTGATTTCTCTTATAAAGGAGATCACTACAATAAGAGGATGCGAGAGATTTCTGAGGTTTGGAAGAAGCCTTTCTGTATGAAGATCTTGACTGAAGGCTCGACGTCAACCCTTGAATATAAATGGTGGTTTACTAGGAGAGTCAATGATAATGTCCCTAGGCCAATTTTGGGGGTGGCTCGATCATTAGAGGAGAGCTTACGAGTGATTCCATCAGAGTTGGAGGTTATGAAGCAAGAGTTTGGGAGAAAGAATTCAGAGCTTGAAAAGAGGATAGAGAAGCTCAAAGAGGAAAAAATGTGTTTGAGTCTTGATGTCGATGTTCAGAAGATGGAAGTCGAGAAGGTGGAAAAGGAAAAGAGAAAGATCGAGGAAGATCGAGATGATTTAAAGATGCACTACAAGAAAGCCCAAGTAACGTTGAAAAGGGTCGGATTAGGGAGATCTTCAGAACAGTGGCAACAAGAGATTCAAGAGGAAAGAACCAAAGCCGAGTATTGGGAGAAGAAGTTCTAAGAGATGCAGTCGCGTAATCAAGCCCTAGAAAAGGAAAATCAAGGATTAAAAGTTAAGGTGACAGAGCTTGGATGATCTCTTCATCATCATCGAAGTCGTAATTCCGCAGCCGAGTTAAAAGCAAGTCTAAACAAGATCGAGGAAATGAAGCACAATATTGGAGGGTTGGAAGCAGCACTACAGGACTTGAGCTACGAATTGAGCAGCTCAAGGCAAGAGAAGAACAGTGGAAGGGAGAACTTCACCATCTTCGGGATCAAGTGGGGGATAGAGATCATGTCATGGAACAGGCCTTAATTCAGATTCGAGAAGTTGCTGAACACTTGCAGGATTTGGAAATACAAGCTAGAACCCTAAGTATAATGTATGAGTCATCGTTAGACAGAGGACGAGAGTTAGCATTGTTATTGGATAGGGTTAAGACTCTAGGCCTACAGGCAAAAGGGTATTTGTAGTCCATTTTATGAAAAGATTTTTGTTCCTTAAATAACGTTTTCTAAAATGAAATTGAATCAGAATCGACATCTTTTTACATTCATGCATTTGCATCTCATCACATCATATGCATTCAAGTTTATAGAAAGACCCTAATTAGTTAAATTATTAGGGAGAAAGAGAGTAAGAGAAAGAAAATCTGGAAGCAACACATCCTTACAGTACACACGCTAAGTCGAAGAATATGGACCAAAGATTCGAACAGCTATAGAAGGACATGCAGGACCAATTGCAGGAGAAATTGACAAAATGCAAAATGACATGAGGGAGCAAATGTTGGAGGCTCAAAGGAACATGATGGCTGAGATGGCTCAACTACTGAGAGCCACTAATAAGGGAAAGGCTCCCATGGCAATCACTGAAGAGGATAACGAGGGTCATCCTCCTGGGTTCACTCTACCTCACGTACAAACCCAACCTGAGGCATATCCCCGAGGGCCGTCTGTCACAATAAGGCCTCAACAGGGTCAAGTCGATGCTGGGATCCCCATAAATTTCCCAATTGGTTCAGGATTCAATTTGGGCGACAATCCTGCAAGTCCTGTCATTCCTGATTTAGACATGGCTGAAAAAGAGGATTTAAGAAATGAGGCTGCAAAACAGTTGGAAGAACGCTGCAAATGGTTGGAGGAAAAATTCAAAGCTTTAGAGAATACTGATGAGCATCATAGAATTGATGCTCTAAGCTTGTTCCCAGACTTAGTGCTTCTTCACAAATTCAAGATGCCAGAATTTGAGAAATACAATGGGACTACTTTCCCAGAAGCCCATATTATGATGTTCTTTAGGAAAATGACCGGGTATGTGAATAATGATCAACTATTGATCCACTGTTTCCAGGACAGTTTAATTGGAGCAGCGGCCAAGTGATATAATCAACTGAGCAGGGCCAAAATAAGTTCATAGAGAGATTTGGCACAAGCCTTCATGCAGCAGTATAATCATGTGACTGACATGACTCCGGATAGGATCACGCTGCAAAACATGGAGAAAAAGCCTAATGAAAATTTTAGGCAATATGCACAGCGATGGAGAGAGGTGGCAATGCAAGTTCAACCACCGTTGTTGGAGAAGGAGACTACCATGTTGTTCATCAACACTCTAAAGGCTCCATTCATCACTCACATGATTGGGAGTACTACTAAAAGTTTTACGGATATAGTCATGGCGGGTGAGATGATCGAGAATGCCATAAGAGGTGGCAAAATAGAGGGGGAAGCATCCAAAAGATCAGCCTCAAGGAGAAAGGATGGTGAAGTGAATAACACAAGCACCTACAACACGAGGGCAATCACAGTTGGTCAACCTAAAGCAGCTGCAGTTGAGCAACAAAGTTCTCAAAAGAAGGAGTCGGGTACAAGGCAGAATTCTGAAAGGATGCAATTTACACCTGTCGAAACCATTTTTAAAATCGAGTTTTGGAAAATGGGGATCGACTTTTGAAAAACGAAAACGGGAGTCGCCACCAATCTTTTTAGGTGTGATTGGATCACCTTATAAAATGTTTTGTTTTAAAATATTAATTTTGGTCTACGAAAGTCGAGAAAACGGATTCGGGAGTCGGTTATGTACGAGGAAGGTTTAGCACCCTCGTAACGCCCAAAAATTGGTACCTAATTGATAGATTTTTGTCTTAATGTCAAAAATTTGAAAGGATTTAAAAATAAGATCCCTTTTTTAAAACCGAAATTATTTAAGTTGAAAAATCGAGATTCCTTAGCTCCGAAAGAATACAAACATCACATCCAACATGGTAGGACACGATATTCTTAAACTCTCGTAACTGAAATTATCTCGTGATTTACAAAATCAATTTAGAAGGATACTTTAGGCATTTAGACAAACGGGAAATCGCAACCCAGCATGTTAGGGCACTATTTCCCAAAATTCTAAATACGAAAAACATTGCCTCATTTTAGAAAAACTTTTGGATAAAATATGACAATTAAATGAAATATATTTTTTAAAATAATGATTTGAGTAAAATTTAAAAAATAATTTACTAAGAGTAATACTAAAAAAAATATTAAAAATGAAATAGTTTGATATGATACTAAAATTATTAAAAAAATTAAAATATATAAAAAAAATTAGGGAAACATGGATTAAATAAAAATAAAAAGGGTTGAAAAACGAAGATGAACAAAGAATAAAATAAAAACAAACCGTAGAAAATAAGAACATAAGAGGGAGAGAAATTTGAGTGAAAGCTCTCAAAAATTCTTATTGCTTCCCAAAACTACAGTGTGTTTTACAATGAAGGGAGAGGCCTCTATTTATAGTTGAGCCTCCCTAAATCCAACGGTACAGATCAATTACATCAACTGTTAAGATTAAAGGATATCTACAAATTAAATCTCTAAGATTACAAAATCATATCTTCTAAGATTGTATATCATATCTAAGATTGCAATCATATCTAAGATTGTATCATATCTAAGATTGCAATCATATCTAAGATTGCAATCATATCTAAGATTGTATCATATCTAAGATTGCATATCATATCTAAGATTGCATATCATTGAAGATTGTATTTCCATATGAGTCAAGCTTGTAGATGGACCTTAAATCTTTTCAAGTAATGGGCCATTCCGATCGGGCCAAATTATATTTGTAATTCTGGACTGAACTTTGGACTTCGTTTTTTTTTTGGTTTATTATTTTTGTTTTTGGACTTATTTCTGGGCCCGGGCAAAATTGAGTGTCTGCAGCTGCCCCTCATTGCTCATTGCTGTGTAACAGGAATAGAGCAAAGACTATAAAATGACCAATTTTGCCTGGGCTCGCCGAGTCTTGAATTCTTGATCCTTGATCTTCTTTAAATGGCCTCTTGACGGCTTCAATCTACTTCACTGCAACTCAGGAAGGCGATATCTGCTATCTTTGATCTGCTCTCCGTCGAACACAGAGACGCCAAATCTGCTTCTTCGATTTGTTCCCTGACAATACAAAGATGCCAAATCATCTTAGATTTGCTTCAGCGTAAACACGTGAAAGCCAAATCTGCTATGTCTTCAATTTGCTCCTTGTAAGCACAAGGATACCAAATCATCTTGGATCTATTTGAGAACATCTGATGGTCAAATCTGCTATGTCCTCGATTTGTTCCTTGTAAACACAAGAATGCCAAATCATCTTGGATCTATTTGAGAACATCTGATAGTCAAATCTGCTATGTCCTCGATTTGTTCCTTCTAAACACAAGAATGCCAAATCATCTTGGATCTGTTCCACTCTAATCGTCTGAAGGTAAGTTCTGCCATGTATCTGCTTCCCATCGAAGTGGAGATGCCTGACTTTGATTTGTTCTCTGACAATACAGAGACAACAAATCATCTTAAATTTGCTTCATCGTAAACACGTGAAAGCCAAATCAGCTATGTCTCGATTTGTTCCTTGTAACCACAAGGGTGCCAAATCATCTTGAGTCTGTTTGAGAACATCTGAGAGTCAAATCTGCTATGTCCTCGATTTGTTTCTTGTAAACACAAGAATGCCAAATCATCTTGAATCTATTTGAGAACATCTGAGAGTCAAATCTGCTATGTCCTCGATTTGTTCCTTGTAAGCACAAGGATGCCAAACCATCTTGAGTCTGTTTGAGAACATCTGATAGTCTAATCTGCTATGTCTTTGATTTGTTCCTTGTAAGCACAAGGATGCCAAACCATCTTGAGTCTGTTTAAGAACATTTGAGAGTCTAATCTGCTATGTCCTCGATTTGTTCCTTGTAAGCACAAGGATGCCAAACCATCTTGAGTCTATTTGAGAACATCTGAGAGTCTAATCTGCTATGTCCTCGATTTGTTCCTTGTAAGCACAAGGATGCCAAACCATCTTGAGTCTGTTTGAGAACATCTGAGAGTCTAATCTGCTATGTCCTCAATTTATTCCTTGTAAGCACAAGGACACCAAACCATCTTGAGTCTGTTTGAGAACATCTGAGAGTCTAATCTGCTATGTCCTCGATTTGTTCCTTGTAACACAAGGATGCCAAACTATCTTGAGTCTGTTTGAGAACATCTGAGAGTCTAATCTGCTATGTCCTCGGTTTGTTCCTTGTAAGCACAAGGATGCCAAACCATCTTGAGTCTGTTTGAGAACATCTGAGAGTCTAATCTGCTATGTCCTCGATTTGTTCCTTGTAAGCACAAGGATGCCAAACCATATTGAGTCTGTTTGAGAACATCTGAGAGTCAAATCTGCTATGTCCTCGATTTGTTCCTTGTAAGCACAAGGATGCCAAACCATCTTGAGTCTGTTTGAGAACATCTGAGAGTCAAATCTGCTATGTCCTCGATTTGTTCCTTGTAAGCACAAGGATGCTAAACCATCTTGAGTCTGTTTGAGAACATCTGAGAGTCAAATCTACTATGTCCTCGATTTGTTCCTTCTAAACACAAGGATGCCAAACCATCTTGAGTCTGTTTGAGAACATCTGAGAGTCTAATCTGCTATGTCCTTGATTTGTTCCTTGTAAGCACAAGGATGCCAAACCATCTTGGATCTTGCTTCAGTATAAACATCTGAAGGTTAGATCTGCTTATGTGTCTGAGAACATCTGAGAGTCAAATCTGCTATGTCCTCGATTTGTTCCTTGTAAGCACAAGGATGCCAAACCATCTTGGATCTGCTTCAGTATAAACATCTGAAGGTTAGATCTGCTATCTTCGATCTGTTCCTTATAAACACAGGGATGCCAGATCTGCTATCTTCAACTCGTTCCCTATGAACACAGGGATGCCATGCTGAAATCTTCAATCTGCTTCGCTGTAAGCACAGGAATGTCAGATCTGCTATCTTCGATTCGTTCCCTATGAACACAGGGATGCCATGCTGAAATCTTCAATCTGCTTCGCTATAAGCAGAAGAATGTCAGATCTGCTATCTTCGATCTGTTCCCTATAAACACAGGGATGCCAAATCTTGTTTCTTTGATCTACATTGTCCCATAAAAGACATAACCTATAGAATGCGTATGAGTTCATGCCTAATAATTAGGATTCTATGATCGAAGTGAGTCAAATTCTCCTAATCAGACATGTTATAATGCAAAATGTTATGAATATGACCCTTATTTTGGACGTTATCACTCATTCATCTATCGAGCTTTCCACCTCATTCTTCTCGACATATCGATCATACTCTGCTCGTATGCCTCGAATCTTCTCCATCAATTTGGTCTACCGTATAATTCCCCGAATATTACGACCCACTGAAGATATTTATGAAATGATCCTTTCTTAAGATCAATATTGCTTAAAACGTCCAACCACCTTTTGGATTGAAGAAGAAAATCTCTCGAGTATCTCTAACCCATACATATGAGAATTCCTTAAACAATTGTCTTGTTTCAGTTTCTTGTATTATCTAAAAATTTCCAGAGTAATATGGAAAACTTCATTTGTGAAGATATTTTAGTTCATCTATCATTATTTCAATGCAACATGCTTTATGAATAATGGGAGACAAATAAATTGATCCTGAGGATAATTAGATTTGGACAAATTATTGGAAGAATGAAAAAAGATTAACCTGAGAACATATCTTTGCGAAGAAAAAGAATCCAAAGATAGTAAATAGGACAGAAATCAGATGCCCCAGATATCACTGCTTGAGTGTCTATACACCAGCTCCATGAAGACTTTCTTGAGTTCAACATGTGTTTAAAAGACCCAAAGTACTTTGTCGATGCCCCGATATGCAACGTGCTTCACTCTTTATTGAATCAGATATAGCAAGATTACCGTGTGCTCTTCAAAATTTGAGCTGCCCTTTCGGGTTTTCAACTTAAAACCCCTTTGGTCTCAAGGTGCCCTTTGCGGGTTTTCACATTAGCCTCTCCATTTTTCTTTTTTCTTTTTCTCTTTTTCTTTTCTTTTTCCCTCTTTTTTTTTTTTTTTTGAAATAGAAGTCTCAAAGTGCCCTTTGCGGGTTTTCACCTTGGCTTCCCTTCTCCTTCAGACAAAGTACTCATTGACTGAGTCCAAATTCACTGGATCAGATAAATTCATCCTATCCATTTCTTGAGAAAATCAGTGCACCTCTAGAGAAAGCCCTCTTCACAACATATCGCCCTTCCCAATTCGGCATCCTTTTGCATAAGAAGGATCTCTTTCAGCACAAGGTTTCCTTTATGAAATTCTTTTGGATGAACCTTCTTTGTCATAAGTCTATGTCATCCATTCTTGGTACATTTGCTTAGGATGAATACTTTCAAGTTAAGTTTACCAGAGGTATTCAATTCTTGACTCCATCAAAGCTTGGAGGAAAAATCTTGATTCATAAACCCATGAGAAAGGGATTGCCCCAGCAGTAGTCCTGGCTGTTGTTTGTCAAACCCTAAAAAAAAAATGGTTCAATGATTCTCAGCAGACAAGAATGAAGTTGCTGACTTTATCTTTCAACCTGGAAAGCTGAGGTACAGAGATTACTCCTGGAGCATACATCCCACCATAACTCGATGATGTTTTTGAAGCATCCCTAATCTTCATAAATTGCCCCCAACTGTGAAGCTGCCAAATGAGCGTAGCAAATAGGAGCCACAAAAAATATGGCTATGGTGCTCCTTTAATACATATAGGATAGAAAATGAACAAACTCTTGCAGATCATTAGCCGAAAACCCAGCCTGGTCTAAGAGAACATGATAGTGGTTCTGCCTCGTGATTCCAATCATTCCAGTATGGGTACCAAGGTAAAAATCATTGTTCTTTGGATGGCATACTTTGTTGTCAATGACAGTACCATGTAGCACATTGTCAGGAGATCCCTACTGAAAAAACTTGGTATGATGGTTTTTCGTACAATAATAACCCCAATCCTTAGGGTTCCACTTCTCGTTAAGGAACTTGCAAGCCTCAATAGCTTGATCAAAACTTAATTGAATTGAGACTCGCTAACCCCATCCCTGAAAATAATGATTTGATCAGGTTTCCTCTTCCCTGAACTTGTATAGAAGTCTAAGAGAGGTTCCTTCATGATACCGTCATCCACTTTGTCAGAAACTGGTTTTGAAGAAAGAATTTAACATTTTAAGCTTCAGAGACTGTGTACAGCCTGATGCCCCATAGTTGGAAATCAATGGCCACTGTCTGGAGCTAACCATCGCAGCTTTTGACGGCACATCAGACTGCTCAGGAAAGCCAAACAATGCACCCATTCCAAGGATGATGGTTGGAACCTTTGAAACAACTGGAATTGAAGGTGTTCACCCCAGCATAAGCATAGAAAGTAGGCGGTAGTTTCTTATTCCAATTTTTACCAGTCTCGGTCATCTTCTGTAATTTATTTTTTTCTTCTTTTTCTTTTCTTCTGGAAACTTTTGATGTACTGTGGTATGACGCATTCTCTTTGAAAAGACTGCAAACTTTTGGCATTGTGCAGTTATATATAATCCTTTTTTCTTTCTTTTTTTTTTTTTTGAAATGGATGACTTTTGACTTTGTAATATTGGCATATGAAACTATCTCCCCCTCTTAATGGAGTAGTTGACATCCACAAAGATGAGTCATTGTCAGCTTGAAACTTTTGACGAGCTCGGGCCCATAACATACATGCCTTATAGTTCTTGACTCCTTTAAATTTGGCATTCATTGTTCAACTGATGCGATATCTTTCCATGGTGGGCCAACAGTGCCCCAAAACCTCATGTTTATCCTGGCAATTGCAAATCCTCCTGCATGCGTCTTTGGACCACATTTTTGAATTCCCATAGTAGTCTTAACAAGGTCTTGTTTTGTCTCCTCAGCTAATTCCAATTTCGTAATCTTTCCTTCCTCTAAGGCTATATTTCCTACCACCACTTCATGGGGTAAAAACCATTTTCAACAAATTCAGAAACAAGTCACAATTCCTGTCACCTTCAAAGTACTGAGATTCCTCTAAACAAATAGTGCACTCAAAAGGAACTCTGAATCTGTAGTATCGTTGCTCGTGTCATTGATATCTAGGGATCTATGATAGGCACACAAAAGAATATACAAGGAATAAATGAATTCAAGAATGACTATTTATATGAAATGAAAATTTATAAAGAATGTCAAAGGTGAGAAGAATCAGAATGAAAGAATATTTACTCGGATGAATAATAAAAGTATGTTTTATTGAAAATAAAAATGTCTGAACATAAGCCCACTTCTCAAAAGAAATCTCATTACTCCTAGGCTTTAGAGCAACAAGAGTATTCTGAATATTACTCCGTAAAATTCCTAAAGATTACAGGAAGTTCCTCTGCAGTCTAATTGTTTAAAGAACTTCCCGATTCGTATGGATGAATGCCCTCAAGGTTTCTTTGTTCAGTCCCTTCCTCATGTATGACACTAATGGGATGATTTTCATTTCCAAACACCCCCTTCTCCAGGTAAGCTATCCCTCCTGACACAAAAGTCGGGGATATGTAAGAGAGCATCTTCTTTTCGCTCAGCCGTGACCCTCTTCTCTCTTTCTCTCTTTATTTCTCTTTTTAACCTTAATTAGGGTCTTTTTATGGATTTAAATGCATGTGATGTGATGCAATGCAAATGCATGAATGCAAAAGAAAAGGAGTTGTTGATCTTGAATTCAATTCCATTAGAATAACTTTTCTAGAAAACAGATTTCTTTACATGAAAATAGATTACATATGCGGTCTTGCCCTTCATAGTCCAAGTAAACGTTGATATTTTCTTCATGGTTGAATCTTGTAAATTCTCCAAAAGATGCCTTTGCTAGCTCAATGTTGCTTAATCTGAGCCTCGATCTCTTGCTCGCCTATCTTCATGATACTCATCAAAAAGTGCCAGCTCTTGGATAGTCTTCGTTGGCAATCAAGTCATGTATTCCTTCGTGGACTTCCGGCTTTCTCTCGTCACGCCTTTGTTGGCTTGAATCTCTGGCAATTACATCATGTATTCCTCCGTGGACTACCAGCTTTCTCTCTTTGTGTTTACTTGGACTATATTCAGACGACCACACTATAATCCACTTTATCAAGAAATTCGTTTCCTTATGACAAACTATTCTATTTAGGAATCGAATTTCGAATCAACACCTTCTTTTCTTTGATGTAACGTAATGTAAATGCATGAATGCAAAAAGGTCTCGATCTCGACTCATAGAAAATGTTATTTATGGAACAAAAGTATTTTCATAAAATGGATTACAAATGCACTTTTGCTCGTAGGCCCAGAGTCTTAACCCTATCTAATAACAAAGCTAACTCTCGACCTCTATCTAAACTGCCCCACTTTATATTGTTTTAGGACGAGTAACGGTGCATAGCCAACGAATCCCCAAATCCCAGAAAGAGGTACCCAATCAAAATTGCCTCAGCGATAAAGGACTTCATTAGGAGTCATCCAAGGTGCTTTCCACAAAACCTCCTCCTCTCGAAGATTATGAAGAATATCCATCCACCTTTCTTCTGTAATATCGTCTCTCCTTGGTGTAGTTGCTGCTTCCTTTAAGGGGGAATAACCCTCAAAGAACACTCGGAAAGGAACCTTCTCAAGCTTCCAAAAGTGACTATGGAACCATAATAACAACAACTGTGCGCATCCAATGACTCTACTTCACTGGCTCTCTGACATGTACTCAAGGATCTTATCGTCTCAGCTAAGATTCCAGGCACAGGTGTGTTCTGTTTACCAAGCCGATTGAATAAATCCGCAATCACCTCATCTATATGCCCCAATGCCTTTAGGAAAATTATCATGCTTTAAATACTCAAAGCTAGGACGTCGACCCTTTTCTTCACGTCTGGATGCGTCAATATCAAAATCCTCAACACAGTCCATAGAATACACTTACTATCACCCTTTTGCTGCACACGAGCTATAGCCCACCGCTCACTCATTCCAGTAATCATTACCAACTTTTTCGTAAAAGTTGGAAGGGTAGCAGACCTAACGTAAGCCCTGTAACCCTGAATCCTTGGGCAACGCAGTAAAGTCGTATACTCCTCTAAAGTAGGTACAAGATCAACATCACCAAATGTAAAGAAACTATAAGCAAGGTTCCAGAACTGTACCATAGCTCAGAACAAGTGCCTATCTATCATAATGTCTAGCAAATAAGAAAGATCTCCATAAGTCTAAAAGAAAAGCTGTCTAGCCTCATCATCCTATTGGGCCCAAATGTCCTTCATCTCCCGAAAATATTCTGTGTCGCACTGATACGAGTAAAGTCCCACAACTCTGATGTATATCCCTCGGTGACACTATCTCCTTTCTCTAACTGGGTTTTCTTTGACCACGCACAAACGAAAGAGTTGTCCTCCACTTTATTAAGGTATTCATTCCTCATCACAAAACTTTCTAATCTAGAAATCGAGCCGTGAATCGACACCTTTAAATGTCAAATGATATGCAATGACAGCAAAATAAAAATAGGTCAGTATCATATATATAAAAAAATGATAAGCAAATATTTATAAGGGTAATTTTCTAAAGGTTATCATTATTTCCCTAGGGTAAGCACTTAAAGGTTCACTATATGAGTTTTAGCTCTAAAGCAAGGGTACCTGAACCAGCAGATTCCTCGGTCCTCACCTATTATAGGCTCATATAGACCAAGTTCAGTTTAGGGGGACACATTTCCCTATGGCCATACGGAGATGAAAATCTCACGAAGACATAGGTACAGTATCCCAGAAGCAATCCACTAGCTCATACGAAGGTGAAAACCTCATGAAAGCTTAGCTTCTCACTCCCACTTAAGGGTGCGACCACAACGGTCATGCAAATGCAATGTGTGCGAGAAAAATAACAAACATATGCAGCAAACACATGAAAAAAAAAGATCATAGTTTTCAAATCGAGTTTTCAAATTTCGATAAAGGACAGAAATCAATCAATTTTACTGACACTCTCTTATTGGTCCCCAATGAGTCGCTAAGTCATCGAAACCATTTTTAAAATTGAGTTTTGGAAAATGGGGATCGACTTTTGAAAAACGAAAACGGGAGTCGCCACCAATCTTTTTAGGTGTGATTGGATCACCTTATAAAATGTTTTATTTTAAAACATTAATTTTGGTCTACGAAAGTCAAGAAAACGGATTCGGGAGTTGGTTACGTATGAGGAAGGGTTAGCACCCTCGTAACGCCCAAAAATTGGTACCTAATTGATAGATTTCTGTCTTAATGTCAAAAATTTGAAAGGATTTAAAAATAAGATCCCTTTTTTAAAATCGAAATTATTTAAGTTGAAAAATCGAGATTCCTTAGCTCCGAAAGAATACAAACATCACATCCAACATGATAGGACACGATATTCTTAAACTCTCGTAACTGAAATCATCTCGTGATTTACAAAATCTATTTAGAAGGATACTTTAGGCATTTAGACAAACGGAAATCGCAACTCCGACATGTTAGGGCACTATTTCACGAATTCCTAAATACGAAAAATATTGCCTCATTTTAGAAAAACTTTTGGATAAAATATGACAATTAAATGAAATATATTTTTTAAAATAATGATTTGAGTAAAGTTTAAAAAATAATTTACTAAGAGTAATACTAAAAAAAATATTAAAAATGAAATAGTTTGATATGATACTAAAATTATTAAAAAAATTAAAATATATAAAAAAAATTAGGGAAACATGGATTAAATCAAAATAAAAAGGGTTGAAAAATGAAGATGAACAAAGAATAAAATAAAAACAAACCGTAGAAAATAAGAACATAAGAGGGAGAGAAATTTGAGTGAAAGCTCTCAAAAATTCTTATTGCTTCCCAAAACTCCAGTGTGTTTTATAATGAAGGGAGAGGCCTCTATTTATAGTTGAGCCTCCCCAAATCCAACGGTACAGATCAATTACATCAATGGTTAAGATTAAAGGATATCTACAAATTAAATCTCCAAGATAACAAAATCATATCTTCTAAGATTGTATATCATATCTAAGATTGCAATTATATCTAAGATTGTATCATATCTAAGATTGCAATCATATCTAAGATTGCAATCATATCTAAGATTGTATCATATCTAAGATTGCATATCATTGAAGATTATATTTCCATATGAGTCAAGCTTGTAGATGGACCTTAAATCTTTTCAAGTAATGGGCCATTCTGATCGGGCCAAATTATATTTGTAATTCTGGACTGAACTTTGGACTTCTTTTTTTTTTGGGTTTATTATTTTTGTTTTTTGACTTATTTCTGGGCCCGGGCAAAATTGAGTGTCTACAACACCAATCCTTATGACGTATCGTAAGCTCTATCAAAGCTTATACGATGCGCTTGCTATTTCTCTTTTTCACCTGAAACCATTACAGCCCCCATATCCCAAATGGTATGATGCAGACGCCAGATGCGAATACCATGCTGGAATACCAAGGCATTCAATCGAAAACTGTACTGGTTTTAAGAAGGCCGTAGAGAGGCTTATTAAGATGGGGGTAGTAAAATTTGACAATACCCCTAATACGAAAAACCCGTTACTAAATCATAGCGACCAAGGAGTGAATGCCATTGGCGAAGCCAGTGAGAGGAGAATGAAGGAAGACGTTGCTGAGGTGAGGATGCCTATGAAGGTGATTTGGGAAGAAATGGTGAAAAGAGATATGATAATCTCTAAAGAGGTAAATAAAGGAGTAGGGGACAATTGTGAGTTCCATGCTGAAGAGGGGCACAAAATTCAGGAATGCGACGAGTTTAAGGACTTGGTGCAAGGCTTTATAGACAATAAAGAGCTACAAATTTTTGAAGGTAGATCTCGTGAAAAACAAGTATGTGTGCTGAAGAATGAACAGAAGAATCAAAACCGGCCGAGGATTATTATTTCTCTACCAAGAAGTAATGAAGTTGAAACACCAACGGTGCCTTAAGTCATCATTCATAAACCTGTTTCCTTTCTCTATAAGGATAACAAAAGGGTACCTTGGAGTTACAACTACCAGGTGTCAATACCAGAGAAGGAGGATATAGCCAGTATGTCTAAAGATGTACAAGTTGAGGGCTCCCATACACGGAGTGGGAAGCGGTATGATACGGTGGACGTCAGAAAAGAGTCCATAAAAACAAAGAAAGCAAGTACGGAGAAGGAGAAAAAGGCTAAAGTACCTGTCAAGGAGCCAGTAAAAGAGGAGGAGGCTAAGGAATTTTTAAAGTTCCTGAAGCATAGCGAGTATAGCGTGGTCGGCGATTCGCGTGCGCGGCAAACGCCTCGCATATCGATATTGGCTCTACTTCTGAGTTCTGAGGTGCATCAGGAGGCATTGATGAAGGTGATCAATGAAACATATGTTACCCATGACATATCTGTTAACAAGCTAGACCGGTTGGTGAATAACATAAGTGCGGACAATTTCATCTGCTTTAATTATGATGAAATCTCATGGGGGGCAGAGGGTCAACTAAGGCTTTGCATATTACCACTCGATGTAAGGGGTATACACTCCCAAGTGTGCTCGTCGATAATGGATCAGCTTTGAATGTTCTACCATTGTCTACATTGAACAGATCACTCATTGACGATTCTCACATGAAGACATGTCAAAATGTGGTAAGAGCCTTTGATGGTATAGAAAGGAAGGTGATGGGAAGGATTAACATCCCCTTGAAAATTGGGCCAAATATATACGAAGTAGATTTCTTGGTGATGGATATCAAGCTTTCCTACAATTGTTTATTAGGCAGGCCATGGATACATTCAGCAGGAGCGGTGCTCTCATCGTTGCACCAGAAATTAAAGTTGGTGACAGATGGACGGTTAGTAACCATCAATGCGGAGGAGGACATTATAGCCGCAGTCACTAGTAAGGCCCCTTATGTCGAGATAAATGAAGAGTTTATTGAGTGTTCCTTTCACTCTTTAGAATTTGTAAATGCAACCTTCATTTCAGAAGGGAGTGAGCTACTAGTGCCAAAGATGGCAAGAGCTACGAGGGTGGCTCTACAAATAATAGCGGGAAAGGGAGCCTTGCCAGGAAGAGGGTTAGGAAAATACCTGCAAGGAGGGATTCAAATCCTAGGATTGAAAGAGAAGAGAGATCGTTTTGGTTTGGGCTTCAAACCAGACTATAAGCAAAGGAGGAAGGAAATTGAGAAGCGCTAAGAGGGAAGAAGGGCGCGCCTTAATAGAAGAGAAGTTGAGTGGGAGCCAATGACATTCCCTCCAATATCCCAAACCTTCATATTGAGAGGGTTACTCATAGAAGGAAGTCATCAGATTAATGCTATACAAGACAAAAAATCGAAGCAAGGAAACCTTGAGGGCATTCGCCCTTAGGAACCGGGAAGCTCTTTGAACAATTGGACTGTGGAGGAGCTTCCTGTAGTCTTTAGGAATTCTTCAGAGTAATTCTCAAAACATTCTTGTTACTCTAGAGCCTAGGAGTAATAGAATTACATTTGTAAAATAGGCTTACGATTATCTATTATTTTAATAAAACATTAAAATAGGCTTACGATTATCTATTATTTTAATAAAACATAACTTTTATCAATTTGAACAAGTATTGTTTCATTTTTATCAACCAATATTCCGTTAAACCTTTCGCAATTCTTATTCTATCATTCATAGAACATAAATAATCATTCTTAAATTCATTCATTCTTTGTATATTCTTTATACTTCAAAAATCGCTAGATATCAATGACATGAGCACTGATATTACAAATCCTGATTTCTCTTGTGAGCAAGACATATGTTTAGAGGAATCTCAAGATTTTGAAGATGTCCAGGACTGTGATGTGTCTTTGGATCTTTTGAGGATGGTAAAAAAGGAGGAGAAACAAATCATGCCACATGAGAAAGAGGAAATAGAGAATGTAGCCCTAGAGGAAGGGAAGGAGGTGAAAATTGGCACACATATTGCCAAGAACACAAGGCAAAGACTGATTGAGTTGCTACGTGAGTTCAAGGATATCTTCGCATGGTCCTATCAAGATATGCCAGGGTTAAATACTGATATTGTGGTGCATCGTCTTCCAATAAGACAGGATTGTAAGCCAGTCCAACAGAAGTTACGAAGAATGAGGCCAGATATCGTATTGAAAATAAAGGACGAAGTCAAGAAGCAGTTTGATGCAGGATTCTAACAAGAGGTAAAGTACTCTGAATGGGTAGCTAACATTGTACCAGTTCCTAAGAAGGATGGGAAGGTACGAATGTGCGTTGATTACATAGATCTGACCAAAGCTAGCCCAAAAGATAATTTCCCTTTATCGCATATTGACACTTTGGTAAACAACACAGCGGGATATTCGTTGTTCTCCTTCATAGATGGTTTCTCAGGGTACAATCAGATAAAGATGCATCCTGAGGACATGGATAAAACCACCTTCATAACATTATGGGGTACCTTCTGTTACAAGGTAATGCCCTTTGGGTTGAAGAATGCAGGGGCAACATACCAAAGGGCTGTGGTGACCTTATTTCACGATATGATGCACAAGGAAATTGAGGTGTAAGTCGATGATATGATTGCCAAATCTCAAACGGAGGAGGAACATATTGAATTTTTAAGGAAACTATTCTTGAGATTAAGGAAGTTTCAGTTAAAACTTAATCCGGAAAAGTGCACTTTCAGAGCTAGGTTAGGGAAATTACTAGGCTTTGTGGTCAGCAAAAAGGAATAGAAGTTGACTCAGACAAAGTTAAAGCCATACGAAACTTGCCTCCACCACGTACTCAGAAGGAAGTTCGGGGCTTTCCTGGAAGGTTGAATTATATTGCTCGATTTATTTCACAATTAACTGAGAAGTGTGATCCTATATTCTGCTTCCTTAGAAAACACAACCAAGGTACTTGGGATGTACTTGGGATGAGGAATGCCAGAATGCTTTCGATAAAGTTAAGCAATACTTGTTAAATGCTCCTATGTTATCTCTACCTAGTCCAGGTAGACCATTAATCCTGTACTTATCAGTGTTTAGCAATTCTATAGGATGTGTGCTTGGCCAACATGATGAGTCGGGAAGAAAGGAGAAGGCGATATACTACTTCAGCAAGAAATTCACAGAGTGTGAGATGAGATATTCGCCAATTGAGAAATTGTGCTGTGCTTTAATTTGGACGACTCGAAGGTTGAGGCAATATATGCTGTATCATACTACTTGGCTTATTTCAAAACTTGATCCTTTGAAGTACATGATGGAGTCAACAGCGTTGAATGGGAGAATGGCGAGGTGGCAAATTCTGCTTTCAGAGTTTGACATAGTCTATGTGAGCCAGAAGGCTATAAAAGGAAGTACGATAGTGGAATTTTTGGCTAGTAGAGCTCTAGAAGACTATGAGCCGTTGAATTTTGATTTCCCAAATGAGGAGTTGATGTGTATAGCAACTACAGAGGATTATCCTTGGAAGTTGAGTTTTGACAGGGCATCCAATGCAGTAGGAAATAGAATTGGAGCAGTCCTGGTATCCCCAAATAGCGATTATTATCCATTCACATGAAAGTTGGATTTTGATTGCACAAATAATATAGCTGAATATGAAGCGTGCATCATGGGACTCCGAGTGGCTATAGAGCGAGGGACAAGAACCTTTGGAAGTATATGGAGACTCTGCGTTGGTAATTTACCAGCTCAAAGGTGAATGGGAGACAAGGGATTCTAAATTAATCAATTATTGAAAGGTAGTTTTGGGGTTACTTGAGGAGTTCGATGACGTCACTTTCAATTATATCCTGCGAGACAAAAACCAGATGGCAGATGCTCTAGCGACCTTAGCTTCAATGATTAGAGCGAATAAAGAGGAGGTTTAATTAGGAGCATTTGATTCATTTCGAGAGAAATTAGGATGAGCTTTGACGAAGGAGTGAGTAGTGACGTATGGAATAGGGGTCATATTCATAAACATTTTGCAGGTTTAATTAGGAGCATTTGATTTATTTCGATCATGGCATCCAAATCATTAAGCATGAGCTCATACACATTATACAGGTCATGTCTTTTAAGGGACAATGAAGATTGATGCGCCTTAACCCCCTAAGCAGTAGGGTAATAGGCTAAAGCATAGTAGATCTGACCTTCAAGTGTTTATGCTGAAGCAGATCCCAGATGATTTGGCATCTCTGTATTGTCAAAGAGCAAATCGAAGAAACAGATTTGGCATCTCTATATTCGACGGAGAGTAGATCGAAGACATAGCAGATCTAACCTTCGTTTGTTTCCATATCGAAGTAGATCCAAGATGATTTGGCGTCCTTATGTTTACAAGGAGTAGATCGAAGACATAGTAGATTTGGCTTTCATGCGTTTACACTAAAGCGAATCTAAGATGATTTGGCGTCTCTGTATTGTCAGAGAGCAGATCAAAGATAACTAATTTGGCATCTCTGTATTGTTAGAGAGCATATCAAAGATAGCAGATTTGGCATCTCTGTATTGTCAGAGAGCAGATCGAAGATAGTGGACTTGGCGTCTTTGTATTGATAGAGAACGGGTCAAAGGTATCAACATGGCATTCCTAAGGTTGCAGGGAGCAGGTTGAAGATAGCAGATATTGCCTTCCTGAAGTTACAAGTGAAGCAAATTGAAGCTATTGTATTTATGGTCCAATACCTTTGAAGCTGCAGATAGGTGGAAGACTATTTGAAGAAAGGATCTCAAAGACTGGGCCAGACCGGGCAAAACGGGTCCTTTTATAGTCTTTGCTCTATTATCATTACATGACAATGAGCAAAGAGGGGCAGCTGTAATAACCCATTTCTGCCCGGGCCTATAATTAAATAAATAAAACCAAAAATAAAAAATATAAATGAATGTTTATTTATTTAAATAGTCCATTTACAATAAACAGGCCTCAAGGCCTGATAAGCCCAAATGCCTAAGACCCTATGCCCGGTTACAACCCAGTAGGCCCTATACCCATTACACCCCTAACCTAAAACTCAACGGCCCAAATGGCCCATTTTGTTAACAAATGATAGAAGACCTAGGGTTTCTGGAACCCTAGGCGCCGCGAATGGAAGGCTCCAGAAGCTAAACGCCGCAATCAGCCTAAGAGTCACGCCTCATCAATTTCCATCGTTCCAGCTACCTTCCATCAGTGCCACAAACCAGTGCGCAGTCAGTGCCTGTTCCGTTGCCACCATCGTCAAGCCTCCATCACCACTGGATTTTTCAGCATTACCTGCAAAAGAGGAAAGAAAAACAGCAGCGAACAAAGCAAGAAATCGAATAGGATAAATCAAATTTGTAAATAAAGGCTATAAAAGCCGAATCATTTCATTGTAACAGGGGACTGATATTTACAGAAGAGAAAAGATATACATACACATATTCATATAAAAGAAGTTCAAGCAGTTTCTTTAAAAAGGGTGATTTAAGTTTTATATTCTATTATTTATTTTTCAACGAGTATACGAATCGATCTTTTGCAGAAAATTGATAATATTGTAGAAAAGGGAAGAGGGTTACCTGTGTTTTACCCAGAAAAATGAAGGCTTTTAGCCTTCTAAACCACCGTGTATGGCGGCGCGTGAGTACGTGAGAGGTGGGGATGGAAGCTCAACAGAGCTCTGAGAGCCCCTTCCCCATTCCTCTTTCAGAGGATTCTTTAGTTTTTTTTTTTTCTACACACCGGGTTAAAATGATTTAAAACCAAAATTTGGGCTTATATAGCCCTACAAAAACGGTTTTTGCTTAATTCAATAAGCACTAAAATGACACCGTTTAGATAGAGGATCCGCGCGTTGACCCGTGACCTGGGAAAGGATCCGCGTGTTTTTGGAAAATGGGCAAATTGCTCAATTGATCCTTCCTTTTTTTAAAATTTTTAATTTCATTTTTATTTTTATTCTAATTCGGCCCTGATCTTTTATATTTGTTTCAATTTAATCCTAATTGCCATTAAAATCCACTCTGAAGAACGACGTCGTTTTGGGATTAGGGCAAATTGCCTAGTGAGTCCCTTGTAGTTTTGAACGCGTTTCAATTGGACCTAAATTCGTTTTTTTTTTAAATTAACCCCATATTCTTTAATTAAATTCAATTTTAATCCCTTTTTTATATATATTTAATTTATTTTAAATACCTTATATATATATATATATATATATATTTATTAAAAAAGTATTAGTTATATAAAATAGTACATATTATTTTTACTATCCATTATATTATTATTTCACATTTTTAATTTTTATCATATATTTTTATTATATACATATATATTATTTATTCTCATTATATTTATATTATATGTTATATATTTTTAGTATATATTATTTATTTTACTATATTTTTATATGTAAAATACTTGTTATATTAGTATTATTATTTTATATATTCTTTTATCATACTATATTTTATTATATTTTATCTATTTATATTTTTATTACATATTATATTTTATTATATATTATTCCTTATAATATCTTTCTTTCTTTTATATATATTATATTATATGCATTTTATTATATATATTTTTATAATATTTATCATATGATTTATATTATTATATATTTTATTACTTATTACTTATATACATTTTAATTTTTTTAAAATAAGTGTAATATCAATATTTAGTATATTTTTATACCTTATAGTATAACCTATATATGTATATATTATTTAAAAAAAGGGGGTTCTCTTTTATCAATCTTATATTATTTAATATATTTCTAAATATCTTATTTGATTTATATTTTACACATTTTAATTTACTTATTTATTTTTCTCTTATTTTGATATTGTTTAGTAGGTTAAATTTTACATATCATTTGTTTTGGTATAATCGCATGAAATTAATTATTTATGGTGATTTGCATAAGATATTATCATATATGTATATTGCAATTTATATTTGTTGTATTCATTATGCACTACATTGAGTTTTGTATGTAACAACAATGCATGAACATTTATGTTTTTTATGATGATATATGCATAAAGTGATAATGTATATTGTGTAATTTACACCATTATTTATTATTCCTTATACTATATTTGCATAAAATTATAAAGCATGTACTATGCAGTTAGGTTTATTAAATGTTAATCTCCTATAAAATGTAAAATACATCATTATTTTCAAAACAAAAATATCTCATTTCAAAAGGAATTTTTAAAAAAGTGAGGCAATGTTTTGATATTTAGGAATTCGGGAAGTAGTGCCCTAACATGCTGGGTTGCGATTTCCCGTTTGTCTAAATATCTAAAATATCCTTCTAAACGTGTTTTACAAATCACAAGATGATTTCAGTTATGAAAGTATAAAGATATCGTGTCCAATGATACTGGATGTGATGTTTGTATTCTTTTAAAACGAAGAAATCTTGATTCTTTCTAACTCAAATCATTACGGTTTTTAAGGGAATCTCATTTCTAAATTCTTTCAAACTTCTGACACAAAGGTAAAATTATTCAATTTGGTACCAATTTTGGACGTTACGAGGGTGCTAATCCTTCCTCGTACGTAACCGATTCCCGAACCTATTTTTGCATAATTTCGTAGACCAAAACATTTTATAAAGTGATCCAATCACACTTTAAAAGATTGGTGGCGACTCCCGTTTTCATTTTTTAAAAACCCGACAAACATAATTAGTGTTAAGTATGCATACAGTTTTTTGCATTATTATGTTATAAAGTACACCATATTGTATTGCATGGGGCGCGATGATTTGTACAAAGGAAGAGTGGCAATTTAATAATCTACAAACAAATATGTGGCTTGTCCAAAAGCCAAGTGGCAGTTTGTTTAATTTGCAAATATGTTGTGCACCCAGAACAAGTGGCAGTAACTGCAAATCAACGATGGTTCATATACAACCCGGAGTGATATGGTAGTGAGTTATGGGGAACTCATAAGTGAGGTGTGTAGCGGAGTTGGGTAGGACCCTTTTTGATAAATTAAAATTGCATTGTCACTCATTAGCATGTGCATATAAAAGTTGTGATTTCTGAAATAGTATAGTTAAGTGATGATATGAAAAACTGTCAATCTGAAGTGTTTTAAAATTGTGTCTATTCTTAGAAATGTTAACCCATGTGCTTTGCCTACTGTATTGTTTCGATTTTCTTGTGATTGAACTCACACTAAGCATCATAGCTCACTTCCCTTTTAATTTTCATCCTTACAAATAACCTAGCAGGTTAGGACGTGAACATGACATCCAAAGGGATTCGACTCATTTTAGTTAATAAAATTGTAATGCCCCAAAATTTTAAGTTTTTGAATTGTTAGAAATTGACAAGTGAATTAATCAAGTTTAGTGGTTAACTATGTTGCTTGTGCGTGAGAGATTTCGAGTTTGAATCATTTTCCTTATATTTATGCTAAATTTTGTTTAAACCCTTAACTTTGAGTATCTGGGTTAAAAAACTTTTTGTGCATATCTGTTGAGAAGGATGAGTCTACTGGTTTAGTGGTAAGGCTTCAATTTACCATTTGGTCTTGTGTTTGAATCTCTATGTGAGGAAATAAGAGTTATTTTTGTTAATCCTTTAGTGTGTCGCCCATATGGTTGGTGTTTGGATTAAATTCAAACTTTGGTTAGTTGATAAGTAGTAGAAAATTTGATAAGTTGGGATTTCATTTTTTTTATTTTTTAATTTAATTTTATTTTTGTTTTTGAGAAAATCCCTCCCCAAAATACTTACCCACCTAACCATTCATCACCCAACTTTTCCCTAAAGCTCTCTTTTTGTTTTTTTCTTTTCTCTTCTCACAATTTTTTTCTTGATTCTTCCCATTGGTTACAGTAATTAGTTTTGTGCCAATTTTTGCCTTGTATTTTTTTCGAAACTTTTGTAATTGACTGAGTTCTCTTTGTTTCTTTGTTGTTACTCCTATTTCATGGTGTAGCACCCCAACCCTGGCCTAGACGTTATGGTTGAATCTGGTGATGTCACAAGGTATGGGATTTAAAAATTGTGTTGACTTGGTAAACCATCAATATTTTAAATTTACTAAAACCACAGATTAATCAGTTTCCTTACCAAAACTTATTATAGCGGAAGCCTTAATCATTAAAGTTTGAAATCGCAGTCGTGTTTTTAGGAAAATCTTTGTTTGCTTAAAAACCGTTGTTTTTAGTAAAACAATTTTACAAAAAGAATCAAATTGTTAAACAATCCAAAAATAAACAGTTAAAAACCAAACAGTTCAGAAAGTTCCAAAAGTTACAAACTCTCAAATAAATCTCTAGAAATTAAAATAAACCATAAATGCCAAGTTTAAGAGTTTTACGGTTGAGTGGCCATCGCTGAGTCTCCATCGCATCGGTCCGCCTAAGTCTGTGGATTACCTGACAGAATAGACAAACAGACGTGAGTTTACAAAAACTCAGTGTGTAACCCAACAGAAATAAACATGCAATACAAACAAAATCATATGCCCAGTCAGATACAGATACAGATTCTTAGAGTTAGTCGTAAGGGCAAGTTGAGCCCTAGGTTTATTAGGTCGTATCGAATTTTAAAGTGTGTAGGATCGGTCACTTATCAGTTGGAGCTACCTCCAGAGTTGGACCGTATCCACGATGTCCTCCATATTTCAATGTTGAGGCAGTATCGGTCTGACCGTTCTCATGTTGTTGCGGTTAAGGAGATTGAGGTCAGGCCAGATTTGACCTTTGAGAAGGAGCCGATCCAGATTCTGAATCGTGACATCAAGGTTCTGAGAAGAAAGTCCATTCCTTTAGTGAAGGTTCTGTGGCAGAATCATGGCTCTAAGGAGGCCACGTGGGAACATGAGGATTCGATGCGTCAGTAGTATTCTCATCTGTTCTGATCAGGTAAATTTCAAGGTCAAAATTTCTTTTAGGGGGTAGAGTTGTAATGCCCTGAATTTTTATTTTTATTTTTGTAAATATCTGACACAATTGTGTATCTACTTCAGTGGTTAAGTGTTCTGGTATGTGTGAGAGGTCTTGAGTTCAAGCCTTAACTTTAGCAAAATTTGTTATTTTTAATCCAAGTCTAAGTCTTGTTCGGTGGGCTTATATTAAATTATCTGTAAATCTATATCAAAATGAGTTTGCTGGTTCAAGTGGTAAAGGAGTCAGTATGTTGGAGGTCCTGTGTTTGAATCCCTACACGAGCGTGGGTATTATTTTTGCTCGGTTTCTTGATAGAGTCTTGATGGAGTGGGATTCTGAGAGGTTGGTTGTTAGTGGATTAGTAGGGAGTAATTTGAGGGATTGGGGGATAATTGTTATTATTTTTATGCTTATTTTTTTCTATTTTCATTTTTTTTCAATTTCCCTAAAATTTGACGTCAATTGTTGTTCTCCACCATCTTGTCAACTCTCTTTTCTCGTTTTTCTTTTTTTCGTCTTTCCACTAATCTTGGTACTTTCGGCTCTTGGATTCGTCTTTTCAATTAAGAGTTTTATGGTTGAGTGGCCATCACTGATTCTCCACTGCATCGGTCCGCCTAAGTCTGTGGATTACCTGACAGAACAGACAAACAGACGTGAGTTTACGAAAACTCAGTGTGTAACCCAACAGAAATAAAATGCAATACAAACAAAATCCCTCTCAGAACCTTCTTCCACGGAGAAACCTTAAGAAAGATGAAGTCCCCCATACTCAATATCTCACCTCTTCAGATCTATATAGGATTTTTGTCTAGCAGAAGTTGCCTTCAGATGATCCCAAATTAGTTTAATCGTATCTTCAGTCTTAGAAACCAGTTCAGGACCTAAAAATCGACGTTCACCCAACTCAGTCCAACATAGCAGTGTACGACACTTACAACCATACAGAGCCTTGTACGGTGCCATCTGGATGCTATCCTAGAAACTGTTATTATAGGCAAACTCCGCTAGTGACAGATAATCCTCCAAACTACCTCAGAAATCAATCACACAGCTCCGAAACATATCCTCTAGTATATGAATCACTCTCTCAGATTGGTCATTGGTCTGAAGGTGGAACGCAATACTGAAGTCCAAACTCGAACCTAAAGACTCATGTAACTTTTTCCAGAACCGAGATGTGAAGCAAGGATCCCTATAAAAATGATCGAAATAGGTACCTCATGCAGTCTCACAATCTTCGAAATGTAGAGCTTCGTTAGCTTCTGCAGAGAATAGTCTGTCTGAACCGGAATAAAGTGAGCAGACTTGGTCAATCGATCCACGATGACCCAGACAGAATCCTTCTTAGTGGGTGTCAAGGGAAACCCACTAACAAAGTCCATCATCACATGCTCCTATTTTCATAGGGGAATCTTAACGGGTTGTAGCAAACCCGAAGGCAACTGATGCTCAGCCTTCAGACATCGAGCAACAAAATCTGTAACCTCATGCTTCAAACGCAACCACTAGTACATTTCACGGAGATCTTGATACATCTAATTACCCTCGGGATACATAGCATAAGGGCTACTATGCGCCTCCCTCAAAATTGACTGCCTTAAATCCGAATCATTGGGCACACAAATTTGACCTCAAAATCATGGCACACCATTACTATTTAGCCCAAAATCAGAAGTAGTATCATTCTCCACCTGATGGAACTGCACACCCAGAGTCTCATCTACTAACTGTCTATCTCGAATCTGATCTATCCAAGTCAGCTTAACTTGCAACTCGGTCAACGGACTCCTATCATCAAATAGACTAAGGGGAGCAAGCATCACTCTCAAATCAGACATTGCCCTACGACTTAGAGCATCAGCCACCATATTGGCCTTACCAAGATAGTACTCTATAGTACAGTCATGATCTTTGAGTAGTTCAATTCAATGCCGCTGCTTAAGATTCAACTCCTTCTGAGTGAGGAAATACTTGAGGCTCTTGTGATTAGTGTAGATGATACACCTCTCATCATACAAATAGTGCCTCTAGATTTTTAGCGCAAAGACTATAGCAGCCAACTCGAGATCATGTGTCGGATAGTTTCCCTTATGCATTTTAAGCTACTGGGAAGCATAAGCCATAATCTTACCATTCTGCGTCAGAACGCACCCCAAATCGACGTACGATGCATCACTATATACCACATACTTCTTACTGGATTCAGGCTGTATCAGAACATAAGCCTAAGTCAAAACAGACTTGAGCTTCTCGAAGCTCGATTGTTGCGCATCAGTCTAAACAAACGGCACAGCCTTACGCAGAAGCTTAGTCAAGGGAGCTGCAATAAGAGAGAACCCCTCGACAAACCGCCAATAATATCTCACCAAACCCAGAAAGCTACAGATCTCAAATACGTTCTTAGGCTGTTTCCAATCCAACACAGTTTCTATATTCTTCGGGTCCACTTAAATTCCCTTAGCAGATACCACATGCCCTAGAAAAGTTACTTCTTGTAACCAGAACTCGCACTTGCTCAACTTAGCGTAGAGCTGCTTCTCTCGTAAAATCTGAAGCACTACCCTAAGGTGCTCATCATGCTCATCCTCAGTCTTAGAATAAACAAGGATATCATCGATGAACACTACGAAAAACTGATCTAGATAGGGCTAAAACACTCAGTTCATCAGATCCATAAATACGGCCAGAGCATTCGTCAAACCAAAAAGCATAACTAGGAACTCGTAATGCCCATAATGAGTCCTAAATACAGTCTTATGCATATCAGCCTCCTTAACCCTCAACTAATGATACCCATATCAAAGATCAATCTTGGAGAACACAGAAGCCCTTTGGAACTGATCAAACAGGTCGTTGATCTTCAAAAGCGGATACTTATTCTTCACGGTCAATTTATTCAGCTACCGATAATAAATGCACATCGTCATGGTCCCATCATTCTTTTTAACAAATAGAACTAGTGCTCCCTACGGAGACACACTAGGACGGATGAAACCACGGTCCAGAAGCTCTTGCAATTGAGCTTTAAGCTCAGTAAGCTCTTTCAGTGTCATACGGTAGGGAGCGATAGACACCAGAGCTGTACTCAGAAGAAGCTCAATCCCAAACTCATCCTCTCAGTTCGGAGGTAAACTTGGTAACTCCTCAGGAAAAATATCTAAAAAATCTCTTACAGTTCTGATATTCCCAACAGAAGAGTCCTCAGAATCAGAAACACTGACGAAAGCCAAGTAGGCCTCACACCTTTTCTGAACCAGTTTCTTAGCCACAAGAGTGGAGATCACATTGGACAGATAACCTCGACGCTCGCTGATTACGACCACTTTTCTATCATCCTCAGTCCTCAGAAAAACCCTCTTAGTCACACAGTCCAAACTAACTCGGTGCTTAACCAACTAATTCATAACCAGAATTAAGTTGAACTTCCCAAACGGAAGCTCCATCACATCTGCCAAAAAAAATCCCTTGTACCTCTAACAAAACCCCTCTATAGAGTTTACAAACCCGAACAGACTGTCCCAACGGACTCAGTACAGTGATCTTACTAGAAGTGCTCTCAACGGTAACCATTATGTTTTCAGCTACAGTGTTAGCCGCATAAAAGTGTGTAGAACCTACGTCTATAATAGCAGTATAAGGTACATCAGAAATTAAGAACATACCAGTGATGACATCTGGAGCATCTTTGTCCTCTCGGCATCGAGCAGCATAAACAAGTGTAGGCTGTCTCGCCTCTGTCTGATTGGCACCTCTACCGGGTGTTCTATATCCACGGCCCAAATCGTTACCACCCCTAGCCTCTCCACGGCCTCTAGGTGGCTGCTGAACTGCCCTCTGGGGCTGAACAAAACTCGGAGCTTGCATTTGATCTGCTCACTATGGACAGTCTCTAATACGGTACTCCAAAGATCCACACCTTAAACAGGCCCCAATCCTCCTCCAACACTCACCCGGATGGCGCCTACCACAATCAACACATGGCTGTAACCCAGTTGGAGCAACAAGAGCACCCACTCTAACTGGCCCATCAGATCTGGCCTTTTTCTTATGCCTCAAAATAAAACTAGAGGGCTCCAAATCCTTCTTACTCTTGCCTCTCTGATGGCCTCTGTTCTGGTGCTTTATGCGCTTAACATCTTCGACGATCTTCACCTTCTCAACTAGAACCGCGAACTCACGCTCCCTCTATGGTGTAATCAGTACCCTTAGATTATCCCTCAGTCCATCCTCAAACCAGACGCACCTCTCACATTCAAACGCCACCATGAAGCGTAGCGGCTCAACCCCAAGAATTCACCTCATACTTGGCTACAAATCTATCCCCTTGCATGAGATTCATGAACTCACACCAATGAGCATCCACATAGCTCGCTCCTACATACTTGCTCTGAAATGTGGTCTTAAAGAAACCCCAAGTTAAATGATCAGGCTGAGTACCCTCCTCAATTGTTAACCACCACTGATACACCTCGTCTCGAAGCAGGGAAATTGCACCCTTAAATTTATGCTCGAGAGTGCAATCTAAGTCGTTCATAATCCTCTCTGTGGCCTCCAACTAGTACTTAGCCGCACTAGGGGCGACTCTAGTGACAACCCTAAACAGCTTAGCACCATTAGACAAGAGTCGTTCAGTTACTGACCCTCAGCCTCTAGCTCCAGAATAGGGTCCAGCGACCTTCTCTAATATCCTCAGCATGGCCCAGGACAGTGCGTCGTCCCTAGCCGAGCGACTGTGAGGCTCAGTCTCAGTAGCAGGTAAAACTGGCATCTCACTTGTATCCAAATAAGGCATGCTACTCAAAGAGGAAGACTCAGCTCGAGCCCCCTACTGCCCCTTCCACGGCCACGAGTATCACGACCACGAGTTCTACGAGTGCTCATAGTGTAATTCAAATTTTATCTACATGACAAAGTTTTATGCATCAGTTCCAGTTATTCATTAACATATATTTTATGCATAAATTATCAGAAGTTTAGTATTGTTTTTAAAGGTTTTAGTCTCTATCTATTTGGTTCAGTTTCAGAGAGTATTAACTATAGTATTTCAAGACAGTTTTAACTAAGTTTCAGAAGTACTTACAGGATCAATGCAAGAGACTCGATGTACCATTTACTTTCTCAAGTTATTTAGAACTTTAGAAACCAATTCTTTAAAATCAAAATTTTGGAACCCAAAATTCACAACCGATTTTTGGAACCTAACTCTGATACCAATAAATGTAACACCCCAAACCCGACCTAGACGTTATGGCTGAATCTGGTGATGTCACAAGGAATGGGATTTGAAAACCTTGTTGACTTGGTAAACCATCAATATTTTAAATTTATTGAAACCATAGATTAATCAGTTTCCTTACCAAAACTTATTACAGCAGAAGCCTTAATCGTTAAAGTTCAAAATCGCAGTCATGTTTTTAGGAAAACCTTTGTTTGCTTAAAAACCATCATTTTTAATAAAACAATTTTACAAAAAGAATCAAATTGTTAAACAATCCAAAAATAAACGGTTAAAAACCAAATAATTTAGAGAGTCTAAAAAGTTACAAACTCTCAAATATATCTCCAGATATTAAAATAAACCATAAATGCCAAGTAAAATAGTTTTACAGTTGAGTGGCCATTGCTGAGTCTCCGCCGCACTGTCTGCCTAAGTTTGTGGATTACTTGACAGAATAGACAAATAGATATGAGTTTATGAAAACTCAATATGTAACCCAACAGAAATAAGTATGCAATACAAATAGAATCATATGCCCAGTCAGATACAGATATAGATTCGGGCTCAGGCCCATTTCAGATACAGATATAGTAAACAGAATCAGATAATCGAAATCCTACCCCCATCCTCTACACACCATCTCTGACCATCCCAACACACTATGTGGGGTTAAAAACACCCATCCATCCCTACACACCATATTGTGCCATTACGACACGTATCAGATATAGTGCAGCCAAGCTGCCAGATATTAGCGACGATCGCCGTACAGTACACTTCCTCCATAAATCCAAAACCCACCCCACAGTCATATACAAAAGAAATACAAAATACATATATAGAATTAACAGATTAACATGCTTATATATACAGATATCAGTTATGCAATTATCATAGTAACCAGACATGTATATTCCTACTCAACCAGTGTTTCAGACTATCAGGTCACATGGCTTTAGGGTTTAATTAGCCCTTACCGACCCTACCAAAGGCCCACAGTCGATTGGGATGACTTGTGCGGCCCTAGGAGAAATTTCAAAAATTTGGGTCCACATGCCTGTGTGGGCCTACACGCCTAGATTAGCCTTGCTCAAGAATCCACATGCCCGTGTGGGCCTACACGCCCAACTCGGCCTAGCCCATATTGCTCATACTACCACACTCGAACCACTACACGGCTGTGTGCTGCGTACGGCCATGCCTTCGTTGACCATACGACTGTATCCTCGTACGTGACCTACCACAAGGGTAACCATCCTCCCGTGTGGCGTCGACAGAATAGTTTTTTGGCTTTTGCTGAATTTTATTTTTCTGTGTTTTAGGTATACACCTGGTATCAATTTGATACGAAAACTATCCCAAGCCTACCCAAAACTTAAAAGTCGATATATCAATGCTTAAAATTAGTCCTCAAACACGATTAAATCAAAAACTCAAACCAATGATAACTCAAATCAAATGTCTATCGCTTACCCTAACACTCCGAACCTTTCAACTATGATTTTGTAAGAGGAGAGCCCTGTTCTTCATGATTTGTTGCTACCAAAACCCAAAAATTAGACTAACGAAAACAAACCATTAACTTTAGAATGGAACTATATGGGAATCCCTCTCGTAACTACAGCAAAACTTACCACACTTACCACAATATACGAAATCCAAGAGCCGAAAGTACCAAGATTAGTGGGAAGACGAAGAAAAAGAAAAATGAGAAAAGAGAGTTGACATGATGGTGGAGAACAGCAATTGACGTCAAATTTTGGAAGAATTTTGGGGAAATTGAAAAAATAATAGAAATAAAAAAATTAAGAATAAAAATAATAACAGTTATCCCCAAATCCCTCAAATTACTCCCCACTAACCCACTAACAACAAACCTCTTAGAATCCCATTCCATCAAGACTCTATCAAGAAACCGAGCAAATATAATACCCACGCTCGCGTAGGGATTCGAACACATGACCTCCAACATACTGACTCCTTTATCACTTGAACCAGCAGGCTCATTCTGATATGGACTTACAAACAATTTAATACAAGCCTACCGGACAAGAGTAAGACTTGGATTAAAAATAACAAAATTTGCTAAAGGTAAGGCTTGAACTCAAGACCTCTCACACATGTACCCAGAACACTTAACCACTAAAGCAGATACACATTTGTGTCAGATATTTACAGAAACAAAAAAAAAAAGTCAGGGCGTTACACATGGTGCCATTCTCAATACACATAGTGGTTCAGTAAGGTTTCGTGTTATATATGGAATACTATTATGGTTGTTTGGAAGTAGATTCTTTGGTTTAATTGTTTTGTGTTCTGGTGGGAGAAGTTGCTGGGGTGAATAATATGTTACTAGTGATTTAGGGGTTTCGTAGGACTGTTGTGATCATTTGGGTGAGCGAGTACTCAAAAGGCTAATTTCTAATTTATTGAGGCATATGTTAGTAATTGTGATCGAATGAGTTACTTGGGAATTAGTAAATCATTACTATTTGGTCATTTAAATGTTGTTTTTAGGTCATGGAATCTCATGGTTGAATTCATATCAGAAAGTATCTAGGCCATGTGACAGGCCAGATCGTGTGGACTACACAGCCTGAGCTATTTGGGCCGTATGGGCCACACAAGTGTGTGAGTCACACAGACGTATGTTAGACCATGTAAGCCACATGGGTTGGGTCATTTGGGCTGTGTGGGCTACAAAGGCACGTGGGCAAGTTTGTCCTTGACTGAACCCCCTCCCAAAATAACATTTGTAATAAAAATAAATTGCTTAATTCTTTACTTCATATTGGCAACCTTTTTCTAGGATTTTAATAACAAAGGAAAGAGTCCTAATAGAATTCCTAACTTAGAGTTTGTAAAGGAAATAAAAATCCTAATATAATAGGGAGAATAAGTAAAACTAAAACTCTTAATAAATCTAATATAATAAAGAAATTAAATAAATCTAAAACTCTAATTTCTGTCGTTATTTTTTCATATTCCTTCTCTGATATTGTTTTCCAATAAAAACATCAACATCATTTTAACTTTTCTTTTTATTTCGGGGTGATTTGACACAGCGCACAAGTTTAAAGACTAAAAGAGGCAAAAAATTAAATGAAGGGTTAAAATGAATTTTTTTGAAGGGTTAAAATGAATTTTTTCTTAAGTTGGAGAGCCTTATTATACAAATAAAAAAACTACTTTTAATCGTAAGTTGTTCTATTGAGAATCTATAATCTTTCAACTATATCTTTAAGTTTCTCATCCTACTGAGGAAGTATATATATTAACTATACCAGTAAGTTTCTTCTCTCCTTTATCTTCTTAGCCAACTATATATTTATATATCTTTCAACTGTACCTTTAAGTTTCCCGTCTCTCCCAATAAAAAAATAATACACATTATCATGGGTTGGTTTGGTCGCAGCTCAGGTGTAAAGAGAAAAGAAACTAAAGATATAGAAAACTGAAGTCAAATGGGAGATGTAATCGCAATGGCAATAACGGGGACAAACTTGAGGTCTCTGAGGTATCAAAATGGTTTTCTATCTTAATTTTACTTATTTTGATGATTTTTTGGATTAGACTTTTATTTTCTTTCTTTAACGATTGAAATAAAATGCCGCTTATCCATTGATTATGTTGGGAACTCAATGAGTCAAACACACTCACTGCAGAGAACCTAGGACTTAGGACTTACAACTAATGTTACACCAACTCTCTGAAGTAGGTTAACCTTTTACTTTTCTAACTTCTTAATGCACTATAAATCTCAAGCAGCAGAGTCGACCTATATCATTTAGGTGGTAGAATTGACCATCTATCATTTAGGCGGTAGAACCAACCATATAAAAATGCTAACCTAAGTGCACTAAGTGTTTAAAAACTTAAGGCTTAACCGAGACTTACAATTATAAGAAAAGAGAACACTTTTATTAATACAATACAATTAGAATATGATACACACTTCTTTCTTTTTCATCATTACATGAATGAAAGTTCCTACCCCTATTTATAAAGTTTAGTGACTGTTGGATTATTGACACATGTCAACATCCTTACCATTAATTTCACAAATATCTAATAACTAGAATATTTATGTATAATATCTAGTCTTATAGATAATATCCTATTTCTTTATTTTATATATATTCTAGAATCTTCCAAAGAAAATATCTCTTAAAGGATAAGTTTGGTTTTTATCTAGAAGTTGCATTGGCTTTTAACACTGCCCCTCATTGTAAATTCCACAAATGATTTGCAAATCATACCGAGTGTTTCTCTAAACTTCTCAAACTTTGGTCTACTCAGACTCTTCGTGAATATGTCTGCAACTTGCTCATCTGTCTTTGTTGGTACTATCTTGATCTCCCCTTCAAGGACCTTCTCACGAATATAATGATAGTGCACTTCTATATGTTTTTTTCCTTGCATGAAAAATCAGATTCTCTACTAGACTTATGGTTGATAAATTGTTACAGAGAAGCCTTACTTGATAGTTTATTGGCTGATGAAGATCTTCCATCAGTTGTTTCAGCCAAGTACTCTCCTGTGTCACGATGTTGTTGACCAATATTTATCTTCAGTGCTTGATAATGACACTATTGGTTGTCTCTTACTGCACCATGATATTGCTCTTGATCCAAGGTTGAAGATGTACCCAGTTGTCGATCGCCGTGTATCATAGTCTCTAACAGAGTCGATATCACAATATCCAACCACCAAGCATTCTATTGTTTACTTGTATAAAATACCAAAATTGATGGTACCCTTAACATACCTCAGGATGTGCCGTACTATATCGAGATGAGGCTTATTAGGATTGCTCATGTATCGACTAGCCACTCTAACTGCGTAAGTTATGTCTAGTTAGCATAGAGAGAGATAGATAAGACTTTTGAAAAACTGTAGATACATAGTTACATCTTTTAAATGTTTTACTTCATTTGCTTGTAGTTTTATATTGGGATCCATGGGAGTGGAGATAGGCTTGTAGTCAAGCATCCCATACCTTTGTAGAAGATCCTTTGTATATTTCTGTTGACCCAAAAATAATCCTTCTTTCATGCACTCTACTTCAAGTCCAAGAAAGTGTTTGAGTTCTCCTAGTTCCTTTATATGAAATCTAATAGAAAGATTTTCCTTTGTTTGTTGGATTTCCTCACAATAATCTCCCGTGATGATTAAGTCATCCACATATACTAGCACTATGGCTAGTTTTGATTTTCTTTCACAAATAAACTACAATATGAAGGAGTAACTATAAAATCACTTTGTATTAAGAACTCACCAATCTTCTTATACCATGCTCTTGGAGCTTGCTTCAAGTCGTAGAGCGCCTTCTTCAGGTTGTAAACTTACTCGGGATCGATCTTGTTCTCAAAACCTCTTGGTTGCTCCATATATATGTCATTTTAAAGTTCTCCATGTACGAAAGCATTCTTGACATCCATCTACCATAGCTTCCAGGACTTTCTAATGGCCAATGCTAGCAAGACTTGAACAATTGTGATCTTTGCCATCGGGCTAAACATTTCTTCATAATCTAGCCCATATTGTTGAGAGAAACCTCGAGCAACAATTCAAGCCTCATACCTTTCAATTGAGCCATTTGGTCAGGTTTTTACCTTGTAAACCCATTTGTAGGATATTGGCTTCACATCTTTTGGCTTTAGCACTAAGTCCAATGTTTGATTTTCTTTTAGTGCCTTAATCTCTTCTTTCGTAGTTTTCTGCCACTCAAGGCTTTGTGCTGCTTCTTCATAAGTAAATGGCTCAATAGGTATAGACTCATCTACAATGGCAGTGTTGGTGTAACACCCCAAACCCAACCTAGACATTATGGCTAGATCAAGAAGTGTTACATAACTTGATTGAAAATTCAGTGTTCGTATAACTTGAAAATCGTTACAAACTCTTAAAATCCCGGATTATTCGATGACATATCTTTTTTTAGCTATTTTATTGAAATTGTTGTTTACTTATATTTTCTAAAAACTTACAATTTTACAGCAGAAACTCTTAGAATGTTGACTTTTTGAAAACATTGTTTATTGTTGAAATTCCTTACTTTTGCAAAAAAAAAAAAAAATATCGGTAAAATGTTTAAGCAGGATTTTGTGCAAAACGAAAATAAAATCTCAAAACCCAAACAGTCCAAATATTAAAAATGCTTAAAAACTAAATTAAAATGATTCAAATGAAAATGTTTAATATAACCGAGCTCCCGTGGCAACGACCCGCCTAAATCTGAGGATTACTAGGAAATATCAGTCAAACAAAAAGTAAGTTTTCAAAACTCAGTGTGTAACAAATAACTCAAACATATAATTTATATCATAAAAATCTAACAATAACCGAGTTTTAACAGAGCAGTACAGATACAAATATATTTTCCTACCCCTATCTGCTACACACCATCTCTGACCATCCCAACACACCATATGGGGTATGAAACACCCATCCAACCCTACATATCATTTAGTGTCATTAAGATACTTACAGAATAACTGCAACTATGTTGCCAGTATAGTGGGTGAGATATCGCCACTCACAAAACACTTTCTCCACATATTATAACCCATACCAGATGCAAATATAAAATAGAACAGAAATCATACTTGCTACAGTTATGCATGCATGATCTTACAAATACAAAATATTTACATCATTTATTACTAAGTTTGCTTGTCACATGATAACTCAAAGATACGAACAAATATCAAAATTAATTCTAATAGAGCACCGTATTTCATGTTTTACAATGCATTTTATCACAAACTGACCCTACGAAAGGCCTACAGTCAATCAGAGCGAAGTGTACGTCCCTAGGGAAAAATTTAGTGTTTTGGGACCATAAGGCCTAAATGGCCAACCTGTGTAGCCCACACGCTCGTGTGGCTCACATGGCCCAAATAGCTTAGACCGTGTGTCACACACGGCCTGTCACACAACCGTGTATCACACATGGCCTACCATATGGCCTGACCCACGGTCGTGTGACATCAATAGTAAAATTTTTTGGCTTTTTTCGATTTTTGTGTTTTGTGTTTTTCAATACACACTTGATTCAATTTTGATGCTAACCCACTTACAAGAATTCCAAAACCTACACGCGTAAAAAAAACCTACTAATTTCAATAATGATTCGCGAAATCTAACTAAGAATTAACCACAACCGAGCTTAAAAAACCCTCCCCAAATCCATTCTAACACTTATAGTTAAACAAACCATGCTACGCGAATCCTAAGTTGCTAGAGAAACACAAAACGTCCATTGATCCTCTCCTAAAAACACACCGATACAATTAAAAAAAAACCCCAATGTAACAACCCCTTGTTTGATTGAACATAACAGACAATAAAAGCACAAAATACCAAGCGTACAATAGACAAATTGATCTCTTACCCAACACCTGAAAACACACAAGCTTGAAATGACGAGAAAAGAATAAAAAACTGGCAACACTGCTTCAACAATTAAGAAAAGAAACTTAGAATTGAATAATCATTGCTTGGGAATAAACAGAGGACAACAAAGAAAGGGCAAGAAAATAGAAGGAAAATCTTGATATATACATTTTTGTTATTGGAAACCAACTGAAACACATATGTGGGGATTTCGGAAGAAAGATAGACGTGACTAAGGTAGCAAATATTTTAGGAGCATTAATCTTCTTTTTAAAAAAAAATTAAAACAGAATGATATAGGATAAAAACAAAAAATAGATAAAATTGAATAAATAATTATGCCCATTATCTCAATTACCCGAATACACATCTAACAGATTCTTTGACTTCAAATTAAATTCAAAGTCTTCTAACCTCACAAGCCACCAAATGTCAACAAAACAACAAAAGAAAAAATTATTCAAATAGCTTATGCAGGGATTCGAACTTAGGACCCACAACACACCCCTTCAAGGCCCTTAACCATTGGAGCAGATGCTTATTTACGACACAATTTAACAAATTAGTACTCATATTTTTGGGGCATTATAACTCTATCCCCCTAAAAGAAATTTTGGCCTTGAAATTTACCCGATTCAAACAGATGCGAATATTGTTATCAAATTGAGTCTTTAGGTTCCCACGTGGCTTCCTCGGTGCCATAATTCTGTCACAAAAGCTTTACCAAAAGGATGGAAATCCTCTTCAAGATCCTAATATCTCGATCCAAAATCTGAACTGACTCCATCTTAAAGATCAAATCTGGTCTTACCTCAATCTCCTCAATGAAAACAATATGAGATGGTCAGACCGATACCGCCTCAACATGGAGACATGAAACACATCATAGATATAGTCCAACTCTGAAGGTAGCTCAACTGATAAGCAACCGGTCCAACACGTTTCAGAATCCAATATGGCTTAATGAACCTAGGGTTCAACTTGCCTTTACGACCAAACTGAAGGACTTTCTTTCATGGAGATACCTTAACAAAAACATAATCACCCACAGAATACTGGATATCTCGCCTCTTCAGATCCAAATAAAAATTTTAGGGCGTTACAAGTCAGCCTTCGATGAGTTTTTTAAGAGCCTAGTTATAGAGTTAAGGTTTTCGTCGTCCTCAACCCCAAGTCAGCTGGTGTTCAATGTTAAATTTTTATTATGCGAACTAAAATGCCCCTAGCTCGTAAGTGTCTCCCATACAAGGCTGAAGTCGCGACACCCTAGTGTCGGTGTCGCGACATTGAAGGTAGTATGTATGGTTCAAGGGTGACTTCAAGGGTGTGTCACGACATCCCATGGCCGTGTCACGACACCAAAGGTAGTATTGTAATTCTGGCATTCTTCTTCTTATGTTGCAACATTAAGCTCCCTGTGTTGCAATACAACAACTAGTGTTGATTTGTTATGCCCTTAAATGGTCTCCTACACACTCACTAAGTAGATTAGCTAACTTTTAGGCCTCATTTGGGCCCTAAGGTCAATAAAAGACTCAAAATAGAATTTTTATTCGATTTAAACTAAGATATGAAAACTTAACTAAAATATAATAAAACTGCTTGTATTTAAGCTCCTCAAGTACGAAAACTAGTTTAATATGCTACACCGAATTATGACAGATCATTTTGCATCCTAAGTTCTACCAAGTATGCCACACCAATCTCTCCCCATTTCCAATTTTTTCAGCTGAAGGGGTAATTTACCATTCAGCCCCTTTAAAAATTGAAAACCCTAGCTATTTAATCTTTTTTCTAATGACAATTGAATTATAACTTCCTTTCTCCAAATTAGACTGAATTTTAGCCCTCTTTTACCCTCGTTTCTCCCTTTTTCTTCTTTATCTTTTCCTTTGAAAAGTATTTTCTTTATTGTTGATAATCATTTCATTTTTCGAATCAAACCATCTCTCATTCTGTTGTGTTGCTATCGATTTAGTGAATTGCTGTCAATTTAATCTTCAATTTCGCCAAGAATCGATAAGTGCCTTTTTTCGTCAATCAAATTCTAAAAATTCGTAATATCATTATCTTGAAACTAATCTTTCATCAAATTAAACAAATCTTTTATGATTTATTTCCGAGTTCATGGAAATTTTGGAAAATCTTGATTCTATTGTTAATCTAAGCATATTTTTCCATTGAAAGACCCTATTTAGGTACCCTAGACCATATTTGAACATAAGAAACATTGCTCGAGATTCCAATGATAGGTGTGTGTCCTTTTAGAAGTGAATCGGGGCAAAACCGTGCTTGATATATTACCACACTAGGTAAGGATGCAGACGTGGCTTCCAAAGGGTCTCGGCTCGATTTTTATTTATTGAACTATTTTTAGGCTCATTTTTTTGATTTATTTTATTCTTCAAAGACTGTATAATTTCGCTTTGAATTGTGGTATGAGACTTGGGATTTTTTTTTAGCATGCACGTTATTTAATTTGATCTTAGGTTATAAAAATACGACTATTAATTAATTATGCTTGAACTTTTATTTTTATTAAAAATATAACTAATTATCACTTTTTGCTGTCAAATTATAATTAATGTTCTAGAGTAACAAATATATAAGAAATTTAACTAAGTCTTCTTTTAAACTAAACATGTGTTTTAAAATGACTGTTTTCAAACTTCCGATAGCTTACTGGGTCATTTCGATGGCTAATGTAATCTTTCGAATTCGGGCCTAACGTCTAGGCCGGGTTGTGGAGGTTACATTTGGTGGTATCAAAGCCAAGTTTACAAAACTCGGACTATGAAAATTTGGATGAGTCTGCATGCATACCATTAGAAAGAGTATTTTACGGAAAACCATGCCACAAAATTTTTTAAAAATTGATTTTCTACAGGAAATTAAATTTGAGACTCCGAAGTCGATCCTACTTTAGTACTGTTACTATGAAATAGATTGTAAATCCTAGAGTGTGAACACTTATGGAAAATTAAACCAATGTAATGCTGCATCGTAGAGTTGCCCACTTTCCAAGAAGAGAAATCAATCCCTGAGGAGGACTATGTTGAAAATTCTATTGCTAATAGTGGCGGAGGCTATGAGAATGGAGATGATGTCGAGGTGCAGGTAGTGCTGAGGGACTTACAAAGGGTTGCTAGAACAACTCTTATTGTGGCTGAGCATTGGATGGAGTCGATATAAAGGATTTTGGAGGATTTAGATTGTACTCCGGAACAAAAGTTGAAAGGCACTGTGTCCTTGCTTTGGGAAGAGGCATGTCGTTGGTGGCAGTCTGTTGTAAGGGGTACAGAGGCTGATCGCATAAACTGGGAATACTTTTAGGAAGCCTTCCAGAAGAAGTATCTGAACACTAGGTATGTGGAGGCTCGTAGGCTCAAGTTTATCGAGCTAAAACAAGAGTATAGGACCGCAACAGAACATAAGGTTGAATTCCTTAGGCTTAACCAATATGCTGGAGGTATGATTGCCACAAAAGTCACTTCCGTTTAATACTTACTCTAACTAATTAAGCCTAACCAAGAGCAATTTCAATTTTACTCGAACAATAAATCAACTAATAAATTAATGTTGCTAGTGAAAATTAAAAGGAGTAAGGCACGTACTAAGACAAACAATGAGCAACCAATTTTTTATCGATAACTCCAACAAGTTTGTCGGCTGATTGACAGCCAATTAAAGGCCAAACACCAGCGGCAACCTAAATGCGAACGAACGCCATCTGAATCAGAAGAGTAAGGCAGCAAGCTGGTTGACGAAGAGGAGCAAAATAGCAGGCAGCAATTTGACGGTAATATTGAACGAGAAAACGGCAACAGATCTTGAAGGAGATGGGGATACTTTGAACAAACTTGCAGCAACAATTACTTGGAGCAAAGCAGCAGCTAAATGGAGCACAGCGGCAGTAGAAAATAGATAGCAAAGATTCGAAGAATTTTGGTTGCTAGTATTTGAGACTATCGGTGCGACAGGTTGGAAATAAAAAATGAACTAATTTGGTTCCGATAAGGAGATTGCAACAATTTGTAATAGCAGCTAATCGAAGCAACAAAGCTTCTATGAAGAACATATGGTAGCGGCAACATTTTGGCAGTCAAGGCAATCGGTGCAAGGCGAGTGGCCGGCTGCTATGGTGAGTTGGTTCAACGATTGGAGAAACATATCGGTGCCCCTTGGACAACAAGGCAAACCGAATTTGGCAGTAGCAAATTGAATCCAAGGCCAATTTGGTTGCGGCAGCTATGGACGGTAAGGATTTGTAAGCCTTGCAACAATTGGAATAGTCAGGCAAAGAAAGAAGAAAGAAAGAAAAAAAGAATAACTAGGCTTTAAGTACTTGAACTTCTAATTGAAGTGTCGAAAATGAAGAAGACTAGTTTCCACTTCTAATTATCAATAAAATAAAATTACTTTAATAATAATCCTAATAAAAATAAACTCTAATTATTATTATAACATATCCTAATAGAACTTTAATGAAAACACTAATCTAATTAAACTAAATAATAATAACAACACAGAGTGACTTTACATTATAACTTGAAACAAAGGAAACAGATTAACTACAAGAGTAGTTACACATTAATTCTTTCTTAGCAATAAAATATATCTTATTAGAAAATAAAAGGCACAAATCTTTCCGAAGTAGTTCGTTTATGCCCATAAGAAAGAAAGCGCCTACAATAGAATAAATACACATCAAGGACAGAACCAAAACAATGTAGAGGCAGAATCAGCCAACACAATCCACATCTTCTCACCAAAATGAACCCCCAAAGACAGCTCTCTTAAAATCACCCCAACATTGGTATTTAAAATGAAACAAATTCGATAACAAAAAATGGCACCACATGTTCAAATTGAACCTTCCACCGACGCTGTTTCACTCTTCATGGATTAACTCCAAGGCTTTCAATGATGATTATATATCAATCTTTGACATCACAATACTTACACCGAAATATATGTATATATTTTTTTATCTACTGTGTCACATCCTAAAAACTAAGTTAAAATAATCCTACCTTTTTTTTCCTTGTGAAAGCTACAGAAATGGAGAAGTAAAAGACCAAGCTTTCCTTTAGCTTTGGACGGTGAAGAAAGATGCGGATGAAAACTGTGTTGTTAAGTCTTTTCTCTCTCCCACTATCTTTATTCATTCCATTGCATCTTAATTAACTAATGATATTAAAAAGTAAACCAATGGTTATGATCACTTCCATTATGATTTAGTGGAAATCTATGACTACCATACTCATGCACTAAGATATATGTAATTATGGTAAATTAGCTAATAAGTCCATGGCTAAGGACCGGTTGATTTCTTGATTAAATCCTATTAGTTAGCCACCTTGCAAATCGGTCTCTGTACAATATTCACTAATTATTCACTTGAGTTTTTTTTTTTTTTTTATACAACTATCTTACTTTGTAATCATCCCACTAACCCTTTGAATTAAAGTTTTAAATGGTTAATTTTAGAAAATTCAACCTTGAATCAAATTTTCGAGCACCAATAAAAATTAAATAGTTACACTAATTTTACTAATTAATTACATCTATTCACAAGTCGACATAGTTCGACAAAATTAACTCCACTTGAATTGAACTTTGACTAAAATAATTTTGATTTCGAGTAAGTCTAGATCGACAAAAATTATATTAAAAGATAATTTTAATATTTTATACCGCTAGACCAAGTTGGATGGTATATGAGTCTAAACAATATATATATATTTTGAATCGGATGCACCGAAGCGGCTTTAGTCTAACCAATGAATAGACCTCATCTTAATCATGTCAAGATGTAGTAAAAAAAATTATTCAAAACTAAAACTTTTATTAACCATGTTATTTATTGAAATTTTTGTCACGTTATTGAAAATTAACATGATTTTGTTTTGATAGTAAAAACTTTGGCAATGGCCCAAATAAAATTGAAAAAACAAAAACAAAGGCTTAATGTAAGGATACAAATGTCATCTAATTAACCATTTGTATAGGTATTGGACTTGCAAATTTTAATAAATGGAGATCGAGCTGATCATTTTGATGCAATAAACTTGAAAAGAAAAATGGTTTGATGGTTAATGGGATACGAATGTCATTCTATCCTTTTCTTTCTTTCTTTCTTTTTTTTTTAAGATTGATGTACACTAAATTAATTAATAAATTGACCAAGGTAAGTATACTTGTCAATTAATAGTATAAATATGGCGAATACAGATATTATTTAACCTAATAATTCAAAGGATTGATTCAAGTTAAAATAAACTATCTAAATCAACTAATGAATGGACCAAAGAATAGAACACAAAAACAATCAAGTATCAACCAAGTGACAAAACAATAGCTAGGTAAGAATCCACCCAGATTTCATCTATAATTCTCAATCTAGTTTATGCAATTTATTTTCTTAGCTCTTTATGTTATTATCTCTTTCGAGCATAATAGCAACTAATTCTAGGTTGATTAGTTGAAATTTATTTTTAATTAAAACCTCTATTATTGCAATGATTCTCTTTTTGGATCCTCTTATTAGATTTGACTCTAATCCGATAGATTTATGTCGTCCTATTTTTAGGATTCCATACAACTCCATTCAATTATGCAATATCTAATCAAAAGAATGGTCTATTCAACCTCAAACTTATGCACATCAAACATGAATTAATACTCTAGAATTATTAACCCAAAAATAATAAAACATTCATAATTTGAAACAAAGAGACTAAGATTTTATTGCATAAAAATAGAAATCAAACAATAGAAATTCATCCTAGTGTTCATCTCCCCTAAGTATTAAGAGAATTAGTTCATAATGGCAAGAGTAAACACCAAAAATACAATAGAAACACTAGAATAAAAGAAATTTATGATAACTCCCTTGAAAATCAACTTGGACTCTTGAAACTTGGTGGTAAATTGCTTGGAAATTGGCTTCAATGGTGTTCTCAATGTAATCTTGTGCTCTCCGTTGGTGATTGGCTCTTCCCCCTATTATTTCTCAATTTATATCCTCTTCAAGTGCTAAAGAAACCCTAAACATTGAAACACCCTAGACATACAGCCGTGTAAATCCACACGGCCATGTGGATTGCCTGTGTGAAAATCTGTTGCATGTGTATAGCTTTCAAAATGCTCCAAAATTTTAATTTCCACTCGTTTTTCACTCCTATTGCTCCTAAGTGCCCTATTAAGAATCAAAACTTAAATATAAAGGACTAGGAGTATATAATTCACAATTTATGCCACATAATCACCCAGCAATGCACTAAGAGTGAGGCTAAAATATGTTACTTTTGACACTTCTCAAAGGTGATTTGTTTTGAGGTGCTTATCGGCTATGGTATTTTTTTTTTAATCTTTCTATCGATTATATAAACCTAAAGAGACATTTTATAGTGAAGTGTGGAGGCAATTTCGTTATGTATGGGATGGTTTGGGCTCTTTGCTACAATGATTGTCTAAGTCTTTATTTCTGATTGTTGTGTTTGTTGTTTCTATAAGCTTGGTGTCTTGCTTTCTACTTTGAGGTCATTTTGACGTTTGTGTTATGAATTTTTGACGTTTGTTTTATGAATTGTGAGATATATTCAGGTGTTCTCTTGTTGGGTGTTAGGGTGTATTCGAGTATGATTGTTGTATTTTTGGAGTTTTTTTTTTTCTTTAAGTCTCTTTTCTTCCAATTGTCAGGTTTTTTTTTTCTTTTCGATACAATATTTTAAGGCTTAGCAAAAAAAAAAATTATATGAGTTTATTTATGTTATAAAAAAAATTAAATTATTCTTTTTTTGTGCATTGAAATATATATATTTTGAAGTTGTAATAGCAACAAAGCATTCAACCATTATAAGCAATAAATAACTCAATAACTAATAAATTAACTAAAAACCTGTAATAGCCCAAATTTGACCGGGCTGAAAACTAAATAAATAAATAAACAAATAAATAATTGTTTATTTAACAGTCCATACAAAGTCCAGTTTACAAGAGCCCAAACACAGACCCGTTATACCTAAACAGGCCTAAAGCTACCCAGCAGACCCACCTACACCCGATAGCCAAATACCCTGTAAGCCTATCCTATGCCATTACACCTTTGACCCAATACAACGGCCCAAAATGAACTAGGCTCAAAACCCAAAATTTCCAGCTAGGGTTTCCAACCCTAGCTCTTTCCCCTTGCGCCGCAACTGTTTCTGGAAGGATCGGGGAGCGTCTGTCCAGCTCCCTAATCGAGGCCATCACTCAAGGCTCTACCTCCGTAATCAGCGCCTCACCGACACCACCACCAGACTTCAGGCCTCCATCAACGCCAGCGACCCTTCCATCGCCGGATTTTTTGCAAATACCTGCAAAGAAAGAAAGAACCACAGCAACAAAACAAATATAGAAGGAAAGAAAAAGATTTCTTTCCAGAAATGTAATGATAACTGTGACTATAAAAGCCCGAATTAAAATAGTTGTTGGGGACACATTTTTTTACGAAATAAAAAACACTCATAGTTATTCATTCAAAATACCAGCAGTCTCTCAACAGGTGATTTAATCGCATATCTCATGCTTTATTTCTAACATATATGACTTATTCTAGCATATACGAGTGAGGAGTTAAGGGAAAAGAGATTAGCTGTGGAAGGACGAAGGTTTTTAAGCCTTCAGACCATCGTATACGACGGCGCGTGAGGCGCGTGTACGAGCACTACACCGTGACTGGAGGCCAGGGCTGGGGACCTCTCTTTCCTTCTGCAGAGCATTTCAGGATTTTTTTTTTTTTAGACTGGTACTAAAATGATTTTAAAGCTACGAAATTGGCTTATATAGCCTCTTTGAAACGGCATCGTTTCTGCTTAACCTAATAAGCTCAAAACGGTGTCGTATTAAGCCGTAGGATCCGCGCGTTGACCCGATTACCCGGGGAGGATCCGCGTATTTTTTTGAATTGGGCTAGTTACCCAATCGATCCTTCCACCTCTTTTAACTTATAATTACGTGTTATTCTATTTTTAAATTTGGGCCCTAAAATTTTATATTTGTTTTAATTTAATCCTAAACAGCCTTTTGAATTTGATTCTACAAAACGCAGTCGTTTTGGGATTAGGGTTTAAATTACCCAATGAGTCCCTCGGCTTTTAGTTTGTGTTTTGATTATGTCCAAAATTTTTACTATTTTGCAAATTAGCCTTGTAATTTTATTTAAATTCAATTTTAGCCCTTTCTTTTTTATTTTAATTTCTTTATATATAATTTATTTACTTTAAAAAAATAAACATATATTATTACTAAAAATACTATTTATATAAAACTTTTATTTATTACACATTATTTACCTATACATATATTTATATCTCATTTCATTATATAGCATTTATCATATTTTTATTGTATATTACTTTTTTTATATATATCATATATTATATATTATATTACTTATATTTTATTATTCATTATATTATTTAAAATTTTAAAATTAAGTAAATTATTATTTTTTAAAACTCATATTATATACATTATTGATTATTTATTTATTATGTGTTATTTAATTTTAAATTAATATTTTTATATAATTATTTTATAATTGTTTATATATTTACTTTATTTTTATATATTATATTTTTAGTTGATATATTTTTATTTTGTACAATTATTATTCTTTTATAAATTTTATATTGCATATATTATATATTGTATAGCAAATACTATTTTAAAATTATTATTAAATGTTATGTTTTTATTTGTGTTCTATGTATATTTTTTTAATAATAACTCATTTCATTTTTATATATTGCATATATCATATGTTATTTTATATTTATTATTGGGTATTACATTTCATGAATATGTACATTGATATCGTATTACTTTTTTTTATATCATGCATTATTTAATTTTTACTTTGTATGTTTGTATGTTCATTCTTTCTCAATACATACTATATATATCTTTGTATGCATATTGTTAATATTTGCTATATATATTATTTTTATATGTATGTATCTAATGCACGATCTTCATTTATTATCATTACTTTGTTTGAATACGTGTATTATTTACCTACTACAATAATATGTTACTATGTATGATTTATAATGTAATACAATTCCCCTCACATCAATTTTTTTAAAAAAGAGCTCCAAAGTTTTCAAAAAAAATAAAGGCAATGCTTGATGTTTGAAAATTTTGAGAAAGTAGTGCCCTAACTTATTGGGTTGCGACTTTTCTCGTTGAGTTCGAATAATCAAGTACCCTTCTATGTGTTTAAAGGTTTTTAAAATGTAAGCAACTATCTTGGAATTTCAAAGCAATATGTCCTAACTCAATGGGTGTGGCGTTTTGTTGTTTCGAGATAGGGATTTCCAAAAGGCTAACTCAGTGTCAATATTTTGATACGAGTGAGCTCCAATTTTCAAAATAAAAAATATTTTAAAGATGATTGCATCTTAAAATTTCTAATTTCCGACCTTAAAGACATTTGATAATCAATTTGGTACCAATTTTTGGGCGTTACGAGGGTGCTAACCCTTCCTCGTGCGTAACCGACTCCCGAACCCGTTCTTTTGATTTCGTAGACCAAAACCGATGATTTTAAAACAAAAATGTTTTAAAGGTGACCCAATCACACCTAAAAAGATTGGTGGCGACTCCCGTATTCGTTTTTCTTAAAGTCGATTCCCATTTTCCAAAACTCGATTTAAAAATGGTCTCGACAAAACCTACACAGTTTACATAATGTGGGACATGGACTTGAGACCTCAATTTTGCCATTGTCATTGAGCCAATGCCACATTGAAGTTTTCGAGGCATTGAAATGAAAGGAAAAAAAAATAGACAAATGATTGATAATTATAAGGATATAAATATACTTATCCTTTCATAATAAATTTTTTGATAAAGTCATAACTTTATTTTATTGACTTTCCAATTGAATAAGTACGAGGAAAATATCCATGGATAAAAATAGAAAAGTGTATTTTTAATCGTAACTAAATCTTCAATTTTCTGATGGGATAGATTGAAACAAAATAGCTATTAAACGATAACTTTGGTTTACTAGAGACATTTACATCTTGTTTTAGTTTGGCGGAAACAAAATGCTTTTCCTAAGGATTTTCTCAAATAGAAATAGAGAACGAAGTAACTAGAAAGACTATTCCATTCTAATCCCACTCTTCTAGAAGGATCATCAAGAAAACGAATTGTTTTGAATGCATTCAGACAGAAAAGCTAACATAGATGTTATGGGTCGAATTCTTATTTCATTTCGTTCCTGCCTTATATATATCTTATTTATATTCTATTTTATTTATTTATTTATTATTTATCTATCTTCCATAAAGGAGCTGAATGAAACTAAAATTTCATATTCGGTTTTGAATTAGAGAAGCTAAAAATAATGAATCAAAGTCGACTATAACCCCTAGCCTTCCAAGCTAATGATGCGAGTTCGATTCTCGCTACCCCTCGATATTTGAATTCGGCTCAAGTTAAATAAGTGCCTCAATCAATGCATAAGATTCAAAAAAATATAAACCTATATTTAAAAAACAATTAATTTCAAAACTTTTAGTATCAGAAAAAAAAAATAGTTAAGTAATCAAAACAAAAACACTCACATATTTGGGTGACCATTCATTGAATTTATCCCATAATTTAATATTACAACAGTTAAATTTTTCTTGAACAAAGTTAGAGGAACTTCACTAATTCACTATGAATGAAAAGGTACTAATGTTACGAATATGGTAGACCTTTGTGTAAGTTAGGCTACCAACAAGGTTAAGTAGACTCGATTCAGCTTGAGTTAAATTTTGAACAAAATAATTTTGATTTCAAGTTGGTCTAGATCGACCCAGATTAAAATGACATTGATTGTATAAACTGGGGTGGGGGGAGGAGATCCACATTAATGAGTTGGTCATTTCGATGCATTGAACTTGAAAAAGAAAAAGATAAAGGTTGGGGAGATTAATTATATTATTTGTTTAGGGGGCATTGAATTGAAAGAAAAGGAAAACTAAGGACAAAAGTTTTATAGTTAGAACTTTTGATGAAGTCATAACCTTGGTTTATTAAGAAAATCTTATTGACTTTGCTAAGTCTGAGTCACTGCATAAGGGCCTAATAAGAAAACCTGTAACAGCTTTTAGTTTCTAGTTTCCTAAAAATATGCCATTACAGTTGTTTTAATAAATTATTTGAAAGCCAATAGATCTATTAATTGTTGTTGGTGTTGCCTTGACAAATATTCTAAAATTTATCTCCGTCTTTGTTTATTCTGATTATCCTTGGATCAAAATACGGTGAAATAGAAATGAAAGATTTGCAACTTAATTCTAATAAATAATAGTATACTAACCATACCAGGTTTTGATGAAATATCTTCAAAAACAATATAGGTAGGAATATGATTTGCAAGTTTTAAATAAACCATTAACCCAAATAATCGAAAAGAAGATCATTTTGGTTAGGTGTAACAAACGTTAAAATATAAAAAAAAGATTTGATAGTCATAGGGATAATGCCAGTTTCTAGGTTTTTTTTTTTTTTTTTTTTTTTACACTGAATAAAGTTCATTGACTTGATTATATTATTTCCTTTATGCTATAAATCTGTGTATGGAACCCTGCATGAAGCACAACACAAGCAAATCAAAAGCAGACTCGGTATATAGCTGAAATTTATATAAATCAACTACAAATGGCTACTACTATTACCACTGAGTGCACTATTACAAATGATGCTGGCCACAATCTAGTATTGAGTTTGTCCAACTACGAAACTGCTGCGGAAACGATCAAGAATGCAGAAACAGCAACTTTTACGCTAACTATGCCAGCCATCTATATGAACGGAGCTCTTGTGTATGAAGTTGGTTCTAGCCTCAGGTGGATCATTTTTTGGACCACTGATAATCAGGTAAATATTAATCTAGATTAATCTTAATTAATTATTTCCCATACTTTCTTCACATGGTAATTATATTAAAACTTAACTATTTCTTTTTAAAATATATAATAATAGATTCATTTATCAATTGTAGGTCTCTATTAAGATGTTCAAAATTAATGACCCCCTTGATTTGGAACAAGTTGGAAACAATCTTATATACCACCACAAGAGCGAAAATCGGATTATTTCTGGCGATTTTCAATACACTGCATGGGCAAGTATTGAATCACAACCAAATTCTAACGGTCAAGTATTAACCGCTAATATCTATGCCACTGCCCACAACCCACGGCCGACGTTGCCGATGGTGATCCGCATGGGCACTATATTTATCTTTTTTTATATTCTTATTATCCTTCAATCAAAATACGATGAAATATATAAATGAAAGTAAGATTTGTAACTTCATTCTAATAATTAATAGTATATTAACAATACCCGATTTTGATTTGATTTTGATGAAATATCTTCAACAACAATATATATATATATATATATATATATATATATATAAAAAGAAGATGATAGGTAGGGTTATGATTTGTAAGTTCTAAATAAACCATTAATCCAAATTATAGAAAAAAAGATCATTTTTGTTAGGCGTAACAAATTTTAAAATATTTCTTCATTGTCGAAAAGCTTTAACCTATTTGCTTAAACCCTAAACCATCGAGGTGATGCATTAAGTTACGAAACTTGTGTTGAATAAGGAGTAAACCCTTGGGTAATTTTACTTTGAAAATGTCGATTTTATTACCTGAAGTTTCATTCCTCTATTAATGTTAATGATGAGGTAGGTTGACCAACACAAGGATGGCACGTAATAATTTTGCCGCATCATTTGCTTAGTCACTTTCTGTTCAATTGTTAAAAAAAATGATATGACTTTTTTTTTCAATAATGCATTCATTTAACACTGTCCTTAATTTTAAATAATTCTATAAATTTAATCATTTATATTTATTAATTTTATTAATTTAATGTTCAAACATATTTTTATCGTAAATTTAAATTAAAAATCTTATTTTAAACCTTTGAATATATATTTTTATAAATAAATTTTAATTTTTTATCAAAATATATAAATAATATAATATCAACCATAGTTAAATATGGTGAGAAGAAACCATGATTGCCTCTGTCAGAGGACTATGCAATTCGGTTCCAAAAGTAGCTTCCTTCATTTGCTCATCAGTCTGTAAGCAGGTGCGTAGGGATAGCTGGTGCTCGGAACCCTAAAACAAAATTCTATTTACATCTTTTTTTATAAATATTTTATTAAGTAGATATTCGTCAAGATCTAAATAAATTTTGATATATTTTAAATTTTAATAGTCATTAGAAGTAGAATTCTATTTCATTTATACTTCTTATGTCTATAAATATAAATTTTGGAGAAGTATTGTAAAATATTCCGATTGATCAATAAAATACACTCTCTCTTTGCTCTCCCATTCTCTTTGATCTTTATTCTCTATCTTTTATTTTATAACAAGTTATCAGCATGATTTTTTTTTAATTTATAATACGGTCACTCCAAATCTACTGCTCAAGTTGTCGGTTGCCTTCCAGAACTATTGCAATTTCAGTCTTCAATTGAGGCCTGCGCACTATATGTTATCATTATCCAAAGAAATTTATATAATCCTTACATAGGTGATGAGGATGATGCTAAAGATCATTAGGTATATTTTACTATGATTTATTTATTATATTATATTTATTATAATTGGAGATTAATCATGACAATATGAATAGATAGATTCTGATTTGAAATCCACGTATGTTTCTGATGGTGATTATGAAATAAAAAACCAATGGAGGCATTTAGAAGTCTGTTCTACTAGATTTGTTGTATTCCTTAAAGTGAATGCAAACATAAAGAAAATAAAGGATGTAATCATGAACTACTAAAAGTGGGAATACTGTAATAAATAAGAGCACAATGAGAGTTTTCAAGATAACTCTTCAAAGGGTAAAGATAACTTATGTTATTAATGTGATATGAAAGATTATTGGCCACATATGTGGCATATGCCCAAATATTTTGTTTCTGTGAAAAAATAAAATAAAATAAAGAACACACAAATTTTACGTGGAAACCCTTTCGGGAAAAAACCATGGGCAGAGGAGAAGAAAAATTCACTATGTCGAAAATTTTGAATCAATACAAGAGGAATAGACTATGTCTATTTATAGGCTTGTAAAGCCATATTCTAGTAGGATTGAAACACTTTATCCTAATAAATATAAAATAGATGGATTTTAATAAGGTTTAAAAAACCTTATTCTAAAATAAAATAAAAGAAGTCTAGTTCTATATGGATTTTACTTTTATTTTATTTTCCATCATATTTTATTTAAATAAGAATTCGGGTCACTTAATTCTAACAATCTCCACCTTGACACAAATTCTCAATGAACAAATTCTTCATCGCGAACAAGTTCTCCACCTCTTCCATAAAACCCCTTAAGGGTTTAACTTCAACAATGAACACCAACCAAGTCTAAGCAATGCTCAAACTTGGTTATAGGAAGTGACTTAGTCATCATATCTGCAAGATTTTCATGAGTACTAATTTTGCTCACAACAATATCACCACGAGCAATAATATCACGAACAAAATGATACCGAACATCAATATGTTTTGTTCTCTCATGAAACATTTGATCTTTTGTAAGGAAGATGGCACTCTGACATCACAAAATCTTTGTCTTGATTTGAAGGTCTTCATTGAGTTCACTAAATAGTCCCTTCAACCAAATAGCTTCTTTACAAGCCTCGATGTCGCCATGTACTCGAAGCTTGGTGGTAGACAAAGCGTTGTAGTTTGCAAAGTGGCTTTCCAACTAATTGCACAACCTCCGATTGTAAAGACGTAACTTTGTGAGAGATCTTCTTCTATCAAGGTCTCCAAAGAAAATCAACATCAACATACCCTATGACTCCATCTTTAGTTCTTCCAAACCGTAAGCAAACATTAGTAGTGCCTCGTAAGTATCTTAAAATCCACTTTGAATTGCTTTCCAATGTTCTTTACCGGATTTGCCATGTATCTACTAAGCTGCTGTGATCGCATATGATAAATCTGGGCGTGAGCAAACCATAGCATACATGAGAGATCCCACTTTGCACTAGAGTATGGAACATGTAACATGTACTCAATCTCATCATCGATTGTGGAGACAAAGCCGATGAAAGTCTGAAATGGGTTTTGCTAAAGGAGTACTAACAAGGCTTAGCACTCTACATATTGAACCTACAAAGAACTTTCTCAATGTACCCTTCCGACTTAGGTACAATTTACTTTTTTTCTATCTCTCGAGAATCTCCATACCAAGTATTTTCTTTCTTTGTCCTAAATCTTTCATCTCAAATTCTTCACTTAGTTGGGCTTTGACCTTTCTTATCTCTCATTTATCTTTTCTTTGCTATCAACATGTCATCAACATAAAGAAGTTAATACACAAAAGAACTGCGTTACTATTTTCTTAAAGTAAACACAAATTGTTTAAACTACTTCTTTTGAAATCATGAGAAGCCATAAAGGAATCAAACCTCTTGTACCACTTTGTCTTGGTGATTGTTTCAAACCGTAAAGTGACTTTCTCGACAAGCAAACATAGTCCTCTTTTACGAGACTATAAAACCCTCTGGTTGTTGCATGTAAATATCCTCCTCAAGTTCTCCATGCAAATACGCTTTTACATCTAATCGCTCAAGCTCCAAATCATGCATGGCTACAATACCAAGCAAAGCTCGAATTGAACTATGCTTAACAACCGGAGAGAACACATCATGAAGTCCACTCTGGAATTTGACTATAACCCTTTGCAACAAGCCTTGCTTTATATCTGGGTTCTTCAACTCCTGGAGTCCCTTCTTTCTTTTTAACACCCATTTACAACAAAGCGACCTTTTTTTACCTTTAGGAAGTTTCACAAGGTCCCATTTTCTGCATTTTTGTGGAGTGATTCCATCTCTTCTTGCATAGCAAACATCCACTTTTCTCGAGTCTTCACATTCTAACCGCCTTAGAATAATTAGATGGCTCTTGATTCGCATCTATATCTTCAGCCACATTTAAAGCATAAGCAACTAAATCGACTTTCTTCTGCATACTTCTTTGGAGGTTTAATTTCTCTTCTAGTTCTGTTTTTGGCGATAGAGTATTGTGGTGAAGAAGCAACTCTATTCTCAATTTTGTTATGGCTTGAGGAGTTGACTCTATATTAATCTGATGCTCCACCGCTTTTGGTTTTCTTTATTGGAAGAGTCTTTAAGAGATAAGTTAGGTATCATAGCGGTTTCATCAAAAACAACATCTCTGCTAATCACAACTTTTCTATTTTCAGACACCATAACTTATAGCCTTTTACACCACTTTATAACCAAGAAAAAAACATTTAATGGATCTCGGTTCCAATTTTCTATTATCAACATGAGCATACGCAGAGACACCCAAAAATCTTTAAATCGTAATAATTAGCGAGATTTCGGACCATACCTCTTGTGGAGTCTTTTTCTTAATGGCAACGGATGGAGATCAGTTGATCAAAAACATGCGATGAAGAGGTCGCTACGCCCAAAATGACTTCGGTAAGTTGGCATTTGACAACATACATCGAACCTTCTCCATGATCATTCTGTTCATTCGTTCTGCAACGCCGTTTTGCTGCGGAGTATGACGAACTGTCAAGTGTCTCATGATCCCTTCTGACTTGCACAATCTATTAAACTCATCAGAACAGAACTCTAAGCCATTGTCTTTACGGAGGTATTTTATCTGTTTTCCCGTCTGTTTCTCAATAATAATTTTCCAAGACTTAAATGCGGAAAACACATCGCTTTTCTGCTTCAGGAAGAATGCCCAAACTTTTCTGGAAAAATCATCAATAAAGGTTAGCATATAATTAGCTCCACCTCTCGAAGGCACTCTAGATGGCCCCTACAGATCAGAATGAATATACTCTAACGTTCCCTTCGTGTTATGGATTCCTCTAGTGAATCGAACTCTCTTTTGCTTCCCAAAAACACAGTGCTCACAGAAATTCAGTTTGCAAATTCCTTGCCCATCAAGAAGTCCTCTTTTGCTCAATTCTGTCATGCCATTCTCACTCATATGCCCTAGGCGCATATGCCAAAGTTTAGTAATATCATCATCTGACAAGGAAGAGGAAGCGACAGCTGCATCACCAGTAACAGTAGAACCTTGCAAAACATATAACTTGGCAATTTTTCTCTGCCCTTTCATCACAACAAGGGACCCTTTGGAAATCTTTAAAACCCCACTTTCAGCTGTGTATCTGTACCCTTTTGAATCAAGAGTACTCAACGAAATTAAATTTCTTTTCAATTCTGGAACATGCCGTACGTCACTAAGTGTTCTGACAACTCCATCAAACATCTTAACTTTAATTGTTCCAACACCTGCGATCTTACACGAAGCATTATTTCCCATCAAAACAACACCTTCAGACACTGTTTCGTAAGTTGTAAACCAATCCCGATTGGGACTCATATGGAAGGTGCAGCCTGAATCAAGTATCCACTCCTCACTTACTTTAGAATCATTGACAGAAGCGACTAGAAGTTCACCATCGCTGTAGTCTTCTACAACATCAGCTTCACCAGAATTTTCTGGTTGTTTTCCCTTTTGATTCGCAGCCTCCCTTTTAATCTTATTTTGTAGCTTATAGCACTCAGATTTAATGTGCCCTTTCTTCTTACAGAAGTTACAAGTTTTACCTCTATTTGAAGACTTCGATCTACCCTTAGATTTACCACGATGATTTCTTTCCTGTGTTCTACCACGATCATCATCAGCATTCCGATCTTGTCTCTCACGAACAATGAGACCCTCTCCCTGAGAGTCAGGTTTAACCACAAGATGTTTCATTTTATCATAGGAGGTTAAAGAATCATAAACCTCATCAACTGTGAGAGACTCGCGGCTATATAAAATCGTGTCTCTAAAGGTTGAATAAGACGAAGGCAACGAACAAATTAGAATCAACCCTAGATCTTCCTTATCATATTGAACCTCCATGGCCTCCAAGTTTGAGAGAATTTCTTTAAACATGTTAAGTGTTCGTGTGTCTGACGCATACCTTCCTCCAAACGATGAGCATAAAGACGCTGCTTCATATGCAACTTGCTTGTTAGAGTTTTCGACATACATATTTGTTCTAGCCTCTTCCATAATGCAGCGGCAGTCTTCTCTTTCATCACATCCTGCAAAATTTCATTGGACAAATGCAGATGTAATTGTGTTAATGCCTTTCGATCCTTACGCTTCTTCTCTTCATCTGTTAATGTCGAAGGCATCTTATCTATCCCTAGTAGGGCATCCTCCAGATCCATCTGTGCAAGAACTGCTTGCATCTTAATCTACCACAACGTAAATCTGGTGTTGCGATCCAACAGTAAAATTTCGTATTTCAAAGACGCCATTACCGTGATCGAGATGAACAACCCGGAACCTCTGATACCAATTTGTGAAAAAATAAAATAAAATAATATAAAATAAAGAACACACAAATTTTACGTGGAAACCCTTTCGGGAAAAAACCACGGGCAGAGGAGAAGAAAAATTCACTATGTCGAAAATTTTGAATCAATATAAGAGGAATAGACTATGTCTATTTATAGGCTTGTAAAGCCATATTCTAGTAGGATTGAAACACCTTATCCTAATAAATATAAAATAGATGGAGTTTAATAAGGTTTAAAAAACCTTATTCTAAAATAAAATAAAAGAAGTCTAGTTCTATATGGATTTTACTTTTATTTTATTTTCCATCGTATTTTATTTAAATAAGAATTCGGGTCACTTAATTCTAACAGTTTCTGTTAATATTCTTTGAGGAAGGATATGAGAATGTAGTAATGAATTCTATCATTACAAATAGAAAATATTTTTCTTATTTGATACTGAAACAAATAAATATTATTTCAATATTTTATAGTACAAAATTAGTTGAAAGCTCTAGAAGAGCTAATATATCAATATTTAAAAAGCACAAAATTTGTGATGGTTAATACATTAGTTTTAAAAGATATTCATTATAATGAATATCATATTGAGACTGTTTCTATAGAAATCTAACATAATTGTATATCTGCTTCAGTGGTTAAGTGTTCTGGGGGTGTGTGAGAGGTCTTGGGTTCAAGTCTCACTTTTTCCAAATTTTGTTATTTTTGGATCCAAGTATTATCCTTATTCAGTGGGCTTATATTAAATTGCCCATAAATTCATATCAAGAATGAGCTTGCTGGTTTGAGTGGTAAAGGGTTAGTGTGTTGGAGGTCCTATGTTCGAATTCCTGCGTTAGCAAGGGTTAATTTTTGCTCAAATATCTATTAAGAATTTCGGTTGATCTGAAATTCTGAGGGAGTTATGAGTTAGTGGGTTAGTGGGAGTAAAATAAGAAATTTGGAATATTTTTCTTTTATCCATTTCTTTTTCAAAAATTTTTCTCTTCCTCAAAAAAAAAAAAAAACGTCAATTTCACTTTATTTTCCTTAAACCTATCATTTTTCCTTTTCTTTTGATTCTTCCTTCTGTTTTGTTTCGATCTGTTGACAATCTCGTTATTTTGCTTTTCCGTTTTTCCTTGGGTATTCAGTATGTGGGATTCTAATAATTGTTTGAAGTGCTCGTTTTCCAAATTTCCTGTTGGAGCCTTATTTTCTGTTTTGACAGCAGAAAATTAAGTAGAATGAGACTCTCCTTTCGCGAAATCGTAGTCGAAATCGCTCGGGGTGGTAGGGTAAGTGTTGAGTGCTTGATTTGAACCATTGCCAATTTCATTGTTTTGGTAAAATTGAGGTTTAAGACTGATGTTGGGAGTTTCTTATGTCGACTTTAGGTACTGTGTGGCTCGAGAGTGTTTTCGCATTAAAATTGTACCAGGTATGTACCAAAAACGTAAAAAATAAACTTCGAAAAAAGCCCAAAAACCTTACTGTCAATGCCACACAGGCGTGTGGCTGGCTGTGTGGTTGGCCATGTGCGAGACACGACTGTATGTTCGACGAAGGCCATGCTATGCACGAGACACGATCGTGTGATGAAGTGGGTGTGGCCGTGTGGGCCACACGGGCTAGGCCAAGTTGGGCGTGCGGGCCACACGGGTGTATGGGCCCATACAGGCATGCCACACAGGCGTGTGGATTATTGGGCCAGGTCGTGTGGGCCACACAGGCATGTGGGCCCAAATTTTAAAATTTTTCCCTAGGGTTGCACGGGCTATTCCGATCGACTGTGGGTCTACCGTAGGGTCGGTAAGGGCTAACCAAACCCTAGTTCATGTGATCTAGTATTCTGATAGTATGCTCTGAGTAGGACACTATTATGCATGTCTATCTGTTCTTCTATATGTAAGTTTGTTATTTGTATATAAGCATGTTGAGCATGTCTAATTTGTAAATTCTGTATCTAATTTTTGTAACTGTTTTGGGGTGGGATTGTATATATGGAGAAAGTGTTCTGAAAGGCGACCTTCACCTATATTCTGGCAGCTTAGCTGCACTTTATCTGATATGTGTCGTAATGGCACGATATGGTGTGTAGGGATGAGTAGGTGTTTTTAACCCCACATGGTGTGATGAGATGGTCAGAGTTGGTGTGTAGAGGATGAGGGTAGGATTCTGTTTATCTATTCTGCCTGTCTGTCTCTGATATCTATATCTAAAAAGGGACTTAAGTCCGTATCTGTATCTGACTGGTTATGTGATGCAGTCGTTGAGAGCACCAAATATACCCTATTTCCTACAAAATAATGAAAAAGAACAGTAAAGGGGAAGTAGGGTCGAATCCTCAGGGACCGGATTGCACGAATGCTTGTTTCTCAAAATCCTAGGCAGAATCGTGCCCAAGAAATCCTGCGTTCCTAAAAAAATAAAAAAACGAATTAAAAGTTTTGATCTGGAAAAATAAAATAAAAACAGAATTGAAAGTCGAATTGAAATTACGAAATTAAATAAATTGCGAAAATTAAAATGGAAAATATAAAAATAAACAGAGTTTGGAAAAATAGTGAGTTTCTTATGTGGCGAGATTCTAGCCTTCAGTTGTCTTGATTCGCCTTGGGTTCAATCCTTGGCTTTTAAGTGATCTTTCTCAAGCAGAATAAGCTAGTTATAGTGGAAGAGGACGCCTACGACCAGCAGCTCCAAAATTTTAGACTTAAGATTTGACGGAACTTGACTCTAGCCAATAATCGCTTTTGTGGGAATGTCTTCTGCTAGATCATCACTTCCCAATGGTGAATACCACACCATTTTGTCTCTTGGACTCGCCAAATTCTGACGCAGAAAGCCAACGAACCGACTGTGCAACCTTCTCAAAACGTACAAAGCGGCCGTTCCTTACACAAGTTAAAAAGATCACCTATTAAGGGGCATGGACGGAAGCGTCAGCCCCGTAATGCAGAAAAGCGATGAATACCCTGTTGAGAAGGCTAAGCGTGGATTCTAAGCCTCATGAACCTTTTTGGGGAATTTCGACAACCTTTGGCTAGATTAGATTTAGTGGCTAATGATTTTTGGGGAAAAACAAATAAGAATAATAGAAAGGAAATTTTTTATTGAAGTATGAAAAGAAGAACTAAATTTATGGGGGAGAGAGTGTTACAGCAAAAGATAGACCAAATTTGTGTCACTTCATCCCCTATTTATAGTACAAAGAAACCTAGCCTATTCCTAATTAAATTCTAAAAGATAAACACAAATAAATAAAGATAATTAAAGATAAATAAAATTAAATCCTAAAATTAAATCTAAATAATTATCCTTAATAATTATCCTAATATAATTAAACATTAAATAGAGTCTTGTGCTATAAAATCTCTTCTTTTGTATTTTTGCCCCATAAGGCTTCACACTTTGCATTTTCGGCACCATTTCTCTCCTACTTCGCATGTTGGCCCACTTTTTCATGCTTTTCGCCCTTAAATTTACTTTTGCCTACAATTTAGTCCCTAAAAGATAAAAGACCATAAAATAGCCCAAATTATTAGGATTATACTCAAAATAAACATGCGATTAGCATATAGAAATATGTTGTTCTAGAGTATTATCATTACGCGACCACTGTATGTATTGCATGTCTATTTCTGTTCGGTTACACACTGAGAGTACATAAACTCACTTAAGTTTGTCTATTCTGTCCAGGTAAACCACAGTCTTAGGCAGATCGATGCAGCGGACACTCAGCGGTGACCACTCGACCGTAAACTATTTAGACTTGGAAATTTATGGTTTTTTTCATGATTTTGGATTTCATTTGAGAGTTTGTAATTTTTTTGGGACTCTCCAGAATGTTGATTTTATTTTGATTTTGGATACGTTTTGACATTTTACTGCAATGCTTGTCTGAAATCATGGTTTTACGAAAATAAAGGTTTTTTAAAAATAAGAATTGCCTTTTGAAAATATATAATAGTTTTAAGACTTCCGTTGTAAATTATGTTTTGGTAAATGACGTTTCCAGTAATAATTATGAATGAATACGAGTTACTAAAGTGGAATGGTTTATCGGTACAACTTAGTTTTCAAAACCCATCCTTTGTGACATCTCCGGATTCAACCATAACGTCCAGGCTGGGTTTGGGGTGTTACAAAATCACTATTTCTATAAATATCCATTTTGAAAGGATGAGAAAAAAGGGAGGATTGAGTTATTGATTAGTCTTGTTATTAAATTGGATTGATTGTGACTATCTTTGTGATCTTCTTTTGTCATCAGCCCCATTAAGAATTTGAAAGCAAAATATTTGATTGTGAAAGATCTACTTATGAGTAATAGAATATGGTAATTCTATCTAAAGTTCTATGAACTACTTATGAGTAATAGAATATGGTAATTACTTATGAGTAATAGAATATGCATTTCAATGACATGAGCGTTTGTAAATGAAAAGTTCTATGAGCATGAATGGTTGAATTTTGAATTAAATTTCATGCATGTTTATGATTTATGGTTATGAAAGAAAAAGTTGCTAGTTTTTCATTATGTCATATTTTTATGTTTGAGATGTGACTTTTATTGATATATTTAATTTAGGCTTGTTTCTATACATGACATAGCCAATTATTCTTGGTAGTTAATTGATTATGCAAAAGTCTTGTCAAAAGGGCTTTAAAAGTATTTTGAATTGATCTCATATCTCATTATGACTAAACAAAATAATGAGTTATTTGTTCCACCAGTTTTGCTTTATTCCCTGAAGTGAATGTAGCAATTCATAACAATTATGAAAATTTAACTTATTGTCATTATTGACAAATAGATAAGAAGAAGATGAATGATTCAAAATGTTGTCAAATGTTTATTCTAAGAAGATAGATGATTCAAAATATTGTCAAATGTTTATTCTTAATATAGAATGTTCAATGATTTATAGTAATTTATCATTCCTTGAAGCATATGATATCTATATAATCTTATTGATAAGAAATATGATATATGCTTACATTATTGTTTGAATTACATTTTGCACATTCCTTAAAGTGAATGTCTGCAATAAATATAATAAATTTTATAATTATTTCTTTTTGGATATTTGAAGGTTTTGGCATATTCTTTGAAGTGAATATTGCATGTAATTGTTTGGAAATTATATTTATTTTGTTGATTTAGTGGCATTATAAACTTCACATTTATTTAGACATTTTCAGTAGTAAATGTCACAATAATACTTACATGTGGATACAAAGTAAAATGAATGATAGTAAAATTATATATCAACATTATTAGTACAATTAAAATGCATATTAAAGTAAACCGGGAGTTTACTGATGCAAATATATTTACTACTTAGCGTGACTAGTTAGACCATCCTAGATCATATATGATACAGAAATTAATTAAGAATTTATATCGACATTTATTAAAGAACCAAAAGATTCTTTAATTTAAAGAATTCTCATTTGTTGCTTGTTCTCAATGAAAATTGATTATTAGAAACTCACTAGCTAAAGTTGAGATTTAATATCTTACATTTCTAAAATGAATATGGGCCCATTCATCTACCGTGTGGATGGTTTTGATATTAAATGATTTTGGTAGGTACATCTACAAAATAATCACATATGTGTTATCAATTTGCAACTATCATTTACAAGACTTCTTGTATAAATAATTAATTTCAGATTATACAATTAAGACAATTCATATTGCTAAAGCTGATGAGTATCTCAGTCTTTTATTGTCAAAAGCTTGTTATTATGTGCATAATGGTTTAGAGAAATTATTGATTGAATGCATTTGATTAATATCTAAACCATTACATATGAGAACTAAACTTCCTATTTCAACATGAAATTATGTTGACTTACGTGTTAACACATCAAGCCAATAAGTTATAAATACTCCCCATTACAGTTGGTTTTTACTCAAGAGCTAAATATTTCTCATCTTTGAATTTTTGTATGTGCATATATGTTCCAATTGCTCCGCCACAACGCTCAAACATGAGTGAGTCTTCAAAGAAAGTTGGGAATAAATTTTAATTACGAGTCTCCTTGTATTATTAGATGTTTTGAATGTGTAACACCTCAAATTTGGGGCTAGAAGTATTAAGGTTTATTGGTTGGGTCAGTGGTTCTATAACAGCCCGATTTTCAGTGGTGTCGAAAATAGTGGTTTCGAGACCACAAAATTTACGAGAAAATTTGCATAATTAGCATTTAAATTATACTAGTCTATAATAATTTCTACATTGAATTTTGATTTGAGGAATTTTAATTAACTGAATTAATAGTTAATGTGAATGGTTTAGTCCAAAAGTCAAATGGTTGTTGAAAATGAGATATTGGGGTCTCGTTTTCATAATTTAAGACCGTAAATATTTTTATTAAATGTTTACAAAGTTGTATTATATGTGAATTGAAGTTTGGTCTGGAAATTTTGATGATTTATTGATTAATTAAGGTAAAAGGATTAAATTGAAAAAGAGGTAAAAGTTAATTACTATAGATTTAAAATAGTAAAGGGATCAAAATGTTGATTAAACCATGGTTAAAAAGTTCAAGTAGTGGTGGATGTCAATCATTCCACTAACTTTTGCGTTATTTATTCATTTAGTCCTAATTGGTTTAAGGCTAAATTATAAATAAAGTTTGTTTAATTGGAATTTAATATAATTGAAGAACCAATTGTGTAATTGGACCCTCCTTGAATGGATATTAATAGAAATGATGAGGAATTCTTTAGATTGTGGTAAATTGCAATTAAATCCTAATTAAATAAGGATTTACTAATTATTCTATTTTTTAGTATGATCAGAAATGGTGGTTTCAAGGCCACAACTCTAATGTTTCAGGTTGTAAATATTAATTATTGAATAATTACAAGGTCATTAGTGTCGTATTAAAATTTGGTTAGGAAATTTTAACGTTTCGATGGTTAATTAAGTAAAAGGACTAAATTGTAAATATAGAAAAGATGTATTTATTAGTTAAAAGGGATAAATTAAAGGGGTTTGGATTTAGCTAAAATTTCATGAATTAATTAAGGGTAAAATAGTAATTAAGTAAATAACTAAATTTAAATGAATTAAAAGCCAAATTGGCTAGGAAAATTTTATTGTTTTCTTCTTCCAAAGGCTGAAACACCATTTTTAAGGGGAGAGCAAGGTTCGGCTAGCTAGAGTTCTCTATTGGGTAAGTGTTTGATGTCCGTTTTTAGTAATTTTTACATTTTTGAGCTTGTATTTGTTTAATCTAGCTAACCCAAGGACTAATTTGTAAAAATATCAAATGTTATGGGTTGTGCCATTAATGAATTTGAGTTTTTCTTGAAGTGTTATAGTAAAATAATAATGTTGGTTGTTAAATAGGACTATTTTATAAGGTAGTTTTTGTTAATTTTAATGTTCAAGGACTAAAATGTGAAAATAGTAAAATTACAAGGACTTGGTGTGAAATAATTGCAAATAGGGGCTGTTAGGAGACCATTAATGTTTGGGCTATACTAGGTTTTAAGGTAAAAATGGTTAATTTGCATGTTTGGGGCTTAAGGACTAAATTGGATAAAAGTAAAATGTTAAGGGCAATTCTATAAAAATATAAAAAGGACTTAAGTGCATAAAAAGAGTTAAATTTATTGGTGGATTTTTTTAATTGAATGAAATTAATATTTTAGATCAAGAATGGATTGAAAATCAAGGCATAGAGAAGTTGTTGAATAGTCCCTGTACTTTGGCAGTTGCTGCAAATTAGTCTAGTAAGTTCATACTATTATTACTATAATATAATGATTCTTTTTATACATTTTTTGTTATATAATTAAATTCATAGTATGCTTAATAATTGATTGGTTGAAAATATCTAAGAAATGATAAATTGACGAGTTATCAAGCTTCGACAAGGTGACTACTAAATGAATATTCTACTCTGATGATACATACCATCGCAATGGCTGAGATCCTGCATATGTTGCAGATTCTCGACAGCTTGTATGAGTAGCATCGTAAATTGGTGAATTGAAGGGCTACTCTATTATGATGACATAGACCGTTCCGATGGCTGAGATCCTCCATATGTTACAGATTCTCGACAGCTTGTGTGAGCAGCATCGTGAACTGGTGAATAGAATGACCACTCTATTATGATGATATAAACCATTCTGATGGCTGAGATCCTGCATACGTTGAGGATTCTCGTCAGCTTGTGTGAGCAGTCTCGTGAACCTTATGAAAAGGACTAAATTGAAAAATGTGTAAACTTTGAATTCTATTAGTTAAAAGGATCAAATGGATATGGAATCTTAAGTTAGTGGATTTAATGAATAAATATACCATATCATTAGTTAATGGATGATTATGGCATGGTTTTTGTGTTATTTTGATAATTTAAAAATGTTAATTTTTAAAATTGTAAATTTAGAAATTAAGTAAAATATGAAAAAAAAAATGTATCATCATCTTCCTTCTTTTTTTTTTCTTGTTGAAATCATGAATACCATAGTCAAGGGGAGAACTAGGTTCGACCAAGCTATTTACTATTGCATGGTATATAATTATGTCTCATTTTTAGTGATATTTATGTTTTTGAGCTCGTATTAGCTTAATCTAGCTAGTCTGGGAGTTAATTCATAAATTTATTAAAAGTCTAGGGACTTTCCATAATTGAGTTTGAATGTGTTTTGAATTTAATTAATAGGTCATTAAATTTGGTTGTTAAGTGAACATGTTTTGTTAAGTGATTTTTAGCGATTTTAAGGTTTAGGGATTAATTTGTTAAAAGAGTATAATTAATTGGTAAAAATGTGAAATTGTGATAAATATTGGCTGTTAAGGAACCCTATGAAAATAGGCTAGCATGAGATTTTATCAATTATGGTTAAATTGTAAGTTTCGAGTTTAAGGACTAAATTGCATAAAAGTTAAAATGTTAGGGGTAATTTTGTAATTCATATTAAAGTGGGTTATAAGTTAGAATTAATCATATTAAGTTATTTGAATGATTTAATTGAATGAAATTATTATTTAGATAAATAAAAGAACCAACCAAATTTAAACTGAGGAAAGGCTAAAGTGTTGGATTAGTCGTCGGCTTCGTTTTCACAACCATTTTTTTATCGAGGTAAGTTTGTATGAGTATTAAACTTATTAATTATTGTTTCATATGCATGTTATTTAATGTTATACTAAGTATAATTTAAATTGATAATAATACGATGTTTTGGATGTTGGATAGATAAATAGTGTCGTTTGAACCTTGAGAATACTTAGGATACAAATGACATGTCATTAGGGATTATACGGTTTCAAGTGCTAGTCTTGGATGTCCTATTGATGGCTAAGGTCCTGCATTTTTTGTGGATTCTCCACAGCTCGTGTAAACAACATCGTACAGTTAACATCCCGACCCACAGCTCGTGTGAGCAATATTGAAAAGGTTACAGTTACATGAAAAGGCACACTTTTTGCAGGCATTTTCTGAGTATCTGGTGTTATTCAATATGGTTCAACGTGCAATTTAGGTGAAATGGAAATGTATATATATGAAATAAGCTATAATGTTGAATATATGAAATGAACTATGATATTGAATATATAAAATGGATAGTATGATTTGTGCAATTATATTGAAAAGGGAATCAAATGAATATGTGGTAGATGAATTGTATATTGAGATTATTTCATGAAATGTTCCATGAATTGGGTGAAACTATATGCTTATTATACACCTACTAACGTTGTGGAGTTGTGTGTATTGTATTGAATGTATGCACTTGTATAATGATTGAATCCATGCTTGAATGGTTAAAAATAACATATGTGGTAAGTTTAAGTTCACATTATATGAACTTACTAAGTAGTAGTTGCTTATGTAGTTATTTTCTCTATTTTGTAGATTATCGGAAGCTCGACCAGTTAGAATCTCATCAGAGCTCTATCACATTATCCGTCGACCACTTTGATAGTTTTGGTTATTTTGGCTATAGTTATAAATGGCATGTATAGGGCTTATATGTAATAGAAGTTTTGATTTATGCTATTTATCCAATGTGATGTGGTTATGTGTTGTATATATGTTTTGTTTTAACTTGTAAATGCATAGGCATGTTTATGTCTTTTGGTCACTTTTAAATGCATTGTAAATATATGGCTTATGGCTTATTAGTATGTGATTGAAGCGGTTCACTAACGTGTGAATATGGTGATGTATGTTTAGGTTATAATGTAGCTTTCAATTAATTGAATTGATGTGTGATTTGAGGTGCCTTTTGATTGCATATTGGTTTGATATAGGATGAGTGAATATCTGACATGTTTTTGATGTTTTGAAGTATGTTTTAAACATATGAATGTTGGTAGTATTGGTCTGTCTTGGTGTTCAAGAATTGGTTTTGAAATGGCTTGTTTTAGGGGCAACTTATGCTGCACACAGCCTAGGACAGAGGTTGTCACATGGCCATGTGTGCCTCACATGGTTGTGTGTCATTATTGTTTTTAGGTGCATGTTTCAAACGATCTAAGACAGGACATGCAATATGGCTGTGTGTCTCAAGTTAGTATGTAACACTGTTTGGCACACGGCCGTGTGACCCAACATCAAATGCATACACAGCCTGCGACATAACCATGTGGCCCTGTTTCAATTACCCACGCGAGTGGACATACGGGCTGGGACATGGCCGTATGTCTAAATTTCGAATGTCCACACGGTTTGGGCTATGTCACATGGCCTGGCCACATGACCATGTGACCCTTGTTTTTCCAAAATTTATTGTTTTATTTCAAATTGATCCCTGATTGTTTCCAAGTTATTTTCAGGGCCTCGAAGACTCGGTTTAATGCCCAATAATGTATTTTATTATGGTTAAATTGAGCTATTGGATGTTGATATTATAATTATTTTTGTTTTGAAGTTAAACGTCCTAGTTTGTATGGTAATGCTTCGTAACCCTAGTCTAGTGACGTAGACGGGTTAGTGGTGTTACAGTTCAGTGGCAAAAGAAGTCTTGAGACAGGTTATTCCTTCAAATCATGATAATTGGTTTTTCACTTCCAACACTCAGATTGGTTAATTTCTAATCTACAATCTTCTGAGCTATTCGATTCCTTAGAAGTTAGTTTGGCAAGTCTATTAGGTCTTATAGCGTGGAGGATTTGGAAGAATAGAAACCTTTATGTTTTCCAAGAACTAACGTGGGAAGTAGCTGATATTATTAAAGTCTCTATCACATGGGCTAAACATGGATTACACATAATAAAATTCAGAATTGAAGACGCGCTACTACTCCAAGGAACTCTCTTTCGGATAATCAGATTTATTTGCATACTAATTGAGCTGTTAATTTAAGTACATTTTATGGGGAGTGATACGGAATCATTAAGGGAATTGAATTTTGGGCTTTAACCAGTCTCTGGGGATGTGTTTGGGTTTTGATGCTAAGCTATAAGGTATCTTCGATAAGCTGATTCTTCTACAAGATCAAGGTTTGAATAGAATATTGATTCACACTGATAGCTTTGAGGTTGTTCATGCATTGTAAAGGAGTATTACAACTAGTTCGAGCTCAGCAATGATTAGGCGGATCCAACAGAAGCTACAAAGTTTCGACTATTGAGAGATCAGGCATGTTCCAAGGGAAGCCAATTTAGTAGCAGATCGGATTGCCAAGATGGTGTCTGCGAAGATAAAGGGAGTTAACATTTTGGCATCTGCTCCTACAGACCTTTTAGTGTTTCTTGGAAGTGACAAAGGTAATGTTGCTTTTGATTATATAAGTGTAGTATAATCATTTAAGTTTTGTTTCTTATCAAAAAAAAAAAAAAAAAAAAGAGTTAATTGCACCATGCTTTTGCAAAGACTCCGATTTAAATTGGTCCTTAAATTTAAAAATATTTTAATTATATCTTAAAGTATCAATGCTATATTAATTAGGTCTTATTAAAATCGTTAAAAGACATGGAAATCTTAAATAGCTAAATTTATAATAAAAATTTTAAATAAATAAAATATTGTCGCATAATTTCTAAAAGAAAATAAAAATAAATTAAAACTGAAAAAAAAAAGTGAACACTAAAACCTCTGTCAAAGCTTCAAAATTCTCAAAACTAATATTTTTAAAATATCTATTTTTGCAACGTTCATTTAAAATTTTCATTTTAAATCATGTCACATAAGATATAATGTTAAATTAATTATTTTTGTAACGAAAGGATATAATTGATATAACATTGATAATTTAAGTATATAATTTTAAAGACTAATTTAAAATAAAACTTGTATAGTTTAAGAATGTTAGATGTAATTAAAATGAATTTGTTTTTAAAATAATAAGGAGAAGTTAATTTAGTGGTAATTGGAAAAAAAAATAAAAGCTCCATGAGAGCTAATAAGTTTTCCTTTTCATTTTAAATGCGTTTGGTGTTATTTAATTTATATTATCAATTCCATTAAGAATTTTATAAATAATATAGACATTTGTATCAATTATTAAAATTGTTTTTCATTGTATGATATTAAAAAAAAAAGTGTTTTCTTAAATGATGTTGTAACATAATAATAAGAAGAAATTATTGATGTTAAAATTTGAGCCTTATGATCTATTAAGATAAAATTTGGATCTAACCCAAAACAGTATTATTTTTTTCAAATATGATAAGCCGATTAGATTAGAACTTGCTTGATGATATTCAGTAAATTACTTTTCAAAATAGTCACGAACTTTAAGTCAAAATATGACCACTTATAAAATATATGTTCCCATCATCATCATATGCTTGATTTTGCCTTTTACCTGGCTAATTGGAATAAATAAATAATATATATATGCTAATTGTCTCCATCTTTTCAAGCATATATTCAGCTGGCCGTTCAATTATAGAGGAATATATGTTTTGTTAGCATCCTCGCAATTTCAGAATTATGTATTAAAGTGAGATATTTAATAACTACGAGATTTATGATACACTTTCTACTCTGAAAAAGAAAATTATTTAATAAATATATTTATTAAAAATTCATATAAAAATCAGCTGATATTTTGATTATAATTGTGAAGTTAATTGTTTACTATGCATGAATTTAGAGCTGTCTAAGAGTTGGGTTATCCGTCCGAATCCGAAGACTTGATCAAAATATGGGAGGGTTTGGACAAGTAGATAAAACCCCAAAAATGGGCTTGGGAAAATGTATAGGCCTATTTTCTATTCAAGTAGGGATTCAAGTAGAGCTTTTAAATCAAACTTGGCTCAACTCGAATAATATATTGATTCTATTCCTTTGTCGGGTATGGAAGATTTGAAGCTACACGATTACTTAGTAAGACTAGGGATGTCAGTGATAATTTGATGGTACAGACATTTATATGTATTAGCAGCTACCCATGTCTTTGATTTTTCAATGAAATAGGTGTCAGAAAGTTGGCACCGGAAATCAAAAAATTTAAGGCACCGAAAGCTGGGTTGAAATTTGGCATGGGATAATTGCAATTTTGGTTCCTAATTGTATAGGGACTTTGCAAGTTGATCCCTAAACCCCCACTATAAATAGGCCTAACTATTTCTCATTTTCTTCATCCCATTTTTGCCATTCTCTACTTAAGGCATTGTTCTCTCTCCTTATTTGCAAATTTTCACTTGTATTTTGGAGTGAAATATATTTGGTAATGCTCGAGGACGTAGGCAAAATTTGCTGAACCTCGTTAAAATTCTGGTGTTCTTTATTGTTTATTTTGCATATTTTGTGAGTGTGATTGTAGTGATTTATTCTGCTATTAAATTACGATAGAGGGATATTCTGGCTAGGAAAGACCTAGTACCTAAGTGATCCTCGTGATCCACCTCTCTTTCTTGGGAATTGAAATTAGTGTGATTTCTCAGTACAATAATTTTATTCTTTTACAAGCTTCCGGGCAACAATTGGTATCAGAGCTAGATTTGTACTTGGGGAATACGACCGTTTACGATACTATTTATGTATACGGTATTATTCATTTAAGGCATATTTACATAGACGATACTATTCACGTATACAGTAGTTGGAATTGAGAAAAAAAATGGCAGAGGCATGACCAATGCAAAATTTGAAGTAGAGAAATTTGATGGTACCAATAATTTTGGTATGTGGCAATGTGAGGTCCTGGATGTCTTATGTCAGTAAGTGTTGAATATAGCCCTTGAAGAAAAACCTGACAAGATGGATGACAAGGAGTGGACCAAGATTAATAGACAAGCGTATGGTACAATTCGCCTATGTTTGGCCAAAGAGCAGAAGTACTCTGTCATGAGGGAGGCATCAGTGAAGAAGTTGTGGGATACATTGGAAGAAATGTTTCTAACGAAAAGTCTTGAAAATAGGCTTTATAAGAAAAAAAAAACTTTATCGATTCACGTATGCACCCGGTATGTCGATGAATCACCGTGTGAACTTATTCAATAAAATTTTAGCAGACTTGCTAAATTTGGATGAGAAATTTGAAGATGAAGACAATGCATTATTGTTGTTGAATTCCCTTCCTGATGAATATGATCATCTTACCACCATATTGCTTCATGGAAAGGACACGATCACATTTGATGCAGTTTGTAGTGCGTTGTATAGATCTGAGACTTGAAAGAAAGATAAAAGAGATCACAGAGATACAACTGAAAAAGTCTTAATAGTAAGAGGCCATTCACACAACAATAAACCTGGTAGAAGGAGTAAGTCCAAAGGGAGACCTACCAAAGATGAATGTGCTTTTTGTCGTGAGAAAGGGCATTGGAAAAAGAATTGTCCTAAGTTACAAAAGGGCAAGGCTATTTCTGATGCATGTGCAGTGGAGCATGATGAAGAGTCAGACTTTAACTTGGTTGGCATGGCAATGGCACGTTATATGGATGAGTGGATTTTGGATTCGGGATGTACTTACCATATGTGTCCTAATAAGGACTGGTTTTCAAGTCTTAAAGATCTAGAAGGTGGAGTTGTTTTTATGGGCAATGACAGTGCTTGTAAGACAATGGGAGTGGGTACAATCCAATTGAAGAATCACGACGACTCAACCCAAGTCTTGACAGATGTTCGCTACGTACCTAGCTTGAAGAAAAATCTCATGTCATTAGGGGTCCTAGAATCTAAAGGACTCACAATCACTTTGAGAGATGGATTACTAAAAGTAGTAGCTGGGGTATTGATGGTGATGAAAGGCACAAGAATGAATAACTTGTAATATTTAAATGGAAATACAGTTATTGGATCAACATCAATAGTTTCTACGAAAGATGCAGATTCAGAGGCTACCAGGTTATGGCATATGCGATTGGGACATGCTGGTGAAAAAGCTTTGTAGACTTTGGCAAAGCAAGGCTTGTTGAAAGGTGCAAATTCTTGCAAATTGGAATTCTGTGAACATTGTGTTCTAGGTAAGCAAACGAGGGTAAAATTTGGTTCAGCAACTCACAATACGAAAGGAATTCTGGACTACATTCACAGTGACGTGTGGGGACCTACCAAAGTGGCTTCTTTGGGAGGTATGCACTATTTTGTTACTTTTGTTGATGATTATTCAAAAAAAGTATGGGTGTATCTAATGAAAAGAAAAAGTGAAGTTTTGGATACATTTCTAAAATGGAAGAAGATGGTAGAGACTCAGACTAGCTGAAAGGTCAAACAACTTCGATCAAATAATGGTACTGAGTACAAAAATGACCCATTTCTACAAGTATGTCAAGATGAAGGCATTGTGTGACACTTCATTGTTCGGGATACACCACAGCAGAATGGGGTGGCAAAACATATGAATCAGACTATACTGGAGAAATTTCAATGTATGTTGTCCAATGCTAGGTTGGGCAAAGAATTTTGGGCTAAGGCAGTTACATATGTGTACCATCTAATTAACAGGTTGCCATCAGTGCAATAAATGGAAAAACTCCTATAGAGATGTGGACTGGTAAACCTGCTATTGATTATGATTCTTTACATGTTTTTGGTTCCACTGCATATTATCATGTAAAAGAATCTTTATTAGACCCAAGAGAAAAGAAAGCATTATTCGTAGGTATAACTGGTGGAGTAAAAGGATACCGTCTCTAGTGTCCTGATATAAGGAAGATTGTTTTCAGTAGAGATGTGACTTCTGATGAATCAACCATGATGAAGTACAAGGATTCACAAAAGGATTGCAAAACCAGTAGTACTTTGCAGCAGGTGGAGTTTGAAAAGGTTAATGATGATCCAACTAATATTGAAATAACAAATGATGAAGAAGTTCTGACCCAAGAACTTTTACAGCAACAAGATTCAATTGCATATAGGAGGCTAAGAAGAGAGATTCATAAGCCTGCTCGCTTTGATGATATAGTGGCCTATGCACTTCCAACTGCAGATAATGATGTTCCTTCTACTTACACATAAGCAATAAGTAACCCTGATGGTGTAAAGTGGAAGCAAGCCATGAATGAAGAAATGCAATCTCTTCATAAAAATAGGACTTGGTAGTTGGTGACTGATTGTCACTCGAGATAAGTTTTAAAATTTATAATTGATCATACTTAAACTAACTATTATCACAATGAAGGCAAGCGTACCTATCGAACAGTAGTATAGTTTTAGCAAGACCGGATGTCGAACCCAAAGGAACTAAAAGTACTAGTATTAACTTTCTTTTTATTATCTAGCCTAAGAATAATGAAGGTTGTTTTATCTAACTAATTAACTCATCTAAGAATGCACAGAAAATAAATTAGGGGAATACTTTTGAGAAAACTGATTGATTTAGACAACACCCAAGGAAGAATCCACCTAGACTTCTCTTGTTAATTGACTCTAAACCAGACGATTTATTCACTTGACTTGATTCGTAGAAATCCCTAAGTTATGTTATTATCCCTATTCAAGACTAATAACGTCTAACCTTAGGTTGATTAATTGAAATCTCTTTCTAATTAAAACCCTTAGTTTTGCATTAACTCGATCTATGGATTCCCTTATTAGATTTGACTCTAATCCGACAGATTTATGTCGTCCTATCTCTAGGATTGCATGTAACTCCGCTTAATTATGAATGATCTACTCTTAGACAGGGACTATTCATCCTCCAAATAAGCACATCAATACTTGAATCAATATATTGGAATATTCAAACTAGAGTTAAAATCATAACTAAGAACAAATAAAGTATTTATCATATGGTTCAGAAAATATTAACAAGATCCGTCTTAGGTTTCATCCCCCTTAGGTATTTAGGGGATTTAGTTCATAACTATAAAGGAAAACATCTCAGAAGAATAATGACAAAACATAAAGAAAACCCAAAAACCCCTGAAGGAAATTGAAGGGAGATCTTCAGTCTTAGAGGTGAATCCGGCTTTCAAGATAGATCAAATAGATTTCTTCGAGTAATTCCTTGCTTTCTACTCACTGTGTCCTCTTTAATCCCCTTCTAGGGTGTTTAAATAGGCTCTAGAATGCCAAAAGCCTTTAAGAATGCCCTTTTTCGAATAGGACTATACTTGGGTTCGACAGGGACATGCCCGTGTGCGATTACTTCAGGCCGTGGTCAAGGCTGTTAAATAGGCATGGGCGTGTAGTCTACCTGTGTGAGTCGTGCTTCAATTTTTCCAAATGGACACGGTCGTGTGGTCTACCCGTGTGAGGAAGTACAGGCTGTGTTGATTTCTCATGTTGGCCTATTTTCTCCGTTTTCGGCCCGTTTCTTGTTCTTTTTACTCTCCTATGCTCACCTAAGTATAAAACATGAAATTAAAGGATCAGGAGCATCGAATTCACCAAATATAAGGAGAAATCATTTATAAATGTGTTAAGCATGGGATAATACTATGTAAAAATCACAGTTTATCAAATACCCCCACACTTAAGCGTTTGCTTGTCCTCAAGCAAAATCATCAGTTCGCAATTAAGAATTCATTTTTCTCAACTTATAATTCCTTTTTAATAATATCTCAAAATAATCCATAAGTAATCATACATTGAGAATTCAACTAGAAGAACATTAAAGTTTGAAACATTCCAAGTTGAGCATTTTATCACGAAAAACATAGGCATCTCCCTTCATCTAAGTAATCACCTTTGATTCAAAATCTCATAGAGTCTAACATCCTCACTAAAGATTCACTCAATTCACTTGAAGTGTTTAAGGATAATAAAATTAGCTCCCAATAGTCAATATGAAAAGTTATTACCATAGGCTTGCCTGAAAATCAAATCTCCACCACTATATATTGAGATGATACATCAATCAAAAGGTCTTTAGAGGGTTGTAACGTGGCTATGGTTAGGGGGTGTGGTCACAAGCTGAAAGAGAAGGTTAGAATCGAGATTGAATTGAAAAATTACCTAACTAGAAAATAATTAATCATTAATTGCATCAAGCGAGCTTCTTCTCAGGATATGACATTAAACACTTAAGCTTCAAAAATAACGAATTATTGCTAATAAATAATATGTATGTATTTTATATATATATATTTTAAGAACAAATCAAGTAACATGGACTAACTATCAAAGATAAAACATACCTGAGCAATTTATTCAAATCAAATCTTGACAAAAATAGGGATAAAATTAATTGAGGGGATTTCAACAATAATGAGTTATGGGTTAATATTGAGGGTAAATCAATGAATGGGATGTTGGGCTCAAAGGGGTTCACTAAGGGTTAATTGTGAAGGTAGGCTTTTATGGAGTGAGTGGGTTAAACCTAAGTGCCTTTATCATCTTGACATATCAAATCAAATGGTGTGGTCTTGACATGCATAATCAAGCAAGTTCTAAAATAATAATTCGATATTGATGCACTCAAAGCAACAAAAAAAGTGAGCATGAAAGAAATAATAGATGCTTTAAAGGCTCAAAACTCACAAAAATTATGGCTTTGTTGATGTTTAAACCTGTGGATTTCAATTCAAGATAATACCTAAACTTGGGGAAAACAACCTAAAAATTTTAAATTCTCAAAAATCAACTTATCATGCTTGATTCTCTAATGTCTTAAAGTTTAAATAATCAATGCATGAATGCCTATGTTTTAATTCAAGACATATCAATAAAAATCATAAATTAATCAAAATTCATTCTAATAATGATATGAGGGATTTACAAGAGAATAAGACAAAATTCAGGGATTTTTCTGATAGTGATATAATTGACCCCCCACACATAAGATGTACATTGCCCTCAATGTACAAAGATAAAGTTAGTGGCAAATATAGATATAAGATTATAAGATAGGGAGAGAAGTGAAACTTCCTGAATGTTAAATGGATGAAATCCTTAGGTTGGAGTTATGTAGAGTGGAGGAGAATACTCCGGTGGTGGTAGAGGTTGGGTTCTATAAGTGCTGCGCCAAAAGAATATTATATCTCGTGGTAGCTATGGTCGTGGTCGAGCAGGGCATGGCAGTCTTGGAGAACCTTTTCCAGTGGAGTTTCAAGTTCCTAAGTAATAGTGAGCTTTAGAGCTCTTTATAACTCTGATAGAATCAGGAACTTTTTAGGAATATAGAGGAATAGGATTATTCATGAAGAAATAATAAAAAATATAAAGTACTTAATAATAATTATAAAAATCCTAAAAAATGAAATGAAAATGGTTTTAAAGAAAAATAAAATTAGAAAAATAGGTATTAGGGCACACGACCGTGGGGCAGGCCCGTGTGCCTTTTATTTAGCCCGTGTTTTTCGTGGGTTTCAAATTTTGGGCGTGTTGGTGCACACGGTCGTGTCCTACTTCGTTCGCTTCTCCCACGCCTGTGTGTGTAGGCCCACGCCCATGTTAGTTTGACAGTGTCGACCACGGGTGATGGGTACGGACGTGTCGCATGCCCGTGTTACTTTCCCAGTTTCAACCACAGTTCTAAGACACGGGCGTGGCGCATGCTCGTGTTGTTTTGGAAAGGTTGCCCACGGTCATATCACACGCCTGTGGTAACGTATCGCATCCTGTGTTAGGGAAATTTTTTTTCCTATTTTCACACGGCCGTATCATACGGCCGTGTCACATCTCGTGGTGTGAGCACGGCCTAAGGCACGCCCTTGTGCCTGGCCGTGTGTATTTGGGAACCTATATTCAAAGACTCAGTTAGTGATCTAGATGCTAAAATTAAAATTTAAATAAATTAAAATCATTAGTACTCGGGTTGCCTCCAGAGAAGCGCTTTTTATAGTCTAAGCTCGACTTTACCTTGTCGATGATTTAGGGAGGTTCGTGGAGTCGTAGCTCCTGTCTATCGTCTTTAAAATTCTCACTGTTATAAACTTTGGGATGATGTCCATTTACCTTGAAAGTGCCTTGTGATGGGTGACTTACCTCTACTGTGCCATATAACAGATTAAACTACGAAAGGCCCCGACCATCGTGATTTAAGTTTTCCAGGAAACAATTTGAGTCTCGAATTATATAACAAGACAAGATCTTTAACTTAAATTGTTTTCGTTTCTTTAATTGAACATCGTGGCGCGGCTTTATTGCTTCCTTGTATAGGCGTAAGTTTTCATATGCATTGGCTCGCCACTCATCTAACTCGTTCAACTGCATCAACCTGTTTTCACCTACAAGTTTGGGATCAAAGTTTAGAAATTTAATAGCCCAGAAGGCTTTATGTTCTAGTTCGAATGGTAGATGATAACTTTTTCTATAAACAAGTCTGTACGGTGATGTTCCTATGGGAGTCTTAAAAGCAGTTCTATAAGCTCATAAAGCATCATCTACTTTCATCGCCCAATCCTTCCTGTTTGATTCTACTATCTATTCAAGAATCCGTTTGATTTCTCGGTTTGCCACTTCAACTTGTCCACTGGTTTAAGGATGGTAAGGGGTGGCTGTTCTTTGATGAACTCCATATTTCTTAAGGGTTTTCTCAAATTGGGTATTACAAAAATGAGTACCCCTGTCACTGATAATTGCTTTAGGTGTTCTGAATCTAGATAAGAGTTTTGTAAGGAATCGTACTACCATTCTAGCATCATTAGTAGGTAAAGCTTGGGCTTCCACCCATTTGGACATATAATCAACTGCTACTAAGATGTATTTATTCCCAAATGAACTAAGGAATGGACTCATGAAGTCGATACCCCAAACGTCAAATATTTCACATGAAAGCATATATGTTTGAGGTATTTCATCACGTTTGGAGATATTACCTGTCCGTTGGCAAGTGTCACAAGAAGTAACGTACCTGTTGGCGTCTTTGAATAACGTGGGCTAATAAAAACCTGATTCCACTGTAGTGTCCTCTAGTTGGTCCTGAGTGGCAATGTTCCAAGATCTTCGATGCTTCTGACCTTGTAATGCATCTCCTAATCACTTGATCTGCATATATGCAGAAAAGAAAAGGGTCATCCCAAAAGTAGTTTTTCACATCATTAAAGAATCGTTTATTTCGCTAATGTGTCAACCCTTTCGGGATAATGTTAGCGGTTAAAAAATTCGCAATGTTTTCAAACCAAGGTACCTCAGAATCAGATATAGCAAAGAATTGTTCTTCAGGAAACGAATCATTTATTTCAACTTTATCTAGTTCTTTGGTATTTGAGTTCTTAAGCCTGGAAAGATGATCAGCCGCGAGATTTTTAGCTCCTTTCTTATCCTGAATCTCCAAGTCAAATTCCTGCAGCAACAGAATCCATCGAATGAGTCAAGGTTTTGCATTAGTTTTAGTTAAAAGGTAGCGAAAGGTAGAATGGTCAGTATAAACGAAAACTTTAGACAATATTAGATATGACCGAAATTTATCGAATACAAAAACCACAGCTAGCAACTCTTTCTCCGTAGTGGTGTAGCTTTCTTGTGCAATTGTCAAAGTTTTGCTAGCATAATAGATGGATTGAAAATGCTTGTCTCTTCGCTGTCCCAAAACCGCACCTACTGTAAAATCACTCGCATCACACATTAGTTCGAAAGGTAAATTCCAGTCAGGTGCAATTATAATTGGAGCATTAATTAATTTATCCTTTAAAGTATTAAATGCTTCTAAATATTCCTGATCGAAATTAAAAGGCACATCTTTTTCTAGTAATTTAGTCAAAGGCTTAGCTATTTTAGAAAAGTCCTTAATAAATCTTCTATAAAAACCAGCATTTCCTAAAAAGCTTATAATAGCCTTGACCGAACTAGAATTAGGTAATTTTTCGATGGTTTCAATTTTAGATTTATCAACTTCAATCCCTTTACTAGAAATTTTGTCCTAACACAATACCTTCGTGAACCATAAAGTGACATTTCTCCTAGTTAAGTACAAGGTTCGTTTCCTCACATCTTATTAAAACTCGTTTTAAATTTTTGAGGCAAAGATGGAAAGAGTTACCGAATACCGAGAAGTCATCCACAAATACCTCCATGATGTCTTCTACAAGTTCGTCAAAGATGGCCATCATACAGCGCTGAAAAGTAGCATGAGCATTACATAATCCAAAAGGCATTCTTCGATAAGCAAACGTACCATGTGGACATGTAAATGTCGTCTTTTCTTAATCTTAAGGAGCTATTGGGATTTGGAAATAACTAGAGAGTCCGTCTAAAAAGCAGTAGTACATGTGCCCTGATAATCTTTCCAACATTGGGTCAATGAATGGCAAGAGAAAGTGATCTTTTCTTGTGGCATCATTCAGCTTCCTGTAGTCAATGCAAACTCTCCAACCTGTGACTGCTCTTGTCGGGATTAATTCATTCTTCTCGTTGGTTACAACCGTCGTACCTCCTTTCTTAGGAACAACCTGCACTGGACTTACCCAAGAATTGTCAAAAATAGGATAAATAATTCCAGCATTTAGAAGTTTAATTACCTCAGCTTTAACAACTTCTTTATGTTGGGGTTCAGTCGTCTTTGAGCTTGCACACATGGCTTATATTCATCTTCCATTAAAATTTTGTGGGTGCAAAAAGAGGGGCTGATCCCTTTTATGTCAGAAATTTTCCAAGCTATGGCTCTTTTATATTCTCTTAATACTTGGAGTAATTTCTCTTTTTTCTTGGGTTGCAAGTTAGAAGCAATAATCACTGGTAATGTAGAATTATTTCTAAGAATTGCGTATTCCAAGTGATTTGGTAACTGTTTAAGTTCCAGTTTGGGGGGTTTTTCAATAGAGGGTTTTTGCTTAAGTTTCTCGTTTTTCTTGATACCCTCATATTCTACTTGTCTTGAGATGGGTTCATTGGAGTTCAGTTCAGTTTTTAACTTACCTATCTCAGAATCGTCATTATCTACCTCCTCGCCTTGGGTAAGACACAGTTCCAACGTGTCCTTATGTACAATTTCCTAAAAAGAATCTTAAGTAGCATGGTCAGTAGAGTCAATAAAATAGCATGAGTCATCTTGCTCCCTAGAAAATCTCATGGCATCATAGATTTTAAAAATAATCTCTTCGTCTCCCACTCTAAGCATAAGTTTACCATCTCCCACATCAATAACAGCCCTAGCAGTGGCTAAAAATAGATGACCTAAAATTAAAGGTACTTCAACATCCTCATCCATGTCAAGCACGACAAAATCAACAGGGAATATAAATTTATCTACTTTCACAAGTATATCCTCTATGATACCCGTAGGATATTTAACAGATCTGTCAGCTAATTGAATACTTATCCTAGTGGGTTTAGGTTCCCCTAGACCAAGTTGTTTAAACATCTTATATGGCATCAAATTAATGCTAGCGCCTAAATCAGCTAGTGCTTTCTCAACATTCAAACTACCAATTAAGCAGGGAATAGTAAAACTTCCTGGGTCTTTCAGTTTAGTTGGTAGTTTATTTTGGAGTATGGCCGAGCACTCCTCGTTGAGTTCCACCATTGATAAGTCCTCAAACTTCCTTTTATTTGTCAGAAGCTCCTTCAAAAATTTTGCGTATGCAAGCATCTGCCAGATGGCTTCAACAAAAGGTAAGTTAATATGTAATTGCTTAAAAAGTTCAAGAGATTTACTGAATTGTGCATCCTTGCGGTCTTTCTTCAACTTTTTTGGGTATGGGACTGGTGGTTTATATTCCTTTGGCACTGGTTTGTCATTGTTTTTGGGTTTTACCTCCTCTCCTTCGCTTCCTTCGGCTTTTTGTGGTGGCTTCTTTTCAAATTCAGCTAACACTTCCCACTCCTTAGCGTAACTGCTTTCACATGCTCTTTTGGATTGGATTTGGTGTTACTAAGTAGACTTCCTGTGGTCTCTCTGAAATCATCTTAGCCAGCTATCCAATTTTATTCTCGAGCCCTTGGATCGATGCTTGCTGATTTTTTAGTGCAGTTTTAGAGTCTTAAAAACGGGTTGCTACTACAGAAATAAATTTTGTCATCATCTCCTCAAGGTTCGGCTTTTTCTCTAGTTAGTAAGGTTGTTGTTGGAAGCCTGAAGGGGGTGGTGGTCTTTGATTTCCTTGGCCTCCCTATGAGAAATTTGGGTGGTTCTTTCAACCTGCATTATAAGTGTTATTGTAAGGATTATTTTGAGATCTAGAGTTGTTACCCATGTAATTCAATTGTTCGGTCTCCATGTTGTAGCCATAGGTTGGATATTCTGGGTTGTTCATTCCACCTCCACTTGCATTGCACTGCATAACTAGATGTACCTGCGTGGAACCAAGTAAACCATCAATCTTTTTATTTTAGAATTCTACCTGATTTGACAGCATAGGAACCGAGTCGACGTTATAAACTCCTGCTTCTTTAGTTGGCTTAGTCCTCATGACTTGCCACTGATAGTTATTCACTGACATCTCTTCAATAAATTCGTAAGCTGCTTTAGGTGTTTTGTTGTTGATGGTTCCACCAGCAGCTGCATCAATCATCTGTCTTGTCGAGGGGTTCACACCATTATAAAATGTTTGAACTTGCAGCCAAAGAGGTAACCCATGGTGAGGGCACCTTCGCAGTAGGCCCTTGTATCTCTCCCATACATCATAGAGTGTTTCTAAATCCATCTGCACAAGAAAAGAAATATCATTCCTAAGTTTAGCTGTTTTAGCAGGTGGAAAATATTTAAGTAAAAACTTTTCGGTCATTTGTTCTAAGTAGTGATTGATCCTCGTGGTAATGAGTTCAACCACTGTTTAGCTTTATTCCTTAGTGGAAAGGGAAATAACTGAAGGCGAATGGCATCGTCAGAAACGCCATTGATCTTGAATGTGTCGCAATGTTCCAAAAATTTTGCTAAATGAGTATTTGGGTTTTCGTCCTACAAACCATCAAAATGAACAAACTATTGTATCATTTAAATTGTGTTAGGTTTCAGTTCAAAGTTATTTGCAGCAATAGCAGGCCTAACTATACCCGATTCAGTTCCCGTTAAAGTAGGTTTAGCATAATCATACATAGTACGAGGAGCAGGATTCTGATTTACTGGTCAGCAGCAATCGCAGAGGGTAGCAGATTTTCTTGATTTTCAGCCATCTCCTCAGTTGTAGTTGGAGTATCTTTCTCTTGCTCTTCCTCTATGTATCTTAAGCTTCTCCTAATTTCTCTCCAGTTTCTGCAAGCTGTGTTTTCGATCTCACTATCAAATAGTAATGGTCTTGACGGTTTTCTTCTAGTCATAAACTATAAAAACCTACCAGAAGAAAATAAAAGAAAATTTAGTAAATAAAAATAAAAACAAAGTTAAATTGCAATAAAAATAAATGACTAAAGTAATAAAAATCGAGTGTTCCTAATATCTTAGTTCCCTAGCAACGGCGCCAAAAACTTGATTGTCACTCGCGATAAGTTTTAAAATTTATAATTGATCATACTTGAACTAACTATTATCACGATGAAGGCAAGGGTACCCATCTAACAGTAGTATAGTTTTAGCAAGACCGGATGTCGAACCCAAAGGAACTAAAAGTACTAGTATTAACTTTCTTTTTATTATCTAGCCTAAGAATAATGAAGGTTGTTTTATCTAACTAATTAACTCATCTAAGAATGCACAGAAAATAAATTAGGGGAATACTTTTGAGAAAACTGATTGATTTAGACAACACCCAAGGAAGAATCCACCTAGACTTCTCTTGTTAATTGACTCTAAACCAGACGATTTATTCACTTGACTTGATTCGTAGAAATCCCTAAGTTATGTTATTATCCCTATTCAAGACTAATAACGTCTAACCTTAGGTTGATTAATTGAAATCTCTTTCTAATTAAAACCCTTAGTTTTGCATTAACTCGATCTATGGATTCCCTTATTAGATTTGACTCTAATCCGACAGATTTATGTCGTCCTATCTCTAGGATTGCATGTAACTCCGCTTAATTATGAATGATCTACTCTTAGACAGGGACTATTCATCCTCCGAATAAGCACATCAATACTTGAATCAATATATTGGAATATTCAAACTAGAGTTAAAATCATAACTAAGAACAAATAAAGTATTTATCATATGGTTCAGAAAATATTAACAAGATCCGTCTTAGGTTTCATCCCCCTTAGGTATTTAGGGGATTTAGTTCATAACTATAAAGGAAAACATCTCAGAAGAATAATGACAAAACATAAAGAAAACCCAAAAACCCCTGAAGGAAATTGAAGGGAGATCTTCAGTCTTAGAGGTGAATCTGGCTTCTAAGATGGATCAATCGGCTTTTTTCAAGTAACTCATTGCTTCCTACTCTCTGTGTCCTCTTTAATCCTCCTCTAGGGTGTTTAAATAGGCTTTAGAATTCGTAAAACCCTTCAAGAATGCCCTTTTCCGAATAGGACTATACTTGGGTTCGACAGGGACACGCCCGTGTGCGATTATTTCAGGCCATGGTCAAGGCTGTTAAATAGGCACGGGAGTGTGGTCTACCTGTGTGAGTCGTGCTTCAATTCTGCCAAATGGGCACGGCCGTGTGGTCTACCCGTGTGAGGAAGTCTAGGCCGTGTTGATTTCCCATGTTAGCCTATTTTCTCCGTTTTCGGCCTGTTTCTTGTTCTTTTTACTCTCCTGTGCTCACCTAAGTATAAAACATGAAATTAAAGGATTAGGAGCACCGAATTCACCAAATCTAAGGAGAAATCTTTTATAAATATGTTAATCATGGGATGATAATATGTATAAATTATGGTTTATCAATGACACTGCCCAAGGGAAAGAAGGCAATTGGATGCAAATGGGTATATACAAAGAAGGAAGGGTTTCCTAGTAAAAATGAAATTTGATACAAGGCTAGATTGGTGGCAAAGGGTTACGCTCAAAAAGAAGGAATAGACTACAATGAAGTGTTTTCTCCAGTTGTGAAGCATTCCTCTATTCAGATTTTGCTAGCCTTGGTTGCGCAATATGATCTTGAACTAGTTTAGCTTGATGTGAAGATCGCATTTTTACACGGTGATTTGGAAGAGGAAATCTATATGACTCAGCCAAATGGATTCAAGGTTGCTGGTAAAGAAAATTGGGTTTGCAAATTGACAAAGTCGCGTTATGGATTAAAACAATCTCCGAGGCAGTGGTAAAAGCGATTTGATTAGTTCATAAAAGGGCAAAGGTACATAAGAAGTAAATTTGATCATTGCGTGTATTTTCAGAAGCTACAAGAAGGAATTTTCATATACTTGCTCTTATATGTTGATGATATGCTGATAGCATCTAAGAGCAAAGTTAAGATTGAGAGATTGAAGACTCAACTCAATCTCGAGTTTGAGATGAAAGATTTAGGTGAAGCTAAGAAGATTCTTGGCATCGAAATATGTAGAGATAGAGCTCATGGCAGAGTTAGCTTGTCTCAGAAGCAATATTTGAAGAAGGTACTACAGCAATTTGGCATGCACGAGCAGACAAAACCTGTAAGTACCCCGTTGGTTTCTCATTTCAAGCTTTCTGCACAACTATCTCCTTCGACGAATACGGAATGAGAATACATGTTGCAAGTTCCGTATTCTAATGCAGTGGGTAGCTTGATGTATGCAATTGTGTGTACAAGACCTGACATTTCACAAGCAGTTAGTATAGTGAGCAGGTATATGCATAATCTTGGAAAAGGACATTGGCAAGCTATGAAATGGATTCTACGGTATATTGAAAAGACAGTGGATGTTGGATTACTATTCAAGCAGGATAATACACTTGGTAAAGGCATTATTGGGTACGTTGATTCTGACTATTCCAGTGATTTAGACAAATGAAGATCAACCACCAGTTATGTGTTTACACTTGCTAAAGGACTAATAAGTTGGCAGTCTACACTACAGTCTACAGTTGCGTTGTCAACCACAGAAGTTGAATACATGGCAGTAACAGATGCTGTAAAGGAAGCTATTTGGTTACAAGGTATGGTTAAAACCTTGGGATTGGTTCAAGAGCATATTAACGTGTATTGTGATAGTCAAAGTGCTATTCGTTTAGCAAAGAATCAAGTCTATCATACACGTACAAGACATATCGACGTAGATTGCATTTTGTGCGGGAAATTATTGATCAAGGGAAAATTCGTCTTCAAAAGATTAAGACTGCAGATAATCCCGCAGATATGATGACTAATGTGGTAATAGCAACCAAGTTCGAACATTGTTTGAACTTGATCAATGTCCTACAAGTTTAACAGCTGAAGAAGGCACTATCAAGTATTGTTGTCAAAGGCAGAAAGAATTGTGTGAAGATAATATTATCCTAATCAAATCTTCAAGGTGGAGATTATTAGCATCTACCCATGTCTTTGATTTTTCAATGATATGGGTGTCAGAAAGTTGGCATCGGAAATCAGAAAATTTAAGGCACCGAAAGCTGGGTTGAAATTTGGCATGGGATAATTGCAATTTTGGTTCCTAATTGTATAGGGACTTTACAAGTTGATCCCTGAACCCCAACTATAAACAGGCCTAACCATTCCTCATTTTCTTCATCTCATTTTTGTCATTATCTACTTAAGGCATTGTCCTCTCTCCTTATTTGTAAATTTTCACTTGTATTTTGGAGTGAAATATATTTGGTAGTGCCCGAGAACGTAGGTAAAATTTGCTGAACCTCGTCAAAATTCTGGTGTTCTTTATTGTTTATTTTGCATATTTTGTGTGTGATTGTAGTGATTTATTGTGCTATTAAATTACGATAGAGGGATATTCTGGCTAGGAAAGACCTGGAACTTAAGTAATCCTCGTGATCCATCTCTTTTTCCTGAGAATTGAACTTAGTGTGATTTTTCAGTACAATAATTTTACTCTTTTACACGCTTCCACACAACAATATGATCCCGATAATTGTACAGAAAGGTCCGGATAAAATGATTTGGCATTGGTCTAGTAAGGATTATATTTGGTGAAATCAGAATACAAGTTAGCCTCTGATTTATATTCTGATTCTGTTTCGAATGAAGGTGATGGTCTTTGATTGAAGATTTGGATTGGCCATTTCCCACCGAAGGTCAAGGGTTTTACTTGGAGGTGTCTTAGAACCTCTATTCCTACCAAGGCAAGGTTAGTTGATAAAGGTTTAAATGTGCCTTCGATTTGTATCCGATGTGGAGAGGTGGAAATGCTTGATCATGTTTTTATTGCTTGTGCGTTCACTCGGGTGGTCTGGTAATATTCCGGACTTCCATATCCGCATCTTGATGTTCTCCATTTTATTCGCACTTTGCTTGAGTCAGTTAATGTTAATATAGTTTGTCGGGCTCTTACTCTTTTGTGGAGTATTTGGTTTCGTTGTAACTTGTGTTTTTGGAAGGGTGAGGTGTTTTCCTCGTAGTGTGTTGTCGATTTTGCTGACAATTTTCATTGGCAAAGGTTGGAAGCTCAGTCTGTTTTGGTATAACTCTACCATTAGCGCATCCGACTACCTCCACAGCTCATGGGTGGAAGCGACCTGCTGTTGGTATCTTAAAATGCAATGTTGATGGAGCTTTATTTCAAGGTGAGCATTATTCCAGCTTTGCGGCAAATGTTTGGGATCAAACTAGTGCTGTTATTAAAGGTTTGGTTGTTGGGACCCCGCATTATTGATATTTTTGCTTTTCGAGAAGCATTATCTTGGCTTCGCGCTAATAGATTTAAGAATGTTGTGATTGAGTTAAATTACCAAACTGTTAATAATGGGTTGACTCAATCAAAAGTTGATGTATCTGAATTTAGTATCTTTGTTCGGGATTATATTTATCTAAGTTCGTTCTTTTTCGATTTGTCTTGTCTTTATCATAAGTTGGCTAGGGGGCTTTATCTTATGCTTCTTTCCATGATTTCGCTATTCCGCTTAATGTTCTCCTTCCTATTCTTAGTAGTAATATTATTTCAAATACTAATGAGGATGAGACGCATGGGTCTGAGTGAACGAGGTAAACCTATTAGCTTGGGTCTTTAGTTGTCGCACTCATGTGCTCTTCTTGTTTTCCTTCTCTACTTTAATATAGTGATTTTTTCTCCTAAACAAATTATATAAAACCAACCCAAATCCAAATATTATTTAATTCAAAACCCAAATCCATCCTTAAAAAAAAAAAAAAAAAAAAAAAAAAAAAAAAAAAAATCTCCGTTGAGAAAGCGTTGAAAAAGTCAATGAATTGAAATCAATACTTTCAGCAGCTTTATTTTTTAAAAACATTTAATAATAATTAATTAGATAGAATATTTTTCCATAAAAAAGTGTGGAAAATGATAAGTAGATAAGAACCTACTTATAACTTAATAAAAAATAAATTCAATTGTTTTCTTTATTCTATTTCATTTAAAATTATATTATCTTTTATCAAACAATTTAATTATAATTGATTTTTAATTTTAAGTAATACACCAAACAAATTTTATAAATTAAATTCAACATTCAAATTTTCAATACTTATTTTTAAAACACTTAATTTTTCGTTAGATTCCAATACTAGTGCATCAACTCTCAACTCAATAAGACAAATTATGGAATAATGTTTTGCTAAAAGGAAAATCGTAGATTGAACTTACTCTAGCAACAGTTCCACTGGCAACAAAAGGAGCTTCAAATTTCATCCTACACTTTACTGCTATTCATCTCATTGCAAGTTTACTGCAATTCAAAATTTATGCATTGTTTTTCTAATTTGGAAATGTCAAAATCAATGCAATTTTAGTTGAACTTTTATGAATTGTTTTTTTTTTTTTAAAACTGGGATGACAGTATCTTTAAATAATCATTTTTCTATATTTATTTATGAATTATCAAAAATAAATATTTGTAATTACATTACAATTAGAAAAAAATTAATTTTTAATTTGGTTAGACTTGGACAAAATTTTAAGTCCATATTTCGAATCAGATCAGATTTAGCAAAGATAATATTTAAAAAACCTCTTGTCTAGGCTTGGACCAACCGGGCTCGGCCAGCCCATGAACACCTCTATACATGATGTTTTAAGTTCAAATATCATTATAATCAAATTTTTATTGATTTATTATATGTAAAATAGATAATAAAAAAATTCTTATAAAAATATAATTTAATTAGTCTATAAGAAAATATTTTAATAATTTTAAAATTAGATTGATGTTTAATTTATTTCTAATACCAACCCAGTAAAACACATAAAAGTAAGTAGGATATAAATTAACCGGGCAGTGTTGAATGCCTCGTGGTACGGAAAACATGGCCAAAAAACAACATACTAATCTCTAAGAATTTTGGATCCATTATCCTATCCCATTGAATTTGAAATTTCCAACCAAGTGTGTGATTCTTTATTCCGTCTCAACTATGGATTGAATATATACGGCTCATCATCCTCCTATTTTCACCTTTTCTTCTATGACTTCCTTTATGTCTTTTTCATCTTCCAAAGGTAGAATTTATGCATGTATTTGGCCATTTGCCAATAATTGCACTTTCACGAAACTAGTAGTGTATTGGTGTTGGCAATATACTCAAAGTTTTATTATTATTTTGGTATCCAAAGGGCTTGAAATTAAGGTAAACTATTAAAATAGTCACTTTTGTTTGCCGCAAGTTACATTTTGGTTACTTATGTTGAAAATGTTACGTTTTAGCCACTTACGTTATCGTGTTGTAACATTTTAATCATTGAGTAGTTAATTACTGTTAACGGTGTAACAATAAGTTGACGTGACATGTTAAATCATAATTTCAAATGAAAAATTTAAGTTAAATTCTACAATTGGTCCCTACAAATTTTCATCTTGAGCAATTTAATTTTTCTTTTTTATGTTCTTTTAACTTTCTTTTTTTTTTCTTTATTTTCCTTTCTCTTTTGATTCTCCCTCTATTTTCCTCCCTTATTCATTTCTTTTAACATAGTTTTTCTATGTTTTCCATTTGTTAAAACTAGTCCACAAACTCACCTTAGTCGAAAAATTAAATTGATCAAAAAAATAAACGTATAGGGACTAGTTTTAACAAATAAAAAACATAAAAAAACTATGGTAAAAGAAATGGAGAAAGGAGGAAAACAAAGGGAGAAGCAAAAGAGAATAGAAAATAAAGAAAAAAAAGGAAAATTAAAAGAACATAAAAGAAAAAAATTAAATTGCTCAAAACGAAAAAATATGGGGATCGATTGTATAAATTAACCTAAATTTTTTGTTTGAAATGTTGATTTAACGTGCCATGTTAGCTTACCGTTACACTGCTAGTGATAATTAACGACTCAGTGACTAAAATGTTACAACGCGATAACGTAAGTAGTTAAAGCACAACATTTTAAACATAAGTGACTAAAATGTAACTTGAGGTAAACAAGACTATTTTGGTAGTTTACCCTTGAAATTAAGTTATAGGCTAGATTGGAAGACATCCTCTACTGCACTGGAAAACCAGATGAATGACCTTGAAATTAAGATGCAATCTGACCTAATGGACATTATTGTTCTGGAGGGACTTGTCTCAAGTTATGGGGTGTATAGGAAGGAGGAGCTTGCATGGCTTCAAAAAACAAATAGGAAAAGAATTAATAAAATTTAGCATTTATTGGTGCAAAATATAAAATCAGTTTTCTAGAATCTTTAGAATTTTCTTTTAACTCAACAAAAATAGCCAAGAATACCGACTTATCAAAAACATCTAAAAATAATTGCAAACACCTTAACAAAAAATGTTGGAAAATATTGAGTGGAGAAGATAGATTCGAAGACAATATTGAATTAAACAATAAACTTTGAGGCGCAAGTGATGCTTGCCAAAGAGAACTGTTTGCCTCTAGACAGAGTTGCTAGAGGGTTAAGACAAAGGTCCTCACGGGATACAATGAAGCTTTTGAATTTCCTTTGATTAGCAAAATCGAGGAATTCCTTAACTCTTACTCTAATTTCTAAAAACGGGATTGATTGTAATTGTGTTTTTTAGCACCATAGACCCTCTATACACTAAATGAACACTATTTTGTAGAGTCACAACCCCTTACATTTGATTTCCATTGGACATACTTCTTAGGAAAACATGTCTCATGGAATCAAATGTATCCTTTGAATAAATCATCACTTTCTAATAAGTGCTCATGAATAATTATGAATTTGTAATCTACAATTTCCAACAATCCCCTCCTATATTATTAATTCCAGAGAATAAGTACACAATGATTATGCATAAAGAAGGATGTTCGCAAATTGAAGCTTTCTTTAGTGTAAACTCCTCAAAGTATCAACAAAGTGAATGGTGGCTGGTCGCTCGAACCATCACTTCTTAAAGTCAATACCGAAAAATTTCACACATAATCGTAAAGTATTAGAGCAAGAGTTTATTTGCTTTAGCACCTTTATGGCCATGTGCTTATCCCATTTCATGAACATGTACGAGAGAAAACCATAAAGAAACTCTCGTTGAAGCGGCACCATTTCATGTCCATATAGGTGGATTTCATGATAATTAATGTCCATCCATTAAGAGTAAAACTCGTCCTCCTAAAATATAAACACTAAATCCTGATTCTTAGTGTACTTTGACATTCAATAACTTGTTATTACCCTTTGAACCTCGAAACTAAGTTTTGTCTAGAACAAGGCAGGGTTTTCATTATCAATGATGCGATTAGAATTATTTTAATCCTATCTTAGTGGTGGTATTCTTAACCAAATCCCTTGACAAACCTTTTGCTAATGGATCCACTAATTGTCAATTGACTTAATATAGATAACAGTTATTACATCGTCCCTTATCAATTGTCTCACATACTCATGTCTCAAACTTATATGTCTAGACTTTCCATTATACTGTAACAACTCGTTTTCTAGTGGTGTCAGAAATTGTTATTTTGGGACCACAAATTTGATGAGTAAGCTCATATAATTAATATTTAAATTTTATGAGTTAATAGTAATTTTATAATGAATTTTGATTTAAGAAATTTTAACCAATTGAATTAAAAGTTAGTATAAGTGATTTGGTTCAAAAGTTTAGTGGTTATTGAAAACGAGGTACTAGGACCTCGTTTTCGTAATTTAAAGTCGTAAATATTTTTATTAAATATTTACAAAGTTGTATTATATATAAATTGAAGTTTGGTTTAGTAATTTTGATGATTTATTACTTAATTACAGTAAAAATATTAAATTGTAAAAGAGGTAAAAGTTAACTGCTTTTGAATTAAAATAGTAAAGGGACCAAAATGGTAATGAAACCATGGTCAAAAAGTCCAAGCGATAGTGGATATGATTAAATCCACTAACTTTTGGGCTATTTCCTCATTGAGTCTTAATTAGTTTAGGATTAAATTGAAAATAAGCTTGTTTAGTTAAATTTAAAAATAATTGAAGGACCGATTGTGCAATTAAACCTTCCTTGGTCGGTAATTATACCATATATTTAAATTATGGACAGTTTTAGGCATGTTTTAATGATTTTATATATTAAAATAAATGTTAATTTGGTAAATAAGTAAATGGTAAATTAAATTAATAAGTTAAAGTTAATACTATGACATTTTCTTTTCTTCTTGTTGTTAAACAAGCTGAAACTCCATAGCTAGGGTATTGAAAGCTTCAGCCAAGATTGAATTCTTTGATTGGGTGAGTAAACTTTGCCCATTTTTAGTAATTTTTATGTTTTTGAGCTCGCATTAGGTTAATCTAGCTAACACGGGGACTAATTTGTAATACTATTAAATGTTTTGGATTGTGCCATTGATGATTTTAGTATATTCTTGAAGTTTTATGATAGAATATTAAGCTTGGTTGCTAAATAAAACTATTTTGTAAAGTAGTTTTTGTTGATTTTAATGTTCAAGGACTAAGATGTAAAAATAGTCAAAGTACAAGGAATTGATGCAAAATAACAGAAAGTATGGGCTGTAATGAAGGGATTAATAGATCAGCTAGGCTTGGATTTAATAGAAAATGGTTAAATTGCATGATTTTGACCTAGGACTAAACTGCGTAAAAGTGAAGTGTTGGGGGTAATTTCGTAAAAATGTAAAAAATGACTTAATTGCATAAAATGAGTTATTTTTATGTTGGAATTAGTGAATTGAATAAAATTACTATTATAGATCAAGAACAAGTGGAAAATAGAGGAAAAAAATAAAATTACTGAATAGTCCATGTACCTTTGTCATTGCTGCAATTTGGTTAGGTAAGTTCGTTCGGTTTAATTTTAGTACATTTATAAATGTATTATATGAATCTAATTACATAATGATGGATTATATTGATGTGTGTATGTAACACCCTAAACCTAGCCTAGAAGTTTAGACCGAATCCCGGATGTTACATTGATCACCGAAGTGATCATAGGTAAATTTTTACAAAGCAAGTTAACATGTCAAACTGAAACATTTAATCGTTTAAAATTCAATCAGTAAAATTACAGATAAGTTTAATATATAACTGGAATTAAATGAATGAATAAAAATTTGAAATAGAGCTTGTACCACGGTTTTACAAAACCTTACAGTTCAAAAATTGAATACAAAATAGAAACTAAAAATTTATTTTTCCCCGAGACTGTCCGAGACCTCCATATACCGGGTCAAACGTTAGAATTCAAAAAGGTACTTGAAAAAGGAAACACTAAGGGGGTGAGCTACATGAGCTCAATGTGAGTTTGAAACAAGACAAGAGATAGAATTACAGAATTCAAATCAGTAGTGTGACAGATTTTCAAATACTCACAGAGTCAGAAAGTATACTTAAAACTAATGTCCCAACTGAATGTAACAACTAGAGCACACCAAGTTCACACAGAAAAATCTACACAAGTGTTGTTTAGACAAATAGATTACAGGAAATTAATCTTACACACAGAACTCATAGATAGATGTGGTTGAAATGCAGTCAAGTGATAAAACCCACCCATCCAGCCAACACACCTCTCTGTCCCCCAATCACACCCCATAAGAGTTATTTAAGGTCATCCAACCAAAAACACACCACATAGGACCTTGAAGGCCCATCTAACCCTACACACCATATATTTGGTCTAAGCCACTCTTAAACTACCAGATTAGATAATAGTGCGCAGCAAAACTGACGCACATGTGGTACAGTGCGATAAAACGCTATACGAATGAGTTGCAGTAGAACTTCCAAATCAGATCAGAATCAATCTCCCTTCTCTTTGCAATCCCACCCAAAAAACTGTATGCAAGTGCATGAATGCATTCAATCTCACAAAAATAATGGACACGTCAATAGACAATCAGACAAATACAGATAAGCACACATGCCCAATAGTCCAAATTCAGAATCAAACATTTCACTAAACAGTCGCAACAACACATAAGTAGAGCACATGGCCACGGATACGGAAACTTAAATACCCTTACTAAAGCTTAGCCAAGGGTCGAAAAACACAAACACATTTTCAAACCAAAAACACACAAAAGCTAAAATTTGGTGTCCTAGGGCCACACGGCCGTGTACTCTAGCCATGTGGAAATGCCTAGGCCGTGTGGGAGGTCAAAAGACCATATGAGGAGGAGCACACGACCGTGTCACTGAGGCACATGTCTGTGTGAAGAGAGGTACACGGCTGTGTGAATGAGGCACATACCCGTGTGGACCGAGAACATGGCCATGGGAATAGGCCACGTAACTCACTATCCAATTGTGCTAAAATAAGGTACATGGTAGACATGACTGTGTAAGGGTCACACACGCCTGTGTGCCCAACGGACACGACCGTGTGTGCCAAACACACGTCCGTGTGGGATCTCTAAATCCCTAAATTAGCCACATGACTGTGTTGCACCAAATCACTCAAACCCTAGTTCCCAAACACACACGCCCATGTGCCCAGGGGACACGTGTAACAACCCATTTTCGGTGAGATTGGAACAATGGTTTCGGAACCACAAATTTTCATAACTCGTCCATGGAAAAATTAGAAAAGGGTAGGGACTAAATTGGAAATCAATAAAATTAATAGATGATAATTAATTAAAAAGAAAGAAATCATCTAATTTCATATCATCTTCCCGAAAATTTCTATGGAAACCATAAGAGAGAGGGAAAAAGCTTTTCAAGCTTAAAAAGGTATGAAATCAAGTCCTGTTTTTAGTAATTTTTATATTTTTGGAATCGAGATAGTCTAATCTTTCTATTTAGGGAATTTATTTGAAAAGTTATCAAGGTATGAAAATTGGGTCATGGATGAATATGCTGAAAATTGAAAATTTATGGTAGAAAATAAAAAGTTATTCGTAGATAAACAACTTTTACAAGGCAAATTTTGATGAAAACTTGATTTAGGGACTAAAATGAAAAAAAGGTAAAAACCATGAAAAATTCTAAAACTTGTGAAATGTATGTGCTGTAAATATAATATATAAATTTCGGCTAGGCTTGGAAAGAGGGTTAAATTTCATGAATTTCATTTTTCGAGCCTAGGGACAAAATTGAAATTTTTGAAAAAGATAAGGGCAAAATGGTAATTTTGCCTAGGAGGTAATAGAATGCAAATGCATATGAAATGTGTTAAATTAATAGTTAAATTTATTCATATAGATCCATAAAGACCAATTACGAAACTAGATCGAGGAAAGCAAAAGGTTTCAGATTAGATAAAATTCAAATACGAACTATTTTCAAGGTAAGTTCGTGTAACTTAAATATGTATGTTAATATGCTTGAATTGAATTGTATGATTTTCTTGATATGCATGTGATGATATACATAATGAAATAATCATAAGTTGTGAAATATGAACAAGTTGTCATGTTGAAATTCGATGGAATAATGTGATATTCTTAGACGAGAATAATACTATACATGTTGCAAATAGGATTTAGCCCGGACAGGGAATCCTGATATGAGCTGCTTGAGCATATGCTATAGATTGGATTTAGCCTAGACGAGTAATCCAGATTATTCTCTTTAGAGCCTAGGATATGAAAAGGATTTAGCCTAGACTGGTAATCCTGTAATATAATATATTGCTCGAGAGAGTGCTCATTGATTTTGTGCTCTAATGGGTACTTTTGGGTATGAATTGGCAGATAGTTGACATGTATACCTTGAGTATAATAACCGGATGTCCATCGAAATTTCAATAGTTCAATGGAAAGGACTCTTGAAATGTGGAAAGGGTGAAATTATATGGATGCTTATATTGTGATGGGCTCATCTATATTTACTTGATACTCATATGAGATTATGTGACTAACTTGTTTAAATAAGTGTATGTGTTTAGGTAACTTACCCAAAATTGATGGAATGTGTATTTATGTATGCTTGTATTAATAAATATGGCTGGTAAGTTTATTTTCTATTATACGAACTTACTAAGCATAAAATGCTTACTCCGTTTAATTTTCCCTGTTTTATAGTGCTTAAAAGCTCGCGAAGTTAGAAGCCGGTCAAAGCAATCATCACACTATCAACTATCTCATTGTGGTACAAATAGAAATCTCATTTTGGTATAATGGCATGTATGAGCTTATTTGGCCAATGATGGCATGTAATTGTTGTCTTGTAATCTAGCTATTGAAGTGGCTAGTGATGATCTATTTTGGTTATCTTAAAAGTTATGTTTTAGTAAACACATAAGTTCCTATTTTGTATTAGTTTAATGGAATTATATCAAGTATATAGGTTTATGACAAGAGTAAGTTTATACCTATGAATACATGAAATGATTCAACATGGTTGATGGCTAATTGTATGTGATTATTATGTTTGGATTGGTAGATATATGTTAGTTAGGTTTGGTGCAGGAAAATGGTGAGTTTGGGTGACAAATGAGGCTAGGAAATGGCTTTATTTTTTCCACACAGGCATGTGCCTTGGCCGTGTGTGACACACAGCTTGTTCCATGGGCATGTGGTCAGGCCGTGTGTCCCCTGCATCTTTAAAATAAGAAATAGAATGCTCAGAATTGGGCACACGGGCAGAGAAACGGGTGTGTGTCTTAGTCATGTGGTTGACACGGCCTTGAACACGACCGTGCGAAAATTGCAGCAAAATTACGAAAATAAAATTCACCACACGACCTAGCATACGGGCGTGTTTCTTGGCCGTGTGACTTCAATATCTTCATGCCTTATAAGTTAGAGAGTTACACGGTTTATGGACACGGGCGTGTGTAGTCACACGGCCCGACCACACAGGCGTGTCCCTAGATTACACGGGTGTGTGGGCACTGTTCAGAAGAAAATTTTTGAAATTTTGAGAAAATTTTTATGAGATCCTGATTTAGTCCCGGTTCGTTTCTAATGCTTGTAATGGGCCTCGAGGGTCCATTTAAAGGACGATATGAATAGTATTTTTACTTGATTTATCTGTGATGATTCTGTAAACTCTGATAATACTCCGTAACCCTATTTCGGTGACGGATACGGGTTAGGGGTGTTGCATTTAGTGGTATCAAAGCTACGGTTTAGCAGATTCTCGGACTAACGTAGCAAATATGAGTCTACCAATACATGCCATTATATAAATTATGATAGTGTGATATCTCTTGAGCACTTTTAAATGTATTTTCATATAGTAATGTCTTCTAACCAAGTTAGAGCCGAAACTAAGGAAGTTAAGAATGCCGCTCAAGCTTCCGTGCAATGAGCTGTATCTAGTGGTAGTAGAAGGCCCGTATCTGAGGGCCGAAGTGAGGAGGCAAAAGTAGCCTTCTTTGAATTGATGGATGAATGGTTTAGTGAATATATGAGAACAAATCCTTCTGTTCAACAACTTCCCCCACTTGCTTCATAACATGATGAAACGCCACTGGGTACTAGACTTGTTAGAATTGACAAGGCTCCAGTAAATAAAATCAGAAAATATGGGGCTGAAAAATTTAGGGCTATAGTCAATGACAATCTAGAGAGGGCTAAGTTTTGGTTGGAAAATACTATTTAGGTTCTAGATGAGCTATCCTGCACACCAGCTGAATGTTTGAAATATACGGAATTTTTGTTAAAAGACACAACCTACCATTAGTGGAAAACCATATCTTCTGTGGTACCAAAGGAAAATATTACATGAGAATTTTTCCAAATAGGTTTTAAAAAGAAATATATTAGTCAGACATTTCTGGACCAGAAAAAAGAGTTTTTAGAGCTCAAACAGGGAAATATGACAGTGCCCGAGTATGAACGAGAATTTGTTAGATTGAGCAAGTATGTTAGTGAATGGGTTCATATTGAAGCCGATATGTGCAAATGATTTGAAGAAGGGCTTAATGAAGATGTCAAGCTATTGATTGGAATTCTAGAATTAAGAGAATTCGTGGTGTTGGCTGAACGGGCACACAAGCCCAAGGAATTAAGCAAAGAAAAGAAGCAAGCAGAAAGAGAAGCTCGAGTTCAGAGTAAAAGATTTTTTAGCAAGACGCAATCATCTGCTTCGAAGAAATCAAAGAATTATCATGAACGTTTTGCTACTCCAATGGAGTATTCGGGAAAGGAACGAAGTTTTAAATGCACCAACCCGAAGTCTTTGTCTCCCCTAACAACCAGTGTTGGGAGTGTTGGAAACCCCAAACCATGATACGATGTTTGTAATAAATTGCATTTCGGAGAGTGTCGGATGAGAAGTGGTGCTTGCTTTAAGTGTGATTCTCTCAACCATTTTCTTAAGGATTTCCCAGAAAGGGTTGAGAAAGACATTGAATAGACCCCGAAGCCAAGTAATCCTGTCTCAAGGGGTAGACCACCACGGTATTCTGGAAATGTCGATGGTAGTCGTAGTGCTGCAAAAGGCTCAACAGCTAAATCTGAGGCTCGAGCTCTGGCAAGAAAATATGCAATACATGTAAGAGAAGATGCCTCAACACCAGATGTTATCACTGGTATATTCTCTCTACTTGATATAAATATTATTGCTTTGAATGATCCTGGTTCCAAGCATTCATATATATGCACAAAATTTGCGTCTGATAAAAATATGATTATTGAATTCATCAAATTTGTGGTTAAAGTTTCAAATCCCTTGGGTCATCATGTTATGGTCGATAAATTTTGTAACAATTGTCTGTTGGTAATAGAGGGTCATTGTTTTCAGGCTAATTTGAAGTTGTTACCCTTTGATGAATTTGATGTAATATTGGGAATGGATTGGTTAACCTAACATGATGCAGTGGTAAATTGTAAGCATAAATACATTGTATTGAAGTGCAAGAATGGTGAGTTACTTCGGGTTGAATCTGAGAAATTGGATGGGTTGTCTAATGCCATTTCAGCAATATCAGCACAGAGATATATTAAAAAGGGGTATGAGGCTTATCTTGATATTATACTGGATACCAAAGTATCAAAGTTGAAAATCCAGTCGGTGTAGGTTGTTTGTGAGGTATTTCCAAAAGAAGTACCTGGTTTACCTCTAGCTAGAGAAGTGGAATTTTCCATAGACCTTATACCAAGAAGTGGAATTTTCCATAGACCTTATACCAAGAACGACGCCGATATCTATAGCATCATATAGAATGACTCCAACTGAATCGGAGAGCCGGTATCTCTACTTCAATGGGTAACACTACCTCCATCCTATAAACCAGCGAGAAAGGAGTTGCCCCAGTAGAAGTCCTGACGGACATTCTATAGGCTAAGAGTGCAAATGGTAACTTCTCATGCCAATCTCTGTAAGTTTCAGTCATTTTCCCCATTATCTTCTTGATGTTTTTGTTAGCAGCTTCCACTGCCCCATTCATTTTTGGGCGATATGGAGATGAATTATGATGCTTAATCTTGAACTGACTACAAACTTCTACTATCATTTTATTGTTCAAATTCAACGCATTGTTTGATATGACCCTCTTAGGCATCCCATATCGACAAATAATCTCTTTCTTCAAGAATCGACTTACAGCTGACTTAGTAACATTTGTATAAGAAGCAGCCTCTACCCACTTTGTGAAGTAATCAATGACCACAAAAATAAATCGATGCTCATTTGAAGCTTTTGGTGATATTGGCCCAATGACATCCATGTCCCACATGGAAAAAGGCCATGGAGAAGTCATAACATGTATAGGTGAAGGTGGTACATGAATCTTGTCTCCGTAAATTTGGCATTTATGGCATTTCTTAGCATAGTTGATACAATCCCCTTCCATGGTAGACCAATAATATCCAAACCTCATGATTTGTCTAGCCATCGTGAAACCATTAGCGTGCATCCCACAAACACCCTCATGTACTTCTTCTAGGATTAACTTAGCCTCCACGGCATCAACACATCTCAACAATACTTGGTCCTTTCTTCTTTTGTACAAGATGTCTCCATCCAAAACGTAATCACAAGCTAATCTCCTTAAAGTTCGCTTATCATTCTCAGTTGACTGTTTTGGGTATTTACGATCTCTCACATATCGCAATATATCCTGATACCAAGGATTATCATCCTTTTCTTCTTCCTCGATGTTACAACAGCAAGCTGGAGCCTCAAAGATACTCATCTGAATGGGTCTCATCTCCTCCTCTTTATTTACTCTAATCATTGAAGCCAATGTTGCGAGAGCATCTGCCATCTGGTTTTCGTCTCGCAGTATATAATTGAAAGTGATGTTATCGAACTCCTCAAGTAACCCCAAAGCTACCTTTTGATAATTGATCAATTTAGGATCCTTTGTTTCCCATTCACCTCTAAGCTGGTAAATTACCAACGCAGAGTCTCCATATACTTCCAAGGTTTTTATTCCTCGCTCTATAGCTGCTCGGAGTCCTATGATGCACGCTTCATACTCAGCCATATTGTTTGTGCAATCAAAATCCAACTTGCACGTGAATGGATAATAATCGCCATTTGGGGATACTAGGACTGCCCCAATTCTATTTCCCACTGCATTGGATGCCCCATCAAAGCTCAGCTTCCAAGGACAATCCTCTGTAGTTGCCACACAAATCAACTCCTCATTTGGGAAATCGAAATTCAACGGCTCATAATCCTCCAGAGCTCTACTAGCCAGAAATTTCGCTATAGCGCTTCCTTTTATAGCCTTCTGGCTCACATAGACTATGTCAAACTCTGAAAGCAGGATTTGCCACCCCGCCATTTTCTGCAAGAACATCCAGGTGCACAAGATGGAAAAATTAAGTCTCAATGAGCCAAACGGATAACATTCATGGTCGTCGAGCTAACGACGTTAAACAAAAGCACTTTTTGGGAGGCAACCCAAATTTATTTTCATTTATTTAATTTTGAGTTTTAGTAAGATTTAGGTTGTAAATAAATAAATTTTTATTTAATCTAGTGAATTTGTTATTTTCAGGAACGTAATGGAGGTTTTTCAGAAGTAGGATAATGATGGTGGCGTGGGCACGCCGTGCTAAATGCTGACAATTATTTCCCAATACCGACAACATCGATTGAAACACATGGGGAGTATTCTTATCCTTTCTCTTTGCTTGTTGTTTGAGTTACTAAACTTTATTGCATAAAATATATGCTTGAGGACAAGCATTGATTAAGTAAGGGGGATGGATGGTATATATGCATGACTATTGTTGCATGTCTCTCTTTTGCATGTGTTCAATCTTACGTTGAATTCATTTGACAATTTATTTAAACATTGAGCCTTTAATCTCATACTCAGTTAATTTGGACAATGGGGCAAAGTTTGAATTAAAATGTTCAAGTATATAGGTTAGTCAAAACTTGTGTCTTAAAATTGATATATGTAGCTAGATTTTTTTTTGTATAAATTGATGGTTTGGAAAATTAAACTTGCTTGTGTATTAATAAATAAAGTGAATAAATAAAGGTTCAAGTTACGAGTGAAGTTTCGAAAACATGACTAGATTGAGTAATCGGGATAGGGTGCTTGGTTGTCATCCTAGCTCGCATAAAAAGGTTCGAGTGACAAGTTGATAACTTATAAACATTTCGCTAATTGAACTTTCAGAAAAAAAGGAATAAAATAAAAATTTAAGACTGTTTGAACTGAGTAACCGGGATAGGGTGCTTGGGTTGTTATCCTAGTTCGCGTAAAAAGGTTTGACCGCGTCAATAATTTTATTTTTTTTCTAATGCGTAGTTAATTAATAATGCCTTGCAAATTATTGGATTCAAACTCAATTTAATGAAATTATTTAGTTCACATATTTCAATTTTATGACACTTGTTGATCAAACTTTATATCTTGAGCATTTATTTATTTTTGCCTAAGTTGTTTACATTGATTATGTATGCGAAAAGAGGCTCGATTTTAAATAAACTGTAGAATAAATTTTAATGTTTGAAAGAACGACATGCTTGAGGGCAAGCATGAGCTAAGTAGGGGGGAGTTGATGAACATATTAATTTACATGATTTTTGTGTTCAATTTGGTTTATTTCTGAATTAATCCCTACTTAATCGATATTTTTATGATTTAATCTTGTTAGGGATGCAATTGGCCAAAAACAAGCAAAAAGGGGCCAAATCGAAAGACAAATTGTTGACGTGTGCCCGAACCAAAAGGATGGAGAAAGCCAATGACTTATTATATATTTTGATTTGTAAAAAGCTAAAAATAGAAGATATTATTTTGTTTTATTATTTATTTTTATTTTATTAATTTAGGATAGGCTATTTTTAGTAACCCTATGCATATAAATAGAGGGGCTTTTAGTTCTTAGAAAAATCATCCTTTAATTTGTATTCCTTCTTCTACTTGGAATAGAACTACTCTCTCTCTTGTATTTCCTTTTCAATTTGGAGTTGGAATATCATTTCTTTTCTCTTCAATTTAACATTGCATTTTGTAGCTTTGTCTCCAATTTTTGTTTCTTTTCCACAATTGGTTCAATTGCCTTCCAAGTCCCCTTTCCTTTCCAAAATTCCATCATCCTTCACACAAAGCCAAAATACAATCCACAACCTTCAAGCATGATCAAATTCATGCCACACTAAACCCCTTTCAGCTTTAAGCAGGTGTTAACCCTGTCAAAAACTCATGAGTTACGAACCCAAGCTGTTTAACTCCCAATTTTTTATATTTATTATTTCTCTGGATTAAGAGTATGACTTCGTCAACTCACAAAGTCAAGACAACACTAAGTCAAAAAAGACGTCGTTTGAGTTAGTGTGGCCAGACGTACAGTTGGAATTCCGAAAGGATCGATTGTCTAATTGATTTTCTGTGAACACATTGGCATGCCAAGTGGGGATTGCTGTTTGGTTCCATCAAGGGAAGTAGTAACCACATTTAAATGTCCCAAACGTTTGAGGACATTGGTTCAAGCTAGGCTCTTCTAGAACGCAAAGCTGCCGGAGTTCTAAATCACGAACGATCTTGGTTATTTTTGGAGACATACACATAGCCTGAGACATGGCCTATTACACACAGGCGTGTGCCCTGAGCGTGTTAGGTACAGGATTTACACGGGCTGATACACGGGCGTGTGAGCCAAGTCAGTAAGTTACACTGGTGAGCACATGGTTGGACACACGAGCATGTGGGGTAGCCACACGGCCATGTTTGGAGCCACACGTCTGGGCTCTATCAGGCAGCCTGGACACACGGTCGTGTGACCCCTGTAGGTGAGTGTTTTTAGTTTTTTCCGGAAATGTTCTAATTTGTTTCGATTTGGTCCCTGATTGCTCGAAAGCTATTTTTAAGGCCATGTAGGCTTGATTTAAGGCCCGTAAATGCATAATTTATTCCATTTTGAATTTCTTATGTATTTATTAAATTAATTTGAAAATTAATTTCTATTGGTTATAAAATGTTTCGTTTTGTACGGTAATACTCTGTATCCCTATTTCGATGACAAAAACGGGTTATGGGTGTTACATGTACACCTTATTGTACACTCGAGACATGGAAAATAATTTTATTTCTTAAATAAAAACAAGGAAAATAAATATGATGGGGGTTTAGAAAATAAAAGACTAAAATTAAATTTAAATGTTAACCAAGAAGGTAATAATTAAAATTGAAGAAAAACCAATGAGATTGATAATTTCAATGTTCTTTAATAAATTAGTTATAGTTGATGATGTCACGCTTAACAATCAGTATCTCCTTACTTTATCGGTAACCAAGAGAAAGCTCGTTGAAATTATTCCCCTTATCAATGAACAACCCTATAATTTCACGCTTAGAATTTAGTTTACTAATAAAATTATGAACAAGATAAACTTAATCTTAACCAACAAACACACCCAAATAGAATTTATTTAGGCTAGATCCACACAACATTGATTGCATACGCTGTTATGGTATTTGTCACAAGCATTAGAATGAATTAAACAGTTATAGATTTAGCTATTTTGATTGACAAAGCAAATATTCTAAGTTACCAAATATGAGTCCTATATTTAAAAAGCCTAAATATTTGTAATTAAATCAAAATACATGTAAATACTAAAGAACAAAAAAAAAAGATGAAGACAAATTAGATCTCATAAACTTTTAGAATTAAGCTTCGAAATCCCTTAAACTAAAAAATTAGTATAACAATCCATAAAGTAAACACAAAAGCAAAGTATACTAAGAGCTGCTATCTTTAAATTATAACATACTAATGTCTAATTATAGGGCAAAAATTACATAATGAAAAAACATGCAAAACTGCCTTTAATTGAACAAAGCAAAACAATATTTCTACATTTATTGGTAAATTTTCACATAAAAACTGTCAGGCCAATTTTAGACACTTTTGGACATTTTTTAAGTTTGAGTTGTGAAATAATTTTAGTAAAAATTTCTAAATCCATATGAAATGGTATATTATGAACTCAAAACAAAATTTTATAATTTAAGTTATGACTAAAATACAGCAGCATACTGTTGAAAGTCTAAACTACAAAGTTTACCAAAAATAAGTTGTAATCTCTTTTTCTCCTAATATTTCCCCAAATCCATAATAAAAAAAACATAAACTTAAATAATATAATTGAATTGCATAATTCAAGTGGAGAATATTACAAAAAAATTAAAATTGATGCACTTATAGAAACCAAGGCTACCGCTCAATCACGAGAGACGCTTTCCCAAGACAATCTTACCGTAATCAAAGACGGTTAATCCACAACCGCCTAAGCCTGAACCTCAACCATGCTGTTCATCAAGATTAAATATCTCATCGAAAAAGTTGTCCTGTTGTCTTTTGGGTTGCTATTAGCTCCATTGGCCATGGATTCTACAAGAAAGTTGTGTTGACAATGATGGTTTGGTTTAAGCTATTGGTGATGTCTGTATTGTCAAAGCGTCAGGTAGAATGTATAACAGATGGCTTGACCATTGCTGCTTTTACCAATCCAGCATGTTTTAAAACTTGGTGGTAGTTGCTGCTACTGGTTATGTATCGAGTTGCTGGGATACTAGTTATGTTTCATTGTGCTGTTGGAAACATGGTTTGTTGTTGGGAGTTTATTTGTTGTCAGATTTTCTATGTTATGGTTCCTGGTTTGTTGTTTGATGATTCGATGGATGGATGCAGAAGTTGGAGAAAACATAGAGTATAAATTTAGTCAAAAGATAAAATAGTAAAGGCCATTTTGTTTTATTTTTCCATAATATTACACAAATAGTCAACCATGTATATATACATGGCACTGACATGATGGTGAAGGCCGACACACTTTCTAATGGTTCTACTGGCTATCAATTTTTTTTACCATAATAGTAGTATAGGTAATGCAGTAGCAAGCATCACACAATTATTTAATTTTGATAGCCTTAATTACCACCACAGCTTGATGAAGAAGCAAAGGCAGTTATGCCTCTAACTCAAATGATGCCTTCATTGTGGGTGAACGGCTCACGGGATCAATTTCAATAGATGCATTGTACCCAAACTTTGTAACTTTAAATTTTGGTTTTCCTCTTTTCTCAAGGTTGGTTTTGATTTGTCCCCAGTGAACAGGTTGTCTCTGGATATCAGTATAGACCTGCAACATGCATGAAATGAATCATAAATTAAATGATTATTTATACACATTCTAACTAGTTAATTAATGATAAGATTGAATTGAATGCAACATATACCTTGCTGTTCTCCTCTAGTGGGTTGCTCCAGGCAACAACCCACTTAGTTCCATCACGTCGCCTGTACACAAGACCAGCTACTGAACCATGACTATCAGCATCATCAGTCACTGATTCATGTGTAAACTCACTCGCATCTCCATCTTCAATTATTTCTGGGAAATCCGCATAATGAGAGCCTTGCCAAACTTTCTTGTCAGTCAAGGTTAGAGCTTCGCTGGAAGAGTTCCAAAGCTTGCCGTGTGTGCATTGTTGAACTCTTTTCAGTTGAAAATTAGCCATGGTAGCTTTGTATGTGCTTTGGTTAGCTAAAGTTTGTTTTGGTTGTGTTATGCTTCAACTATTGCAATACACATCTACTTATACTAGTTTACACCATGCATGCATTGTCCATAACAACAACGTTTATGCGTATGAAATTAGTAGATTCATTCACATCAAAACTTTTTTATATTCTTTTTCCTTTTCTTTATTCATATTCTTGATGTGTCTTTTCACTTCTAAGTACAAATTCTTTTCAATTAAAGAAATATTTTTAACGTATTTGGATTTTTTTGATAAAGTATTATTTTTTAAATTAAATAATTTTTGTATAATGAATTAACAATATAAAAGTAAACTACTCTCGTTGTGATCTAAACTATTAGTAGGTCTATGTTTCGTTACTCAATTTTAAAAAAAAAAGTTACAAATTGATCGTTAAACTATTCAAAAAATTTCATTTAAGTCACTGAGCTATTAGAATTGCTGTTGTACGGCCTTCTCTTTGCACCACCTGTATCCATCAAAAGCTCTCATTCCCCTTCTCTTCTACAATTCACTTTTTTTTTCAAGAAATAACGTTTAACCTCATGAATCTGCGAACCAAAATTCAAACAAATTTTTTCTCCCATCACTGACATTGATAGTCAAATCGACTTTGATCTAAAATATATTCTCCTACTTGTCAATGGTTCTTGATACACCATGCCGATCATCAAATCATGCTTGAAGCTTGCAAGCAAGACTTTAAAATAAAACCTTAATAACCTAGTGACTTCAATAAAAACTTTCAAATAGTTCAATCACCATTTTATAATTATTTAAAATTGAATGACTAAAACATAAATTTACTAATAATTTAATGTGATTAAAATATAATTGTTGGGGACTAAAACTAAACTCACATCACATAATTAAAGAAATAATTTCAGCCGATGCATTACATAAAAAATTAGTACATAATAATAAAAGTCATCTCTAAATTAAAAATTTCCAAAATATACTTAAATCTTTTACTAACTAGTGTTTACAAAACTCCATGTACATCATTATCCTGGTAACCTAATAGTCACCAAAGCATAAGTATACATACAATTAGGGTGACTTAAACCCAGGCCACAACTGGAATGATGAATACCCTTAACCATCAGGCTATCACATGAGATTCATATCAAATTTTGATATGTTAATGATATGTTTGAAATATTTTTTATATTGATACTGTATTCGTATTAATAATTAAATAACTTTAAATGTAATTTAATTTTAATAACATCAACCCATTTTTTCATTAAACTTTGAATCCCTTTTGAAAAAATAGTGATTTGTGTATTAAGCATAATTTTTTGTTGGAAAAAAAGGGAATAAAACTTTGCATTTGAGATGCTGAAAGGCTAAGGTATTAAAGCAATGAGACTTTTAGCATGGAGCTGAATGTTGTCATATTATAAAATATGCTTTAAGTTTTAAGACATTGTTAGTGGAGTTAGGTGTGTTTAGGTGACACTTTCATTATTTTGACAAGTTAATTACTTGTTATATGTAATGTTTTGTTTTTCAGTTGATCAATGAATCATTTTTCATCAAAATTCTTCTTGTTTCTGCTTCAATCCAAGCTATCTTTTCTTGTTATTCTAGCTCGTGTTTCTTGTTTTGTGTAGCAAGTCACTATCGCTTAAAGCTTAAGACTTTGCTGTAATTGCTTAGTGATAAGTCTCAACTCCAACAATTTGTATCGAGAGTTGATTTCTTAGAGGACCTTTATCTTTTCTACTCTCAAAAACAATGTCTTCATCAAGTTTCTCTCCAGCACCACCACCAGTATTCAATGGTGAAGTCTACCACATTTGGCTAGTGAAAATGAAAACCTACCTACAGGCATTTGACTTGTGGGAAGCTATCAATGCTGATGTTTAACCACCCCCCTTAAAAGCTAACCCCAACGTAGTTCAAATCAGGCATCACTCTGATGACAGAGCCAAGAGGTACAAGGCAATGTCATGCATCCAAAACAGTGTGTCAGAGTTGATTTTCATAAGGATCATGGCCTGTGAGACTCCAAAATAGGCTTGGGACAAGCTTAAAGAAGAGTTTCAAGGCACTGAAAAAACAAGATAGCAACAACTTTTAAACTTAAGAAGGGATTTTGAAAACATGAAAATGAATGAGTCAGGGACAGTTAAACAATACTCAGACAGGATCATGGCTGTTGTGAACAGCATCAGATTGCTTAGGGACCAATTCAGTGAAACCAGAATAGTGGAGAAGGTTATTTCAACCTTACCAGAGAGATATGAAGCTAAAATCTCTTCTCTGGAAGACTCAAGAGATCTGCCAAGCATCTCTTTGACTAAGCTAATCAATGCCCTCTATGCTCAGGAACAAAGAAGAGCTAGCAGACAGGAGGAGCATCAAGAAGGTGCCTTTCAAGCCAAGAGCAAACCAACCTCGAGCTCCTTTGGCTATAAAGGGAAGAAACTTGGTCAGACAAGCCTAGAAGAGATGGAGCAAGATGAAGATATCCACCTTGCTCACTTTGTAAAAGGGTTAGCCATTCAGAAGCAAACTGCTGGATAGACTTGATGTGCAGTGCAAAATTTTCAAACAGATAGGCCATGTTGAGAAGGTGTGCAAGAACAAAAACCAATAGAAGCAACATTAAACTCAGCAGCCTAAAACAGAAGCTTAAGTGGCAAAAGAGAGTTGTGGTCAGGAAGAGCAAGTATTTGTTGTCTCTTGCTCAGCTACCAAAAGAAAAACCGCAAAAGGGTGGCTGATTGACAGTGGTTGCACAAACCACATGACACCTGATGCTGCTATTTTTAAGAGCATTGATAGAAGCTTTAACACTAGAGTAAAAGTGGTCAATGGACATTACATTAAAGCAGAAGGCAAGGAAATGTACTAATTGACACTTCTTCAGGTACCAAACTTGTTTCTAATGTTCTGTTAGTACCTGAAATTGATAGAAATTCTAAGTATTACTTAATTGCTTGAAAAGGCATACTCTGTAGTATTCAAAGGAAAAGAGTGCCTGATTAGTGATCCAAGTGGATCCAAGCTCATGTCAGTAACCATGACTGACAGAAGCTTTCTTGTTGATTGGAACAAGAATTCAGTTAGTGTCGACATGACTGCATTAGATGTGTAATAGCCCAAATTTACCCAGGCTCTTAAAATAAATAAAAACAAAAATTCATTAAATAATAAAGTCCATTTACAGTCCATTTAAAAAGCCCAAAATCCATTAGCCCAATACCCGTTTACACCCTCAACCCAAAACATACAGGGCCCAAATGGCCCAAAATGTTGACAATAGGCAGAAGGCCTAGGGTTTCTGAAACCCTAGGAGTCGCAGGCACACCAATGGTCACGCCCTTTTGTTTAGGCGCCGTTCCAGTGACTCTTCATCGACACCTCCATCGACGCTGCGACTCTGGCTCCATATTGCGCCATAATCGGCACACGAATCAACGCCAGCGCGTTCACCGCTAGATTTCTCGTCGTCATCTGCAAAAGAGGAAAGAAAAGCACAGCAAACATGGCAAGAATCAAGCAGAGAATATACAAACTTGTAAATAAAGGCTATAAAAACTGAATGATTTCACTGTAACAAGGACCTTTTTTTTGGAATAGATACAAAAATAGATACAAAAAAAGGACAAACAAATATACGCATATACAGTGAAGAAAGGAATAAAAGCATTTTTTTAAGGTGATTCAGTTATCTATTCGTTTTTGTTTTTTTAATGCTTATAAATTATTTTTCTTGAAAGGGGTTGTTAGTATTAAAAAGGAAGAGGTTACCTGTGTTTCGCCTGAAAGGACGAAGGTTTTTAACATTCCGACCACCGCGTACGGTGGCGCGTGGGCATGTGCTGCCCAGTAGTCGGAGACTGGAGCCCGGACTACCCTCTCCTCTCCCATTTCAGAGAATTTTAAAGTTTTTTTTTAAACAGCTTCTAAAATGAGTTTCAGGCCAAAAAACTGACTTAAATAGCATAATAAAAACGGTGTCGTTTTACTTAATCTGATAAGTACCAAAACGGTACCGTTTAAGCCCAGGATCTGCGTGTTGACCCGAAACCCGGATGAGATCCGCGTGTTTTTATTTAAAGGGAAAATTATCCATTCGATCCTTCCATATTTTTAAATTTATAATTCCATTTTATTTTTATTTTAAATTGACCCCGATGTTTTACGATTAATTCAATCTAGTCCTAATGGCTATTAAAGCCTATTCTGGAAACGACGTCGTTTTTTGGGATTAGGGCTAATTGCCCAGTGAGTCCCTCTGGATTTAACGTGTATTTCAATTAGGCCCAAAATTTTTCATTTATTTGTAATTAACCCTAAATTTTTTTAAATTAAATTTTAATCCTTTTATATAAATTCAATTTATTTTAAATACTATATCTATTTTTATTAGTTATATAAAAAGCATGCATATTATTTTTTTGTGTATTATTTATTATACTATTATACATTATTATATATTATATTACATACATTTTATTATATATATTATTTTATACATTATCTATCATATTGTTTATATTATTATATATTTTGTTTATAAATTTTATTATATGTTATACATTTACCATATATTATTCCTTACATTACTTTTATTTTATTATAAAATATACATTATTTTATTACTCATTAATTACATATATTTTTTTATTTTTCTTATTAAATAAATATGTGTAATATCAATGTTTAGCACATTATTTTTTTTAAATATATTAAGTCATTATATTCTATAATATGATTTATATATATTAATCATTTTTTTCCTCCTTTATCATTCTTATATTATTCTAAATATTTTTAAAATATCTTTATTTTTATTTTATTTGATTTATATTTTATCTGTTTCTAATTTGCTTACTTATTTTTGTTTTTTTAGTCTGTTAAATTTTTATAGATTATTTGTTATTTTATATTTTTTTTTACATATTCGCATGAAAATTAATTATTTATGTTGATTTAAGTTACATTTGCATAAAACATTATTATATATATTATGCAATTTATATTGTCGTATTCATTATGCTCTACGTTGTATTTTGCATGTAACGATAATGCATGAATATTTATGTTATCTATGATCATATATGCATAAGATGATAACATATATTGTGTAATTTATGCCATTATTCATCATTTTTTTATATTATATTTGCATGGAATGTTGAAGCAGGTATTATGTAGGATAATTTATTTAATATTGATCCTTTGTAATATGTTAAATGCATCATCATTTTAAAGAACTTTTATATTTCATTCGTTCCAAAAAGAATTTTTTTTAAATAAGGCAATGTTTTTTGGTAGTTAGGAATTCGGGAAGTAGTGCCCTAACATGCTGGGTTGTGATTTCTCGTTTGTCTAAATGCCTAAAATATCCTTCTAAATAAGTTTTGAAAATCACAAGATGATTTTAGTTACGAAATTTTAAGAATATCATGTCCAATCATGCTGGATGTGATGTTTATATTCTTTTGAAGCGAAGGAATCTTGATTCTTTTTAACTCAAATTATTACGGTTTTAAAAGAGATCTTATTTCTAAATTCTTTCAAACTTTTGACATTAAAGCAAAATTATTCAATTTGGTACCAATTTTGGGCGTTGCAAGGGTGTTAATCCTTCCTCGTACGTAACCGACTCCCGAACCTATTTTCTCGTAACTTCGTAGACCAAACTATTTTATAAGGTGATCCAATCACACCCAAAAAGGTTGGTGGCGACTCTCGTCTTTTCAAAAATCTCGCTTTTTAAAAAAGGAGGTTTCGACAAGATGAATCCAAACTGTGGCACAAAAGGTTGGGCCATGTCAACTATAGGTCTCTACTTCAGTTGTCTAAAGAAGACTTGCTTGAAAATTTCACAAAAACAGTTGAAAAACAGGATGTTTGTAAAGTGTGTCAGCTAGGAAAGCAAGCTAGACTATCATTTCTTGCTAATAAGGCCTGGAGGGCCTCTGAAAAATTGTAATTTTTCCACACTGATATGTGTGGCCCTATGAAGACTGAATCTTTGAATGACAGCAAGTATTTCATCCTTTTCATTGATTACTACTTAAGATTCTGTTGGGGCCATTTTCTTAAGTATAAATCAGAAGTAGCTTCAGTGTTTTCAAAGTTCAAGGCTTTTACAGAAACTTAGTCATGGTGCAAGCTTAAGACACTAAGGTCAGACAATGGGAAAAAATACACCTCAGCAATGTTTCAGACCTTTTGTGAGGAATCAAGCATTGAACACCAGCTCACCAACACCTACAAACCTTAGCATAATGGTGTCAGTGAGAGAAAGAATCGAACTGATGGATATGGCCAAATGCTTGTGTTTGAAAGGAATTTTCCAAAAAACATTTTGGGCTGAGGTAGTTAATACTGCAATATACCTTTAAAATAGGCTACAACTAAAGCACTGCTTGAGAAAAACACCATTTGAAACTTGGTTTGGGTTCAAACCATCAGTTGCTTATCTGAAGGTCTTTGGTTTCATATGTTATGCACATATTCCTGCAGTCAAGAGGGACAAATTGGCAAAGAAGGCTCAGCCAGGCATTCTAGTGGGCTATAGTAGTGTCAAGAAGGGCTACAGGATTCTGGATCCTACAACTTACAAAGTCTTTGTGAGCAGAGATGTTGTGCTTGATGAGAGATCAAGCTGGAATTGGGATAAAAGTGAACCAAAATGTACTGGTGAAGACTTGGTGACAGGGCAAACTGAAGCTGATAAAAAATGTCCTGAGATGGACATTGATCATGAGCCTGTTAGGGGAACCAGACCACTAAGTAAAATATATGAGAGGGCAAATGTAGCTGCTACTGAACCAACTTGTTTTGAAGAAGCTTAAGCTCAAGAAGGCTAAAGGCAAGCTATGCTTGATGAAATGAGCATGATTCACAAAAACCAGACCTGGGAGTTAGTTCCAAGACCAGTTCACAGAAAGGTTAATAGAGTAAAATGGGTGTTTCAAGCCAAGCACAATGCTAATGGAACTTTGAACAAGCTAAAAGCAAGGTTGGTTGTAAAGGGGTTTAGTAAAAAATATGGGATTGACTACCTAGAAACATTTGCACCAATGGCAAGGCTTGATACAATCAGACTACTGATTGCATTAGCTGCTCAAAGGCAATGGAAAATACATCAACTTGATGTAAAATCTATCTTTCTCAATGTCTTTCTTGATGAGGATATATATGTTGAATAGCCAGAAGGTTTTAAAGTTGCTGGTGAATAAGACAAAGTTTACAAGCTAAAAAAGGCCTTATATGGCTTAAAATAGGCACTAAGGGCCTGGTATGACAGAATTGGCACCTACCTAGCAAGCTTGGGGTTCGAGACAAGCATTAGTGAGCAAACACTATATGTAAAAAAGGAAGGTGATGAAACACAACTCATAGTCTCCTTGTATGTGAATGACTTGCTGGTAACAGGAGGAAACAATGCTATGCTGTCTGAATTTAAAAGCAAGATGGAGAGTGTGTTTGAAATGTCAGATTTGGGTGAAATGTCCTACTTCCTTGGCATGGAAGTGTCTCAGACACAACAATGAATTTTCTTAAGACAAAAGGCATTTGCCTTGAAAATTCTAAACAAATTCTCCATGCAAAATTGCAAGGCAACTAGCACACTAGTTGCTGTTGGAGAAAAATTGTCAAGCCAATGTGATTTCGAGAAAGTGAATGAATCAACCTAAAGGAGCCTAGTGGGATGTTTGCTCTACTTAACAGCCACAAGGCCAGACATAATGTATGCAGTTAGTCTCCTATCTAGGTTCATGCACTGCTGCAATGTGAACCACTTTCAAGCTGCAAAGAGAGTCCTCATGTATATTAAAGGCATTCTGAGCTTTGGGATGATGTTTACCAAGGTTGACAGCATAAAGCTCCTTGGTTTTGCTGACAGTGACTGGGCAGGATCGATAGATGACAAGAAAAGCACCTCAGGATATCTGTTTACCCTGGTTCAACTATTTTCTATTAGAGCTCAAAGAAATAGTCCATTGTAGCTTAATCAACAGCTGAAGCAGAATATGTCGCAGCTGCAGGAGCTGTTAACCAAGCAATTTGGTTAAGGAAGATCATGGCAGATATGAACTTGCATCAAAGAGAAACAAAAGAGATCAAATGTGACAACCAATCTGCTGTTGCAATTGCAAAGAATCCAATGTTTCATGCAAAAATAAAGCATTTTAAGATCAAGTTTCATTTTGTTAGGGAAATGGAACAATCTCGAGAAATCAGACTGGTTCATTGCAGTTCTGAAGATCAGTTAACAGATATCTTGACAAAGCCTCTTTGTGTGTCAAGGTTCAAGAATTTCAGAGCCAAGTTGGGAGTTTACAGCATGGAAGCCAAGGAGGAGTGTTAGAAGTTGGCTTACATGCAACTCTTGGGATTGAGCCATGCAGCTAGCAGCTAAAGCACATGTAGCTGTCATTTTGATGTTTTTCATGATGTCTTGTTTTAGTTACAATTGAACTAAGTTTGTAATGAATTTGTTGTAATTTTGTGCTGATAGATTTGATAAATCAACTTAACCAAGTGTGCAAGCAATGTTTTATAAGTTTCAAGACATTGTTAGTGGAGTTAGGTGTATTTAGGTGACACTTTCAAGATTTTGACAAGTTAATTACTTGTTATATGTAATGTTTGTTTTTTAGTTGATCAATGAATCATTTTTCATCAAAATTCTTCTTGTTTCTGCTTTAATCCAAGCTATCTTTTCTTGTTCTTCTAGCCCGTGTTTCTTCTTTTGTTCAACAAGTCACTATTGCTTAAAGCTTAAGACTTTGTTGTAATTGCTTAGTGATAAGTCTCAACTCCAACACATGGTTTGTTGGTGGGAGTTTATTATTTGTTGTCAGATTTTCTATATTATGGTTCCTGGTTTGTTGTTTGATGATTTGATGGATGGATTTAGAAGTTGGAGAAAAGATAGAGTATAAATTGAGTCAAAAGATAAAATAGTAAAGGCCATTCTGTTTTATTTTTCCATAATATTATACAAACAGTCAACCATGTATATACACATGGCACTGACATGATTGTGAAGGCCTACAAACTTTCTAATGGTTGTACTAGCTATCAAAATTTATTACCATAACAATGAGTATGCAGTGTAATGCAAAAGAAAGAAAGACATTATTATTTAATTTTAATAGCCTTAATTACCAAAGATAGCTTGATGAAGAAGCAAAGCGCGCTTATGCCTCTAACTCAAATGATGCCTTCATTGTGGGTGAACGGCTCACGGGATCAATTTCAATAGATGCAATGTACCCAAACTTTGTAACTTTAAATTTTGGTTTTCCTCTTTTCTCAAGGTTGGTTTTGATTTGCCCGCCGTGAATAAGTTGCCTTTGGATATTGTTACACATTGGCCTGCAATACAACATTGGACCAGCAGCAGATGTAGAAAGATGGCAGCATTGAAGCCTAACCAGATGCAACCTTAGCATTTTGTTTCTTTTTGTTCAATTGTAACTTGCTTTAGTTGATTTGTGACTTGTAATCAAAGTTAGTAAGGATGTAATGGCTGATCATATCAGCTTACTTGTGTATGTGGTTCACATTTTGAAATTGTTAAGTATTAGTGGGAGTAGTTAAGTCATTAGGCAATTGTCCATTGACTTTGTAATTCATATAAGCTATTATTTTCTCATTGAAATTGATGATTTTTCAGTCATTCTTGAGCTTAAGTTCTCTTTGTTTGCTTTCAATCTTTTAATCTCTTAAGCTTGTGTAAGAATGTTGTTGCTGTCCAATGTTCCAACAAATGGTATCAGAGCCTAAATTTTTGAGGGCCTCTATTTTGTTGGTTTCTTTGTTGAGAAAATATAAGCTTGAGAAGGAAGAAATCTAGGCTGTTAAGTTTGTTTCAGCAAGATAAGCTTTACAGCACCTCCACCTCCAGTATTTGCTGGTGAAAACTACCATATTTGGGTAGTTAAGATGAAGACATATCTTCAAGCTCAAGATTTGTGGAGTGTAGTTGAGAATGACATCGAACCACCTCCATTGAGGGCCAATCTCACGATTGCACAAATGAGGCAGCATGCTGAAGAGAGCACCAAGAAGCACAAAGCCTTGGCCTGCCTGCAAAATAGAGTGACAGATGTAATCTTCACTCGAATCATGGCCTATAGCACACCTAAGGAAGCATGGGAAAGATTGAAGGAGGAGTTCATGGGGTCAGACAAAACTAGGCAGCAACAAGTGATAAACTTAAGGAGAGATTTTGAAAACTTGAAAATGAAAGAGTCTAAGAGCATCAAGCAATACTCAGACAGGATTATGGCCACTGTCAACAGCATAAGGCTACTTGGTGAAGACTTCAGTGAAAGCAGAGTAGTGGAGAAGGTCATCACCACTCTTCTTGAGAGATTTGAGTCTAAATCTCATCACTTGAGGACTTAAGGGACTTGACAACCATCTCTTTGTCTGAGTTGGTAAACTCTCTTTATGCTTTGGAGAAGAGAAGGGCCAACAGGCAGGAAGACCATCCAGAAGGAGCCTACCAAGCAAAGGCCAAAGAAAGTTCCAGCACAAGTCAGAAAGGTAAGAAGCCTTGGCTTGACAAGAGGGACAAATTAAGGAGAGATTCAGGCAAGAAAAAGTTTCCACCATGTGTCCATTGTAAGAAGACCACTCACTCTGAAAGGTTTTACTGGTTTAGGCCAGACATCCAATGCAGGAGCTACAAACAGTTTGGTCATGTTGAGAAAGTTTGTAAAAACAAACCAAAGGCACCAGCACAGCAGCAGATTCAAGCTCAAGCTACTGAAAAGCTTCAAGCTCAGGAGGACCATGTGTTCACAGCCTCTTACTTTGCATCTTCAAGCAAAGTCAGAAGTAATTGGTTAGTGGATAGTGGCTGCTCACACCACATGGCAGGTGATGAGAGTCTGTTCAAAGATCTAGATAGAAGCTATGTCTCAAAAATCAGAATTGGAAATGGTGAACTAATTGAAGCCAAAGGCAGAGGCAGTGTTTTAGTCAGCACTTGTTCAGGTAACAAAGTCATTTCAGATGTGCTCTTTGTGCCTGATATTGATCAGAATCTATTGAGTGTTGGTCAGTTGGTTGAAAAAGGGTATTCCTTAGTTTTCAAAAATGATTCATGTGTTATTAAGGACTGTCATGGTCAAGAAATGACTACAGTAGGCATGGTAGATAAATGTTTCATGCTTGATGTTAATCAGCTTGAAAACAAAGCTTATGCAAGCTTGGCTGATAATGCTGGCCTATGGCATAGAAGATTAGGCCATGTTAACTTTAGATCACTTGATCTATTACATAAACAGAATTTGGTAGAGGATATGTCTAAAGTAGAAGCAAGTGACAGTGTTTGTGATGTTTGTCAGTTTGGCAAACAAGCCAGATTGCCATTCGCAGTGACCCAAGCTTGGAGAGCTCGAAAAAGGCTTGAACTGGTGCATTCTGATATTTTTGGACCAATGAAGTCCCCTTCTTTGAATGACAGCAAGTATTTTGTGCTGTTTATTGATGATTTAACCAGATTTTGCTGGGTTTACTTCATGAAACACAAATCTGAAGTGTTTGAGGCCTTTAGCAAATTCAAGCCACTAGTGGATAACCAAACAAGCTGCAAGATCAAGGCTTTAAGAACTGACAATGGGACTGAATACTTGTCTGAGAGGTTTCAGAAGCTTTGTGAGCATGCAGGGATCCATCATCAGCTCACCACTGTTTATACTCCACAACAGAATGGAGTTTGTGAAAGAAAAAATAGAACAGTGATGAATATGGCCAGATGTCTATTGTTTCAAAGCAAGCTTCCAAGCAAATTTTGGGCAAAGGCTGTCAACACCTCAGTTTACCTATTGAATAAGCTTCCTACAAGAGCTGTAAATGACAAAACACCCTTTGAGGCATGGTGTGGGCTCAAACCATCCGTTTCCCATCTTGAGGTGTTTGGATGCATGTGTTATGCACTCATTCCAGCTGAAAGAAGAACTAAACTGGAAAGAAGGTCTGCCCCTGGGATATTTGTTGGCTATAGCAGTACCAAAAAGGGCTATAGGGTGTATGACCCTTCAACAAAGAAGATTTTGGTGAGCAGGGACATCAGATTTGATGAAGAAAAGTTTTGGAGTTGGGATGATTCAGAAACAAGTCAGTTTGATGAAGATCAACTCGATATCAGCCTAGAGCCAACTGAAAATGAACTAGAAAGTGGTGACATTGATGATCCTCCCGTGAGAGGAACCAGAACCATTGCTGACATCTATCATAGGTGTAATGTAGCCATAGTTGAGCCTTCAAGCTATGAAGAAGCTGCAAGGGACAGAAGCTGGAAAAGGGCAATGGAAGCTGAACTTGAGATGATCAGGAAGAATAAAACTTGGGACTTGGTTGAAAGGCCAGACCAAAAGAAAGTCATAGGTGTCAAGTGGGTTTTTAGAGCCAAATTTAACTCAGATGGTTCTTTGAACAAACATAAGGCAAGATTGGTGGTAAAGGGCTATAGTCAAGAGTATGACACTTACTTCATAGAGACTTTTGCTCCAGTGGCTAGGCTTGACACAATCAAGCTTTTTTTTGCCTTGGCTGCACAGAAACAGTGGAAGATTCACCAATTGGATGTCAATTCAGCTTGTTTGAATGGTTTTCTGAAGGAAGAAATTTATATAGAGCAACTAGAAGGGTTTAAAGTTCCAGGAGAAGAGAACAAAGTCTATAGTCTGAAGAAAGCCTTGTATGGTCTGAAACAGGCACCTAGGGCCTGGTATGATCGAGTTGATGCTTACTTGTGTAGACTTGGGTTCGAGAAAAGTCTGAGTGAACCAACACTCTATATAAAGAAGATTGAAGATGAAACCTTGCTGATTATTTCAATTTATGTAGATGATCTACTGGTGACTGGAAGCATAATAGATCTGATCAATGACTTCAAGACTCAAATGAAGGAAATGTTTGATATGACTGACTTGGGAGCTATGACATACTTCCTTGGCATGGAAGTAAACCAATATGATCGAGGACTCTTCATTAGCTAACATGCTTTTGCTATAAAGATCCTTGACAAGTTTTGCATGTCAAATTGCAAATCAGTGAGTACACCAGTAGCATTAGGGGAGAAGTTGTCTAGTGATGGGAATGAAGCAAAAGTTGATGAAAAGGAATATCGAAGCCTAGTAGGATGCCTGCTTTACTTAACAGCAACTAGGCCTGATATCATGTTTAGTGTTAGTCTCTTGTCAAGGTTTATGCATTGTTGTTCTGTGACACATTTCAAATCAGCCAAAAGGATCATCAGATACATCAAGGGAACCTTAAGCTATGGTGTCTTGTTCAAGAAAGGAAAGGAAGTTAAGCTAGCTGGTTACTCTGATAGTGATTGGGCAGGGTCTATTGATGACATGAAGAGCACCTCAGGTTACTTCTTTACCCTTGGCTCAAGTGTATTCAGCTGGAGTTCAAAGAAGCAACAAACTATTTCTCAATCCACAGCTGAAGCAGAGTACATTACAGCAGCAGCAGTGAATCAAGCCATTTGGCTTAGAAAGCTGTTATTTGATTTAAATGAAGATCAAAGTGAAGCTACTGAGATTATGGTTTATAACCAATCAGAAGTTGCCATAGCCAAAAATCTAGTCTTCCATGGCAAGACCAAACACTTTAAAATCAAATTCCATTTTGTTAGAGAGGCTGAGCAATCAGGATAAATCAGCCTTATCCGTTTTAGCTCACAAGACCAATTGGCTGACATTCTGACCAAGCCACTTGGTACATCCAGATTTGAAGCCTTAAGGGAGATGATTGGTGTTTGTTGTATACAGTCCAAGGAGGAGTGTTACACATTGGCCTGCAATGCAACATTGGACCAGTAGCAGATGTAGAAGGATGGCAGCATTGACGCCGAACCAGATGCAACCTTAGCATTTTGTTTCTTTTTGTTCAATTGTAACTTGCTTTAGTTGATTTGTGACTTGTCATCAAAGTTAGTAAGATTTTTGATGTAATGGATGTAATGGCTGATCATATCAGCTTACTTGTGTATGTGGTTCACATTTTGAAATTGTTAAGTATTAGTGGGAGTAGTTAAGTCATTAGGTAATTGTCCATTGACTTTGTAATTCATATAAGCTACTATTTTCTCAATGAAATTGATGATTTTTCAGTCATTCTTGAGCTTAAGTTCTCTTTGTTTGCTTTCAATCTTTTTAATCTCTTAAGCTTGTGTGAGAATGTTGTTGCTGTCCAATGTTCCAACATATATCAGTATAGACCTGCAGCATGCATGCAAATGGTCATAAATTAAATGATTATATATACGCATTCTAACTAGCTAGTTAATTAATGATAAGATTGAATTGAATGCAACAAATACCTTGCTGTTCTCATATAGTGGGTTGCTCCAGGCAACAACCCACTTGGTTCCATCACGTCGCCTGTACACAAGACCAGCAACTGAACCATGACTATCAGCATCATCACTCACTGATTCATGTATAAACTCACTCGAATCTCCATCTTCAATTATTTCTGGGAAATCCGATAATGAGAGCCTTGCCAAACTTTCTTGTCGATCAAGGTTAGAGCTTATTTGGAAGAGTTCCAAAGCTTGCCGTGTGTGCATTGTTGAACTCTTTTCATTTGAAAATTAGCCATGGTAGCTTTGTATGTGCTTTGGTTAGCTAAAGTTTGTTTTGGTTGTGTTATGCTTCAAATATTACAATACACACCAACTTATATACTAGTTTACACCATGCATGCATTGTCCATAACAACAACGTTTATGCGCATGAAATTAGTAGACTTAATTCACATTAAAACTTTTTTTATATTCTTTTTCCCTTTTTTTATTCATATTCTTGATGTGTCTTTTCACTTCTAAGTACAAATTCTTTTCAATTAAAGAAATATTTTTAACGTATTTGGATTTTTTAATAAAGTATTATTTTTTAAATTAAATAATTTTTGTATAATAAATTAACAATATAAAGGTAAACTACTTCCATTTTGATCTAAACTATTAGTAAGTTTATGTTTTGTTACTCAATTTAAAAAAAACAAGCTATAAATTGAATATTAAACTATTCAAAAATTTCATTTAAGTCACTGAGCTATTAAAATTGTTGTTGTATGGCCTTCTCTATTTGCACCACCTGTATCTATCAAAAGCTCTCATTCCCCTTCTCTTCTGCAATTCACTTTTTTTCTCAAGAAATAACTTTTAACCTCATGAATCTGCAAACCAAAATTCAAACAATTTTTTTCTCCCATCACAGACATTGATAGTCAAATCGACTTTGATCTAAAATATGTTCTCCTACTTGCCAATGGTTCTTGATCCACCATACTGGTCATTTAATCATTGCTTGAAGCTTGCTAGCAGGAATTTAAGATGAAACCTTAATAACCTAGTCACTTCAATAAAAACTTTCAAATGGTTAAGTGCCTTCAATAAAAACTTTCAAATAGTTCAATTACTATTTTGTAATTATTTAAAATTGAATGACTAAAACATAAATTTACTAATAATTTAGTATGAATAAAATATAATTGTTGGGGACTAAAACTAAACTCACATCACATAATTAAATAAATAATTTCAGCGGATGTATTACATAAAAAAATTAGTACATAATAATAAAAGTCATCTCTAAATTAAAATTTTCCAAAATATACTTAAATCTTAATTATTGAAATAATTTTCTTTTACTAACTAGTGTAACTTGCTAGTACTTACAAAACTCCATGTACATCATCATTATCCTAGTAACTTAATAGTCACCAAAGCATAAGTATACATACAACTAGCGTGACTTAAACCACAACTGGAATGATGAACACTTTTAACCATCAGGCTATTACATGAGATTCATATTAAATTTTGATATGGTAATGATATGTTTGAAATATTTTGTTATATTGATACTGTATTCGTTTTAAATGTAATTTAATTTTAGTAACATCAACCATTTTTTCATTAAACTTTGAATCCCTTTGAAAAAATAGTGATTTGTGTATTAAGCATAAATTTTTGTTGGAAAAAAAGGGAATAAAACTTTGCATTTGAGATGCTGAAAGGCTAAGGTATTAAAGCAATGAGACTTTTAGTATGGAGCTGAATTTTGTTATATTATAAAATATGCTTGAATGGAAAGTTTTGTTTTTATTTTCACTATAACAAACTAAAATGAATTAATATATTAACTAATAAACATGGCTATCAAATATATTGTTAATTGATTGGACCACTAGAGGTTCTTCTGCATTCTTATGATGTGATTCTGTGTTTAGCTTTGTCTGATGGTACTCCTTTGTTATGTTGGATCCTTGGACTTTGCCTCATGATTTTTCTCAAACGCATAATAATATTTTTTGTTTCATTTTTAGTCTTTTTTAATCTTTAAATTTATACTAAAATAGATAAATAAAAGTTAATATCTGTTAACTTTGCTGATATCACACACACACGTGAATGACACATAAACAATTAATTAATCTTTCAAATTTTAAAAATTTAAAAATATTAAAAACACGTAGAAACTTAAAATTATTTAAGTAAAATATTTAAAATTTAAAAATATTAAAAACATGTACAAACAATACAAGTTCAAAAGATAAAAGAGACAAAAATTTAAGTAAAAACTTAAAATTATTTTTTATAAAGTTAAAATGTCAAATAAATAATTATAAAAAAAACACGTCGAAACATACAAGTAACAATTTCAACATTGAAGTTATCTCTACAGAAAATAGGGATCTGTCTCTTAATTTTATATTCTTATTCAACCATGAATTCAATATATAGTTTATATATGAGATAATATTTGATGCATTGTTAGTGTTCAAGTTTCATGCACCATCAGTTAATAATATGAAACATCATTACTGGTATAAAATAAAAAGTATTGAAAGTAAAACATCTCAAACCCGGCCTAGATGTTATGGCTGAATCTAGCGATGCCACATGGAATGGAAGTCGAAAACGAGTTTGTCGAGTTAAAACTGTTCTAGTTAATTTAGCTTTTATCTTAGTTCGAAGTAAAACACATGTTATTCGGTATGTCTAAAAACAATCTTTTTAGCGAAAGTTTTGGAAAATACTTATTTTAAAAAAAATACCATTTGATCTTAGTGAAAACCAAGTTTTATCATGCTTAACAGTAATAAATCGTAAAACAATTAAGAAACCTAAAACTTAAAGCCAGACAGTACAAAGTCCATAAGTTATATCGAAACCCCAAATAAGTAATAAAATCTGAAAATTTGCGAAAAACAATCTAAAATTTACGTGTGGCCACCGTCAAGTCCTCCGCTGCGCTGATCCGTCAAGTCTGGGGATTACCTGTACAGATTAAATAGAAAGGGTGAGTTTTTGCAAACTCAATGTGTAATCCCCACAGAAACATGCATACAGATACACATCAGAATACAGTCAGATATAGGCTGGGCCTGAGCCCATTACAGATTCAGTTCGGGCCTTAGCCCAATCAAATACAGTATGCAATAACACAAAATCAGAATCCTACCCACCAGCCTCTACACACCATCTTCGTCCATCCCTACACACCATGTGGGGATTAAATCAACTCACCCATCCCTACACACCATGCTGTACCGAAATGCGACACATAATTAGAAATTTACAGCAGAGCTACCAGATAACAGGCTTAATAGCCCTTTAGATACTTCCTCCAAATAACAATAACCCACCCACGTAATGCAACATACAACAGATGTCATGCTATTATGCAGCTACAGTCTACACATTTAGGTCAGCATACATGCTCAGTTCAGATTTCATACAGACAGTTCACACAATTAGGGGTCTAAGTAATGCTTATCAACCCTACAATAGGTTTACAGTCAACTTGGGTGACCCGTGTAACCTTAAGCAGCTTTTCAGAAACATGGGCTCACATGCCCATGTGGCTTGCCCGTGTGGCCCACATGGCCCAAATTGGCCTTGGCTGTGTGGATCACACTACTTGGCCCAGAATCCCGCACGCCCGTGTGGCCCACACGGCCCAAATCAGTCCAGCTTGTGTGTCGCACACGGCCTGCCTGGCCATCATACAGCAATGTCATTTGCACATAGCCTGCTCGTCGATCACACGCCCGTGTTTCATCACATGGCCTACCACACAGGTGACCACCCGCCTGTGTGGCATCAACAGTAAGCTTTTTTAGCTTTTCACGAACCTCGTTTTCTGTATTTTAGGTACACACCTGGTATCGTTTCAATGGAAAACCACTCCCGAGTCTACCAGAACCTAGAAACACATCAGAATAACACTCAATTTCAGCCTTAATGAAAGATTAAACCACAAACTCGAAGCCAATTTCAACATAAGACAACCACTTACCGCTACTCCAACACTCCAAAAATCAACCACTACCTCGCAGGAGTTAAATGACGCTCTTCTCGATGCACTATTGTCCACAACACAGAGATAACCCCAATGAACGATGGTAACAATGCAAGTTAGCAAGAAAGAGAGCTTCACTTACCCGATTACACGATGGAAACGAAAATGGTAAAACAAAAGTGCAAGAACCGCCAAGAATACAATACCAAAAGTGGGAAAGAAATAAGCGGCAGAATGTAAAGAGAATTTTGAAAAAAAAAAAGGTCAGAACTTGGGAATGGAAACTGAAATTTTTGAAAAAGAAAAAAAAATATGATATTTTCCCCAATCCCTTAATTATCTCTCCATTAACCCACTAACAGCCAACTCCTCAAAATTTCTGATTGACTGAAACTCTCTCGATCAAACAAGCAAAAATAAATTCCCACACTCGTGTAGGGATTCAAACTCCAAACCTCCAACACACCAACACACATCTTAACCACCAGACCAGTAGGCCCATTTGATATGTTTTTACAACCAACCAAACAAAAGCCTATTGATCAAGGTCAAGGCTTTGTTTTAGAAAAATACTAAAATTTTCCCAAGACAAGGCTTGAACTTAGGACCTCTCACACACACCCAGAACATTTAACCACGGAAGCAAATACATAATTATGTCAATTAATTGCAGAAGCAGAATTATAAAATTTGGGGCGTTACAGAAAGACTTGAAAATAAATACATTTAACTTTATTTTTTTATTTAAACATAATTAAATATTAGCTATAATTTTTATTGATCTTTCGAATTTTATATTCCAATTTTTTTTGGGTTTCTGTTAGAAAATATGGACATCACATATATAATAAGGGTAATTACATGTTATTATTTACTATCATGATAGGTTACCCCAAATTAAAAGTGATCTAATTTGGTTGGAATTTTATTTGGCTTTAATTATTAAATAAAGTATAGGTCAAATATGTGTAGATACTCTAGTAAGTGAGTTTTAATCAAATTCTAATTAGAATTTGATTAGAATTAATATGCCAAGGTTATAAATATTAGGGTTTTGGTCCCCAAATTATACACAAAATATCTTTTCTAATATCCTATCATTAGGAAAGAGAGAGTAGATATTCTCTGAATTTCTTGTGTGCTAATTTGGAAGATCAAATTCCTAAGATCCAGAAAACTTTAAGGAATTCATGGATTCAGGTACGCTTCCGCATCTAGTTTTGTTCTTTATTTATTATTGATGATTGTAGTAGCCCATTTCTGCCTGGGCTTTAAAACCAAAAAATGAAAATAATAAATAATAAATGAATATTTATTATTAAACAGTCCATATACAGAGCCCAAAATTTAAGTCTACCCGAAGCCCGATTACAGTCTATTGACTACAAACCCAAGTACACCCAAGCTCGTATGCTACCCAAAATACACAAGGCCCAAGTGGCCCAATCTGTTAACAGGAAGCAGAGAGACCTAGGGTTTTAGAAACCCTAGGCGCCGCAAGCATCCCAAGCGTCATGACCGTTCGTCTCGTGCCGTTCCAGTGGGCTCCATCGACGCCGTGACTTCGGCCTCGTACCACGCCGCGATCAACACGTGAATCGACACCACCGTAATATTCTCGCGAATACCTACAAGACAGAACAAAAGAAACCAACAGAAATGGAGCAGAAAAGGAAACCAAACAGACAAAAAATAATAAGAGATAGCAGCAGATAAACTAAAACCAACAAGGAAAGAAATCAAAGATTTCTTTCCTAAACATGTATAGTCTAAAGGCTATAAAGCCTTTCTTTCGATTTGTAAAAGGTGGGGTTTTTTGAAAAAACACATATACAATAAAAGATCAACATTTTATCAAAGAGACAGAGGTGATATATCTTTACTTTTTTTTTTTCTCTAAATAACATGCAAGTATTATTAAAATAAGTCAAGATAGAGTTTACCGTTGAAATCGAGTTGTGAAATCGAGACTTTTCGAATTCTGGCCGCCGTACATGGCAGCGTTGACGGTGGCGCGTGGGCACGTATATGCCCGATGACCGGAGCTTGGCCTGATGGAGGCCAAAGCCCGGAGGGCCTTTCTTCTCCCCTCTTTCAGAGGATTTTAAAGCTTTTTTTTTTTTTTTTTGAAACAGTTTCTAAAATGAGTTTTGAAACAAAAATTGATTTAAATAGTGCAATGGATACGGTGTCGTTTTGCTTAGTCTAATAAGCAACAAAACGGCACCGTTTAGGCTAGGATCCGCGTGTTGACCCGTGACCAGGGGAGGATCCGCGTGTTTTTGGAAAATGGGCAAATTGCCCGATTGATCCTTCCGTGTTTTTTTTGTATTTTTAATTTAATTTAATTTTATTTCTTAATTTAGCCCTAATATTCTAATTTTGTCTCAAATTGGTCCTCACAGTGGCTTTAAAATTGAATTCGTGGAAACGGTGTCGTTTTGGGATTAGGGCAAATTGCCCAATGAGTCCCTCGATTTTAATACATTTTTCCAAATAGCCTAAATTGTTTTTATTTTTTAAATTAGCCCAAATTTTTAATCGCCTTTAATTTTAGTCCTCTTACACTTATAAATTTATTTATTTTAAATTTTATTATTTATTTAATGTATATTATTATTTTATATTAAAATTATATGTTATATTATTATTAAATATGGGAAATCCATTTATTTTATTATATTATTTTATTATTTTATTTTATGTGGTATATGTATTATTATTTATATTTTATTAATTAAATATTTCTAATATATTTATTATATTTTTTTAATGATAATTATATATAAAAATAATAAAATTATTTTTATTTATGTTATTATATTATTGTATATGTTTCTTATAAATTTTATATACATTTTATATATTTCACTATATTTATATATATATTATATCATTTTTATTATTTATTTTCATACAATTTTATTATTAACTATTTATTAATGTTTCTTATAAATTTTACATACATTTTACTTTATATATTACTTATTTTATTATATTTATATATGAATATTATATATATTATATCATTTTTATATCATTTCATTATGATTTGATTTTATAAATTATTATTACAAATTACATTTTAGAAGTTAGTATGTAATGTTTTTTTGTTTCTATTTTACATATTAATATTTTTATAGATACATTAAGTTATTAAATCATATATTTATAATGTTTTTCTACTTATATATTATTTTAGATTTTTCTTGTACTCATTTATTCTTTTTAAATTGGTATTTAGATTCTACCCTTTATTACATATATACTTTGTTAACTAATTTTAGCTTCCTATTCATATTTATTTAATACTATCTTAACATAATAGTTATTTGTTTTTTATCATTCGTTATTTTCATTTGCATGAAGTATTATTGCATATATGATAAAAAAATTATATTGTTCTATTTATTATCTGTTACATTGTAATTTACATGAAATAATAGTATACGTATATTTGCAGTTTTATATGCATGAGATATGAATGTATATTATGTTAGTTATATCACTATTTATCATTTTATATATATATATTATGTTTGTGTAAAATGATAAAGCATGCATATTGTAGCTAGGTTTATTTAATTTCTTGTAATATGAAAAACATATCATTATTTTCAAAACAAAAGAAATTTCATTTGATTCAAAAGGAATTTCAAAAAGAGGCAATATTTTTGGTATTTAGGAACTCGGGAAGTAGTGCCCTAACATGTTTGGTTTGCGATTTCCGCGTTGTCTAAATATCTAAAATATCCTTCTAAACGAGTTTTACAAATCACAAGATGATTTCAGTTATGAAAGTATAAAGATATCGTGTTCAATCATGCTGGATGTGATGTTTGTATTCTTTTAAAACGAAGGAATCTTGATTCTTTTTAACTCAAAGCATTAGGGTTTTAAGGGAATCTCATTTCTAAATTCTTTCAAACTTCTAACACAAAGGTAAAATTATTCAATTTGGTACCAATTTTGGGCGTTACGAGGGTGCTAATCCTTCCTCATACGTAATCGATTCCCGAACCTATTTTCTCATAATTTCATAGACCAAAACGTTTTATAAAGTGATCTAATCACACTTTAAAATATTAGTGGCGACTCTCGTTTTAAAGGAGGTTTCGACAGCTTGGCGACTCTGCTGGGGACTTATGAGAGTCGAGCCAAGAAATTGATTATTTTATGTTTTAATGTCGGAAGTTTGGAAAATTTAAAATTTGATCCTGTTTTACAAGTGTTTGCTACATATGTTTGTTACCTTATTGCTATGCATTGCATTTGCATGACCATTGTGGTCACACCCTTAAGTAGGAGTGAGAAGCTATGCTTTCGTGAGGTTTTCACCTTCGTATGAGCTAGTGGATTACTTCCGGGATACTGTACCTATGTCTTCGTGAGATTTTCATCTCCATATGGCCATAGGGAAATGTGTCCCCCTAAACTGAACTTGGTCTATATGAGCCTATAATGGGTGAAGACCGAGGAATCTGTTGGCTCAGGTACCTTCGCTTTAGAGCTGAAACTCATATAGTGAACTTTAAATGTTTTCCCTAGAGAAATAATGATAACCTTTAGAAAGCTACCCTTGTAAGTATTTGTTTACCATTTTTTTTATATATGATACTGACCTATTTTTATTTTGCTGTCATTGCATGTCATTTGGCATTTAAAGGTGTCAATTCACGGTTCAATTTCTAGATTAGAAAGTTTTGTAATGAGGAACGAATACCTTAATAAAGTGGAGGACAATGCTTCTGTCTGTACCTGGTCAGAGAAAACCCAGTTAGAGAAAGGAGATAGTGTCATCGAGGGGTATATGTCAGAGTTATGGGACTTCATCCATATTAATTCGACGCAGAATGAGTTTCAGGAGCTGAGGAACATTTGGGCCCAAGGGGATGACAAGGCTAAGCAGCTTTTCTATTAGAATTATGGAGACCTTCCCTATTTGATAGACGTCAAAGTAGATAGACACTTGTTGTGAGCTATGGTACAATTCTGGAACCCTGCTTATAGTTGCTTTACATTTTGTAATGTTGATCTTCTACCTACTTTGGAGAAGTATACAACTTTACTGCGTTGCCCAAGGATTCAGGGTCATAAGGCTTATGTTAGGCCTGCTAGCCTTCCAACTTTTACGAAGAAGTTGGTAATGATTACTGGGATGAGTGAGCAGTGGGCTATAGTTCGTGTGTAGCAAAAGGGTGATAGTAAGCGTATTTCATGGGCCGTTCTGAGGGATTTGATATTGACGCATCCAGATGTGAAGAAAAGGTTCGACGTCCTGGCTTTGAGTATTTACGGCATGGTGATTTTCCCAAAGGCGTTGGGGCATATAGATGAGGCGGTTGCGGATTTATTCGATCGACTTGGTAAACAGAACACACCTGTGCCCGTAATCCTAGCTGAGACGATAAGATTCTTGAGCGCATGTCGAAGAGCTGGTGAAGGAAGGTTCATTGGATGTGCACAGTTGTTGTTGGTTTGGTTTCATAGCCACTTCTGAAAGCTTGATAAGGTTCATTGCCGAGTATTCTTTGAGGGTTATTCTCCCTTAAAGGAAGCAATGGACATGCCTAGGAGAGATGACATTTCAAAAGAGAGGTGGATAGATATTCTTTAGAATATTTGAGAGGAAGATGTTATGTGGAAGGCTCCTTGGTTGGTTCCTAGTGAATTCCTTTACTGATGTGGCAATTTTGATTGGGTCCCCCTGCCAGGAATTTGAGGAGTTGTTGGATATACACCATTGCTTGTTCTAAGGCAATATCGAGCAAGACAGTTCATACCGGCTACAAAGGGTTTAGCTCAGAGTGATTTCTCTTATAAAGGAGATCACTACAAGAAAAGGATGCGAGAGATTTCTGAGGCTTCGAAGAAGCCCTTCTGTATGAAGATTCTGACTGAAGGCTCGACGTCAACCCTTGAGTATAAAAGGTGGTTTAGTAGGAAAGCCAATAATAATGTCCCTAGGCCAATTTTGGGGGGTGGCTCTATCATTAGAGGAGAGCTTACGAGTGATTCCATTAGAGTTGGAATTTATGAAGCAAGAGTTCGAAAGAAAGAATTCAGAGCTTGAAAAGAGGATGGAGAAGCTCAAAGAGGAAAAAATGTGTTTGAGTCTCGATGTCGATGTTCAAAAGATGGAAGTCGAGAAGGTTAAAAAGGAAAAGAGAAAGATCGAGATGATTTAAAGACGCACTACAAGAAAGCCCAGGTAACGTTGAAAAGGGTTGGATTAGGGAGATCTTCAGAGCAGTGGCAACATGAGTTTCAAGAGGAAAGAGCCAAAGCCGAGTATTGGGAGAAAAAGTTCCAAGAGATGCAGTCACGTAATCAGGCCCTAGAAAATGAAAATCAAGGATTAAAGGTTAAGGTGACAGAGCTTGGACGATCTTTTCATTATTATCGAAGTCGTAATTCCGCAGCTAAGTTAAAAGCAAGTCTAAACAAGATCGATGAGATGAAGCACAATATTGGAGGGTTGAAAACAACACTACAGGACTGTGAGTTACGGATTGAACAGCTCGAGGCAAGAGAAGAATAGTGGAAAGGAGAATTTCACCATCTTCGGGATCGAGTGAGAGATAGAGATCATGTCATGGAAGAGGCCCTAGTTCAGATTCGAGAGGTTGCTGAACACTTGCAGGATTTGGTAATACAAGCTAGAATGCTGAGTATAATGTATGAGTCATCGTCGGACAGAGGACGAGAGTTAGCATTATTATTGGATAGGGTTAAGACTCTAGGCTTACGGGCAAAAGTGTATTTGTAGTCTGTTTTATGAAAATATTTTTGTTCCTTAAATAATGTTTTCTAAAATGAAATTGAATCAGAATCGACATCCTTTTTGCATTCATGCATTTGCATCTCATCACATCATATGCATTCAAGTTTATAGAAAGATCCTAATTAGTTAAATTATTAGGGAAAAAGAGAGTAAGAGAAAGAAAATCTGGAAGTAACACATCCTTAGGGTACACGCACTAAGTCAAAGAATATGGACCAAAGATTTGAACAGCTACAGAAGGACATGCAGGACCAATTGCAGGAGCAATTGGCAAAAATGCAAAATGATATGAGTGAGCAAATGTTGGAGGCTCAAAGGAACATGATGGCTGAGATGGCTCAACTACTGAGAGCCACTAATAAGGGAAAGATTCCCATGGCAACCACTGAAGAGGAGAACGAGGGTCATCCTCCTGGTTTCACTCCACTTCACATACAAACCTAACCTGAGGCATATCCCCGAGGGCCGTCTGTCACAATAAGACCTCAACAGGGTCAAGTCAATGCTGGGATCCCCATAAATTTCCCAACTGGTTCAGGATTCAATTTGGGTGACAATCCTGCAAATCCTGTCATTCTTGACTTAGACATGGCTAAAAAAGATGATTTAAGGACTGAGGCTGCAAGATAGTTGGAAGAATGCTGCAAATGGTTAGAGGAAAAATTCAAGGCTTTAGAGAATGTTGATGGACATCATAGAGTTGATGCCAAAGATCTAAGCTTGGTCCCAGACTTGGTGCTTCCTCACAAATTCAAGATGCGAGAATTTCAGAAGTACAATGGGACTACTTGCCCAGAAGCCCACATTACGATGTTCTGCAGGAGAATAATTGGGTATGTGAATAATGATCAACTGTTGATCCACTGTTTCCAAGAAAGTTTAATTAGAGCAGCAGCCAAGTGGTACAATCAACTGAGCCGACCCAGAATAAGTTCATGGAGGGATCTAGCACAAGCCTTCATGCAGCAGTACAATTATGTGACTGACATGACTCCAGACAGGATCACGCTGCAAAACATAGAGAAAAAGTCTAATGAAAATTTTAGGCAATATGCACAGAGATAAAGAGAGGTGGCGATGTAAGTTCAACCACCGTTGTTGGAGAAAGAGATTACCATGTTGTTTATCAATACTTTAAAGGCTTCATTCATCACTCACATGATTAGAAGTACTACTAAAAGTTTTACGGATATAGTCATGGTGGGAGAGATGATCGAGAATGCCATAAGATGTGGGAAAATCGAGGAGGAAGCAACCAAAAGATCAGCCCCAAGGAGAAAGGATGGTGAAGTGAATAACATAAGCACCTACAACACGAGGGTAATCACAGTTGGTCAAACTAAAATAGCTGCTATTGAGCAACAAAGTTCTCAAAAGAAAGAGTCGGGTATAAGGCAGGATTCTGAAAAGATGAAATTCACACCCATCCCCGTAATGTATTGTGAGCTTTATCAAAGCTTATACGATGCACATGCTATTTCTCCTTTTCACCTGAAACCATTGCAGCCCCCATATCCCAAATGGTATGATGCAAACGCTAGATGCGAATACCATGCTGGAATACCGAGGTATTCAATCGAAAATTGTACTAATTTTAAGAAGGCCGTAGAGAAGCTTATTAAGGTGGGGGTAGTAAAGTTCGACAATACCCCTAATACGAAAAACTCATTGCCAAATCATGGCGACCAAGGAGTGAATGCCATTTGTGAAGCCAGTGAGAGGAGAATGAAGGAAGACGTTGCTGAGGTGAGGATGCCTATGAAGGTAATTTGGGAAGAAATAGTGAAAAGAGATATGATAATCTCTAAAGAGGGAAATAAAGGAGCAGGGGACTATTGTGAGTTCCATACTGAAGAGGGGCACAAGATCCAGGAATGCGACGAGTTTAAGGCTTTGGTGCAAGGCTTTATAGACAATAAAGAGCTACAAATTTTTGAAGATAGCTCTTGTGTAAAACAAGTATGTGCACTGGAGGATGAATAGAAAGGAACTAGCTGACCAAGGATTATTATTTCCTTGCTGGGGAATAATGAAGTGGGAACACAAACGGTGCCTAAGGTCATTATTCATAAGCCTACGCCTTTCCCTTATAAGGATAGCAAGAGGGTACCATGGAGTTATAACTGCAGTGTGACAGTACCAGAGGAGGAGAGTATAGCCAGTACATCAAAGGATGTACAAGTTGAAGGTTCCCATACACAGAGTGGGAAGCAGTATGATGCGGTGAACGTTAGAGAGGAGCCTATAAAAACAAAGAATGTTAGTTCAAAAAAGGAGAAAGAGGCTGAAATGCCTGTCAATGAGCCAGTAAAGGAAGAGAAGGCTAAAGAATTTCTAAAGTTCCTTAAGCATAGCGAGTATAGCGTGGTTGAGCAGTTGCGTAGGCAGCCGGCTCGCATATCAGTATTGGCCCTACTTTTGAGTTTTGCGGTGCACCGGAATGCATTGATGAAGGTGCTCAACGAAAATTATGTCACCCATGACATATCTGTTAACAAGCTGGACCGATTGGTGAATAACATAAGTGCGGATAATTTCATCTACTTTAATGATGATGAAATCCCACCAGGGGGCAAGGGGTCAACTAAGGCTTTGCACATCACCACTCGATGCAAGGGGTACACACTCCCAATGGTGCTCGTTGATAATGGATTGGCTTTGAATGTTCTACCGTTGTCTACATTGAACAGATTACCTATTGGCAATTTTCAAATGAAGACATGTCAAAATGTGGTAAGAGCCTTTGACGGTATAGAAAGGAAGGTGATGGGAAGGATCGACATCCCTTTGGAAATTGGGTCGAATATATACAAAGTAGACTTCTTGGTGATGGATATCAAGCCTTCCTACAATTGCTTATTAGGCAGGCCATGGATACACTTAGCAGGAGCGGTGCCCTCGTCGTTACACCAGAAATTAAAGTTAGTGACGGATGGACTGTTAGTAACCATCAATACAGAGGAGGACATTATAGCCACAGTCACTAGCAAGGCCCCTTATGCTGAGACAAACAAAGAGTCTATTGAGTGTTCCTTTCGCTCTTTAGAATTTGTGAATGCAACCTTCATTTCAGAAGGGAGTGAGTTACCGGTACCGAAGATAGCAAGAGCTACGAGGATGGCTCTACAAATGATGGTGGGAAAAGGAGCCTTACCAGGAAGAGGGTTAGGAAAATACCTGCAAGAAGGGGCTCAAATCCCAGAATTGAAAAAGAAGAGAGATCGCTTTGGTCTGGGCTTCAAGCCAGATTATAAGCAAAGGAGGAAAGAAGTTGAGAAGCTCCAAGAGGGAAGAAGGGTACGCCTTAATAGAAGAGAAGTGGAGTGGGAGCCAATGACATTCCCCTAATATCCTAAACCTTCATATCGAGAGGGTTACTCATAGAAGAAAGTCATCAGATCAATATTATATAAGATGAAGAATCAAAACAATGAAACCTTGAGGGCATTCGCCTTTACAAACCGAGAAGCTCTTTGAACAATTGGACTACGGAGGAACTTCCTGTAGTCTTTAGGAATTTTTTAGAATCCCTAGATATCAATGACATGAGTACTGATATTACAAATCCTGATTTCTCTCGTGAGCAAGACATGTGTTTAGAGGAATCTCAGGATTTTGAAGATGTCCAAGATTGTGAGGTGTCTCTAGATCTGTTGAGGATGGTAAAACAGGAGGAGAAACAAATCAGGCCCCATGAGAAAGAGGCAATAGAGAATGTAGTCCTAGAGGAAGGAAAGGAGGTGAAAATTGGCACGCATATTGCCGAGAACACAAGTCAAGGATTGATTGAGTTGCTACGTAAGTTTAAAGATATCTTTGCATGGTCCTATCAAGATATGCCAGGGTTAAATACTGACATTGTGGTGCATCGTCTTCCAATAAGACAGGATTGTAAGCCAGTCTAACAGAAGCTGCGAAGAATAAGGCCAGATATCATATTGAAAATAAAGGACGAAGTCAAGAAGCAGTTCGATGCAGGATTCTTACAAGAGGTGAAGTACTCTGAACGGGTAGCTAACATCATACCAGTCCCTAATAAGGATAGGAAAGTACGAATGTGCATTGATTACAGAGATCTGAACAAAGCTAGCCCAAAGATAATTTCCCTTTGCCACACATAGACACTTTGGTAGAGAATACAGTGGGATATTTGTTGTTCTCCTTCATGGATGGTTTCTCGGGGTACAATCAGATAAAGATGCATCCTGAAGACATGGATAAAACCACCTTCATAACATTTTGGGGTACCTTCTGTTACAAAGTGATGCCTTTTGGGTTGAAGAATACAGGGGCACCATACCAAAGAGCTATGGTGACCTTATTTCACGATATGATGCACAAGGAAATTGAGGTGTATGTTGATGATATGATTGTCAAATCTTAAACGGAGGAGGAACATATTAAATTTTTAAGGAAACTATTCCTGAGATTAAGGAAGTTTCAGTTAAAACTTAATCCGACCAAGTGTACTTTCGGAGCTAGGTCAGGGAAATTATTAGGCTTTGTGGCTAGCAAAAAGGGAATATAAGTTGACTCAGACAAAGTTAGAGCCATACGAGAATTGCCTCCACCACGTACTCAGAAGGAAGTTCGGGGTTTTCTTGAAAGGTTGAATTATATTGCTCGATTTATTTCACAATTAACTGAGAAATGTGACCCTATATTTCGCCTCCTTAGAAAACACAACCAAGGTACTTGGAATGAGCAATGCCAGAACGCCTTTGATAAAGTCAAACAATACTTCTTAAATGCTCCAGTACTATCTCCACCTAGTCCAGATAAACCATTATTTCTGTACTTATCAGTGTTTAGTAATTCCATGGGATGTGTGCTTGGTCAACATGATGAGTCAGGAAGAAAAGAGAAGGCGATATATTACCTCAGTAAGAAATTTACAAAGTGTGAGATGAGATATTCGCCAATAGAGAAATTGTGTTGTGCTTTAATTTAGACGACTCGAAGGTTAAGACAGTACATGCTATATCATACCACTTGCCTTATTTCAAAACTTGATCCCTTGAAGTATATGATGGAGTCAACAGCATTGAATGGGAGAATGGCGAGATGGAAAATTCTGCTTTCAGAGTTTGACATAGTCTATGTGAGCCAGAAGGCTATAAAAGGAAGTGCGATAGCGAAATTTTTGGCTAGTAGAGCTCTAGAAGACTATGAGCCATTGAATTTTGATTTCCCAAATAAGGAGTTGATGTGTGTAGCAACTACAGAGGATTATATTTGGAAGTTGAGTTTTGATGGGGCATCTAATGCAGTGGGAAATGGAATTTGGGCAGTCCTGGTATCCCCAAATGGCGATTATTATCCATTCACATGTAAATTGGATTTTGATTGCACAAACAATATGGCCGAGTATGAAACATGCATCATGGGACTCCAAGCGGCTATAGAGTGAGGAATAAGAACCATGGAAGTATATAGAGACTCTGCATTGGTGATTTACAAGCTTAGAGGTGAATAGGAGACAAGGGATCCTAAATTGATCAATTATCGTAAGGTAGTTTTCGGGTTACTTGAGGAGTTCGATGACATCACTTTCAATTATATCCCGCCGGAGAAAACCAGATGGCAGATGCTCTAGCGACCTTGGCTTCAATGATTAGAGCGAATAAAGAGGAGGAGATGAGACCAATTCAGATGAGTATCTTTGAGGCTCCAACTTGTTGTTTTAACATTGAGGAAGAAGAAAAGGATGATAATCCTTGGTATCAAGATATATTGAGATATGTGAGAGATCGTAAATACCCAGAACGGGCAACTGAAAATGACAAGCGAACTTTAAGGAGATTAGCTTGTGATTACGTTTTGGATGGGGACATCTTGTACAAAAGAAGAAAGGACCAAGTACTGTTGAGATGTGTTGAGGCCGTGGAGGCTAAGTTAATCTTGAAAGAAGTTCACGAAGGTGTTTGCGGGACCAAGCTAATGGTTTCACGATGGCTAGACAAATCATGAGGTTTGGATATTAATGGTCTACTATGGAAAGGGATTGTATCAACTACGCCAAGAAATGCCATAAATGTCAGATCTTTGTAGATAAGATTCATGTACCACCTTTACCTCTACATGTTATGACTTCTCCATGGCCCTTTTCCATGTGGGGCATGGATGTTATTGGGCCAATATCACCAAAAGCTTCAAATGGGCATCGTTTTATTTTTGTGATCATTGATTACTTCACGAAGTGGGTAGAGGCTCCTTCTTATGCAAATGTTACTAAGTCAGCTGTAAGTCGATTCTTGAAGAAAGAGATCATTTGTCGGTATGAGATGCCTGAGAGGATCATATCAGACAATACATTAAACTTGAACAACAAAACGATAGAAGAAGTTTGTAGTCAGTTCAAGATTAAGCATCATAATTCATCTCCATATCACCCAAAGATGAATGGGGCAGTGGAAGCTGCTAATAAAAACATCAAGAAGATAGTGGGGAAAATGACTGAAACTTACAGAGATTAGCATGAGAAGTTACCGTTTGCACTCTTAGCCTATAGAACGTCTGTCAGAACCTCTACTGGGGCAACTCCTTTCTCGCTGGTTTATGGAATGGAGGCAGTATTACCCATTGAAGTTGAAATACCTTCTCTTTGAATTTTTTCAGAGATAAAACTAGATGAGGCGGAGTGGATTCAATCGCAGTATGACCAATTAAACTTGATTGAAGAGAAGAGGCTAAAAGCTATTCGCCATGGTCAGATGTATCAGAAGCGAATGATGCGAGTTTATGATAAGAAAGTTCGTCCAAGAGAATTCCACGAAGAGGACCTTGTATTGGAAAAGCTTCTCCCCATTAAGAAGGACTTTAGAGGAAAATGGATGCCGAATTTGGAGGAGCATTATGTCGTGAAGAAGGCTTTCTCTGGAGACGCATTGATTTTGACAGAAATGGATAGGAAGAGTGTGAATTCAGACTCAGTAAAAAGTACTTTGTCTAAAGGAGAGGAGAATCCAAGTTGAAAACCCGGCAAAGGGTACCTTGAGATTTCAAAAAAAAAAAAAATTAGAGAGGTCAAGGTGAAAACCCGCAAAGGGCGTCTTGTGACCAAAGGGGTTTTGAGTTGAAAACCCGAAAGGGCAGCTCAAATTTTGAAGGGTATACAGTAATCTTGTTATATCTGATTCAAGAAAGAGCGAAGCGCGTTGCATATCGGGGCATCAACAAAGTACTTTGATTTTTAAACACATGTTGAACTCAAGAAAGACTTCATGCAGCTGGTGTATAGACGCTCAAGCGGCAATATCTAGAGTTATGTTCTTCAAGGGACAATGAAGATTGATGCACCTTAATCCCCTAAGCAGTAGGGTAACAGGCTAAAGCATAGCAGATCTAACTTTCAGATGTTTTCACATCGAAGTAGATCCAAGATGATTTGGCATCCTTGCATTTACAAGGAGCAAATCGAAGATAACAGATTTGGCATCTCTGTATTGCCAGAGAGCATATCAAAGATGACAGATTTGGCATCTCTGTATTGTCAGAGAGCAGATCGAAGAAAGAAGATTTGGCGTCTCTGTATTGTCAGAGAGCAGATCGAAGATGACGGATTTGGCATCTCTGTATTGTCAGAGAGCAGATCGAAGAAAGTAGATTTGGCGTCTCTATATTGTCAGAGAGCAGATCGAAGATGACAGATTTGGCGTCTCTGTATTATCAGAGAGCAGATCGAAGATGACAGATTTGGCATCTCTGTATTGTTAGAGAGCAGATCAAAGATGACAGATTTGGAGTCTCTGTATTGTCAGAGAGCAGAGCAAAGATGACGAATGTGGCGTCTCTGTATTGTCAGAGAGTAGATCGAAGATGACAGATTTGGCATCTCTGTTTTGTTAGAGAGCAGATTGAAGAAAGCAGATTTGACGTTTCTATATTGTCAGAAAGTAGATCAAAGGTCTCAACATGGCGTCCCTGAGATGGTAGGGAGCAAGTGAAAGATAGCAAATATTGCCTTTCTAAAGTTACAGTGAAAGCAAATTGAAGCTATCATATTTATGGTCCAATACTTCTGAAGTCGCAAACAGGATGAAGACCATTTGAAGAAAGATCTCAAGACTGGGCCAGACCGGGAAAAATGGGTCCTTTTATAGTCTTTACTCTATTATCGTTACACGACAATGAGCAAAAAAGGGCAGCTGTAGTAGCCCATTTCTGCCCAGGCTTTAAAACAAAAAAATGAAAATAAAAAATAATAAATGAATATTTATTATTAAACAGTCCATATACAGAGCCCAAAATTTAAATCTACCCGAAGCCCGATTACAGTCTATTGACCCAAGACCCAAGTACACCCAAGCCTGTATGCTACCCAAAATACATAAGGCCCAAGTGGCCCAATCTATTGACAGGAAGCAGAGAGACCTAGGGTTTTAGAAACCCTAGGCGCCGCAAGCATCCTAAGCGTCGTGACCGTTCGTCTCGTGCCATTCCAGTGGGCTCCATCGACACCGTGACTTTGGCCTTATACCACGCCGCGATCAACGCGTGAATCGACACCACCGTGATATTCTCGCGAATACCTGCAAGACAAAACAAAAGAAACCAACAGAAACGGAGCAGAAAAGGAAACCAAACAGACAAAAAATAATAAGAGATAGAAGCAGATAAACTGAAACCAACAAGGAAAGACATCAAAGATTTCTTTCCTAAACATGTATAGTCTAAAGGCTATAAAGCCTTTCTTTCGATTTGTAAAAGGTGGGGTTTTTTTTTGAAAAAACACATATACAATAAAAGATCAACATTTTATCAAAGAGATAGAGGTGATATATCTTTACTTTTATTTTTTTTCTCTAAATGACATGCAAGTATTATTAAAATAAGTCAAGATAGAGTTTACCGTTGAAATCGCGTCGTGAAATCGAGACCTTCCGAATTCTGGCCGCCGTACATGGCGGCGTTGACGGTGGCGCGTGGGCGAGTATATGCCCGATGACCGGAGCTTGGCCTGACGGAGGCCAGAGCCCGGAGGGCCTTTCCTCTCCCTCTTTCAGAGGATTTTAAAGCTTTTTTTTTGAAACGGTTTGTAAAATGAGTTTTGAAACAAAAATTGATTTAAATAGTGCAATGGATACGGTGTCGTTTTGCTTAGTCTAATAAGCACCAAAACGGCACCGTTTAGGCTAGGATCCGCGTGTTGACCCGTGACCCTGGGAGGATTCGCGTGTTTTTCGAAAATGGGCAAATTGCCAGATTGATCCTTCCGTGTTTTTTTTGTATTTTTAATTTAATTTAATTTTGTTTCTTAATTTAGCCCTAATATTCTAATTTTGTCTCAAATTGGTCCTCACAGTGGCTTTAAAATTGAATTCGTGGAAACAGTGTCGTTTTGGGATTAGGGCAAATTGCCCAATGAGTCCCTCGGTTTTAATACATTTTCCAAATAGGCCTAAATCGTTTTTATTTTTTAAATTAGCCCAAAATTTTTAATTGCCTTTAATTTTAGTCCTCTTACACTTATAAATTTATTTATTTTAAATTTTATTATTTATTTAATGTATATTATTATTTTATATTAAAATTATATGTTATATTATTATTAAATATGGGAAATCCATTTATTTTATTATATTTTATTATTATTTTATTTTATGTGGTATATGTATTATTATTTATATTTTATTAATTAAATATTTCTAATGTATGTATTATATTTTTTTAATGATAATTATATATAAAAATAATAAAATTATTTTCATTTATGTTATTATATTATTATATATGTTTCTTATAAATTTTATATACATTTTATATATTTCACTATATTTATATATATTATATCATTTTTATTATTTATTTTCATACAATTTTATTATTAACTATTTATTAATGTTTCTTATAAATTTTACATACATTTTACTTTATATATTACTTATTTTATTATATTTATATATGAATATTATATATATTATATCATTTTTATATCATTTCATTATGATTTGATTTTATAAATTATTATTACAAATTACATTTTAGAAGTTAGTATGTAATGTTTTTTTGTTTCTATTTGACATATTAATATTTTTATAGATACATTATGTTACTAAATCATATATTTATAATGTTTTTCTACTTATATATTATTTTAGATTTTTCTTGTACTCATTTATTCTTTTTAAATTGGTATTTAGATTTTACCCTTTATTACATATATACTTTGTTAACTAATTTTAGCATCCTATTCATATTTATTTAATACTATCTTAACATAATAGTTATTTGTTTTTTATCATTCGTTATCTTCATTTGCATGAAGTATTATTGCATATATGATAAAAAAATTATATTGTTCTATTTATTATCCTTTACATTGTAATTTACATGAAATGATAGTATACGTATATTTGCAGTTTTATATGCATGAGATATGAATGTATATTATGTTAGTTATATCACTATTTATTATTTTTTATATATATTATGTTTGTGTAAAATGATAAAGCATGCATATTGTAGCTACGTTTATTTAATTTCTTGTAATATGAAAAATATATCATTATTTTCAAAACAAAAGAAATTTCATTTGATTCAAAAGGAATTTCAAAAAGAGGCAATATTTTTTGTATTTAGGAACTCGGGAAGTAGTGCCCTAACATGCTGGGTTGCGATTTCCTGTTTGTCTAAATATCTAAAATATCCTTCTAAACGAGTTTTACAAATCACAAGATGATTTCAGTTATGAAAGTATAAAGATATCATGTCCAATCATGCTGGATGTGATGTTTGTATTCTTTTAAAACGAAAGAATCTTGATTCTTTTTAACTCAAAGTATTACGGTTTTAAGGGAATCTCATTTCTAAATTCTTTCAAACTTCTGACACAATGGTAAAATTATTCAATTTGGTACCAATTTTGGGCGTTACGAGGGTGCTAATCCTTCCTTGTACGTAACCGATTCCCGAACCTATTTTCTCATAATTTCGTAGACCAAAACGTTTTATAAAGTGATCCAATCACACTTTAAAAGATTGGTGGCAACTCCTGTTTTCGTTTTTAAAAACCCGTTTTAAAAGAGGTTTTGACAATGATTTGACATGATAGATCCTAGTTTATTCAGTGTTATTTTAGATTTATTTTATAAATCTAACAAGTGGCATCCGAGCCTTGTCATGTTGAATCATTAAGAACGAATTGATTCTCTATTATTTTTTTTGATTGATTTATTTTTCAGATTTTATGAATTTAATATTTCAATTATAAACATTAAATATTTTAAATTTGTATTAAATATTTATAGGTTTGAAATAGAAATTGGGCAAGTGATGATGTTTATGAGGATTTATGTTGAAATTTTAGGGTTTAAATTTTTTTTTATGAATTTGGTTTTTGAGGAAATTGTTGTGTACATCAAATTATAGTTTATTTATATTTTTAGGTTAAAATTTTGTTAAAAGTTGATGTTGATGTTTGTTTTTCATTACGAAACCATATACATTGATTTTTCTTTAACTAATTATGCATCTATTTAAAAAATTTATATATAGAAATTGATATATGTTTCGTTTATATTTATAAATATATAATATATGCATGCTTTGATTGGTTTAATGCATGTTATTTTGGAAAATTATATAAATATATATGATTATCTTTTAATTTGATTGAAAGATGAAATTAAGGTAAATATTTTGAAATAAATAAATTCAAATTTTGGCTTTTAATTAAGGATGTCTAATATTTTAAATAAATTAGTTGAAACAAAATGCCGCCAAAGTGACCTCCTTTGTGTAGGTTAGTTTATTTGAAATATTAAGATGATTATGTGTTTTTGTGATTCATACGGTTTATTGATTGACCCAAAGGTAAATTAATATTTGGCAAAATTTCAACGACATCTGTGGTAATAAATGTGTGTCAATGTTTGATTGCTACAACAAGAGTACCGCTTACTGTTAATATTACTGTCCAAAAACTTGATATTAATGTTGTGTTTGGTATCTTGACATGGGATTAGTCATTATCTTGATATGGGATTAGTCATTATCTTGAATTTATTGTTTACTTATGAATATTGATTTAAGCTTGTTTTTGTTCTATATTCAGCTAATTCATCTTCTGCTACCACAATATCTGTTAATATAAATTCTATACCCATGCTTAATGGGACTAATTTTAAGGAATGTAAAAGGCACTTACTTAAAGTGCTTGGTTGTATGGATATAGACCTTACACTAAGGGAAGAACAACCTGCACCTCTCACTGCGAAAAGCACCCTTGATGTTAAGAGGGATATTGAAAGGTTGGATCGCTTAAATCGCATGAGTCTAATGATCATGAAACGCAGCATTCCAGAAGCCTTTAGGGGCGTAGAATCTAAAGAGTTTACTTAGGCCAAGTGTTTCCTTGATGAAATTGAGAAATGTTTTGCTAAAAATGATAAGATTTACATGACGTCATTTCTGACTTCTTTGATGTCTATGAAGTATAAGGGTCAAGGAAATGTAAGTGAGTACATTATGGAGATGTTCCATACTACTTCAAGACTTAAGGCACTTAAGATCGAGCTTTCTGAGGGATTGATTGTTCTTATGGTTTTGGCATCGCTTCCTGCACAGTTTAATCAATTTAAAATTAGTTATAACTGTCAAAAGGAGAAATGGACCCTAAATGAGCTCATTTCTTGTGCAAGAGGAAGAAAGGTTAAAGTGTGATAAGTCTGAAAGTGCTCATTTGGCCAATGCCCCTAAAGACAAGGGCAAGAAAAGAAAATATCAGAATAAAGCTGCTAAAGGTCTAGCACAAAAGAAACAACAACAAGCTATAGAGAGTTGTTTCTTTTGTAACAAGTCTGGACACGTAAAGAACGATTGTACCAAATATCATGCTTGGTGTGCAAAGAAAGGTATAATTCTTAATTTGGTCTGTTCTGAGATTAATTTAGCTTCAGTACCTAGAAACACGTGGTGGATAGATTCTGATACTACTACTCACATTAGTTTTTCTATGCAGGGTTGCCTGAGTTACCGAAAGCCAAGTGATGGTGAAAGACACATCTTTATGGGCGATGGAAAATCAGTAGAAGTGGAAGCGATTAGGAATTTTAGGTTGTTATTAGGAACTGGTTTTTATTTGGATTTAAAAGACACTTTTATTGTACCGTCATTTAGACGGAATTTAGTTTATGTTTCTTCGTTTGGACAAATTTGGATATTATTGTTCATTCAGAAACAATCAATTTAATTTTTCTTTAAATTCAAATGTTATTGGAACTGGTTATTTAAATACTTATGACAACCTTTATTTGCTAGAAATAGTTGCATCCTATAATGAAACGTTGCATGTGGAATCACGTGTTATTAAACACAAATTAAATAAGGAAAATTTAGTGTAATGCCCCGAAATTGTGCCTAGAAGTATTGGGCTTTGAGCATGGGAGCGGTTAGGAGACTGTTCATAAAATATTTAGTTAAGCAAGAAAGTGACACAAATTTCATGTTTTCTTTATTGGCTAAGTGGTTTGGGTGTGTTTGGGAGTGTTTGAGAAGCCTGGGATCAAGTTTGGGTTTTTGCAAAAATTTTAGTTTTTCCCTTAAGTGAACCTTGGCTTTAGCTTGTAGGCCTTATAAATATTTGTAGGTAAAATGTGTCACAAGAGAGCATGTGGTCTAGTGGCAAGGTTGCATGTTGCTTCTGCTGGGGGACTTAAGTTCGAGTCCTGGGTTGCGCAATGGAGTAATTATTTTGCTGTTGAGCGGTGTAGGTGGTGGGGTTGGACTGAGACTCTGTGGTTGAATTGGTCATGAGAGTTTGAATAGAGCTTGAATGGGATGTTGGAGTAATTTGTGGAGAGAATCATGGAGCGATATTAGGAGAAAATCAAGGAATTTGGGTTAGGGAGAAGAGTTGTGTCATATAGGAGCTTTGGGTACTCATACATTCGGCTATCAGGGGTTCTTTTCTGCGTTTTGCGTAGCCGTTTTTTTGCTGGGGACCTTGGCTTCGATTTTTCCCTGCTTGGGTTTTTTTCTCTCCAAATCCGAAGTTAGCTTTTTGTTTTAAGGTGTTTTTATTGTGAGGTTGTTTCGTTTTTACACTCTTCTTTGCTCTGATTGGCCGAATCTCTGCATTTTTCCTTCTCTTACAATACTGGCCGAATACATCCCTCAAGCACTATCGAGATTGCTCCACTTCTGTTCTCTATTTTCTTCCTTTTTCCCCTTCTTGTTATTTCCACTACATCTTGGCCGATCTTTCTAGGTTGCTCTCTCTCCCTCCTCGCGATTCTATTCTTTCATTTTGGTTTTTCTTCAATAGCCGATTGTCCCCCTGTCTTTCTCTATTTTCTTCAGTTTTCTCTGTTATTGGGTACTCTTGGTCGATTATTATTGAGCCTTATAGAGAGGGTTGATTAACTCAACTTCTACAAGAGTTCTTGACAAAAGGTATGTGTTGTATTTTCTTCTGTTAGTTCAGCCTGTTTTCCTCATTTTGTTTCTTAAAAGCCGAATAGCCCCTTTCTCCTTGTACTTTGATGACCGATTGTTGGTTTCTTATGTGGATCATTGGGTTTTTAGGTTCTCGCGGAAAGTGGTGGAGTGCAAGTATTTTGGAGGTGATCAAGCCTTTTTCCTTACTATTCTATTAAGGTAATACGATACCTTGTTTTGGAGTTGATGATCATAGGTTTAAGCCACACCTATGAGCGGTCCTGTTTAATAAGATCTATGGTTCATGCAGTTATCCGGCGAGTAGCGTGTGATCGTTTTAGTCATCGATCTATGTGTATTTAGCCACACTACTTTCGGTCAATGTTGGGCACTTGAGGAACTTGGAACGATTGCATAAACAAGTGTGTAACCGCACCTTTCCTTATTGTGAATCGGCAAAAGCCGAAAAGCTGAACTGTTGAAACTTCGGCATTTGAGGCCTTACGAGCATGCGTTCGCTCGTGAGGTAAACTGAGCCTACAAATTATGGGTGATAGACTGTAAAGGCCACCACGAGCGTTTCTGTGGATTTGGGCCGTTATGGGCCATGTTGGGCCGTGTGGGCCCAATGGGCTTATGGGCCCCACACTGATTAAATCCACGGTAAGTGTTAAATATTGGACTGGGCTATGTAGGTCACATAGTCGTAACTGAATTTGGGCTAAATGGGCCACACGATCATGTGGGCCCACTTGGCCGAGTAATGGGCCTTGGGCCCATTTACACCGTTATGATCATTTAGGTTATCCGTATCACTCGAGGCAACTGTAGACCTTTGGAGAGGTCGTTATTGAGTTGAAACCCTAAAATAGGTAAAACGACTGTAATACCCTTGTATGGTAAAATGATGACTATGCCTTTATGTTCCGTATGACTGATGTGCTTATGATTTACATATATGATTGTACTGAGTATGACTTTGCATACACGTAATATTTATGACATGACATACTGCATGGGGTTGGCATTTTGATATGGAGGAAGTATCATTCATCGTGGCTATGCCACAATTCATCGATCTTCGGTGGTGCCACAATTATCGCTTTCTAGCGACTATCTTTTGCATTATTATTACTGGCAACTTTGCTGCGATATCGGTGTGTTGGCTGGGTGGGTCGATTTATATCCCCACATGGTGTGTTGGTTGGTACGGGTGATGTGTTGGCTGGATTTGGGTGGGATGCATAATTACATTACATTGTCTCGATCTTCAGATTGGGCTTAAGCCCACATCATTATTCTTGTAGAGGCTAAGGCCCAGCATCAGATCGATCTTCGAATAGGGCTTAGGCCCGCATCATTACTACATGCACTATTTATTGTTTGATTGATAACAGGCTACATATTGAGTTTTCGTAAACTCACCCTTTCTTTTTAACTGTACAGGTAATCCCTAGCCTTAGACGATTTGGTGCTGCGAGGGACTTGAAGGTGGCCGCACGACTACTGTGTTCCTGCATTTGACTTTATTTAATTTAAATTTTACTTTTGGGTTTTTAATTTTGTAATAAGGCCGTTTATGGGTTTTAATTTTTAATTGGGCTTTGGACTATTTATTTTTAAACTGCTAGTTTAGGTAAAGACAAGTTATTAAAACAATTACTGCTTTCTAAAACACGCATTTTAAACTTTATCGACTTAAAAAGCTTCCACGTTTTTAAATCAATTTAATATAACACTGATGGTTACTAGGGTAAACATTTTGACGAGAACTTTTGTTAAATAATAATAAAAGGATTTAAATTCAATAACAGATTTTTACCGAAAAGATTAATTTTCAAAAAACACTTCAATGTGACACGCTAGATTCGGCCATAACGTATAAGTCGGGTTTGGGGTGTTACATTTAGCATCATTATGGCATAGGCGCTTAGGTTATATATCAAAAGTTAGAGTTGAATGCCTTGTGTCTGATGGCATTTTAGAGTCCCTTGACTTCACAGACTTTGTTGTCTGTGTCGATTGCATTAAGGGAAAACAGACCAAAACCAAAAGATTGGGTGCCAACAGATCTTCAGACGTCTTAGAATTAATTCATACAGATATTTGTGGGTCATTCCCTATGGCATCCTGGAATGGTCAACAATATTTCATATCATTCATAGACGATTACTCACGTTATGGGTATCTATATCTCATTCATGAGAAATCTCAGTTTTTGGACATGTTCAAAGCTTATAAAGCTGAAGTTGAGAATCAACTCAACAAAAGGATTAAAAATGTCAGATCTGATCGTGGTGGTAAGTACTATGGTAGATATGATGGCTCAGGTGAACAATGTCTGGTACCATTTGCAAAATTCCTAAGGGAATGCGGTATTGTCCCACAGTACACCATGCCAGGATCACCTAGTATGAATGGTGCAGCTGAAAGATGAAATAGAACTCTTAAGGGTATGGTAAGGAGCATGATTGCTCATTCTACCTTACCTGAGTCCCTTTGGGGAGAAGCATTAAAGATAGCAACTTACATTCTGAATAGAGTACCGAATAAAGCAGTTGCAAAAACAACTTAGGAGCTTTGGAAAGGTCAAAAGCCTAGTCTAAAACACTTTCACATTTAGGGATTTCTAGCTGAGGCAATGCCTTATAGGCCACATGAAAAGAAATTAGACTCCAAAACAGTAAGCAGCTACTTGATTTGTTATTCTGAGCAATCTAGGGGTTATAAATTTTATGATCCTATAATAAGGAATATTTTTTAGACGGGAACTGCAACATTTTTTGAGGATGTTGAGCTTGGGGGACAAATAAGGTTAGAGACGTTGCGTTTGAGGAGGAATTGGATTCTAACTCAATTCCTACTATCACTTTTGACGATGTTCAGGTTTTTATACCTATCATTGATCAAGAAGTGAATCTAGAACTTCTACAAGACAATGTTGAACAACTCCCCATTCAAAATGAGGTAATTATTCCAGAAGAACAAACTCAACAACCTCAAGAACAAGTGCCATTAAGGAGGCCCACAAGAGAAAGGAGAAATGTTATTTCAGATGATTTTATTGTATTTCTCCAAGAATATGAGGATGATAATGGAATGATGGAAGATGATCCAATCAACTTTCATCAAGCCATGAAAAGTTTTAATTCTAAAAAGTGGATTGATGCCATGAAAGATGAGTATAAATCTATGAAAGATAATAAAGTTTGGAAAGTTGTCCCATTACCTGAAGATGCAAAACCAATTGGTTGCAAATGGATATTTAAAACCAAGAGGTATGCAAATGGTAATGTGGAGAGCTGTAAGGCGCGTCTTATAGCTAAAGGATATACTCAAAAAGAATGTATTGATTTTACAAAGACTTTCTCTCTAGTTTCATCGAAAGACTCTTTCAGGATAAGCATGGTGCTTGTTGCTCATTTTGATCTTGAGCTACATCAGATGGATGTTAAGACTACATTTCTTAATGGCGACATTGAAGAAACAATTTATATGGTGCAACAGAAAATTTTGAGTCGGAAGACTCAAAGAATATGGTTTGCAAATTGACAAAATCCATCTATGGACTCAAACAAGCTTCTTGTCAACAGTACCACAAGTTTCATCAAATAATTGTATCGTTCGGTTTTGAGATGAATATTGTTGATAATTGTATGTATCACAAATTCAATGGGAGTAAGTACATATTTCTGGTTCAATATGTTGATGACATTTTGCTTGCCGCTAATGATATAAGTTTATTGTACCAAACCAAGAGGTTTTTATCTAAGCATTTTGAGATGAAAGATCTTGGGGACGCCTCTTTTGTTTTAGGAATTCAGATACATCGAGATCGATCTCGAGGTATTCTTTGATTATCACAAAAGAGCTATATTGAAAAAGTACTCAAAAGGTTTGGCATGCAGAGTTATAGACTAGGTGACACCCATGCTGCTAAAGGAGACAAATTTAGTCTTACTCAATGCCCTAAAAGTGACCTTGAAATTCAGGAAATGCAAAAGGTTCCCTATGCATCAACTATTGAGAGTTTAATGTATGCTCAAGTATGTACACGTCCAGACATTATGTACATTGTTGGGATGTTAGGTAGATATTTAAGCGATCCTAGTATAGACTATTGGATAGTAGCCAAAAGGGTTATAAGATATATTCAAAGAACAAAAGATTACATGCTTACTTATAAGAGATCAGATCTTTTGGAGGTCGTAGGGTATTCTGATTTTGATTTCACTGAGTGCCAAGATAGTAGGAAATCTACATCAGGCTATATTTACTTGTTAGCTAGAAGAGCTATATCTTGGAAAAGTGTCAAACAGACACGTGTAGCTTCATCCACTATGGCAGCAGAGTTTGTAGCATGCTATGAGGCATCAAACCATGAAATATGGTTGCAAAACTTTGTCACAGGGCTGTGCATTTTGGAGAATGTAGAAAGACCACTCAAATTATTTTGTGACAATAAGTCAGCAGTGCTATATTCCAATAACAACAGGAATTCATCTAAGTCAAAGCATATTGACATAAAGTTCCTAGTTGTAAAAGAAAGAGTGCAAAATGGTCAAATATCCATAGAGCACACTGGGACAAACTCCATGATAGCGGATCCGCTCACAAAAGGTTTATCACCCAAGGACTTTCACGAGTACACTGTTAATATGGGTGTTAAATTGTTTGAGGATATCATGATTTAGTGGGAGTTTATATTTTATTTGTTTTCATACATTTATGTATTTGGTTATTTTCTGATAAAAAATGACGTATTCAATTTATTCACTCTGTTTATTGTTTTGAAACTGACCTCACTTAAGTTTAAAGAGGACCAATTGGAAATAGACATGTTTAGATCATATTGCATGTAATTTCCATGCTACACATCCGTACTTGATCTATGTATTTTGGTTGTGTTAATATACATGATCATGGATGGATTTAGTTACTATATATGTAACGAAAGTCGCCTTGGTTCTATGTTAACATGATTAACGGACAAGATTGTTCGGAATACCTTTTGGATATGATAGTACAATTTTGAGCTCATAAGGTTATATAATGACATGTAATTATAAAGTAATTAGTATATATATGTGGTGAAAGTGGGAGATTGTTGGAAAATATGGACATCACATATATAATAAGGGTAATTACATGTTATTATTTACTATCATAATAGGTTAGCCCAAATTAAAAGTGATCTAATTTTGTTAGAATTTTATTGGCCTTTAATTATTAAATAAAGTATGGGTCAAATATGTGTAGATACTCTAGTAATTGAGTTCTAATCAAATTCTAATTAATGATGGGCTAATTAGAATTTGATTAGAATTAATATGCAAGGTTATAAATATTAGGAAAGAGAGAGTAGATATTCTCTGAATTTCTTGTGTGCTAATTTGGAAGATCAAATCCCCAAGATCCGAAAAAACTTTAAGGAATTCATGGATTTAGGTATGCTTCCGTATCTAGTTTTGTTCTTAATTTATTATTGATGATTTGACATGATAGATCCTGGTTTATTTAGCTTTATTTTAGATTTATTTTATAAATCTAACAGTTTCAAGTTTTGAATTTGATTCTTTTTTTTGTGTTTAGTAATAATAATTCCTTTCTACATTGATTGAGAGGTTTATAATTAATGACTAATATTGGTGTTCCTCTTTCAAGTTCTACATTTTTCATCACATAAAATGCTGAACAACTCCAAGGAAAGTTACTTTTTTTTATTAATTTTTGATTGAGAAGATCTTATATTTCTTTTTAACAAAAGTTTCCATCACTTTATTCATTTTTATTGGCTTTACTTTTGTTAGGATTTGTCTTTCAACAAAATCATTTTCATATGGTAATGTTAGTTCATGCTTTTTCCTATTCCAAAAGGCATTAGAGATGTCAGAATATATTGTTGACTCGACTTCTTCTTTGATTTGATTTATTCTCTTTTGAACTTTTGTTTTTTCTAATTGTTCACTTAATTTTTTTCAAAACATATTTCTTCTTTAAGAAAAAAATTGTTCTATTTACGATTAATTAAATTATTGCTTCGTAATGAATAAAAATGTTAATAAGTTAAGATTTCTAATTTTGTGATTTGTTACTTTGTAAGGTTTGAGTAAAGATATAAAGCGGTTCCTAATATAATGTCTTAGGTAATATCTTTTATCATTAAAAAACATGTTTGATATCTTTATTACGAATTTCTGCATTAGGGATTTTGATATGTGTCATGATTTTTCACATCTATAACATTTTATCGTTTTATCTATTTTTTTCGATTTTTTTTGTTTCTTTTATTTATTGTATTTCCTATACTTTGGTTTTTTATAATATTCTGAAATATTCTTTCATCTATTTTTTTTATTTTATAGGGAAACATGTTTTTGAAGAAGAAGGTTCATTTCTAATGTCAAATTGGTGGCAGAATGATATGCAATGGTGGTAATTCAAAAATTCTCATAGTAGAACCCCCTTGTAGGAAATAAGAAAATAAAATGATGTTTCCTTTCCTTAGAGAACCAATTCTTCTGCAAGCTTTACCTCTAACCAATCCCAAGAGTTTGATCAAACCTCAAACAACAATGTTAATGAATAAGAACATTATGAAAATGCTCACCAATGTATACTATTTTTAAAACCTTCAATAATTTTTATTTTACACTAGTAATAATGTGTCATTTTATTATCACTTGGTGGTACATAAAATCTATGCACCTACGGTTAGGGATGAACAAAACTCGATTCGATTTGAAAAAAATTTTAAAAAAAAATCAAATTTTGAGTTATTCGAGTTTGGAGTTCAAGTCGAGTTGAGTTTTACAATTCAAATAATAGATTGGTGTAAATACCCCTTTAATTCGTGTCAATTTTGAAAATGAGCAAATTCATCTCACTCAACAAAAAATACAAAATAATTCAAAATAGTTTTTAAAATTCAAAATATTTATAAAAATTCCAAAATTTATATTTTTAAAAAATAAAAAAATTCTAAAAATATATAAAGAAAGTTAAAATTTTATTTTATTCTAAAATAATAAATTTGGAGACCTAAATAAGTTAATTAATGATTCAAGTTTATAATAATAAAGTATCTTATTATTATTATTATTATTATTATTATTATTATTATTATTATTATTATTATTATTATGCTTGCTTTGAAAAAGTTTCCAAATATATATAGTTTCAATTTTAGGTGTTCGAGCATTAAATTAATTATACTGTAACAAAATTTTAATTTGATATATTTAATTTTTTAATTTAACTCAACAATTTCTCTTGATTCGATTCGACTTAACTCGAATTTCATTTCACTCAATTCAATTCGGAAAAAAATTAATCAAATTAGAATGATAAAATAGGATTTATCAACTTGATTAACTTGAAAATTTTTTACTAGATTCAATCGAACGCTAACCCTACCCACGGTACATTAAATATTCTCCCTTTATTATTATTATTATTATTATATACATTTTATAGTTTTGGCTTTATTTTATTTGCACTTTGTAATGAAGTGAGATATTTCTAAGCTTACAAATTATTATTATTATTTTTTTGCCATCAAAACATCAAAATTTTCATTATATCAGAAAATACAAAAAGTTATGGTAAAAAACTTGACTCACAAGTACAAGAGATCCACAACTACCTCACTGTAAAACTAGCTTCAATATCAGTTCGAAGAGGGCGTAGGAAATTCGTCCTTGCCCAGAATGAACACCAAAGAAGATGGTGGTTGTCAAGTCCAACCTGTAACGCCCTAAATAATTTAAGTCTATTTTTGTGAAATTTGACACAAAGGTGTATTTGCTTCAGTGGTTAAGTGTTCTAGGTGTGTGTATGAGGTATTGGGTTCAAGTCTCACATTTGGAAAAAAAATTGTCATTTTTTATCCAAGCCTTATCCCTGTTGGGTGGGCTTATAAAATATTGTTTGTTAACCTATACTAAAATGAGCCTACTTGTTTGAGTGGTAAGGAGTTAGTGTGTTGGAGGTCTTGTGTTTGAATATTTGCGTGAGCGTGAGTGTTAATTTTTGTTTTAGTTCCCTAATAGAGGTTTGGTGGAACTGGAACACTGAGGTTGTTGGATGAGAATCTGATGTCAGTTTTGGTAGGATTTGTTGTTAGTGGGGTAGTGGGAGGAGTTAGGATTTTTGTTAATTTTGATTTATTTTACTTTTTTTTTAATTTTTATCTTTTCCCAAAAACCTCTCCCCTTTCTAATTTTTTTTTTTGTTTCCAACTATCAATTTTTTTTCTTTTTCTTGCTGTTGATTTCTATCTTCATCTCCCTATTAAATTGTGGGGCTTCGATTCCCTGTTTTTTGTACGTTTGGTAAGTGGTGGTAGTAACGTTTTTGCTCGAGTGAGGAAGGATTCTTTTAAAGCCGTTTAAAAATGATGTTGTCGTTTTCATTAGTTCTGATTTTTGGGTTGTTGGCAGCAGCAAATCATGAGGATCGGAGCTCTCCTCTTGCGGAATCATAGTATCGGGGATCGTTCGGGAAGTTGGGTAAGTGATGAACGCTTGGATTTTGCTATGATCAATTTCTTATTTCAATTTAATTGAGGATTCAAGACTGATTTTGGGACCTATTTTGTCGATTTTTAGGTTTTGGTGGTCTTGGGATTGTTTTCGTAGCAAAAACAAACCAGGTGTGCACCTAAACACAAAAAATTAAAGTTTGATGAAAGCCAAAAAAGGGCACTATCGACGCCACACGTGTGTGTGCCCGGCCGTGTGGTTGGCCATCTGTGAGACACGGTCATGTGATTGACGAAGGTGTAGCCATGCACATGATATGACTATGTATCGGTGTGAGTGTGGTTGTGTGGGCCACACGAGCTAGGCTAGATTGGGCGTGTGAGTTTAGGGCCAGGCTGTGTAGGCCACACGAGCAAGGCCAATCTGGGCATGTAGGTCCATGCGGGCAAGTTACACGGGTATGTAGGCCCAGAATTCTAAAATTTTCCCTAGAGTCGCACGGGTTGTTCCGATCGACTGTGGACCTACCGTAAGGTCGATAAAGGCTAATCAAACCCTAATTTATGTGATCTGATAGTCTGATAATCTGTTTTGAGTAGGACACTGATATGTATGTATGACTGTTCTGTTTGAGTAAATATATATGTTATCTGTATATAAGCATGTTAGGCATGTTAATTCTGCTAATTCTGAATTTTGTATCTGTGTTGGGGGTGGGTTTTGTATTTGTGGAGGAAGTGATCTGTACGATGACCTTTCGCCTATATTCTGGTAGCTCGACTAAATATTATCATGATTTGTCGCCTCGACACTATATGGTGTGCAGGGAAGGTTGGGTTTTTTAACCCCACATGGTGTGATGGGATGGATGGAGATGTTGTGTAGAGGATGGGGGTAGGATTCTATATATCCGTTCTGTTTATCTGATTCTGATATTTGTATCTATTATAGACTTATGTCCGAATCTATATCTGACTGTATATGAAATATGGTGTATATTACTTAGCTATTTCTGTTGGGTTACACACTGAGTTTACGAAAACTCACATTTGTTTGTCTATTCTGTTCAGGTAGTCCACAGACTTAGGCAGGTCGGTGCGACAGAGGCTCAGCGGTAACCACTTGATTGAGATTTGTTTTTATTTAGTAATAATGGTTTATTTTAAAATCTGATTTTCTTGAGAGTTTGTAATTTTTGGAACTCTTTGGACTGTATGGTTTTAACTTTTGGATTTGGATTTCCCTTTGTATTCTTTTCCGCAATGTTAACAAAAACACTACGCAAACAAATGGTTTTAACAAATAGTTTTTGAAAAAACGAGCTTGGCTTTGTTTAAAATGATTTTGAAACTTCCGCTGCGAAATAAACAGTTAATTTTAAAGAACAACTTAAAATAGTTTTAGTAATGTATATGTATAAATGAATATGTTATAATACCTGGACGATTTAACTAATAACTAAACATGATTTTATCGAAGTATTGTCAATTTCAAAACCCTTCATCGTAACACTTCTAGATTCGACCGTAACGTATAGGCTGTGTTTAGGGTGTTATATTTAGTGGTATCAGAGTCAAATTGTAAAACTCGAGCTGTGAATTTTTGGTTTCAAAATTGTATTTCAAAAAAGAACTGGTTTTCAAATAATTTGGATCATTTTGGGTAAGTATGTAGTACACCGAGTCTCCGGCGCCAATCCGTAAGTATCTCTAAATTTAGAAAACACTATAGTTAGTACTTTTTGAAATTATACTGAGTTAGTTAGAGACTAAAGCCTCTGAAATACTTCTGAACTTCTAATAAATTAAGCATAAAATATTTACTAATAAATACTGAAATTGATGCATAAAATTCTATAATGTAGATAAAATTGAAAATACGGTGAACGCTCGTAGAACTCACGGTAGTAGCATTTGTAGGCGCGGCGGGCGCCGTAGGAGGGCTCGATCTGAGTCTTCCTCTCTGGGTAGTATGCCGAATTTAGACACGAGTGAGACACAAGTTTCACCTTCTATTGAGATTGAATCTCAAAGTCGCTCGGCGGGGGACGACGCACTATCTCAAGCCATGTTGAGAGTATTGGAGAGGGTCGCTGGACCCCATTCTGGATCTAGGGGCCGTGGGTCAGTAACTGAATGACTTCAGTCTAATGAAGCTGAGTTGTTTAGGGGCGTCACTAGAGTCGCCCCTACTGTGGCCGAGTATTAGTTAGAGGCCACTAAAAGGATTATGAACGACATTGATTGCACTCTTAAGCAGAAATTGAAGGGTGCAGTCTCTTTGCTTTGCGACAAAGCTTATCAATGGTGGTTGTCAGTTGAGGAAGACACTCAACCGGATTGTCTGAACTGGGACTACTTTAAGACTACTTTCCAGGGAATATATATGGGCACAAGTTATGTTGATGCTCGTAGGCGTGACGTGAGTTCATGAATCTCATGCAATGTGATAAGTTTGTGGCCGAGTATGAGGCAGAGTTTCTAAGATTGTGCCGTTACGCACGAGGCATGATGGCATCTAAGTATGAGAAATGTGTTCATTTTAAGGACAGTTTGAGGGGTAGTCTGAGGGTTCTGATTGCTCCGCTGAGGGAGCGTGAGTTTGTTTTTTTGGCAGATAAGGCAAAGATCGCCGAATAGGTTAAGCATGTGGAGCGCCTGAACAAAAAGCGATAGAGAGGCAAGAATAAGAGGGATTCAGAGCCCTCTAGTTCTGTCCAGAGGCCTAAGAAGCGGGCTAAACATAATGGGCCTGTTAGATTGAGAGTTCCTATTGCTCCTACTGGGATTCAACCTTGTGGTGACTGTGATAGGTCATCCGGGCAAGTGTTGGAAGAAATTAGGGGCTTGTCTATGGTGTGGGTCTTTAGGGCATGGGATTACAGAGTATCCATATTGTGCTGATCAGATGCAAGCTTTGGGAACGAGTTTTGTTCAGCCTTAGAAGGCAGTATAGCTACCACCTAAGGGTCGTAGACCGGCTAGGACTGGTAATGGTATGGGCCGAGGATAGAAAGCACCGGGTAGAGGTGCTAATCAGACTTAGGCGAGGTAGCTTGAATTGGTTTATGTTGCTCGACGCCAAGAGGATAGTTACGCTTCTAATGTGATCACAGGTACATTTTTAATTTTTGATGCTCCGTATACTGCTTTGATAAACATAGGTTTTACATACTCCAATGTAGCTAGTACTATTTCTAGGAACTTGTGGATTTTTGTTGAGTGTACTTCTGGTGAGATTACTGTACTAAGTCCGTTGGGACAGTCTATTCAGGTGAATAAACTTTATAGGAATGTTCCATTAGAAGTAGAAGAGGCTGTGTTTTCGACAAATCTGATGGAGCTATGATTTGGGGAGTTCAACTTAATTTTGGGTATGGACTAGTTAGTTGAGTACCGAGTTAGTTTCAACTGTGCAACTAAAAGGGTTGTTCTGAGGACCGAAGATGATAAAGAAGTGTTGTGATGGATGAGCATCGAGATTACTTGTCTAATGTGATCTCCACTTTAGTGGATGAGAAATTGGTTTAGAAAGGGTGTAAGGCGTATTTGGCCTACGTCAGTGTTTCAGTTCTGGAAACTCTTCTATCAGGGATATCAGAATACTGAAGGAATTTCTAGATGTTTTTCTTAAAACGTTACCAAGTTTCCCTCTGAATTGGGAAGTTGAGCTCGGCATTAAGCTTTCACCAGGTACAGCTCCGATGTCCATCGCTCTATACCGTATGGCACTAAAGGAGCTTACAGAGCTTAAGGCTCAACTTCAAGAGCTTCTGGATTGTGGTTTCATCCATCCTAGTATGTCTCCTTGAGAGGGCATTGGTTCTATTTTTAAAGAAAAATGATGGTACCATGAGGATGTGCATCGACTACTGGCAGTTGAACAAACTAACTATGAAGAATAAGTACCCACTTTAGAGGATCGATGAGTTATTTGATCAGTTTCATGGGGCTACGATATTTTCAAAAATAGAGCTCCGTTATAGGTATCATCAGCTTAGGGTTAAGGAAGTTGATATTCCTAAGGCAGCTTTTAGGACTCGTTATGGGCACTACGAGTTTCTAGTTATGCCCTTCGGTTTGACAAATGCTCCAGCTGCATTCATAAATATGATAAACTGAGTTTTTCAGCCGTATCTAGACTATTTCTTCATAGTCTTCATCGACGATATTCTGGTGTACTCTAAGACTAAAGATGAGTATGATGTGCATCTTAGAGTAGTGCTTTACATACTCCGAGAGAAACAGCTCTACGCTAAGTTGAGCAAGTGTGAGTTCTGGTTGCTAGAGGTATCTTTTCTAGGATATGTGGTTTCTACTAAGGGGATCTGAGTTGATCCTTGAAAGCTTGAAGTTGTGCTTGGTTGGAAGTAGCCTAAGAATGTTTCTGATATCCGTAGTTTTCTAGGTCTTGCGAGTTATTATCGCCAGTTTGTTGAGGGGCTTTCACTGATTGCGGCTCCTTTGACTAAGCTTCTACGCAAGAGTGTTTCTTTCATCTGAATTGATGCACAACAATCGATTTTTGAGAAGCTCAAGTCTGTTATGACTCAGGCTCCTGTTCTGATACAGCCTAAATCTGGTAGGGAGTTTTTAGTGTATAGTGATGCGTTGCACGTCGGTTTGGGATGTGTACTGATACAATATAGTAAGGTTCTGGCTTATGCATCCTGTTAGCTTAAGTCACATGAGGGGAATTATCTGACGCATGATCTATAGTTAACTGCGGTGGTGTTTGCGTTAAAAATCTGGGGGCACTATCTGTATGATGAGAGGTGTATTATCTACACCGATCACAAGATCCTCAAGTACCTCCTTACTCAGAAGGAGTTGAATCTTAGGCAACGTTGATGGATTGAGTTGCTCAAAGATTATGACTGCATGATAAAGTATCATCCTGGTAAGGCCAATGTGGTGGTCAATGCTCTCAATTGAAGAGTGATGACTGATTTGAGGGCGATGTTCGCTCGTCTCTATTTATTTGATGATAGAGGTCTGTTAGCTGAGTTGCAAGCTAAGCCGACTTGGATTGATTAGATTCGAGTTAAGCAATTAGGGGATGATTCTCTAGTTTTACAGTTTCATCAGGTTGAGAGTGGCTGTACTTCTAATTTTTGACTGAATAAGGATGGAGTTTTGTGTTTTTGAGGTCAGGTTTGTGTATCGAACGATTGTGATATGAAGGAGTCGATTCTGAGGGAAGCACATAGTAGCCCTTATGTTATGCATCCTGATGGTAATAATACGTATCGGGATCTTTGTGAGCTGTACTGGTGGCCAGGATTGAAACGTGAGGTAACGAATTTTGTTGCTTGTTGTCTAACATGCTAGCAAGTTAAGGCTGAGCACCAGTTGCCTTATGGTTTGCTTCAACCTGTTAAGATTCCCTTGTGGATATGGGAACGAGTGACGATGGACTTCGTTAGTGGATTGCCCTTGACATCCATTAAGAATGATTCTGTTTGGGTCATTGTGGATCGATTGACCAAGTCTGCCTATTTTATTCCAGTTCGAACGGACTACTCTCTGCAAAAGTTAGCGAAACTCTACATCTCCGAGATTGTAAGACTGCATAGGGTTCCGATTTCGATAATTGCTAATAGGGATCCTCGCTTTACTTCTCGGTTCTGGAGGAAACTGCATGAGGCTCTAGGTTCAAGATTGGACTTCAGTACTGCGTTCCATCCTCAGACCGATGGTCAATCTGAGAGGATGATTCATATACTAGAAGATATGCTTCGGAGTTGTGTGATTGATTTCTGAGGTAGTTGGGAGGATTTTCTGCTGTTAGCTGAGTTCGACTACAATAACAGTTTCCAATCTAGCACCCAGATGGCACCTTACGAGGCTTTGTATGGTTGTAAGTGTCGTACTCCACTATGTTGAACTGAGTTGGGTGAGCGACGGATTTTGGGTCCTGAGTTGGTTTCCGAGACTGAAGATAAGGTTAGACGGATTCGGGATCGTCTGAAGGCGGCTTTTGATTTACAGAAGTCCTATGCGGATCTGAAAAGGAGGGATATCCTCTAGCCAGAATGAAACCTTCTTCGATTCTGATCGAACCATCTATATTTAACCGAACCTAGTTACTAGCAAGCTAAGGATATTAAATTTTCGTGTTAAGTAGTTTTTAGAAATTATATTTCGTATTTAACTTTTGTTTGAATTTCTTTTAATATCAAATTACTCTTTATAACGTATCGTATTTTATGTCATATATATATTTTTTAAATTGTGTACATGCAATTTAGCATGTATAATATTAATGACATTACTAGATTTAATTTTTTTTAACTTTTGAAATTTTTTTCTTTTACTATTTTTAAAGAATAACCAAATATTTAGAATTCAATCAAATGAGATTTTAGTTTAGTTAACAAAAATAGATATCTTGAGTCTTGAGTACTTTAGTTTAAGACCTACTATGCATAAATATTTACGTAAGGTTTTTTAATTTTAATTTAATTAATTTTAATTTAGTTTTAATCTCGATTATATTAGAACGATTGATTTATGATTATTTATATTTGTAACTATATTGTATTTGTTACGCTAAAAAAAGTAAAATTGTTTCCTTTTTCCTTTTCTTTCATATTAATTCCTAATCAATCCAGATATTTCTTTTGTGGTTGCATCTACTTTAAACTTCATAATTCCAAAATAAGGTGAGCAAATAAAAGGATTTGCCTTCCAATTATATATTCTCACACTACAGGAGAACAGACTTTTAGCGGCATTTTTTTTGGTCTTTAGCGGCGTTTTTAAGCGCCGCTAAAACTATTAGCGGCGTTTTCAAAAGCGCCGCAAAAAACGCCTCTATAGCAGGCGCCGCAAAAATTTGTGGCGTTTATTTAAAAAAACGCCGCTAAAGACCATGACTTGTAGCGGCACTTTTTTTACAAACGCCGCTAAAGACCATGACCTTTAGCGCTTTTTTTTTAAAACGCCGCTAAAGACCATGACCTTTAGCGCGCTTTTTTACAAACGCCGCTAAAGACCATGACCTTTAGCGGCGCTTTTTTACAAACGCCGCTAAAGACCATGACCTTTAGCGGCGCTTTTTTTACAAACGCCGCTAAAGACCATGACCTTTAGCGGCGCTTTTTTACAAACGCCGCTAAAGACCATGACCTTTAGCGGCGCTTTTATCACAAACGCCGCTAAAAATTATAAACTTTAAAAAAATTATTTTATTTTAATTAAATAATATTTATTTCTATGTTAAATATTATATTATATTTAATTTTTGAAATTTGAACTTTAAACAAATTTGAACTTTTAAGGATAAATAAAAAATATTAATTAAATTAAATTTTCCATTAAAATTTAAACTTCAAAACTAAATATAAAAATTAATGAAATTAAATTTAATACATAAACATTGATTCAATATGTAATTTAATACATAAAAAAAACACACACAGAGAGACACAAAATATTACAATTTCTAAAACAAAATTCATCCTGGTGAGAATATAATGCCAAATCATCATCACCTCTCATTGTAATGTCTGCATATATAACTTAGTGAAGTACTTTGATCTTGATCTTGGTTAAGACTTGTTCCAGCAATAAAGAAAATTGTTAAACGGAATCTTGGTCACCTGACTGAGCAAAACAAGGAAATTAGTTATACCATCTACTGTAATGAAAGTGAAATCAGTAAAAAGTAAACCCATAATAAAAAAACTGATGCTAGGCTAATCGTAAATGCTACAGTAGTGAAAGTGAAATACTGAAATTATACATAATTGCTACATGTTTTGATCCGCATTTAAATGCTATCCTCCCTATATGTATGTGCAGGACCAATAATTATTAAACCACATACCACTTAGCTTGGGTTGCAGCAACGTTGTAAATAGTATAATCAAAAGACAGAAGATGACATTCTTGCTCAATAAAATAAATCACCTTACTTATAGGTTTCAAAGAAGAAGAAAACTGGATATTACATATAGTGGAAGCAGAGGGAATAAACAAGTAACCCAATCAACTTAAGAAAGAGAAGCAACTTCCTTCATTATGCCATGCAAATGCATGAACATTACTGACAACCATGACATGCCTAACAAGTTTCTTAAAAGATCAGAGAGATGGATGTAAATGCAGACAAATCAATGATTGACTAACATGAAATTTTGGGTCATATCTTACCTTCACAATATTGTCTGCATATTTCATTACCATTGATACAGCAATTCCACTGCAAAATGAAACAAATATAAGCATATTTCGAAAGCAAAATATGGAAATTAAAAGGTCTTTAAAATAGTACTTCACTAGGAAAACATTAGCAAGCTTGCAAGCAGTCAACAAAGCATCTTGAACTCTAGCAATCTGGTAAGTGTTTGAAGTTAAATACATTAGCTTAAGCCATCAATATTTTTGAGGTATTGAGAAGGAAATAAAAGGAAAGCTTTCGATGGTGCAAACACTAACAATGAAAATGAAGGAGGCCATATAACAATGATTTTAGGAAGACTTAAAAAAAAACTTTCTTTTATAACTTTTCAAAGTAAATTTTTTTTTAATTTCAATCTTGTGGGAAAGCAAAAACTATATATGTGGTAATCCATAATATATGCATATGCTTGAGAGAGTGCTTTTAGTTGGAGTGGGAAACCAATAATAACAAGTAATGAGATTTCTATCAATCAAATCATCCCCTTTGAAGGCATTGTAATAATAGAATCTGCAGTATATCATCACTAGGAATGATAATACTAATTGTTTAAAATTTAAAGTGTACTTAGATTTTATTTAAAATTATATTATAATCACTTAACTTTTAAAACTAACGTAATAGCCATTAATGTTATTAAATTGTTATATTTTAGTCATTCATCTATTATCTCTCGTTAAATGATAATGTAGTATATCTTGAATAATAAATAAAATTTTTTAATTTTTTATTAATAATTTTAAATAAGATTTTAAATTTTTATTATGAAAAAGATTACATTTAAAATGTTTGTATAATTGAAGTATTCTATTTACATACAAATTTTTATTTTTTATATAGAGTTAATATTAAAATATATTATGTTGGGTTTAAAATTAGTTTATATTTAAATCAGATGCTTTAGGAAATATCAAGATAATTTCTTTATTTGAATAAGAGGAAAAAACATCAAACATATTTTGCACATGTTTCATTCATTTACTTTTTTAATAAATTTACTTTTTCCTTCCAGGAAAGTGAAAAGGTAGAACTAAAATTATTTTAGTAAATTATTCATTTCTACTAAAATATTATGGGATAAATATATTATTACATATGTAATATTATTTCAACTTATAATACTCAAAGAAAAGCCACTTCATTTTAATTAATGTTACCATTAGAGTCAAAGCTGAAATTTTATAATTTGAAAAAGTATTAAAAATAAAATTTTAATAGATATTAAATTCACAAATTACACTTAATAAAAAACTAATAATAAAATCTAACTTAACAAATTCAAAGAAAATTAAAATATAAAAACTATATCTAGTATAAGTAATAGTTATTTTTTTAACACTTAACCCATGGGGCAGTGTGGAGTTGGGGGTGAGACATGGACTTGGACTTTGGAAAACAGGATATAAGGGGGTCATGATAGAGGCAGAGGGAAAGGTTGAGAAACTTGGACAAATGTGCAAATCATGACAAGAAACAAACAAATATAGATTTAGGTTAGGAGAGAACAAAGGAAATTTGATTTGACCTTTGAATGCACGAAGTTAAAGGGTGCATGAACTCTGGAAATACCGACAACCTATGTTGCTTTGCTGTTGTGTTTGGATTTTGGAGGATTCCGTTTATACATTGCGTACTGTGTTTGAAGTGGTTCAACAAAATTCATTGGAGCAAGTGGTTAACTAGAAGCAGCCAATTTTAGAAAAGTGAAAGAGCCAAAGTATATCAGAAGCCAACAGCAACCTAGTGTTTGAGATTTGAATCTATCAATCACACACTCTAAAAGATAAAAAAGCCAGAACCTAACTCAATTCTTCATGCCGCAAGAAGAGCAACAGAAATAGAAATTTAAAGAGTTTGAAAGTAAATCTAAGTTTCATGGTGTAAAAAACGTAGTATATCACAGTTAGCAATCGAAAGAAACACAAAATTGGAATTTGGAATGATACCCTTCAAGGTCAATACTCAAAGCTTCTCAAATGACATAAAATGGAAACAAAATAAGATAGAATATAAACCGTGAAGCCAAGATTACCTTAGATATTGCTAGGGTACATAAAGACTCGACTCGATCTCCTACAATGGAAACAAAAAGATAAAGTAAGATCTAAAACACAATGTTGAGAAACCCATTAAATAATAACAATGTAACACGCTCACCATAGATTTTGGGGAAGGTTAGACTTGAACTTAGCACGAACAACACCATCATGTTACCATGAGGTCTAGTGACCTTTCCCCAAATGCAATGATAGTGTGAGCCATTCTTCTTCACCTTAGCTTTGTATATATAAGCCATGCGCTTTCCCGCATACCAAGCTACTTCCTCCTTGGTGTTAACTCCTCAACTGGATCAAAGAAGTATTTGGGTACTGGTTCGACTTTGACCTAACCACACCACCACCATCAAACAAATAATAAGCTTCAATCCCAAACATAAAATATAATGACCCCAAAAGTTCTTCAACTCGAACATCTAAAAAACACAACTCCAAACCCTCATTCTAAAACCCAAACACCGATTTTAGTTTGAAAATGAAGCACTACCCAAAGACCTATAGTCAATAAAAACCTACTTCAAAGCAAAAAAACCAAAAAGTAACAAAATATTTGTTTCCTTCACTCAATTTCATAACAAACAAACAATACAGTTAAAACTTCAACTTTATTTTCCATTAAACAGATTAAATCAGCTAAATTTAATCCTACATTTAACTAAATATTCAATTTCCGTAAAAAGGGTTTCCTCTAATTCCTAGTTCATTTCCGTAAACATATTAGGCTCAAAAAGTATTTAAACCAGAAATATTTCAAACCCAGAATCTGAACTTACCCTTAAACAAAGATGCCTAAATATAACAATCCCTAAAAACTGAAACCCAAAAGTATTAAAAATGTGAAATAAAACTAATCAGAAAATATCCAATGAATTGAAGAAATTTGAAGGGTTAACAATTAATAGAAGGTGCGCAGGATCTAACCAAAACCCAGAAAGTCAAAAAGAAAAAAAAAACAAATTTGAAATTAAAAAGGTACCTCTAAGATTAATAATTCGTTCTTTGGAGAAGAGAGTTTTTAGAACTGTTCTTAATTTTCCAAATAAATGAAGTGTAAATGGGAATTCGAGAAAAGATAATTGGGAATATGGAGGAAATTGAGGAGGGGAAAGGGAATATTTCTTGTATCCGAACGCCGAAGCGGTGGGAAGGTTTGGAGGAGGGGATTTTTTATTATTATTTTATTATGGTACTATTAGAGGAAGGATCGAACGGTGGAGATTAATGGAGCAAGAGTCATAGAAATTTTGTGGGACGTTAGATGATAATGAGTCACACACAAAGATGCTTCTACATTGTTATGATTCATAATCGATTTATGGCTTAATTAAATTACAAGCAAACAGTAACTAAATTGAAAAATACATATGAAATAATTTAATACGTGAATAGGAAATTATGATAAAAGTTTAATAAATGTGTTATGAAATGATGAAATATGTATAAAATAATATGAAAAAGTATAAAATTTTTATGATTTTATGGATTAAATTGTTAAACTTGAAAAAATATACGAATAAAATAATAGAAGTAAAATACATAAAAATTTAATAAGATAAATTATGTGGTTAGAATGCAATAAGAAAAAAAAATTGATTTAATATGATTAACTAGTACATATTAAACTTTTATGACAAAAGGAACTAATTTAAAAGTTATGAAAGATAAATGAGAGAATGTAGTAGACTCGATATTCAGGTCAGGTATGAGGGTATTACAGTAAACAGAGTGTTATCAATTTGAAAAATTTTGATAAGATATTTTTCAAGAATAAGAAAGTAATTTTACATTGATTAGAAAAAAAATGATATTAATTATATGAAACAGGTATCTAAAAAAACTAAAAATAACTTTAAAATTATTTAATATATAAATCAATTAATATATAAATTAAAAAAATCAGTCATATACCCAAAAATAACTTTAAAATTATTTTAATTAATAGTATTTTATTTTTTTCATTTTTGACATGTGTTTTTCTATATTTTTACTTTTAAAATTTTTCTCAATAAAATCCAAATGTTGCTTCAATTTTTCAACAGTAAACCCTAAACCTAAACCCTAAACTATAAACCTATATCCTAAACCCTAAATATATATATTACAAGGGATAAAAGTAATTAAAAAAGAATCTTATTACTTACCTAAACCCAAAAAGAATTTGATTTTTTGTTATCTTATCAAAAATCCTAACTCTTAAACCTTAATAGCCTAACCCCTAAAACCATGAACAGTACTACGATCCTAATCAGAAAAACAAAAACCACAAACTCTAAACCATAACTCTAAACCAAAAATAATAAACATTATATCATAAACCCTAACCCTTAAACCATGGACATTAAACCTTAAATCTTAAATCATAAATTCTAAACCCCAAAATAATAAATATTATATCATAACCCCTATCCTCTAAACTCTAAACCATAAAACATAAACCATAAACCCTTAACCCCAACCCTTAAACCATAATTAGATATTTAATTATATATATACACCTAAATTTTGATAGAGATACATATCAAAATTATATATGAATTTCGATTTAATGTGTAATTGTAGATGCGAAATTCTAATTGTGGTTTAAATGTATAATTGAAACTTTAATTTTAATTTAATCATACACATTTTAAAAAATAAATACATCAATATATTTTTATATTGAATAAATATAAATATTTATGTATGCAATATATAAATATAAAATGATGTTATATCAATAATTGTGTTCATAATTTCTGCTTTTAGGATTTAACCTATTGCACACTAAACCATTGTTCACGTATACTTTTGGGATTTAACCCATTTTGATATATATATTTTTTTAAAATAATAATTTATATTTATCTTATTTAGATTTATATTATAAAAAAAATCCAAGATACACAAGTTAAGTAGTTTACCATATTTACCTCTAAATTCTAAACCCCAAATCCTAAACTCTAGGCCCTAAACACTAAACCATAACTCATAAACTAAATTACTTTTTTGCGGCGTTTCTCCAAAAGCGCCGCTAAAACCACTATCTATAGCGGCGTTTCTCCAAAAGCGCCGCTAAAACCTCGGCCTATAGCGGCGTTTCTCCAAAAGCGCCGCTAAAACCTCGGCCTATAGCGGCGTTTCTCCAAAAGCGCCGCTAAAACCTCGGCCTATAGCGGCGTTTCTCCAAAAGCGCCGCTAAAACCTCGGCCTATAGCGGCGTTTTTCCAAAAGCGCCGCTAAAACCTCGCCTATAGCGGCGTTTTTCCAAAAGCGCCGCTAAAACCTCGGCCTATAGCGGCATTTTTCCAAAAGCGCCGCTAAAACCTCGGCCTATAGCGGCGTTTTTTCAAAAGTGCCGCTATTGTTCAGTTTTTAGCGGCGTTTGGGCCAAAAACGCCGCTATTGCTCAGTTTTTAGCGGCGTTTGGATAAAAAACGCCGCTATTGCTCAGTTTTTTGCGGCGTTTTTTGTTTAAACGCCACTAAAAACGCCGCTAAAGCCCTATTTTCCTGTAGTGTCACTAAATGAATATATGCATGTTAATTTCCTTTTTGTTTTTCTTAGGAAAAACAGGGAATATGCAAGTGCCTTCATTCATCATCATCATGTGCATGTGCTTGATTTTCCCTTTTACCTAGCTAATTGAAATGTATAGATGGGAGTGTGTATATATACATGCTAATAGTCACAATCCTTTAAAGCATATATTCAGCTCCCTCATCAATTAGAGGAATATATGTTTGTTAGCATCCTTATTTATTAAAGTGAGATGTTTAATAAATACGAGATTTATGATACAGTTACATTTATAATATAAATGAAAAACAAAGTTATTTAACAAATATATTTAATAAAAATTCATATAATAATTAATTGGTATTTTTTATTATAAATGTAAAGTTAATTGTTTACCATGCTTGAATTTATAGTTGTCTAAGTGTCGAGTTACCCGTCTGAACCTGAAAGCTTGCTCGAAATATGAGAAGGTCTGAACAAGTAGATAAAGCTAGAAAAAATGGGCTTGGAAAAATATATAGGCCTATTTCCTATTCGGGTCGGGCCTCGAGTAGAGTTTTTAAGTCCGCGCCTAACCTGACCTAAATATATATAATTTCTATATTGATTCTATTCCTTTGATGGGTATGGAACATTGGAGGTGTGCGATTTACTTATTGATACTGATGATGTCTGAGATAAGTTGATTGTAGTTACATTTATAAGATCCCGATAGCTCTGCATAAAGGTTTGGATAAGATGATTTGGCGTTGATCTAGTAATGGATTATGTTCAATAAAATCAGGATGCAAGTTAGCCTCTGATTTGTATTCAAATTCTGTTTCGAATGAAGCCGGTGGTCCTTGATTGAAGATTTGGAATGGCCATTTCCCATCGGAGGTGAACTAGTTTACTTGGAGGTGTCTCAGAAACTTTATTCCTACCAAGGCAATGTTAATTGTTAAAGGATTAAATGTGCCTTCTATTTGTATCCGATGTGGAGAGTTGGAAACACTTGATCATGTTTTTAATTCTTGTGCGCTCACTCCAGTGGTTTGGTAATATTCTGGACTTCCACATCCGCATTTTGATGTTCGCCATTTTATTCGCACTTTGCTTGAGTCAGTTGATGTTAATAGAGTTTGTTGGACTCTTACTATTTTGTGGAGCATTTGGTTCCATCATAACTTGTTTTTTCTTTGGAAGGGTGAGGTGTTTTCCTCGCAAGGTGATGTCGATTTTGCTGACAAATTTCATAGGCAAAGGTTGAAGGCTCAGTTTGTTTTTGGTATAACTCAACCATTAGCGCATCCGATTACTTCTACGACTCATGGGTGGACGCTACCAGCTGTTGGTATTTGTGCTATTTGAGAAAGTCAATTGAAAATTAAAATTATTTAAATTTTTCTAAAAAAATTAATATTCAATCAATTGAAAATTAATATGCAAATTTAGTTGAAATTTGATGAATTGTTTTTAAAAAAAAATGGAATGGCAATAGCTATGCATGATATTTTGAGTTCAAATATCTTTATGATCAAATTTTTATTGATTTATTATATATAAAAAAGATAAAAAAAAAAAAAAACATCACAAAAATATAATTTAATTAGTATATATAAGAGAATATTTTAATAATTTTAAAACTGAATTGATAATCCATCACACTGGTATAGATTAACTAAGAAGTGTTTCAAAGTGTTGAATGCCTCATGGTCTGGAAAACATGGCCATAAAAACAACATACTAATCTCTTAAGAATGTTACATCCAATCGGTTAAAGTATCCTATCCCATTGAATTTCTAATTTCCAACCAAGTGGGTGACTCCTTATTCTGTCTCGATTATGGATTGAATATACACGGATCCCCCAACCCTTTACATGACGAGAGTTTCCTATAACCATCTGATAAGCAAAAGAAGTCAGTTCAGAAATTCTATTTTAAAGAGAAGTGACATTTACCTCATTTACTCTTATTGGTTTGTCATGTCCGAATTTGATCTATTGCAAAAACTTTCTGATCTCATGAGGAGTTTTATTCACCATGACACATTCGTTGACAACATCTATCATCTTTCTTTCCATGAGTAGGAGGCATTCATAAAAATATTGGATGAATAATTGTTCCAAAATTCTATGTTGTGAGCAACTAGCACATAATTGCTTAAATCTCTCCTAATACCCGTGAAGGGTCTCCATGCCGTTTTGCTTGATGCCACACTACAGCAAAACAGACATTTAGTGGCGCTTTTTTTAGCCTTTAGCGGCGCTTCTAAGCGCCACTAAAACTTTTTGCGGCGCTTCTGAAAACGCCGCTATAGGCGGCGCCGCAAAAATTTGTGGCGTTTATTGAAAAAAAGCGCCGCTAAAAGTCAAGGCCTTTAGCGGCGTTTGAAAATAAAGCGCCGCTAAAAGTCAAGGCCTTCAGCGGTGTTTGAAAAAAAGCGCCGCTAAAAGTCAAGGCCTTTAGCGGCGTTTGAAATAAAAGCGCCGCTTAAAGTCAAGGCCTTTAGCGGCGTTTGAAATAAAAGCGCCGCTAAAAGCCATTGACTTTCGCGGCGTTTGTATAGAAAGCGCCGCTAAATGTCATAGCCTTTAGCGGCGTTTATTAGGAAGCGCCGCTAAAAGTCATGTCCTTTAGCGGCGTTTTTCCCACAAACGCCGCTAATTTTGGCAGATTTGCAATACATTTTTTACACCTATATTCAGCCCTTCCTGCATTAAAATCCAACCAAATACAACAAATATAGCATAAAATGCAGCCAAAATAGCAAATTTAGCATAAGAAAATACAACCAAAAATATTAAATCTAAATAATACTTCAAATTTAACGAAAAATATATGATGTAATTAATAAAGTATGATTTAAAATATTCTTAGAATAATGTTAAACGTGACAAAGTTAAAAATATTCTTACAACGAGAAAACTAATGTCTAAGATGGCGGCTTTGCATCATTGAAACATTTGCATCATCTGCTGAAGCTGTAGCTGGAGGTCATCGTACTTTTTCCTATGCTCTGCCTCCCTCGCTGCTGCCGCTGCCTCCCTCTCTGCTGCCGCTGCCTCCCTCTCTACTGCCTCCGCTCTAAGTTGTTGCTGGAGTTCTTCATATTTTTGTTGAACCTCGGTAATTTGCTCAACTGTGTTCGCTTGCATCTGAGCCATCTGATCTCTTAACCTCTGAACTTCAGCTTTAGCTTGACTTCCGGAAGGCATGTATTGCTGGGAGCCGGATCCAAAATATTGAGTCGGGGTAATACCAGATCCTTGAAATCGAACCCGACCGTACCTTTCAGGACCCAAAACTTCAGTGATAATTCTGTTATCAATGTTCTCAAGATTAACAGAACTATCAGTCGAAGCAGTCGCTTCATATTCCGCCTTCTTATCCTTTAGTTTCTCCTAAAAAATCAATTAAAAAGTTAGAAACGAAATATATAATAAAAAGGAATGCAACATAGCATTATTTAAAACTACTAACGATGAATTGAATTAAACAATTATAATTAAACATTATAAATATTTAGAATAAATCAAATAGTATTAAGTAAATATACCATAATTTCTCCAGCTTCGGATGTCATAGGAGATCCATCTTTCTTCCTATACGTAATCTCAAAAAGCTGAACGCGCCCAACTTTTTGTCCAGATTTAACTTCCTACAATATAATAGTAAAAATATTATTTAATATTAGAAAGTTATTAATATTTGAAAGAATTAATAAAATTTTGATACCTCGGCCTCATTTCTGAGAAGCAAAACTTCTCGACCTCACTGTGTAAAGTGAATTTTTGTTTTTGCTCACGCTTATTCCAACTCGCTCACGGTCCTACATAATGAAATTATTATTATGTATATAGTAAACACTATATATAAGAGTTTGGAAATACGTAATACCTCTCCTTTTCTTTGAATTCCGAATCTAACCGCATCTTCCCATTGGTACCTCAAAGATTCTCGTGGGACATTTCTTAATTTTTCCTCGAGGCTTATGTCTTTCTTAAAATATTGTTTTTTTAAAGTGCTTTTATTGTCTCTCCATTTTTTACCCAATGTCTTCTTGATATAATCATCGGAGACCTCTAAAGCAAATCTATCCTAAAAAAACACAAGTTTAGAATGTAAATATGAATGAAACTTAAACCAAAATATTATAAATTACATTCACATTTTGTTACCTTAATATTAGCGAGAGCCTGATTTTTGTTGCTATCAGGCATGTGATGCCATGATTCGTAGTTGATGGGCAACATATTGGCATTTCGTGCTAAAATGCCAATATAGCCTGCTAAAAGTCGAGCTTGAGATCCAACAGTCGGCCATAAGTATTTCTACTTACTTTGACACGGTTGGCGGGATCTAAGTCGTATAAATCACTAAGCGATTATCGTCCTCGAACTCTACGCGTCCCACCATTTTCAGTTGAAAAATGATATACTATTATTATATTAAAATTTACAAATAAATTAATAATAAAAGTCAACACATGTAAAATAAACGTAACATTACTTTGAAATTCTTCAGCTCGTCAAGTGTCTCTCGCACATTCAAGATCCAACAAATTGTCTCATTGTTCACTATTTCCTTCTTCCGAATTTGGAGTATTCTGGACAATACTTAAACCACGTAATCTTCTTCTACGCATTTTTCCTGCAATACACATAAAATAGTTAAAGTTTAGTAATAAATTACAACAATAATAGTACATATAAAATAGTCAAATTATATAACATGACCAAGACTAAAATTATAATATTACATATAATTAAAAAAACGTAAAATCTTACTACATCATTATTCGTAAATATCTTCATTCACATCATCTCGAACCCATTGATATTGTGTACTAGTACTAGGGATATTTTCATCTAAGTTTTGTTCGGGAAAGGTAATGTTTCGATCTTTCGACAATGTCATCTCTACTTCCATTACCCATGTCAAACAAGTCTCTAGGGGTGTTCCGGAGTACAACATACCAACCCTTATCAGTTGGATCTTTTGAATAAAAACTTGTTTCACTTGAGAGGAAAATACATATGGCTCGTCCATCAATTGTTGTCCAAAGTGAATCAAGCGAGAGAAATTCACCATTGTAAAACCAAATTGATCTTTTTAATTCCTCGAGCAAGATTAACATCAGCCCAATCACACCGAAATAAGATAACTTTCCATCCGCCATAGTAATCCAACTCAATAATATCGGTAAGAAGTCCGTAATACTCCACATTACCCTCAACCGGATTACTATCCCTAGCACTAGCATAACTTGTAATTGAAGAATTAACAACAACTCCACAATTTTGAGTTCTCCTCATTCTATCGCGATACTTTGTATGAAATCAGATCCATTGATGAGGAAGGCACTATATCTTTTATTACTCTGTTCGGACCTTGGGAAAGCCATTTAATTTCGTCATTGACGTCCTTCCCACTCCAAACCTATTGAATCGAAAGTAAATTAAATAATTATAATCAGATTATGTAAAAACATTCTTATTTGATTAACTAAATTTCGCGATTATATGTAACTTATTTAGTTACATACCGCTTTGACTTAACCATTCATGAAAAGATTCGTGAATAACTTATTAATCTCTCGATGTTGTAATCTTTGAGAGCGTGCACGAGATCTCAAAATTTGTTTGTACTCACTATGTCAATAACAAGTTTAATTGGTTAGAAGATAAACAAATCAAAACGATTTAATATGTAAGACAATTTTATAACTTACTTGCGCATAATCTGTTCCATTGAATCGTGGTGAAAAAGTACATATTGATGTGCCTCAGTATCCACGATATATCATCTAATTCTACAATTTCAACTTTGCCGATTGGTTCTCCATAACTTTAAAATAAATAAGTTTCGCCAAGTCATGATCATTGAGCCCAAAGATTTCTACTTGGTCTATTCAATCGTGTTTCAAAGATCTTCTAAATATCTAGAAATGTAAGGTCATGCACTCTTCTCGCCAAGTAGCCTTCAAAGAATTGATCCTTCGGATAACGCTTATTGCGACAATATGACTTCAATTTGCTTAGGAACCTAAACACGATATACAATATTTATCAAAAGTCAGTAACTAAATGTATAGAGGTGAATGAGTGAATACTTGAGAAATAAATTAGCACCTTTCAATAGGATACATCCATCGATAAAAACCCGGTCCACCAAGGATTGCTTCGTGAGGGAGATGGATTACCAAGTGCACCATAATAGTGAAGAAAGAAGGTGGAAAGATCTTCTCTAAATTGCATAAAGTCAAAGCCGCTCGATCCTCAGACTTTCTCAAGTTCTTCAACATTCAAAACTTTGCCACAAATAGCTTTCATTATATTGGATAGTTCAATTATACAGACGTTACATTTTTTGACATACAAAGACCGTAAAGCAATTGGGAGTAAATCTTGCATCAAGATGTGGTAATCATGCGATTTTAATGAATATAATCTTCGATCTTTGAAACTCGACACATCGAGATATATTTGACGATACGCATCCGGGACCTTTATATCCTTCAACACCATGCGAAAAACTTCTTTCTCTTTCTTTAACATTGAAAAAATAGAAGGCGAAGAACCGATATTTCCCATTCTAAGTACTTGAGGATGAAGATCACGCCAATTCTCATGTCAACTAAATCAAGTCGGCTCAAGATTGTCTTTTGATTTTCCATCGACATTTAAAATTGTCCCAATTATGTTCTCGCAGACATTCTTCTCAATATGCATGACATCAAGATTGTGGCGTAAAATGTTGTGCTCCCAATAAGGCAACTCAAAAAAATACTCCTTTTCTTCCACAACTCGCCTCATTAGGGTCATCCTCTTCGTCGATTCATCATCGATTCATCCTCGATCTTCTCTTTGTTTGCGTGATAGGTGGTTGATTTATCTTCCCGTAACTAAAGTTGATATCTTTTAACATAAACAAGATTTCAGATCCAACGGTGCCTTTCAGAGCTCCTCTGTACTCTTCATGATCGTCAAATAGAGTCCTCTCAAATCTAAATTTATGATTTTCATCTAACCACCGACGGTGGCCCATGTAAGAGAACTTCTTCCCATTATACAACCACTTGAACAAGTTTGCGCAGCACAACAAGGATAGGCATAACGTCCTTTAGTACTCCAACCCGATAAATTGGCATAAGCCGGGAAATCATTAATTGTCCACAATAAAGCTGCACGTAAATTAAAGTTTTCCTTTCTCAATACATCATATGTCTCAACACCCGACCATAATTGTTTTAACTCTTTAATAAGTGGCTACAAATAGATGTCAATATCATTTCCGGGACCTTTCTCTCCGTGGATAATCATTGATAAAATAAATGAAGATTGCTTCATGCAAATCCATGGAGGCAAATTGTAAGGAACAAGTACTACAGGCCAAATCATTTCTGAAGTACTCATGATTTTAAATGGATTAAAGCCATCACCGCTAGCCCAAGCCTCACATTCCGAGGATCGCTTGCAAAGCTTAGAAATTTACTGTCAAATGATTTCCAAGCTAAAGAATCCGCAGGATGTCTTAATAATCCATCATCGGTCCGTTGATCATTATGCCACGTTATAGATTCAATTGTCTTTGAGGACATGAAAAGCCTTTGAAGTCTTGGTATCGGGGAAAATATCGCAAGACCTTGACCGCTTCTTTCTTAATCGTGCCCCCACCTTCATCCGTATTCACATCTTCTCGTATTACTATTCATCCAACGAGACTTACACGCAAACATGACAAGATTGTTGGTTTTTCGATCACCCCAAAGACAACATGCAGTCATTTGGGCAACTATGAATTTTATCATACCCAAGGCCCAAATCTTTTATTAGTCTCTTCATATCTTGACAAGACTGGGAATTTTTGCAAACGGAAACATCTCTCTTAGAAACTCTAGCAGCAGATTGTAAAAGAGTTTCCTGTCCACCCTCCCAAACATTTTAAGTGAAATAGACGAATGCGTAAGGACAATTTCGAATATTTTGATCCTCGTAAAGTTCTTCATTCATTTCATTAAGTAAATTGTAGAACTTAGCCGCTTCTTCATTTGGCTCCTCATTAGGTGCACTTGTTCCCGCTTTCGCAAAAACATTTCCAGTAATATTACAATCCTCGGATATAATAAAGTCGTGGAAACGATTGCTCACCATGACTATGCATATTAAATGCATCCCGCAACATATCTTCCATGTCATCTTGTCTAACATTCTGATGGTAATCAGTATCAGGATAAGTCGGATTAATCGTTGAAGAAGTTCCATTAGATGTACACTCTCCATGGAAAATCCATTTTTTATACCCCCGAATAAAGCCATCAACAATTAGATGTTCGTAGACAACTTCACGAGAATGCCAGAGATGTTGCCACACTTCTTACAGGCAAAGAATCATATTCTCTTGGCTTGCATTTTGAAATGCAAAATTTAGAAAAGTTTGTACTCCATTTTGATAGGCATTGCTTACCCTTGACAATTTCATCCAACTCCTATCCATTTTGTAGTTCTTGAAATCTAAAGTTGACAACATATTACAGTTACTTAAATGTTCTCAATTGATTTAAATCATATCATTATACTAAATATCAAGTCTCTAATGGGTATAAACTAATTCAGGCAAGTTGCGAGATTTTCAACTATAGATTTATGTATTATGTAAGTTAAGTAAATTTCGTAAACTAGTTATGTATGATATGATATATATCTAAGTATTATGTAAGTTATGTAAGTTATGATATGATATATATTTATGTAAATTATATATTTATCTAAGTTATATAAGTTATGTAAGTTATGTAAATTATGATATAAAATATATTTAAGCATTATGTAAGTTATGTAAGTTATATATTTATCTAAGTTATATAAGTTATATAAGTTATGTATGTTATATAAGTTATGTAAGTTATGTATGTTATATAAGTTATGTATGTTATATAAGTTATATATTTATCTAAGTTATATAAGTTATGTACGTTTTGTAAGTTATATAAATTATGATATCAAATATATTTATGTATTATGTAAGTTTTTTATATCACGATGTGGAAAATCACATGGATAATACATATCAAGTATGAAGTATCTACAGGTAAGTAGCGGGATTAAATAATATTTAATTAAATAATATTTATAAAAATTATTTTAATTAAGTAATATACATGTCGTTTCGCTTTTATTTGACAAATCACATGTGCAGTTAAAATAGTCCACACTTAATTTAATTTATGTTTTACAAGTCATCTTTTCTTAAGTACATATTAAAGCACTGTGTGGACATCCGTATTTAGCTTAAAAGCTATGATTTAGTTTGAATAAAAAGTTTAACTTAAATGGTAAAACGGACGATCCATTATTTAAGATTCATCGTACGTGGCGTTGTTACACCTAGGGAGGATCCATTATATCTTGCAGCTCGATATAAGGCAACCCGTCAGGGTTTCCACCTATATACTTTGAATCTTTAAAATATTTAAACTTTGTAATTTTGATAAAATTGTTGCCATTTTGATAAAAATTAGTTATAACTTTCAAAGATATTTAAAAATATTAAATATTAAAATCAAACATTATTAATATAAAAAAATAGTAATATGAATATAATAATATAAAAAAATCGTAGTTTAATTTTGATAAGTCAATTGGAAATAAATTAAGGTTATATAAATATTGGATAGTAGATGAGCTCGATAGAATTTTTTTCAAGTCTTTTTTAATTTATTTAAGATTCATCAAATGCGTGGCGTTGTTACACCTAGGAGGATCCATTATATCTTGCATACTCGATATAAGGCAACCCGTCAAGTTTCGAAATATATACTTTGAATCTTTAAAATATTTAAACTTTGTAATTTTGATAAAATTGTTGCCATTTTGATAAAAATTAGTTATAACTTTCAAAGACATTTAAAAATATTAAATATTAAAATCAAACATTATTAATATAAAAAAATAGTAATATGAATATAATAATATAAAAAATCGTAGTTTAATTTTGATAAGTCAATTGGAAATAAATTAAGGTTATATAAATATTGGATAGTAGATGAGCTCGATAGAATTTTTTCAAGTCTTTTTAATTTATTTAAGATTCATCGATGCGTGGCGTTGTTACACCTAGGAGGATCCATTATATCTTGCACTCGATATAAGGCAACCCATCGAGTTTCAAATTATATACTTTGAATCTTTAAAATATTTAAAATAAGGTTGACATGTGCAGTTAAAATAGTCCACACTTAATTTAATTTATGTTTTACAAGTCATCTTTTCTTAAGTACATATTAAAGCACTGTGTGGACATCCGTATTTAGCTTAAAAGATATGATTTAATTTGAATAAAAAGTTATACATATCAAATGGTAAAACGAACGATAATATTTGTGATAAAACGGAGATTAATATTTGTGATAAAACGGACGAGAATATTTCAATAATAATTTAAATTTATGTTAAAAACCATATATAATATTTTATTAAATATTTGTATATTAGAAGGACATATTAAATTGAAACAGTAAATTTTTTTAAGATTCATCGTGCACGTGGCATTGTTACACCTAGGAGGATCCATTATATCTTGCAAACTTCGATATAAGGCAACCCACAGTTTCCAAATTTATATACTTTGAATCTTTAAAATATTTAAAATAAGGTTGACATGTGCGATTCATTATTGTTGTAATTATAACGGACAAGCAAGCTACATATATGGTAATAAAATTAATTCATACTTATTCATACTTCAAATAATTAATACTATAAGGTCGTTTTCCAAATTTATATATACTTTGAATCTTTAAAATATTTAAAACGTACCTTAATAAAACGTGCACTGGTCTACTCCACTCTCACCAAAGAAACAAGAGGCTGGAGTCCAAAAGTAATATTTATTAAGTAATTTAAAGTGAAAATGCATAGAAATAAGGAAAAAATTTAGCAACTAAACGGCTACCAGCATTACCTAGAACAAATGACAATGGTCATGGTGTATTTAGTTGCAAAAATATTATTTCAGTGTGCTCGATAGTACCTAGAATGCAGATGTAAGATTATAAGAGTAGCACCAAATATATTTCAGTTTAAGCAAATATAAGAACTTTATCTATATCGATTACCAAATTTTAATTCTAAGATTAAATGGCGGCTTGAGTTGAACCAATACTTGCAGGAGGAGCAGAAGCGATAAATGAAGTCTGTACACATCAAAAAATCGCAAAATCGCACATCTTTTCAAACCATTTCTGCAAAAAAACACAAAATCTTTTATGAGCATACAAATGACTTCCATCTCTGCAAAAAAATTGTAAATACAAGGCACATAACACAATTAGCAAATCCAATCAATTTGTTTCTTCAAACATTGACTTTCCTAAAGTGCCCAAATCGAACACATTATCCAACATCCTCAAAACAAAGGTTTCAGAATAAGTACAAGCAAATACTAGCATGCTCATTCCCACTCACACATGAATTTTGTAGCATATTCTCTAAGCTCTCAGCTTCCTATTATTGACCAGTTTGTTCAAGTATATATTATTACATAAAACATCTTTCTGCATTCCATTACATGCATCAGTGAAGAAATGATATGATATATATGTTCTCGTCCAATTTTAGTTGCAGAATCTGAGTTTCCTAAAAGTCTACTACTATAATTTCCATTTGAAGTTTGGTTTTGATTCTCCTAAAGATTCCAAATCAAACCTAGAATGTCTTGAGATGAAACATAAAGATTTAATAGTTACTTAAAATCTTAAAAAATAGGTTTATCTCAATGGCCTTCGGCATTGAGAGACAACAATCACAATTTCAGCGTTCGACATAGGAAAGAGAATGACACAGGCACTGGCAATAGGAGCTTGGAATATTCCATGATATATGTTGATGCTTTGATGGCGATGATTTTATGCAAAGACAGGGAAAGACAACACAATGTACAAGTGCACTACTCACTTTCTGCTTTTTCTTAAGAATACAAATCAAATTACCATCTTTGGAAGATGCTAAGCCTTTAATCAAAAGATCATATGGATCCGAGCAGAGCACGATTACGATGTAAAGTGAGCGCTTCCATCATCTACGCACCATTCATTGCGATATTGGCATGAAGTCCATTTGCATCTTCCATTGTCTTGCCATTAACTTCACTTCTCCGCCTCTAAACAAATAATAGAAAGCATAAATGCCAATCTAAATTGGATATCACCATGAAGATATTGGTGAACAAAAACTTTGTAATGAAAAAAATATCTTAGAACTTTTGACTTTGTCTCACAGAGCACTTAGAACAAGTGAGGATAAAATGATTCACACAGAACTAGACATGAGCAGGTTAATAACCCAATGTGTGTAGTTCCCAAAAGACCATGAAAAATTACTCTCGCAAGCAAGTAAAGTGTCTTTTTCTTGCATGCTAAAATTATTTTATTTGATTCAAAATGCATGAAAAGGAAAAATCAATATTAGGCTAGACTCTAGAGATAGCCGAGGAGAAAATTAGAAAGAATCTTCACATAATTTCAATAATGGTGAAATAGAACATAATGTCAATAAAGCTCAGAATTCATCTAAACTGGTTTTATCTGCAGAGATTGAAAAACCGAACAACAACCCAATAAGCTCAAAACTCAAAAGGTCCCTTTCCGGGATGCAGAGAATAGTAAATGCGCTTTTAACATTCATGCACTGCAAATAAATGCAGAACTACCCGGGACAACTCAAATTCAAACAATAAAAATAATAAACAAATGGATAAGAAAGCAAATAAAGCACACCAATTTCTTTACATAATCGAAAGAAAATGAATAGAGGAATTCAACAACAGAGTTACAAGTTTCAAAACCCAACATCAGAAAAATAATAATAACAATAATAATTTAACCAAAAATCCAGACAGGAAAGCAATAAGAAGTCAGTCAGTAAACAAAACCCAAATCTTAGAATCTCGAAAAAAAACTACACTACGTAGGACATACGAATCATATAACAAACCATTTCAAACAAGAAAAAGGCAACCAATACAGTAACTATACATTAATCTGAAGAGGACTCAAAAACTAACCATTCCAAACCCATTGAGCGTATGACCGTCGACGAGAGGAAAGGGAAAATAGTTAGGGATTTTGGGGATGGGGGAACAGAATAAGGAAAAAAAGGGGAATTTGGGAAAATATTAGGGATTTCGGGTTTGGGGAATTAGGGGATGATTTGGGGGAAAAAGAGAAGAGAGGTTTTAGGGATTTAGGGAAAGAAGAGCCGAAATGGGGGAAAATGACTTAGAAAAAAATGAAACTGATTTCGGGTAAAGGGGGAGAGAAAGAAATGACGCTGTTTGAAATATGGAAATTTTGTGGCGTTTTCAACGCTACGCAGTAATGAGACCTTTTGCGGCGTTTTCAGCAAAGCGCCACTAACTCCTCTTTTATCTACACTACAAAACGACGCCGTTCTAACATGAGTTGTGGCATTTATTACAGAAACGCCGCTAAAGCCATTACTATTCAGAGGAAACGACACTGTTTTACTGTAATGTATAATGAAATTTTATGGCGTTTTCTTGAAAAACGCCGCTATTTCCTATCTTTAGCGGCGTTTTATGTACAAACGCCACTAATACCTTAATATTTTATAAATATTGATCAAATTTTAAAACTATATATTTAGAATTTCTTTTCAATTATATCTAAATAATGTTACTCTGATGAATGTTAGTGTAGTACAATATCTATATTTCATATATTTATATTAGGTTTAGTACAAATTCCCAAGAATCTCATAAAATTCTAAATATTAAATATTCAATAATAATATTATACCTTAAACTTTAAACCTCAGACAATAAACTTACACTCTAAACCCTAACTATATATAGTTGAAACTTTAATTTTGATTTAATACACATTTTAAAATACATATTATGTATGCGTATAAATTAATTTAAAAAATACATGATGCTATTTATTATATCAATAACGCGTAAATATTTTACAAGATCTACATCAAATTACAGAATTCATGTACACAATTGCACACTAAACCACTTTTCATATATATATTTATATATATTTTTCAAATAATAATATATATATTTAACTTCTATACATTTATCTTCTAAATTAAAATCTAAAATTATACTCGATCTAATAAAACCCTAAACTTGAGACTCTAAACCTCTAAACCTTATACCACAAACACAAAATCCCTAACCCCAAACTTTTAACCCCGGCCCAAAACCATTCGGTAACCTTAAACCAACCATAACTCCTAGACCATTAAGCCCAAACTATAAAGTACTTTAAACACTGCTAACTTTAAACCATAATCGTATACATATTATTGGGAATTTGTGTGGCCAATGTTAGTGTAGTACAAATTAAAACACACATATATATATGTTTATATTCTTATATTAAATAATATGAGTATATACATAAAATAGCATGAATCTTAAATGTTCTTCAGTTAATTTCTAGCTAATAGTTCAACAAATGCTAATTCCACATTCATTTTCACCCTTTCTTAATAGCATTCCCATATGTAAGAATCTGGAAATTAAAAAAATTATCTCTTAAGAAGTTAATAATTGTCCCATTGTAAACTTCAAATTAACCCTAACCTTTAAACCCTAAATCATAATCCCTAAACCCATAATTCATCATAAACCTTCAAATACTAGTTAACTCCTAAACCGTAAATCTTAAACCATATATATATAGTTAACTTATAAACCTGTTTAAACCCTAAACCATATATCTTAAACTATAATGATAATTAAATATTTAATTAATATTTTAAATTTAATACCATATATCTCTTTTACGATTATATAAGACAATACTTAATATATTGTATAACCATAAATTTTAATAATTATTATTTTAGGGGTTATATAAGATTAGTGTTTATGATTTTTGTGGGTTATATGACTTTTAGCGGCGCTTTGGTAAAACGCCGCTAATGCCCTGGTTTTTAGAGGCGTTTTACGCAAAGCGCCGCTAATGCCCTTGTTATTAGCGGCGCTTTGTGTAAAACGCCGCTAATGCCCCGTTTTTAGCGGCGTTTTTTAAGCGCGCGCGCTAATGCTCCCTTTTAGCGGCGTTTTTATAAAAGCACCGCTAATGCTCTGTTTTAGCGGCGTTTTTATTGAAACGCCGCTATTTTAAAATTTATGCGGCGTTTGTTGGTAAAACGCCGCTAAAAACGCCGGTAAATCCCTAAACGCCGCTAAAAACGCCGGTAAATCCCTATTTTCCTGTAGTGCCGTAACTTTTTCCTAGTAGAAATAGCACATAACGTAAAAAAAAAAATCCGAAAATAAACTTATCATGTCAATCCATGTGGTAATAGATCTAGGATGTATATAATATAGCCAATCCTTCACCTTGTTGGCTAGTGAAAAGGGGAAATCTCTTAGTTTGGTTTGTTCTTTGATCACTCATTGTCGTCTCATAATAGAACACACTACACTACATGAAAGTCCTTCAAGTGCTTACGAGGATCTTCGTTTTCTTGAACACAAAAAGTAGGCAATTAATGATTTAGTCCAGATTTTAATTCAAAAGATACTTCTAATCCAAGATATTCAATGCGCACAACAGTTGTTGCTTCAGGTTTATTTAAGAGAGAAATTGGTTCTTCTCCTTTTGATTCCGAAGATGAATCGACTGAATTGTTCTATGTATCTAGTTGGGTAATGAAGACGGTTGGTTAGTTCTTGCTTGAACTCTCTTCCTTAGTCTTCGAGCAGTTCTCACAAACTCAGGGTTGTACTAGAGTTCACCTACACGAGAAGATCAAAATTTTAATTTTAATAAATATATTTTATGACTTAGAAAAAAAGAAAGATCAAAACATAAAAAGGAACAAAAATAAAATAAAATTAAAAACAAGAAAGAGATAAAATTATTAACATTAATATATGATAAAAAGGCTAAAATTTGTACAATTGTCGAGACCTATAAAAATAAAATCCTACTAAAAAAATATAAATTTAGTACATAGCATTGAGTAGAGTCATATTCATAGAGATTGATAATAATTTTATTTTTAAAACAAAAACAAGAAAAATAAATATGATTGGAGATTTTAGAAATAAAAAACTAAATTTTAAATTAAATCTTAACTAAGAAGGCAATAATAAAAATTGAAGAAATATCAATGAGATGGAGCTCTAGACAATTGTAAAATATCCGTTTGATTCACAAGTTTAATCATCGATGTAAAGATAATTCCATGGTTCTTTAATAGATTAGTTAAAGTTGCCAATGTCGTACCTAGCAATCAGTCTCTCCTTAATTTATCGATAACCAAGAGAAAGCTATTGAAATTAATCTCCTTATCAATGAACAACCCTATAACCTCCCGTTTATAATTTAACTTACCGATAGAGTTACAAACCAGAGAGACCTAATTTTAACCAAAAAAACACACTCAAGTAGGATTTATTTAAATTAGATTGCATTCCCACATCATTGATTGCATACACAGTTACTGTATTTAAATTAGATCCATTGGCCATGGATTCTACGAGAAAGTTGTGTTGACATTGATGATTTGGTTTAAGCTATTGGTGATGTCTGTATTGTCAAAGCGTCAGGTAGAATGTATAACAGATGGCTTGACCATTGCTGACTTTTACCAATCCAGCATGTTTTAAAACGGGATAGTTGCTGCTACTGGTTATGTATTGAGTTGCTGGGATGCTAGTTATGTTTTATTGTGCTGTTGGAAACATGGTTTGTTGTTGTGGGTTTATTTGTTGTCAGATTTTCTATGTTATGGTTCCTGGTTTGTTGTTTGATGATTCGATGGATGGACGCAGAAGTTGGACAAAACATTGAGTATAAATTGAGTCAAAAGATAAAATAGTAAAGGCCATTCTGTTTTATTTTTCCATAATATTTTACAAACAGTCAACCATGTACATACACATGGCACTGACATGATTGTGAAGGCCTACACACTTTCTAATGGTTGTACTGGCTATCAAAATTTATTACCATAACAGTAGTACAGGTAATGCAGCAGCAGGCATGCAGCACATTATTATTTAATTTTGATAGCCTTAATTACCAGCATAGCTTGATGAAGAAGCAAAAGCAGTTATGCCTCTAACTCAAATGATGCCTTCATTGTGGGTGAACGGCTCACGGGATCAATTTCAATAGATGCAATGTACCCAAACTTTGTAACTTTAAATTTTGGTTTTCCTCTTTTCTCAAGGTTGGTTTTGATTTGCCCCCAGTGAATAGGTTGCCTTTGGATATCAGTATAGACCTGCAGCATGCATGCAAATGGTCATAGATTAAATGATTTTATATACGCATTCTAACTAGTTAATTAATGATAAGATTGAATTGAATGCAACATATACCTTGCTGTTCTCATCTAGTGGGTTGCTCCAGGCAACAACCCACTTAGTTCCGTCACGTCGCCTGTACACAAGACCAGCAACTGAACCCTGACTATCAGCATCATCAGTCACTGATTCATGTATAAACTCACTCGCATCTCCATCTTCAATTATTTCTGGGAAATCCGCATAATGAGAGCCTTGCCAAACTTTCTTGTCAGTCAAGGTTAGAGCTTCGCTGGAAGAGTTCCAAAGCTTGCCGTTTGTGGTTTGTTGAGCAGTTTTCTGAGAAGTAGCCATGGTAGCTTTCTATGTGCTTTGGTTTGGTTGTGTAATGCTTCGAATATTGCAATACACACCTACTTATATACTAGTTTACACCATGCATGCATTGTCCATAACAACAATGTCTATGCGCATGAAATTTGTAGACTCCATTCATATCAAAACTTTTTATTATTATTCTTTTTCCTTTTTTTTATTCCTATCTTTTCACTTCTAACCAAAACTTCTTTTCAATTAAAGAAATATCGTATTTGAATTTTTTGATAAATTATTTTTTTTAAATTTATATAATTTTTCTATAATAAATTAACAATATAAAGGGTAAACCACTTCCAATGTCACCTAATTTTTAGTAAGCTTAGTTTCCTCATTCAACTTTAAAAAGTTACAACATAATCATTGAATTATTTTAAAGTTTTCATTTAAGTCACTAAGCTAATAAAGTTGTTGCAATATAACCTTCTCTATTTGCACTACTTGCATATATCGAAAGCTCTCATTTTCCTTCTCTTCTACAGTTCATTTTTTCCATGAAAGAATTTTAAACATCACAAATCTGCGAATCAAAATTCAAAAAACTTTTTTCTTCGATCACTGACATTGATCATCAAATCGATTTGGATCTAAAATATGTTATCTAACTTGTCAATGAGTCCTAATCCACCGTACCAAAAGTTGAATCATCGTTTGGCTTGCTAGCTGGACTTTTAAAATAAACCATAACAGCCCAGTGTCTTCAATAAAAACTTTCAAATAGTTGAATGATTTAAATGAAAATTTTCAAATAATTTAGAGACTATTTTATAACTTTTTAAAATTAAATGATCGAAACTTAAATTTACTGACCTGATATGCACTTTACCCTAATAAAAGTATAATTGTTAGGTACTAAAACTAAACCCACATCACATAAAATTTCGGATGCATTACATAAAAAATTACATAATAATAAGAATCACCTCTAATTAAAATTTTCCATCATATGAATTTAAATTTCCAAAATATCCTTTAATCTTAATTATATATTTTTCAACAAATATTTTAAGAATTGTTCAAATAATTTTCTTTTACTAACTAGTGCCAGTTGCTAGTACTTACAAAACTCCATGTCCACCATAAGAATCTTGTATAGATTTATATATTAATTATATATTATGCCACATTTATTAGGTGGAAGATTGAAAAAATATATAGATATTTTGGAAACATTTAAAAAATAGTAATATTAAATTTTGATATGTTTGAGATATATTTTATATTGATATTGTATTCGTATCAATAACTGAGTGAATTTTAAGGGTAATTTAACTTAAAATCCTATATACATATATATTTATTTAAATTTTCGTTTATTTTATTTTTTAAATTTATTTTATTTGTCAAAGAAAATATTCATTTATTTTAGCATGATTTGATAAATAATACAAGTTTAAAAGATAAAAAAATTAAAAATTAAAATAAATTTCTTTATAAAATTGGAGTATCAAATTCACTATTATACCAAAAGAAAAAGCACACAAACAAACAAGCAACAATTTCAACATTAAAGTTATCTCTCCAAAAGGACTAAGATTAAGGTTACCACTTTAAACTTTATAATTCTAAAAGCAAAAGGTGACTAGGATCTGTCTCCTAATTTTATATTCTTACTCAACCTTAAATTGAATATATGGTAGTTAATTTTATATTTATGAGATAATATTTGATGTGTTATTAGTGTATAGGTTTTATGTACTATCAATTAATAATAGTATGATATATTATTGTTGGTGTAAAATAAAAATATTGAAGGACTTAAAAATAAATACAACTAACTTTATTTTTATTTAAACATAATTGAATAATAGTTATAATTATTTTATTTATTTTTTAGGTTTTAAGTTTCAAATTTTGAGTTTTGGGTTTCGAATTTCGGATCTAATGCTTTTTCATTTATTTATTTTTAATAATTATAATTAATATTTATTTTAGATCCTTCAAAAAATTTTGTTTTACACTGATCATTATGTGTCATTTTATTATCAAATGATGGTACATAAAATCTATGTGTCAACCATACATAAAATATTCTCCATATATATATATGCCTCCATCTCATAGTTTTGGCTTTATTTTATTTGTACTTTGTAATGAAGTGAGATATTTCTCACCTTATAAATTAGATTTTTTCTCCCATAAAAACATCAAAACTTTCATTGCATCAAACAATAATTAAGTATTATAAGAACTCAACAACTTACAGAAAACTTGACTACTCAGTGTACGAGAGAGCCACAACTACCTCACTGTAAAACTAGCTTCAATCTCAATTCGAATGAGGAGTAGGCAATTTGTCCTTGTCCAGAATGAGCACCAAATAAGATGGTGGTTGTCGAGTCCAACCATTGTTACACATCCCATTGTAGAATTTGTTAATTGTTGTAAATATGGTTAATAAGTTAGAGAGCTAGTTTAGTTTAGTAAAATTTGTATATAAAACAAGAACTGTAAACTTATTGGATATCCTAGAGAGAATTATTCATTTCAGTTCTCATTTATTGATTGCTTCCATATTATCTATTTCCTTCATATGTGTTTCAATTGCTATAAATATGGTATCAGAGCTATTATACATGGTGGTGGTCACGACTGTCAATTGTTATCAACTTCAATCTTTAGTTTTTAGTTTTCTGCTTCAATTTTGGCACTTTTTGTTTTCTACTTTCTTTGTTCCAGTTTTCTTTGGTTTTAGTCTTCTTCGTTATTGTTTTAGGCCTATCTTTTAGTTTCTTGGAAAATTTCTAGTTTCTTGTTTTTGCAATGATAGTTGTAGACCTTACAAACAGAGGTGTTGATTTCAATAATCTCGTTTATCTCCACCTTTAGACACACCAGGTGTTCAATTGATCTCTCAACCCTTGACCAACCATGAGAATTGTATTGTTTAGAGTCGCTCCATACGAATTACGTTGTTAGCCAAGAACAAGCTTGGCTTTGTTGATGGATCTTGAATCTGTAACAATGACCTTTCAACCACAATTGGATCATTGTAATGCAATAGGTCTATCATGGATTTTGATTAGTGTTAGCTCAAATTTATCAATCAGGATCGTATTTGCTACTAATGCAGTCCAAGTATGGAAGGATTTGAAGGAACATTATGATAAAGTTTATGGAACTAGAATATTTTTTTCATCGAGAAATCTCCTCTCATGTTCAAGGTACTACTTATATTTCAGTATTCTTTACTTAGTTGAAATTACTTTGAGATGAGTATGATGCACTTATACAAGTTTCTTTATGTGATTGTGCAATGTCTCAAAAGTATTTAGAGCATGTTCAACAAAAAGGATTATTTTAATTTTTAATTGTAATGCCCTAAATAATTTAAGTCTATTTTTGTGAAATCTGATAGAAATGCCTATCTGCTTTAGTAGTTAGATGTTCTGGGTGTGTCTGAGAGATATTGGGTTCTAATCGTACATTTAGAAATTTTGTTATTTTTTTTATTCAAGTCTTATCCCTGTTGGGTTGGCTTATATTGTATTGTTTGTAAACTCACATCTGAATGAGCCTGCTAGTTCGAGTGGTAAGGAGTTAGCTTGCTGGAGGTCTTGTGTTCGAATCCCTATGTGAGCATGGGCGATAGTTTTACTCCAGTTGTGTGGAAGATGTTCGATGGAAGTAGGATTCCGAATTAGTTGAGGTTGAGTTGCTAGTGGGAAGTTGAGATATATCAGATTTTGTTTCCATTTTGGGATTTTTTTTCAAAAAAAGGTTTTCTCTCTCTTCCCAATTTTCTTTGACGTTCTTTTCTGTGGCCTTTCTCCGTCAAAAGTTTCTTCTTTATTTTTCCTTATTCTGTCAAATCTATTTTTCAAATCGTTGTGATACGAACCATTGGTCTCTCCATATGTTTAGGTACGCGAAGGTGGTGAGTTCTTGCTTGTTTCACAGGCCACAGTTTGTAATAATCTTTGTTGATACTACTTTTCATAGCTTGATTTTTGGGTTTTGGCAGCAGTAAATTGTGAAGAACGGGGCTCTCCTCTCCCGGGGATCGTAGTCGAAATTATTCAGGGTAGTGGGTAAGTATTGAACACTTATGATGCACCATTGTCGGTTTTGTGGGTTCAGTCTAATTGAGAATTAAAACTAATTGTGAGAGCGTGCAATGTCGATTTCTACGATCTGGTGGGTTCAGGATTACTTATGTGTTCAAATCGAACGAGGTGTATACCCTAAACACGAAAAGTCAAGGTTTGGCGGAAGCCGAAAAAGGGTACTGTCGACACCACGCCAGCGTATGCCCAGCTGTGTGTCCTGTGACTGACGAAGGTGTGGCCGTGCATATGAGACAGCCGTATGGCGGTGTGAGTGTGGCCGTGTAGGTCATACTGGCTAGGCCAAATTGGGCGTGTGGGCAACACGGGCTAGGCCAAATTGGGTGTGTGGGTTTTAGGCCAAGCCGTGCAACTCACACAGCCAAGGCCAACCTGAGAGTGTGGGCTCAAAATTTTAAAATTCTCCCTATAGCCGTACGGGTCGTTTCGATTAACTATAAAACTACAATAGTGTCAGTAAAGTCTAACCAAACCCTATATATGTGTCGGTAAAGGGCACTGTCGACGCCACACAGGCATGTGCCCAGCCATGTGGTTGGCCGTGTGCAAGACATAGTCGTGTGACTGACGAAAGTGTAGTCGTGCGCATGACATTTTTGTGTAATGGTGTGTGTGGCCGTGTGGGCCACACGGGCTAGGCTAGATTGGGCGTATGAACCCACATAGATGTGTGGGTTTTAGGCCAAGCTGTGCAGCCTATACAACTAAGGCCAACCTGAGAGTGTGGGCCCGAAATTCTAAAATTCTCCCTATAGTCGCACGGGTCGTTCCGATTAACTATAAACCTACAGTAGTGTCAGTAAAGGCTAACCAAACCCTATATATGTGTCAGTAAAGGGCACTATCGATGCCACACAGGCGTGTGCCCAGCCATATGGTTGGCCGTGTGCAAGACAGAGTCGTGTGACTGACGAAGGTATAGCCGTGAGCATGATATTTTCGTGTAACGTGTGGCCGTGTGGGCCACACGAGCTAGGCTAGATTGGGCGTATGAGCCCACACAGATGTGTGGGTTTTGGCCCAGGCCGTGTGGGCCACGTGAGCAAGGCTAATCTAGGTGTGTGGGCCTAGACAGGTATGTGGGCCCAAAATTTTAAAAGTTTTCTTAGGGTCGCACGGGTCGTTTTGATCGACTGTGGACCTACAGTAGGGTCGATAAAGGCTAACCAAACCCTATACATGTGATCTAATACTCTGATAGTCTGATTTGAGTAGGAAACTGATATGTATGCCTGACTGTATTGTACTGTTCATTAAGTATGTATTTATCTGTATACGAGGATGTTAAGCATGTTTATTCTGTTATGTTCGCATCTGTGTTATGTATCTGTGTTTAGGGTAGGATCTGTATATGTGGTACGACGACCTTTCCCATATTATCTAGCAGCTTGGCTGCATATTATTCTGTTATGTGTCACATTGACACAAAATAGTGTGTTGGGATGGGTGGGTGTTTTTAACCCATATGGTGTGATGGGATGGTCGGAGATGGTGCGGTAGAGGATGGGGGTAAGATTCTAAATATATGTTTTGTTTATCTGATTTTGATATTTGTATCTGTTATGGACTTAGGTCTGAATCTGTATCTGACTGTTTATGAAATTCTGTATATGTTGCATGACTATTTCTGTCGAGTTATACACCGAGTTTACGAAAACTCACATCTATTTGTCTGTTTTGTTCAGGTAATCCACAGACCTAGGCGGGTCAATATGACGGAGGCTTAGCGGTGACCACTCGATCGAGATGTTTTATTTAGTAATAAAGATTTTATTTTAAAATATGGTTTTCTCGATAGCTTGTAATTTCTGGGACTCTCTGGACTGTATGGTTTTTACTTTTGGAATTTGGATTTCGTTTTGTTTTCTTTTCCGCAACGTTGATAAAAAAATTACGCAAACAAATGGTTTTAACAATTTTTTTAAAACAAGAGCTTGGTTTTGTTTTAAATGATTTCCAAACTTCCACTGCGGAATAAATGGTTAACTTTAAAGAACAACTTATAAAGTTTCAGTAATGCATATGTATAAATGAATATGTTTTATCAAATAACTAAACATGGTTTTATCGAAGTGTCATCAGTTTTAAAAACCCTTTTTTGTAACACTCTCGGATTTGGCCATAATGTCTAGGCCGTGTTTAGGTGTTACACTTAGTGGTATCAGAGTCATGTTACAAAACTTGGGCTGTGAATTTTTTGTTCCAAAATTGTGTTTTGAAAAAGGACTGGTTTTCAAATAATTTGGATCATTTTGAGTAAGTATGTGGTACACTGAGTCTCCAGCACCGATCTTGTAAGTATTTTTGAATTTAGAAAACACTGTAGTTTGTACTTTTTGAAACTGTATTGAGTTAGTTAGAGACTAAAACCTTTGAAATACTTCTAAACTTCTGATAATATAAGCATAAAATATCTGTTAATAAACATTAGAACTGATGCATAAAATTTTATAATGTAGATGAAATTGAAAATACGATGAGCTCTCGTGGAACTCACAATTGTGGTATTCATGGGCACCGTAGGGGGTTCGAGTTGAGTCTTTCTCTTTGGGCTGTATGTCGAATTTGGATACGAGTGAGACACTGATTTCAACTGCTACTGAGACTGGGTCTCAAAGCGCTCGGCTGGGGACAACACACTGTCCCAAGCCATGTTGAGAGTTTTGGAGAGGGTCGCTGGACCCCATTCTAGATCTAGGGGAATTGAGTTGGTAACTGAATGACTCCGATCCAATGGAGCTAAGTTATTTAGATGCGTCACTGGAGTCGCCCCTACTGTGGCCGAGTATTGGTTGGAGGCCACAAAGAGGATTATGAATGACATCGACTGCACTCTTGAGAAAAAATTAAAGGGTGTCATTTCTTTGCTTCGCGATGAGGCATATTAGTGGTGGTTGTCAATTAAGGAATATACTCAACCGGATCGCCTGAACTGGGACTACTTCAAGACTACCTTCCAGGGAAAGTACATAGGTGTGAGCTATACAAATGCTCGTAGGCATAAGTTCATGAATCTCATGCAATGTGATAAGTTTGTGGTTGAGTATGAGATCGAGTTTCTGAGATTGAGCGGCTAAGCTCGAGGCATAGTGGCATCCGAATATGAGAAATGTGTTCATTTTGAGGATGGTTTAATGATAGTCTAAGGGTTCTGATTGCTCCACAGAGGGAGCAAGAGTTTGTTATTTTGATAGATAAAACGAAGATCGCTGAAGAGGTTAAGTACGCAGAGTGCCAGAACAGAGACCGAGAGAGAGGCAAAAATAAGAAGGATTTGGAGCTCTCTAGTTCTGTTCAGAGGCCTAAGAAATGGGTCAAACCTGATGGGCTTGTTAGAGAAATGGGTCAAACCTGATGGGCTTGTTAGAGTGGGAGTTCCTGTTGTTCCCACACAGATTCAGCCTTATGGTGATGTGGTAGGCGCTATCCAGGCGAGTGTTAGAGGAGATTGGGGGTTGGACAGAGAGAACCGGACAAAAGTGCTAATCAAACAGAGGCAAGACAACCTACACTGGTTTATGCTGCTCGATGCTGAGAGGACAAAGATGCCCTAATGTGATCACGGGTATGTTTTTAATTTTTGATGCTCTATATACTGCTTTGATAGACATAGGTTCTACGCACTCATACGTAGTTAATACTATTTCCGAGAACTTGGGGATTTCAGTTGAGTGTAGTTCTAGTGAGATTACTGTATTGAGTCCATTGGGGCAACCTGTTTGGGTTAGTAGATTATATAGGAATGTTGCGTTAGAGGTATAAGGGGCTATGTTTCCGAAAAAATTGATGGAGCTACCGTTTGGGGAGTTCGACTTAATTCTGTGTATGGACTGGTTGGTTTAGCATCGAGTTAGTCTGGACTACACAACTAAAAGGATCATTCTGAGGACCGTGGATGATAAGAAAGTAGTTGTGATCGGTGAGGATCGAGATTACTCATCTAATTTGATCTTCTCTCTAATGGCCGAGAAATTAGTTCGAAAAGGGTGTGAGGCATATTTGGCCTATGTTAGTATTTTAGTTTTGGGGGACTCTTTTGTCAGGGATATCAAAACAGTGAGGGAATTTATGGATGTTTTTCCTGAGGAGTTACCGGGTTTACCTCAAAATCAAGAAGTTGAGTTTGGCATTGAGCTTCTACCGGGTTTAGCTCTGGTGTCCATCGCTCTTTACCGTATGGGATCGAAAGAGCTTACAGAGCTTAGGGCTCAACTTCATAAGCTTCTAGATCATGATTTCATCTGCCTTAGTATGTCTCTAGGAGGGACACCGGTTATGTTTGTGAAGAAAAAGGATGGTACTATGAGGATGTGCATTGACTACCGATAGTTGAATAAGCTAACTGTGAAGAACAAGTACCCACTTCCAAGGATTGACGGCCTGTTTGATCAGTTTTGTAGGGCTGTGGTATTCTCGAAAATAGATCTTCATTTTGGGTATCATCAACTAAGGGTTAAGGAAGCCGATATTCATAAGACGAGATTTAGGACTCGTTATAGGCACTACGAGTTCTTAGTTATGCCCTTTGGTTTGGTGAATGCTTCAGCTGCATTCATGAATCTGATGAATCAAGTTTTTCAGCCGTATCTGGATCAGTTCTTCGTGGTCTTCATCGACGATATTTTGGTGTACTCTAAGACTGAGGATGAGCATGATGAGCATCTTAGAGTAGTGCTTCAAATACTTTGAGAGAAACAGCTCTATGCTAAGTGGAGTAAATTTGAGTTCTAGTTGTAAAAGGTAACATTTCTAGGGCATGTATTTTCTGTTGAGGGGATCCAAGTTGATCCTAGAAAGGTTGAGGTTGTGCTTGATTGGAAACAGCCTAAAAATGTTTCTGAGATCCACAGTTTTCTATGTCTTGCGAATTATTACTGGAGGTTTTTTGAGGGGTTCTCACTGATTGTAGCTCTTTTGACTAAGCTTCTGTGCAAGAATGTTCCTTCTTTCTAGACTAATTCGTAACAATTGAGCTTCGAGAAGCTCAAGTCTGTTCTGACTCAAACTCCTATTATGATACAGCCTGAATCTGGTAAGGAGTTTGTAGTGTAAAGTGATGCAAGATGGTAAGGATATGGCTTATACGTCCCGTCAGCTTAAGTTACATGAGGGGAATTATCCGATGTACGATCTCGATTTAGTTACCGTGGTGTTTGCTTTAAAGATTTGGAGGCACTATCTGTATGGTGAGAGGTGTATCATCTATATCAATCACAAGAGCCTCAAGTACCTTCTTACTCAAAAGGAGTTAAATCTTAGGCAGCGTAGATGGATTGAGCTGCTCAAAGATTATGACTGTACGATAGAGTATCATCCCGGTAAGGTCAATGTGGTGGCCAATGCTCTCAGTCAAAAAGCGATAACTGATTTGAGAGCGATGTTCACTCACCTTAGCCTATTCGATGATGGGGGTCTGTTAACCGAGTTGCAAGTTAAGCTGACTTGGATTGGGTAGATTCGAGAAAAGCAATTAAGGGATGAGTCTCTGGGTTTGCGGTTTCATCAGGTTGAGAGTGGTAGCACATCTGATTTTGGACTGAATAATGATAGAGTTTTGTGTTTTCGAGGATGAGTCTGTGTACCAAATGATTTTGATCTTAAGCAGTCAATTTTGAGGGAGACGTATAGTAGCCTTTATGTTATGCATCCCAGTGGTAATAAAATATATCAGGATCTTCGTGAGCTATATTGGTGGTGGGGTTTGAAACGAGAGGTAACGGATTTTGTTACTCATTGTCTGACGTGCCAACAAGTCAAGCTTGAGCCCCAGTTGCCTTCGGGTTTGCTTCAACCTGTTAAAATTCCTTTATGGAAATGAGAACGTGTGACGATGGACTTCGTTAGTGGGTTGCCTTTAACCCTCACAAAAAAGGATTCTGTTTGGGTTATCGTGGATCGATTGACCAAGTCTACCCATTTTATTCCAGTTTGGACGGACTACTCTCTACAGAAGTTAGTAAAACTCTACATTTTTGAGATTGTAAGATTGCCTGAGGTTCCGGTTTTGATAACCTTTGATAGGGATCCTCGCTTCACTTTTTGGTTCTGGAAGAAACTTTATGAAGCTCTAGGTTTGAGATTGGACTTCAGTACTGCTTTCCATCCTCAGACCGAAGGTCAATCTGAGAGGGTGATTTAGATACTGGAGGATATGCTTCGGAGTTGTGTGATTGATTTATGAGGTAGTTAGGACGATTTTCTGCCATTAGCTGAGTTTGCTTACAACAATAGTTTCCAATCTAGCATTCAGATGGCACCTTACGAGGCTTTGTATGGTCGTAAGTGTCGTACTCCGCTATGTTGGACTAAGTTGGGTGAGCGTCTAGTTTCGGGTCCTGAGTTGGTTTCTGAGACTAAAGATAAGGTTAGACTGATTCGGGATCGTCTAAAAGTGACTTCTGATAGACGGAAGTCTTATGCGGATCTAAAAAGGAGAGATATCAAGTACTCTGTGGGTAACTTCGTATTTCTTAAGGTGTCATCATGGAAAAAGTTTCTACGGTTCGGTCGTAAGGGAAAGTTAAGCCCTAAGTTCATTGATCCATATCAGATTCTAAAGCGTGTAAGACCGGTTGCTTACTAGTTAGAGTTACCTCTAGAGTTGGGTCGTATCCATGATGTGTTTCATTTCTCGATGTTGAGGCGGTATCAGTCTGACCCATCTCACGTTGTCTCTGTTCAGGAGATCGAGGTTGGACTAGACTTGACTTTTGAGGAGGAGCCGGTTCAAATTTTGGATCGAGATATTAAGGTTCTAAGGAGGAAGTCCATACCTTTGGTTAAGGTTCTGAAGCAGAACCATGGCACTAAGGAAGCCACGTGGGAACCTAAGGACTCGATGCATAAGCAGTATCCTCATCTGTTTGGATCAGGTAAATTTCGAGGATGAAATTTCTTTTAGGGGGTAGTGTTGTAACGCCCTGAATGAGTTAAGTCTATTTTTGTGAAATCTGACACAAATGTGTATCTACTTCAGTGGTTAGATGTTCTGGGTGTGTTTGAGAGGTCTTGGGTTCAAGTCTCATATTTGGAAATTTTGTTATTATTTTATCCAAGCCTTATCCCTGCTGGGTGGGCTTATATTATATTGTTTGTAAACTCACATCTGAATGAGCCTGCAAGCTCGAGTGGTAAGGAGTTAGCTTGCTGGAGGTCTTGTGTTCGAATCCCTGTGTGAGCATGGGTGATATTTTTGCTTTGGTTGTATGGAAAAGGTTTGGTGGAAGTAGGATTCTGAATTAGTTGAGGTTGAGATGTTAGTGGGAAGTTGAGATATATCCGATTTTGTTTTTATTTTGGGTTTTTTTCAAAAAAATAGTTTTCTCTCTCTTCCCAATTCTCTTTGACGTTCTTTTCTATGTCCCTTCCCCATCAAAAGTTTCTTCTTTCTTTTTCTTTATTCTGTCAAATCTTTTGCTCCAAATCATTGTGATACGAACCCTTGGTCTCTTTGTGTGTTTAGGTACGCGAAGGTGGTGAGTTCCTGCCCATTTCAGAGGCAACGATTTGTGATAATCTTTGTTGATGTTACTTTTCATAGTTTGATTTTTGGGTTTTGACAGCAATGAATCGTGAAGAACGGGGCTCTCCTCTCGCAGAATCGTAGTTAGGATTGTTCATGGTAGTGGGTAAATGTTGAACACTTATGATGCACCGTTGTCGATTTTGTGGGTTTAGTTTAATTGAGAATTAAAACTTATTGTGAGAGTGTGTAATGTCGATTTCTAGGTTTTGGCATGTCAATTTGAACCAGGTGTATACCCTAAACACGAAAAATCGAGGTCCAGCGAAAGCTAAAAAAAGGGCACTGTTGACGCCACACGAGCGTGTGCCCAGCCATGTGATTGGCCGTGTGCAGGCCACAATCGTGTGACTGACGAAGGTGTAGCCGTGCGCTTGACATTTCTGTGTAACGGTGTGTGTAGCCGTGTGGGCCATACGAGCTAGGCTAGATTGGGCGTGTGGGCCCACACGAACGTGTGGGTTTTGGGCTAGGCCGTGTGGGCCACATGAGCAAGGCTAATCTAGGTGTGTAGGCCCACACGGGCATGTGGGCCCAAAATTTTGAAAGTTTTCTAGGGTCGCACAGGTCATTCTGATCGACTGTGGACCTACAGTAGGGTCGATAAAGGCTAACCAAACCCTATACATGTGATCTAATACTCTGATAGTTTGATTTGAGTAGGAAACTGATATGTATGCCTGACTATACTGTTCATTAAGTATGTATTTATCTGTATACGAGCATGTTAAGCATGTTTATTCTGTTATGTTCGCATCTGTATTCTGTATCTGTGTTTATGGTGGGATTTGCATATGTGGAGGAAGTGATCTATACGACGACCTTTCCCCTATTATCTGGCAGCTTGGCAGCATATTATTCTGTTATGTGTCATATTGACACTATATAGTGTGTTGGGATGGGTGGGTGTTTTTAACCCCATATGGTGTGATGGGATGGTCGGAGATGGTGCGGTAGAGGATGGGGGTAAGATTCTGAATATATGTTTTGTTTATCTGATTCTGATATTTGTATCTGTTATGAACTTAGGTCCGAATCTGTATCTGACTGTTTATGAAATTCTATGTATGTTGCATGACTATTTCTGTCAGGTTACACACCGAGTTTATGAAAACTCATATCTATTTGTCTATTCTATTGAGGTAATCCACAGACTTAAGCAGATCGGTGTGACGGAGGCTAAGTGGTGACCACTCGATTTAGATATGTTTTTATTTAGTAATAAAGGTTTTATCTTGAAATCTAGTTTTCTTGAGAGTTTGTAATTTTTGGGACTTTTTGGACTGTATGGTTTTAACTTTTGGATTTGGATTTTGTTTTGCTTCCTTTTCTGCAACGTTGACAAAAACATTACGCAAACAAATGGTTTAACAAATGTTTTTTTTTAAACATGAGCTTACTTTTGTTTTAAACGATTTCCAAACTTCCACTACAAAATAAATGGTTAACTTTAAAGAACAACTTATAACAATTTCAGTAATGCATATGTATAAAAGAATATGTTTTATCAAATAACTAAACATGGTTTTATCGAAGTGTCGTCAGTTTTAAAAACCCTTCTTCGTAACACTCTCGGATTTAGCCATAACGTCTATGCCGTGTTTAAGGTGTTACATTAGGTCTCAAGAATTCTTATGCTTCCATTCGTAGTCAAATTTTGATTATGCGACCTCTTCCCTCGATAAATCTTGCATATTCCATGTTAGTTCAAGAAGAGTCTCAACGGATGCATACTTATGAGGTTTCCCTTAATGATCCTACAACTTTGTATTCTTTTAATGTGCAAACTCAAAAGAAAGCGTTCAATAGGGTTGGTGATCATTTTAAGGTGAAAGGACACAAACGAGAGTCTTGCTACAATTTAATTGGTTTTCCTCCAAACTTGTGTAAATCAACCAGTTCCATGGCTAATCAAGTTGTGTCGACTGAGTTGTCTTCTGGTTCTCCTTCCATACCTATATCTAAATGAATAATTGATATGCAATTTTAGTTGAACTTTTATGAATTGTTTTAAGAAAATGAAATTGCGGTATCCATAAATAATCATTTTTCTATATTTATTTATGGATTATCTAAATAAATAATTAATTGTAAATTTGTAATTACATTTCAATTTGAATAAATTAACTCTTAATCGGGTCAGGGTAAGCCTGAATTAGCCTATTTTATATAGGTTCGAGCTTGGACAAAATTTCAAGTCCATATTTCGGACCGGGTCAAGTTTTGGTAGAGACAATATCTAGAAACCCCCTTGTCTAGGCCTGACCCGTGGACATCTCTATGCATTATGTTTTTAGTTTAAATATCGTTATCATCAAATTCCTAAAAATAAAAGTATAGGGACTAAATTTGTAATTTACAAAGAATACGAGGATTTGTGAAAATTTTTAACCTCGGATAAAATATGAATATTCTCATTATATATTCTGATCATATATAAATAAGAAAATAATGTGTTTCAATGCAATCAAACCCACATCCTCCTACATTGACAACAATGTACATGCCAGTCAAGTTAAGACTCAATCAGCATAAAATATAAATATTTTAATTATAAAAATATGAGTATTTGTTTAAATAATGCTTAGCTTAATATATCTTATATATGGAATATATGCAATTTAAAACATTTTAATTAGGAATTATTTATTAACAAATTTATATATGACACTGATTATTACAAAATATTATCTTATTATAAAATAAATTTCAATGGTCAAAAGGAAATTGTATTTTAATATTTTGTAACAAATATACTTATGTCGTGTTTCGTTCACAAAGAACAACTTTTAAAAAATGATTTCGAAAAATTTTATCAAATAACAAAAAATATTTTTAAAAAGTCATCCAAGCAATAGAATATATAAATTATTTTTCAAAAAATCAATTTATTTTTTAAAAATCATTTTCTGACAACCTTAATAGTTATTAAATAAGGAGTGTTGAAATCTTGAATGTCCAAAAGCCCCTAACATGGTCACAAAAGCATACGATGCTTTCGTTTTTTTAAGGTAAAGCATAAGATACTTTTTAAGTTAAAATCATGTTAGATTACGTCACATTTATTACGTGGATGAATGAAAAAAAAATATAGATGAAAATTGTATCTAGGAGAAAATATAAAATAAAATTGTAATATAAAAAAAATTAATATTTCGTGTTAAACTTTTTCTTAGAAATCATATTTTATATTAAATTTTGATTTAGATTTAATCAAATGAGACTTTAGTTCAGTTGACAAAAGTAAAGGTCTTAGGTCTTGAGTAACTAAATTTAAAATCTATGCGTAAGGTTTTGGAGTTTTAGTTCAGTTAATCTTACTTTAGTTTTAGTTTCGACTATATTAGTACAATCGATTTATGGTTATTTATATTTGTAACTATATTATACTTATTACACTTCAAAAATAAAAAAATTAAAAATTGTTTCACTTTTCTTTTCTTTTACATTACTAAGAAATATATAAAAATCTATTTAATTTTCCAATGATATCTAATGAATCTTTCATTAAACTGCAAAAAGAAAAAAGAAAAAGAAAAATAGTGAGCTGTCTTATAAATTCTGGTTGAAATTAAAAGAGGAATAAAACATTGAAATTGAAGATAAGAAATTGGAAGTTATTTATCCGGAAGCGCTAAGATTAACGTAACCTCACATGACAGAGATTCAGCACCACCGGCATTCCATATCGTCCCCAATTATATATTAATTCCTAATCGATCTAGACATCTTCTTTGTGGTTGCATCCACCTTAAACTTCATAATTCCAAAATAAGGTGAGCAGATATATTCTCACTAAATGAATATATGCCTGTTAATTTCCTTCTTGTTTTTCTTAGGAGAAAAAGGGAATATGCAAGTGCCTTCATTCATCATCATCATCATGTGCATGTACTTGGTTTTGCCTTTTACCTGGCTAATTGGAATGTATAGATGCGTGTGTGTATATATACATGCTAATTGTCACCATCTTTCAAAGCATATATTCAGCTGCCTGATCAATTTTAGAGGAATATATGTTTGTTAGCGTCCTCACTTATTTATTAAAGTAAGATGTTTAATAAATATGAAATTTAAGATACACTTACATTTATAATGTAAATGAAAAAGAAAGTTATTTAACAAATATATTTATTAAAAATCCACATAAAAATTAATTGATATTTTCATTATAATTGTAAAGTTAATTGTTTACTATGCATGAATTTAGAGCTGCATAAGGGTTAGGTTATCCGCCTAAACTTGAAGGCTTGCTTGAAATATGGGAGGGTTTAGACAAGTAGATAAAGCCCAAAAAATGAGTTTGGGGCAATGTATAGGCCTGTTTTCTATTCGGGTCAGGCCTCGGGTAGAGTTTTTAAGCCCGAGCCAAACCCAAACCCAAACCCAACCCCAATATCTATATCTATATCTATATAATTTCCATAATGATTCTATTCCTTTGATGGGTATGGAGGATTTGAAGGTGTGGGATTTACTTAGTGAGACGAGTGATGTCTGGGATAATTTGATAATAGTCACATTTATAATATCTCGATAACTCTGCAGAAAGGTCCGGATTAGATGATTTGGCATTGGTCTAATTGTAAAGCCCTAAAAATTATAAGTATTTGAATTGTTAGAAATTGTCAAGTGAATTAATCTCTTTTTGTGGTTAAAAGTGTTGCTTGTGAGTTTAAGGTTTTGAGTTTGAATCTTTTCCCTTGTAATTTGTCAAATTTTTTAACCCCTAACTTTGGGTATCCAATTTAAGAAATATTTGTGTGCATTTGTTGACAAGGATGAGCCTATTGGTTCAGTAGTAAGGTGTAAGCTTACCTTTGAGTCTTGTGCTCAGATCAGATAGTGGGTAGTTAGGATTTGATTTCAATTTCATTTGATTTTATTTATTTTTAAATAATAATTTGTTACTAACACTTTTTCCAAATTTTACTCCCACATTTCCCACTTCTTTCTTCCTACCATTTCTTTTGTTACTTTCCCCAAAGTTCTTTTCAATTTTTGCTTCTTTCCATCATTTCACAAAGATTGTTAGCATTCAAAATTGTTGCCTTTAAGTCCTCTTTTGTACTAAATTTGGTGCGTTCTTATGGTTAAGGGTAAGTTTTTGGTTCTTTTTAGTTTGGGTTTAATTAATAATTAATAGGTTCTTTATGAAGGAAGGGATTTTAATGTTAAATTTATGTACTATGTTGCCACCAGGAGAAGATCGTGAGACGGTTCACCCTTCAGTGAACTAAGTCCACTTTTTAAGTTGTCGTTTTGTTCACAGGTAAGTAATTTCGTTGTTGGAGGAGCCGCTTTGTTCTGTGTTTAGGTTTGTTTGATGATGTTACATCGATTTGTTCAATCGGGTTTCGTAAAATTGAGTTAATTAATTCTGGTGAGTAATTGATTTTAGGTCCTGGAATCTCGTGGGCAAATTTGCATCAAGAATATACAAGGTGTGTAACAAAAAAACCAAAAAATAGCAAATGAAAGAAAGCCAAAAATTGAACTATTGACGCCACACGGCTACATGATAGGTCGTGTGCCTCTGGGTCAGGGTCAGGGTCAATTAGGCCTAATTTCTGAAATTTTACCCTAGGGCTGTATTTGTCTTGCGAATCAAATTTAGCCCTTCCGTAGGGTCCAATGGTATAAATATGTCTATAAATCATGATTTTTTATGCTCCGTTTATGTTAAGTATGACTTATGAATGCATGAGAGGTATGTTATATGTAATAGCATCATGTGTTATATGCTAATATCATATGAATATAATGTGTACAGCATGTATGTCATACACGCATTAGATACTTGTTTAATTTTGAATTTGCATTAGGGTGGGATTATGATTATGGAGGAAGTATTGGTAGTTTAATTTATCTGCCTTATTTGGTGGCTTAGCCATGCATATCTATTCTGGTGGGTTATCGTATATTGTTATGGCAGCTAGACTATAAATTTTCTAAAAGGTGACATACAATCGCTTAGCGGTGTCTAGGGCTAGGTAGGTATTTAATACCCTAATTGGTGTGTAGGGGTGGTCAGAGATAGTGTGTAGTGGATGAGAGTAGGATCCGAATCTGTATCTAATAAGCATCTGTATTTATATCTGTTTATGAAATATACCATATTTTGAATTTGAGCATATATCTGCTACATTATCTGTTAAATCATGTGTTTTTGATTTATTGTTTGAAATAAGTTACACACTGAGCTCGTAAGCTCACTTTCTATTTGTTTGCTCTCAGGTAATCTACAAACATGCGATGGGTCGGTGTGATGAGAGCTCGGATATATATATTTATGTTGCATTTCTTTTAACTTTGTTCAGATTAAATCTGTTTTGTTTGTTAGACTTTTGTTTTTTTACTTTTAGAACTGTTTTTAATTTTGGACTTTATTTTTCATTTTAAATTGTTTTAACGTTTTCAGATTAAATTACTTCTTTATGCAAAATGTTGAATTTTCAAAACCAAAATGCATTTTCCAAAATTTTATTTAACTAAGAAATTCCATTGCAAAGCTAAAAGATTTCGTAAGTATTTATCAACAACATTTAATGAACTACTTAATAGAAAGTATTTTCCCAAATAAACTGGAATTTTATTTATCAAAAGCTAGCACTAATTATTTTCATAGTTTCAAATTGGTTTTTGGATTCTCAAAGGAATTGTGGTAACATCTCCAGATATGGTCATAACGTCTAGGTTGGGCTTGGGGTGTTACATTTGGTGGTATCCGAGCCAGAGTTCAAAACTCGGGCTATGATTTTTGGGTTCAAATTTTTATGAAAAGTGTTTTTGAACAAAATATATTTCTGATTAAATCTGAAAAATGAGTTTATGAAAATTTCGAGTCTCCAGCATTGGTCCTGTAAGTATTTCTTCTTTAGCTATACTTTTAGTTTAGAAAAACACTATAGTGTTAGAATTACTCTGCTCTAACTAAAGACTGCAATTCTATAAAAGCTTCTGATAAGAATTTTGGACATAAGATTTTTGATAACAAACTTCAAACTGATTCATAAAATTCTAAACTTGTAAATAATTTATAATGAGTTCACGAGGAACATGTGGATGAGGTAACCGTGGGCGCATTAGGCACAACAAGCACAGAAGAGAGGCTCGAGCTAAGCCATCTTCAATGTGCAGTATGCCTCAGTTAGATACAAGTGAAAATATTGGAACTCCTATCGCTGAGACTGAGTCTAGTGCTTAGACTACTAGGGACGACGCACTGTTCCAAGATATGTTGAGGGTGTCGAAACCTCCCTAAAAACGGGTTTTAAAATAACGAAAACGGGAGTCACCACCAATCTTTTAAGTGTGATTGGATCACTTTATAAAATGTTTTGGTCTACGAAATTATGAGAAAATAGGTTCGGGAGTCGGTTACGTACGAGGAAGGATTAGCACCCTCGTAACGCCCAAAAATTGGTACCAAATTGAAAAGTTTTGTCTTAATGTCAGAAATTTGAAAGAATTTAGAAATGAGAATCCCTTAAAACTGTAATGCTTTGCGTTAAAAAGAATTAAAAATTCATTTGTTTTGAAAGAGTACAAAAATCACATCTAGCATGATTGGACACGATATCTTTAAACTTTCGTAACTGAAATCATCTTGTAACTTGTAAAACTCGTTTTAAAAGGATATTTTAGATATTTAGACAAACGGGAAATTGTAACCCAGCATGTTAGGGCACCACTTTCCGAATTCCTAAATATCAAAACATTTCCTCACTTTTTAAAATTCTTTTTTTTTTTGAATTAAATGCAATATATCTTTTGGTTTTAAAAGTAATGATATGTGTAAGAGCCCAAATTTGACCGGGCTGAAAGCAGAATATGAATAAATAAATATTTATTTAAAATGTTCGAGCCCTTGTTCAAGTAGACGAGCACTTGTTCTGAGCCCTCGCTCAGTTTTGGAACCCAGCGTACAGTTGTTTCACTTTTGGGGTGGTAGACTTGGTGCCTACCGTAGAAGAGTACACTGCCTTGTTACGTTGTCCCAGGTTCCAGGTTGATAGAATCTATTCTCGAGCTGCTAATGTCCCTACCTTGTGGAAGAAATTGATGACTATTATAGGGATGAGCGAGCAATAGATTACGGCCAGAATTAAAGAGAAGGGTGAGTGCAAGTGCATCTCATGGGACGTTTTGAAGGACCTAATCTTGACGCATCCTGATGAAACAAAGAAGGTAGATGTTTTTGCCTTAAGTTTGTATGGACTGATGGTGTTCCCTAGGGCTTTGGGATATGTGGATGAGGCAACCACGGATCTTTTCCATCGACTTAGTAAGAGGGTCACTTCTGTCCCTGCGATTTTGGCGGAGACAGTCAGGTCCTTAGGCACATGTAGGAAGGCTGGTGCGGGCAGGTTTGTTGGTTGTGCCCAATTACTTCTAGCTTGGTTCTATAGCCATTTTTGGTTGATAGATAGGGTCATTTGTCGGGTTTTCTTCGAAGATTATTCACTGCTGAAGGACATAGTCGCTTCAACTAGGAGAATTGATGTTCCAGAGGAGAATTGGATAGCACTACTCCAGAATCTTTAGGCAAAAGATGTTGAGTGGAAAGCTCCATGGATGATTCCTGGTGAGATTCTTTACCGGTGTGGCAGTTTCGATTGGGTCCCTCTATTGGGAATCTGGGGTGCCATTGGTTATGCCCCATTGCTTGTGTTAAGGCAATTTGGTTTAAGGCAGTTTGTGCCAGCAACTCAGGGGCTGGCTCAAAGTGAGTTCGCGTATAGAGGAGCCGATTACAAGAAAAGGGTCGGTGAGATCTCTAGTGCTTGGAACAAGATGTGTCGGTTGAAAGGAGTAGCTATTGGCCCTGCTACGACTCCAGAATATGTTGAATGAAGAGGAAGAAGGATCAATGATAATATTCCTGAGCCAAACGTGGAAGGAGCTCGACCGATGGAGGAATATTTGCAAGTGATGCCCTCGGAGTTGGAAATTATGAAGCAAGAATTTGAGAGGAAAAATATAGAGCTTGAGAAAAGGATAGCAAAGCTCGAAGAAGAAAAGATGTACTTGAGTTTGGACATTGATGTCCAGAAGATGGAGGTTGAAAAAGAAAGAAAAGAAAAGAGGAAAATCGAAGAGGATAGAGATGATTTGAAGGAACACTACAAAAAGGCACAGGTATCCTTGAGGAAAGCAAGAATAGGAGGGTCCTCAGATCATTTACAGAAAGAGGTTCAGGAAGGAAAGGCTAGAGCTGAGTACTGGGAGAAAAAGTTCCAGGAGATGCAGTTGCGGAATTTGGTATTAGAGGAAGAGAATAAAGGGTTGAAGTCCAAAATAACTGAGCTTGGAAGGTCCCTTCGTTGGCATCACAACCATGATTCTGCGGTCCAGATAAAAGAGTTAAAGAGTAAAGTTGAAGATTTGGAAGCAGCATTGCATAAAGGTAAACTTCGGATTGAGCAGCTCGAGACGTAAGAAGATTATCTAAAGAGAGAGCTTCATCAGTCTAGGAGGCAGGTCAAAGAAAGGGATCATGTCATGGGAGAAGCCATAACCCAGATTCGAGAGGTTGCTGAATATGTGTAGGACTTGGCAGTACGAGCCGATGTATTGAGTCTGATGTGTGGGTCGTCATCAGATATAGGACGAGAGTTAGACCTTTTACTAGATAGAGTTAAAACTTTGGGCATTAGGGCGAAAGCGTACTTGTAATCCATTTATATGTAAAGATATTCTTTTTCTAAATAAAGTTTTCTAAATGAGATTGAATCGAGATTGATGCCTTTGTTGCATTCATACATTTGCATTACATCATATCATATGCATTCAGGATTGTAGGAGGACCCTAATTAGTTAAAGTTTCTTTATAAAGGTAGAAAAGAAAATCTGGAAATCACATATACCTACGGCACTCGCACTAAGACTAAAAACATGGATCAAAGGTTTGAACAGTTGCAAAAGGATATGCAAGACCAGTTGCAAGAGGAGTTGGCTAAAATGTAGAATGAGATGAGGGAGCAAATGATAGAAGCCCAGAGGAATATAATGGCCAAAATGGCTCAGTTACTGAGGGCCACTGATAAGGGAAAGGCTCCTATGGCCATCACTGAAGAAGAAAATGAGGGTCCTCCTCCAGGTTTTACTCTGCCTCATGTACCATTGCAAACTGAGGCACCTCCTAGAAGGCCATCTGCTACTGTAAGGCCTCAGCATGGGCCAATTGATGCTGGTGTCCATATGAATTTCCCAGCTGGTTCAGGGTTTAATATGGATGAAAATCCTACTAATCCTCTTGTTTTCGATCTAGATATGGTGGAAAAGGAGGATTTGAAAGCCGAAGCTGTAAGGCAATTGGATGAACGCTGCAGATGGTTAGAAGAAAAGTTCAAGGCTTTGGAAAGCACTGGCAATCATCATGGGATTGATGCCAAGGATTTGAGTTTAGTCCCAAACCTAGTGCTGCCTCACAAATTAAAAATGCCAGAATTTGAAAAGTACAATGGTACTACTTGCCTAGAGGCCCACATCACAATGTTCTGCAGAAGGATGACGGGGTATGTAAACAATGATCAGCTGTTGATCCATTGTTTTCAAGATAGCTTGATAGGTGCGGCAGCCAGATGGTACAATCAGTTGAGCCGGGCTAGAATAAATTCATGGAGGGATCTTGCACAAGCCTTCATGCAGCAATACAATCATGTGACAGACATGACCCCTGACAGGATTACCCTGTAAAACATGGAGAAGAAGCCTAATGAGAATTTTAGGCAATATGCATAGAGGTGAAGAGAGGTAGCAATGCAGGTTCAGCCACCATTGCTAGAGAAGGAGACCACTATGTTATTCATTAATACTTTGAAAGCCCCATTTATTACTCATATGATTGGGAGCACAACTAAAAGTTTTGTGGATATAGTTATGGCAGGAGAGATGATAGAGAATGCCATAAGAGGGGGAAGAATTGAGGGGGAAGTAGCCAAAAGATTAGCCCCGAAAAGAAAAGACAATGAGGTGAACAATACAAGCGGTTTTAATTCAAAATCAGTCACGGTTAGCTAGCCCAAAGTAGCCACAGTTGGGCAACAGGGGTCTCAAAAGCAGGAATCTAGCACCAGGCATGAGAGGATGCAATTTACACCTATACCTGTAACGTATAGGGAGCTCTATCAAAACCTATATGATACGCATGCTATAGCCCCTTTCCATTTGAAACCATTACAACCTCCATATCCTAAATGGTATGATGCGAATGCCAGATGTGAGTATCATGCTGGAATATTGGGGCACTCAATCGAGAACTGTACTAGATTCAAGAAAGCCGTAGAGAGGTTGATCAAGAATAGGGTTTTAAAATTTGAGAGTACCTCAAATACTGAGAACCCTTTGCCGAACCATGGCAATCAGGGAGTAAATGCCATCGGTGAAGCTGGTGGAAAAAGGGGGAAAGAAAATGTTGCTAAGATATAGATGCCTATGAGGGTGATCTGGGAGGAGATGATGAAGGGAGGTATGTTGACCTCTAAAAATACGAGAGAAGGAGTGAGGGACTACAGTGAGTTCCATGAAGATTGCGAGGAATTCAAGGCCTTGGTGCAGGGCTTTATAGATAATAAAGAGCTACAGATTTGTGAAGGTAGCTCTAGTAAAAAGCAAGTATGTGTGCTGGAAAATGAACGGCAAAGAACCAGCAGACCAAGGATCATTATCTCCCTGCCAGGGAATAATGAAATGGGGACACCAGCAGCGCCCAAGGTCATTATCCATACACCTACTCCTTTCCCTTACAAGGATAGCAAGAAAGTACCATGGAGTTATGACTGTAGCGTGACGGTGCCGGAGGAAGGAAATATAGCCAGCGCATCTAAAGATGTACGAGATGAAGGTTCCCATACGTGGAGTGGGAAGCGTTATGATATGGGGGACGTCAGAGTGGAGCCCACAAAACCCAAGAGTGTTGAGATTGAGAAAAAGAGTGAAGTACCTGTTAACGAGCCAGTGATGGAGGAGAAAGCTAAGGAATTTCTAAAGTTCCTTAAGCATAGTGAGTATAGTGTGGTCGAGCAGTTGCGTAAGCGACCAGCACGCATATCAGTTTTAGCCTTACTACTAAGCTCTAAAGTGCATCGAGAAGCGTTGTTGAAGGTACTCAACCAGACATATGTCACTCATGATATATCTCTCAATAAGTTGGACCGGTTGATAAATAACATCAGTGCTGATAATTTCATCTACTTCAATGATGATGAAATTTCACCTGGGGGCATAGGGTCAACTAAGGCTTTGCACATCACCACTCATTGCAAAGGATACACGCTTCCAAGTATACTCGTTGATAATGGGTCCGCTTTGAACGTCCTTCCACTATCTACATTGAACAGATTACCCATTGACAGTTCGCACATGAAGACATGTCATAATGTGGTAAGAGCCTTTGACGGAACCGAAAGGAAGGTGATGGGACGAATTGACATTCCCTTGGAAATCAGACCAAATACGTATGAAGTCGATTTCTTGGTGATGGACATCAAACCCTCCTATAATTGCTTGTTGGGGAGACCATGGATACACTCGGCAGGAGCAGTGCCCTCCTTATTGCACCAGAAATTGAAGTTAGTAACAGATGGATGGTTAATAACTATCAATACAGAGGAGGATATCATAGCAACAGTCACTAGCAAAGCCCCTTATGTCGAGGCCAATGAAGAGTCTGTTGAATGTTCTTTTCGCTCTCTAGAAATTATCAACGCAACCTTCATTTCGGAAGGAAGTGAGGTGCCAGTGCCCAAAATGTCTAGAGCTACAAGGATGGCCTGCAAATGATGATGGGAAAAGGGGCATCACTGGGAAAAGGACTAGGAAAACAGTTGCAAGGAGGGATTCAAATCCTAAAACTGATGGAGAAGAAAGATCGCTTTGGTTTGGGTTTCAAACCAGGCCATAAACACAAGAGACAAGAGATGGAAAAGCGTCAAGCAAGAAGGAAGGCGCGTTTGAAGGAGGAGAAGTAGAGTGGGAACCGATGACATTTCCACCTATATCCAAAACCTTTAAGTCAGGAGGGTTGCTGGTAGAAGGGAGTCATCAAATCAATGTTGTACATAGTGAGTGGTTTGGACAGGAAAACCTTGAGGGTATCCGCCCTTATGAACTGGGGAGCTCTCTGAACAATTGGACTGCGGAGGATCTTCCTGTAGTCTTTAGAAATTTTTCAGATTAATTCTCGAAACATGTTTATTACTCTAGGGCCTAGGAGTAGTAAGATTACATTTGTGAAAATAGGCTTATGTTCATCTGTTATTATTCAAATAAAACATAACTTTTATCAATTTAAAAGAGTATTGCTTCATTTTTATCAACCAATATTCCTTTAAATATTAACAACTCTTATTCTTTTATTCATAGCACATAAACAATCATTCTTAAATTCATTCATTCTTTGTATATTCTTTCATACCCCTCACAGGTCTCTAGATATCAATGATATGAGCGCTAATATTGCCGCTCCTGATTTCTCTTGTGAGCAAGACATGTGTTTAGAGGAACCTCAGGATTTTGAAGATGTTAAAGATTGTGACGTATCTCTCGATCTCTTAAGAATGGTAAAATAGGAGGAGAAACAAATCATGCTACATGAGAAAGAGGCAATTAAGAACATAGTCCTAGAGGAAGGGAAGGAGGTGAAAATTGGAACACTGATTACCAAAGACACAAGGCGTAGCTTGATTGAGTTGCTTCAGGAATTCAAGGATATTTTTGCATGGTCTTATCAGGATATGCCCGGATTGGGTACTAACATTGTAGTACATCGTCTTCCTATAAGACAAGATTGCAAGCTAGTTCAACAAAAGTTGCGGAGAATGCGGCCTGATATTGTTCTGAAAATAAAGGATGAAGTCAAGAAGCAGTTTGATGCAGGATTCTTGCAAGAATTGAAGTACTCTGAATGGGTAGCTAACATTGTGCCTGTTCCTAAGAAGGACGGGAAGGTGTGAATGTGAGTTGATTACAAAGATCTAAACAAAGCAAGCCCAAAGGATAATTTTCCTCTACCACATATTGACACTTTAGTAGACAACACAGCGGGATATTCATTGTTCTCTTTCATGGATGGCTTCTCAGGATACAATCAGATAAAGATGCATCCAGAGGATATGGATAAAACTACTTTCATAACATTGTGGGGCACCTTTTGTTACAAAGTAATACCATTTGGGCTGAAGAATGCAGGGGCAACATATCAACGAGCCATAGTAAACTTATTTCATGACATGATGCATAAGGATATTGAGGTATACGTTGATGATATGATCGCCAAGTCGCGAATAGAAAAAGAACACATTGAGGTCTTGAGAAGATTGTTCTTAAGGTTGAGAAAATTTCAGTTGAAGCTCAATCCAGCAAAGTGCACCTTTGGAGCCAGATTGGGGAAGTTATTAGGCTTCATAGTCAGTGAAAAAGAAATTGAAGTGGACTCAGACAAGGTCAGAGCCATACAAGAGTTGCCTCCGCCACGTACTCAAAAAGAAGTTTGAGGATTCCAAGGAAAGTTAAATTACATCGCTCGGTTCATTTCACAATTGACCGAGAAATGTGATCCCATCTTTCGCCTCCTTAGAAAGCATAATCAAGGTACTTGGGATGAAGAATGCCAGAATGCTTTTGAGAAAGTCAAGCAGTATTTGTTGAATGCTCCAGTGTTATCTCCACCTAGTCCAGATAAACCGTTAATACTATACTTGTCAGTGTTCAGCAATTCTATGGGATGTGTTCTTGGTCAACATGACGAGTCGGGGAAAAGGGAGAAAGCAATTTATTATCTCAGTAAAAAATTCACTGACTGTGAAATGAGATATTCGCCAATTGAAAAGTTGTGTTGCGCGCTAATCTAGACTACCCGGAGATTAAGACAGTACATGCTATACCATACCACTTGGCTTATCTTCAAGTTGGATCCATTGAAATACATGATGGAATCAACTGCTCTAAATGGAAGGATGGCAAGGTGACAAATTTTACTTTCAGAGTTCGATATAGTCTACGTAAGTCAGAAGGCTATAAAAGGAAGTGCGGTAGCGGATTTCTTGGCCAGTAGAGCTCTAAAGGATTATGAGCCATTAAATTTTGATTTTCCAAATGAGGAGTTAATGCGTATAGCAATGACTGAAGATTCTCCGTGGAAGCTTAATTTTGACGGGGCTTCTAATGCAGTGGGAAATGGAATTGGAGCAGTCTTGGTATCCCCTAATGGTGATCACTACCCATTCACGTACAAGTTGAACTTTGATTGCACAAACAATATGGCTGAGTATGAAGCATGCATCATGGGACTTCAAGCGGCCATAGAGCGAGGTATAAGAATCCTAGAAGTATATAGAGATTCGACGTTGGTAATCTATTAGCTTAGAGATGAATGGGAGACAAAAGACCCTAAATTGATCAATTATCAAAAGATAATTTTGGGGTTACTTAAGGATTTTGATGATATCACCTTTAATTATCTCCCACGAGACGAAAATCAGATGGCAGATACTCTAGCAACTTTGGCCTCAATGATTAAGGCGAATAAAGAGGAGGAGATGAGTCCAATCCAAATGAGTGTCTGTGAAGCTCTAGCTCACTGTTGTAACCTTGAAGAGGAAGAAAAGGATGATAATCCTTGGTATCAGGATATATTGCGATATGTAAGAGATTGTAAATATCCAGACCAGGCAACCGAAAATGACAAACGAACTTTGAGAAAGTTAGCTTGTGACTATGTTTTGGACGGAAATGTTCTGTACAAGAGAAGGAAAGACCAAGTACTTTTGAGATGTGTCGATGCTGTGGAAGCCAAGCTAATTCTAGAAGAGGTTCATGAAGGAGTATGTGGTACACATGCAAATGGGTTTATGATGGCAAGACAAATCATGAGGTTTGGCTATTATTGGGCCACTATGGAAGGAGACTGCATCAACTATGCCAAAAAATGCCATAAATGTCAGATTTATGGGGACAAAATTCATGTGCCACCCTCACCTTTACATGTCATGACGTCTCCATGGCCGTTTTCCATGTGGGGCATGGATGTCATCGGACCAATATCGTCGAAAGCTTCGAATAGACATCGGTTTATCTTCGTGGTGATTGACTACTTTACAAAATGAGTAGAGGCTGCTTCTTACGCAAATGTTACTAAGTCAGCTGTAAGCCGATTTTTGAAGAAGGAAATCATTTGTCGGTATGGGATACCTGAGAGGATCATATCTGACAATGCATTGAATTTGAACAACAAAACGATAGTAGAGGTTTGCGACCAGTTCAAAATCAAGCATCATAACTCTTCACCCTATCGCCCAAAGATGAATGGGGCAGTGGAGGCTGCCAATAAGAACATTAAGAAAATAGTGGGAAAGATGACTGAGACTTATAGGGATTGGCATGAAAAGCTACCATTTGCACTCTTGGCCTATCGAACATCTGTTAGAACTTCTACTGGGGCAACTCTGTTCTTGTTAGTTTATGGGATGGAAGCAGTGTTACATATCGAAGTAAAAATAACTTCTCTCTAAATTCTAACAAAGATAAGGTTAGATGAAGCTGAATGGGTTCAGTCCCGATATGACCAGCTAAATTTGATTGAGGAAAAGAGGCTGAAAGCTATCCGACATGGCCAGATGTACCAGAAGCGTATGATGCGAGCTTATGATAAAAAGGTTCGTCTAAGGGAATTCCATGAGGGGGACCTTATGCTAAAGAAAATCCTTCCCATTCAGAAGGACTTTAGAGGAAAATAGATGCCAAATTGGGAAGGGCCATACGTCGTAAAGAAGGCTTTTTCTGGCGGTGCATTAATTTTGACAGAAATGGATGGAAAGAGCCTACCCAATCCAGTGAACTCAGACTCTGTCAGAAAATACTTTGTCTAAAGGAGAAAAGAATCCAAGGTGAAAATCCACAAAGGGTACCTTGAATTTTCAAAAAAAAAAATGAATGGAGAGGCCAAGGTGAAAACCCGCAAAGGGCGCTTTGAGACCAAAGGGGTTTTGAGTTGAAAACCTAAAAGGGTAGCTCAAATTTTGAAGGGCATACATCAATTTGGCTATATCTATCTCGGCGAAGAATAAAGCATGGTGTACATTGGGGCATCAACAAAGTACTTTGGATCCTTTAAACACATGTCGAACTCAAGAAAGGTTTCATGGAACTAATGTATAGACGCTCAAGCGGCGATATTTAGGACATCTAATTTTTATCCTGTTTGCTATCTTTAGATTCTATTTCTTCTTAAAGATATGCTATCAGACTCATTTCCTTTGTATTATTAACAATTCATTCAAATTCAATTATTCTTAAAGGTTTATTCATCTTCTGATATTATTAAAGTATGTTGCATTGAAATAATGATAGATGAACTAAAATATTTTCACAAATGCGGTTTTGCACATTACTTTGGAATTGCTAGATAATGCAAGAAACTAAAACAGGACAATTGTTCGAGAAATTCACTTGAGTAAAGATTGAAAGAACTCGAGGAATTTCTTTCTTCCAGTCCAAAAGGAAATGGGCAAAACCAATGATTCAATTCTTACAGACACCCTCAGTAGATCGTAGCATTGGAGGAAGGCCTACTAGCCGAGTAAGAATAAAATTTTGAGAAAAGAAAGACAAATGAAGGAATGAATGGTGATGCCTAAGATAGGGGTCATATTCACAACACTTTGCATCATAACATGTTAGGGACATTCGACTCAATTTGAGCATAGCATCCTAATTACTAGGCATAATCATTCCACAGGTTATAAAGGACGGCGTGCTTTAGCCCCTTAAACAGTAGGGTAATAGGCCGCAGTATAGCAGATCTAGACTTCAGATGTTATGCTGAAGCAGATCCAAGATGGTTTGGTATTCTTGTGTTTACAATAAACAAATACAGGACATAGCAGATTTGACTCTCAGATGTTCTCAGATATAGCAGATCTAGACTTCAGACGTTTATGCTGAAGCAGATCCAAGATGATTTGGTATTCTTGTGTTTACAGGAAACAAATCGAGGGCATAGTAGATCTGACTCTCAGATGTTCTTAGTATAGCAGATCTAGGCTTCAGATGTTTATGCTGATGCAGATCCAAGATGGTTTGGCATCCTTGTGCTTGCAAGGAACAAATCAAGGACGTAGCAGATATGACTCTCAAATGTTCTCAAATAGACTCAAGATGGTTTGGCATCCTTGTGCTTACAAAGAACAAATCGAGGACATTGTAGATATGACTCTCAAATGTTCTCAAACAGACTTAAGATGGTTTGGCATCCTTGTGCTTACAAGGAACAAATCGAGGACGTAGCAGATATGACTCTCAAATGTTCTCAAACAGACTCAAGATGGTTTGGCATCCTTGTGTTTACAAGGAACAAATCGAGGACATTGCAGATATGACTCTCAAATGTTCTCAAACAGACTCAAGATGGTTTGGCATCCTTGTGCTTACAAGGAACAAATCGAGGACGTAGCAGATATGACTTTCAAATGTTCTCAAACAGACTCAAGATGGTTTGGCATCCTTGTGCTTGAAAGGAACAAATCAAGGACGTAGCAGATATGACTCTCAAATGTTCTCAAACAGACTCAAGATGGTTTGGCATCCTTGTGCTTGCAAGGAACAAATCAAGGACGTAGCAGATATGACTCTCGAATGTTCTCAAAACAGACTCAATTTGATTTGGCATCCCCACAAATCGAAGAAGCAGATCCGGCATCTCTATGTTCGGCAGTAAGCAGATCAAAGATATCAATATGGCAGTCATAAAGAAAATGGAATACCATAGGGCCAGTCAAATTTGGTCTTTCTATAAGTCTTTGCTCGATTCTTGTTACACAGCAATGAGCAAAGAGGGGCAACTGTAAGAGCCCAAATTTGACCGGGCTGAAAGCAGAATATGAATAAATAAATATTTATTTAAAATGCCCATTAAAGTCTATTTACAAATAAACAGGCCTCAAAGCCTGATAAGCCCAAAGCCCGTTACACTTGTAACCCAATCAGCCTAAAACCATTTACTAGATAACTACCCAACAGGCCTAAACTACCCAGCAGACCCACAAACACCCGTGACCCAATTATATTAGCTAGCCCAAATTCAAAAAAGCCCAATTGGCCCAGCTTGTTACACCAAGGCAGGAAACCCTAGGGTTTTACGCTTTCTCCTCGCATTTAAAGCGAAGCTTCCGAAAGCAATTTCAACGGACACATCTCGCTCGCTCTCTCACGGCGTTTGAAGAACCCTCCATCGATCAAAGTGATTCGACCTCCGTGATCAGTGTGTAGCAAGGTCATTACCGGATCCCTCGCTCAATTACCTGCAAGAAAAGGAAACAAACAGCAGATACGCGAAAAAAGCAGAGCAGAAAATGGTAAGAAAACCATAGCACGTCAGTCAGAGATACGAAAGACACAAAAAAGAAAGAAATCTTAGACTTCTTTCCCCGAATATGTAAGGGACCAAGGCTATAAAGCCTTTCATTTCACTTGTAAAGACTTACGTTCAAAAATACACAGATATAATCAATAAAAATACAGTTTCAGCCAAAGATTTATTCTTGCGCATATATACACTACAAACATCTCAACCGAACGAATATACAAGGTGAAAATTCTAATACATATACATACTTGTAAACTGTAAATAGTGAAAATGGAAAAGATCGAACCTTTATTTGCGTTAAAAATCGAGGTTTGGACCTCCGACCACCGTACGGGGAGGAGTTGGTGACGGTGCGTGGGCGCGTGGACGCATGAGGCTGAGGACCAGGGCTCGGCTCGACGGAGGCCGGAGCCAAGCACCCTCTCTCTCTTCTTTCATTTCAGAGAGAATTTTAAATTTTTTTTTAAAAAAACGGTGTAAAATATTTTTAGGCTAAAGCCTTGGATTATATAGCCCCTGTGAAACGTCGACGTATCCGCGCGTTGACCCGATTACCCGGGGAGGATCCGCGCATTTTTAGAATTGGGTTAATTACCCAATTGATCCTTCTGCCCATTTTTATATTTACAATCAAACTTTATCTTATTTATGATTTAGCCCAATATTTTATTTTAGTTTTAATTTAGTCCCGATGGCTATTAAATTATATTCTGGAAAACGTCACCGTTTTGGGAATACGGCAATTTACCCAGTGAGTCCCTCTAATTTTACGTGCGTTTAAATTGGGCGTTAATCCAGTTCTGGTTTCTTTGAAATTCGCCCTGACATTTTGCCGAACTTTAAATTTAATCCAATATTTATTTTTATTATTATTCTATTTATACATTTTTTATATTGTTACTTGTTTTATTTTTATATCACACATTATAAGATTATTTTTTTATAAGCATTATTTTTAATATATATATTACTATTATTTATTATACATTATTTTTTTAAAAAATATTATTGCATATCATTTTTTTGTATATTATTATTATATTTTCATAAATATTATATATATTTATTAATTATTTATATATTATTATTTTATATTGTATTTATTATATTCCTTATTTTCATATATTTTATAACATTTATTATGTTTTATTTTTACACTACTTATTATTTTTATAAACATTATATATCACATATTATCAATTATATTATTTATGTTTATATCATATATATACTATTTAGAATTTGTAAATTATTATTATTAAATTATATTTTAAACTCATATTATATACACATTTCATTATTATTTATTTATTTATCTATTATAAATTATTTCATTTTAAAATTTATATTGTTATATTATGAATTCTCTTACATGCTCTTAAACCAATATATTACCATATAATTATTATTCTTGTTATTATATATTATAAAATACTATTTAAAAATTGTTATGGAGTATCTTATCTTTAATTATATATATTTTGCTAGCAATCAGTCATTTTTATTTCTTTTATTTTATGCATCATGTATGTGTTAAATGTTGTTTTTATTATTATATGTTATATTTTGTGAACATGCACATTGACACTATATTTCTTCTATTTATATATCATACATTATTCGATTATGTTTTGTTTATATCATGCATCATTTAAATATTATTTCGTATGTTTGTATGCTTTGTTTATTCATTTTCAATACATGCTATATATATATATATATATATATATATATATATATATATATCTTTGTTTGCATTTTTTTTGCTTTATATATATTATTCTTTTCATCATAATATTCATTTTTATCTACCTAGCACAATAATATATTATTATGATTTTTAATGTAATATAAATTTCCACGCATCATCTTTAAAAATGACAAGGTTCCAAAATTTTCAAAAAAAAATATAAAGACAATGCTTGGTGTTTGGAAATTTCGAAAAACTAGTGCCCTAACTTATTGGGTTGCAACTTTTCTCGTTAAGTTCGAAGAGTCAAGTACCCTTCTAAGGTTTTTAAAGGATTTCAAAATATGACTGTCTTGGAATTGCAAAGTGATATGTCCTAACTTACTGGATGTAGCATTTTGCTGCTTTGAGATAGAGATTTCTAAAAAGCTAACTTACAGTCAATACTTTGATACAAGTAAACCCAAATTTTCAAATACTTTAAAGAGGATTACATCTCAAAATTTTTAATTTCCGATATTAAAGACATTTCGATAATCAAATAGGTACAAATTTTTGGGCGTTACGAGGGTGCTAACCCTTCCTCGTACGTAACCGACTCCCGAAGCCATTCTTTTGATTTCGTAGACCAAAACCAATGATTTTAAAACAAATGTTTTAAAGGTGGTCCAATCACACCTAAAAAGATTGGTGGTGGCTCCCGTTTTCGTTTTTAAAAGTCAATTCCCATTTTCCAAAACTCGATTTTAAAATGGTCTCGATAATGTGTTTTGTATATCAAAAGGAATTAAATAAATCTAATTACAATATACATGTTTTATCATTTCATGCAAATATAGTATAGAAAATAGTAATAATGGCATAAATTACACAATATACATTATCACTTTATGCATATATCATCATAAATAACATAAATGTTCATGCATTATTATTCCATGCAAAACACCATATAATGCATAATAAATACAACAAATATAAATTACAATATACATATATGATAATGTCTTATGCAAATCACCATAAATAATTAATTTCATGCTAATATACAAAAAAATGATATGTAAGATTTAACCAACTAAACAATATCAAAATAAGAGAAAACCAAAGATAAATAAGTAAATTAAAATGTATAAAATAAAAATTAAATAGAAATAAGATATTTAAAAATATGTTGAATAATATAAGAATGATAAAAGAGAACCACTTTTTTTTTTTTTAATGATACATACATATAAGTTATATTATAAGGTATAATAACTATATATAAAAATCTACTAATTATTAATATTACATTTATTTATAAAATTTTAAAAATGTATATAATTAATAAATAATGAAATAATGTATGCTTTATAATAAAATAAAGTTAATGTAAGGAAATATAGTATAATATATAATGTATAACATAATTTACAAATAAAAATATATAAAAATATAAATTATATAATATAAAAAAATAATATAATGTATATAACATAATATAAAAAAGAAAGAAAAATATTATGATATATAGTAAAATATAATATGTAATAAAAATATATAAATAGAATATAATGAAATATAATATAGTAAGGGATATATAAAATAATAATAATAATATAATAAGTATTTTACATATAAAAATATAGTAAAATAAATAGTATATAATATATAACATATAAAAAATAACAGAATAAATAAAAATATAAAAATATAATAATTTTTAAAAAATGCATAATAATAATCTAATGAATAATATATACTATTTTATATAACTAATATTTTAAAAATATATATATATATAAAGTATTTAAAATAAAAAGGATTAAAATTGAATTTAATTAAGAAATATGGGGTTAATTTGCAAAATAGTAAATAAAAAATTTGGACTTAATTAAAACACAAGCTAAAAGCGGAGGGACTCATTGGGTAATTAAACCCTAACCCAAAACGACATCGTTCTCTAGAACTGATTTTAAAAGGGCGCTAGGATTAAATTGAAATAAATATAAAAGATTGGGGCTGAATTAAAATAAAAATAAAATGGAATTAAAAAAATTAAAAACACAGAAGGGTCAATTGGGCAATTTACCCATTTTACAAAAACACGCGGATTCTCCCTGGGTCACGGGTCAACGCAAGGATCCTCAAGTCTTAAAACGAGGTCGTTTTTAGGCTTATTGACTTAAGCCAAAATGGCACGGTTTCTTTTAGGCTATATAAGCCAAATTTTAAGTTCAAAAATCATTTCTATAGTCTGTTTTAAAAAAAAAATAAGGAAATTCTCTGAAAGAGAGTTGGGGAGGGGCTCTCGGAGTGTCACCGAACCTCCGTCCAGGGGTTTGCACGTGCTCACGCGCCACTGTCGTCTCCACCACATACGATGGCCGGAGGTTTAAAAACCTCACCTTTCAACGCCGATTAAAGGTATATCCCTTTCCTTTTTATTTTCTACAATATTTGCACGTATTTAAAGAGAAAAATAATAATCACCTGAGTATTCTTTCTTGACTGTCGATTTTTAGTATAAAAAATGAGTTCTGTTTTTTTATTGAATTTCTCTGTTCATATTACAAATCTGAAGAAGGGCTTTATAGCCTTTAAACTATGCATATTTAGGAAAGAAATCTTGTTTGTTCGAGTTTATCTGCTGCTATTTTTTTCTCTTTTTGCAGGTGTTCGCGAGGATGGTAGACCACCAGCGTTGATTTGGCCGTAGACCACGACCTGATTCGAAGCCTGCAATCTCGACTCCGATGGTGGGTAATTGGAACGACGGGACACGAACAGACGTGTTTGATTGTGGCGTTATTCGGGGCCAGAATCCCAGGGTGAGACGAAGAGGTGTTTCTGCTTACGGCGCCTAGGGTTTCTAAAACCCTAGGTGTTCCTGCTTTCCATTAATAATTTGGGCCTCTTGGGCCTTGTATATTTTGGGTCTAGGTGTACCGAGTCTGCTGGGTAGTTTTAGGTAACTGATTTTGGGCCTACGAGTTAGTGGTATTTCGGCTGCTGGGTTCTGTATATGGACTGCTTAAATAAATAAAAATTTATTTATTTTTATTTGTTTTCGGTTTTATTTAATTATGGGCCCGGGAAAAATATAGTTCATACAGCTACCCCTCTTTGCTCATTGTTGTGTAACAGGAATAGAGCTAAGATATAAAAGAACAAGTTTTGCCCGGGCTCGCCGAGTCTTGAGTTCTTCGATCTACTCCTCGTTGAATATAGAAATGCCCAAATCATCTTGGATCTGCCTCGACAAAGGTCAGATCTGCTATGTCTTCGATTTGCTCCCCGTCAAATACAGAGATGCCAAATCATCTTCTTGGTTCTGCTCCCCGTCGAATGCGGAGATGCTAAGTTTGTCATTTTGGATCTGCCCTCTGACAATACAGAAACGCCAAATCTGTTATCTTCGACCTGCTCTCTGACAATACAGAGACGCCAAATCTATTATCTTTGATCTACTCTCTGACAATACAGAGATGTCAAATCTGTTATCTTTGACCTACTCCCTGACAATACAGAGACGCCAAATCTGTTATCTTCGATCTGCTCTCTGACAATACAGAGACGCCAAATCTGTTATCTTCGACCTGCTCTCTGACAATACAGAGACGCCAAATCTACTATCTTCGATCTGCTCTCTGACAATACAGAGACGCCATGTAATGGCCTAAATTCAAGGTTATCGGAATAGTGGTTTCGTAACCACAAATCCGATTTAAAGAGAAATTTATTTTAATATTTTTGCATGAAAATTTATATGATAGTAAAGTCGTATGAAAATATTGATAGAAAAATTTTATCGATTTAGTGGCTAGTTAAAAAAAAAATTATTGAAGAAATTAGGTAAAAATAAGTTATCGAGACCTCTATCTCGTAAAAACCGAGTCGAAAATAATTTTATAAATATTTATGAAATGTTATTAATGTGGTATTAAAATTTCGTTAGGAAATTTTAATGTTTGGGTAGTCAATTAAATGAAAAGGACCAAATTGTAATAGGTGTAAAAGTTGCTAGAGTGATTAAATAGCTTAAGAGTCTAATGAGAAAGGATTTAAAAGGCAATTAGACCCAAAATTTATTTGGGCTGGACGGCAAGGGTATGAAATCAGCAGAAAAATTGATAAATTAAGGGTAAAATTGGAATATTGCAAAATTAACTAAATAAAACTAGGACTAAATAGGAAATATCTAGATTTCTCTTCATTTCTCTTCAATTCCAGCAGCTAAAAATGCCATAGGAGGGTTCTCTAAGCTGGTATTTCATAATTTTTGCACCAAGTGAGTTAATCCTTGCCTTTTTCTTGTAATTTTTTGTGTTTCTAAGACTTTTACAACTAGGTCCTACTATTAAATTCATTAGTTTTTGATTTCATAAATGAAATTGAAAATCACCATGGTTGAGTGCTGTAATTTTATGATGAAATAGAATGAAATTAAAGCTTTAGTTTGTTTATGAGATGATTTTATTAGGCAATTTCAATAGAAATTGATTTTTAGGACCTAATTGTGAAAATTTTTGGAATTAAAGTATATTTCTGAAATTCTGATTCCTAAAAGTTGTAAACTAGTTTAAGGTGATATAATAGAATGTTAATTGAGAAAAATCAGCTCAATTGAGAGGCTAATTGAGTAGGGACGAAATTATCATTTATTAAAAGCTTAGGGGAAAAATGGTAATAAACAGCTTGCACTAAAACAGTTTGGACAGCAGCAGTAGACTAACTTTGAAAAATCATCAAAAATTGTAGGAATCGAATTAGAAGATGAAAAAAACATGGAATTAAAGCTTATTGAGTCTAGTTTCTCATAGAAGAAATATTGTAAGCAATGGATTTGTAAATTTTGAGATATAATGAATTTTGTGAGATAAGATCAGAATGAATTCGGGTTCCCCTGTTCTGAATTTGAAAAATCATAAAAAAATGAAGAAAAATAATTAGGGGTTTAAATTTATATGTATATAATCCTGAGTGAGTCTAGTTTTAATAGAAAAAAACTAGAATATCATTTGAATTCTGTACAAGGAGATAATTAATTTTTAGTGAAGAAGAGTCAGAACTGTCAGACAGCAAAACAGGGGTGATTTTAAAGAATAAACTGTACTTATTGGCTAAACAAAAAATTCTGAAAATTTTATGGTAAGAAGATATACGAGTCTAGTTTCAGGGAAAATTAACGGATCTTAATTTGGAGTTCCGTAGCTCAAGTTATAAATAATTTAGTGACTAAGACTCAAGTAGACAGCTTTGAATGAACTATAAATAATAGTTGAATTATAGAGAATGTTGCATATGAACATGAAATGTATTAAATTGATAATTAAATTTATTTATTTAGATCCAGAAGATTCAAATACGAAGCTAGATCGAGGAAAGGAAAAAGTTCGGGATTAGTGGATTTTTGCTGTTTACAAACAAGTATCAAGGTAAGTTCATGTAACTTGAATTATATTCTTAAATACTTGAAATGTATGTTATTGATGTGAATATGATTTGAATGTTCATTATATGAAAATTGATGAAACATTGATATATTTGATATAAAGGGAAGAAATCCCGGTTGAATGAAAGGAAAATTCGATGGATATCTGAAAAGGAATTGACGGTAAAAGGATCTAGCCTTGACGGGTGATCCTACCGATATAGCCCTCCCAAGAATATGTGGAAAATGGATTTAGCCCTGACGGGTAATCCGAATTAGGTCTGAATTTAGCTTTGGACTGTAATTCGAGATCCAAGCTCATTAGAGTAATTGTCGTTGCAGGGGATTTAGCCTGGACTGGTAATCCCGCTGCAAGGTTGAGGTTCGCGGGAGTGTGCTCTCTGAAATGGAAATGTGCGCACATGAATATGAATTGACGGACCCGGATTTGTACACTAAATGTGTACCTCTGAAAAATCCGTCGAAATTCCGAGTAATTCAACGGGATAAATATGGAAAAACAACAAGGGAATGGAAATCATAGTATTGATGAGCTCATCAATCATGATATATATTATTGATATATAGAAATTATTGTACTAACTTGAATGTTGAGTTTGTGCATGTTAGGGTAATAATGCATTGAATGGATATATGTAATGTTTATTGTATTGTACTGAAAATATTAGGTAAGTGTAATTCTTGTTACATGAGCTTACTAAGCACAAAGTGCTTACCCTGTTTCCTTTTCTCCTGTTTTGTAGTGTTAAGAGCTCGGAGGTCGGATTTGGTCGGAGACACATCACACTATCAACCTCGGGATTTCGATAAATAAAGGAACTCTATTTTGGGAACCAATGGCATGTATAAGCTAACAAAGTAAATGTTAACGTGAAATGAATGTAAAGTTAGCCATTAGTATGGTTAACAAACCTGGTTATAGATATGTGATGACGTTATCTTATATAAATACATGAATCTATCATGAAAATATGTTAAATTGATTTGATTGGTCTCGATTTAATATTACAGGGAAGTTTAGATATTTATAAAAGGGCTATATTGAATAAATAAAAAAAATTTTAATTCGTAAACTCCGGTAATGCCTCGCACCCTATTCCGGCAATGAATACGGGTAGGGGTATTACATTTATTGGTATCAGAGCTACGGTTTAGTCGTTTTAGGACCGATGTAGCAAACACGGGAATTAGCTATACATGCCATTTAAATTATTATTGATAGTGTGATATCTCCTGACCATTTAAATGTGTTTTTTTTATAGTAAATGTCTACCGACCGAGCTCAATCTGAGGAAGCCGGGAGTCATGCTCCGGCTCCAGAACGGGCACAAAGGGAAGTCGAAGTAACTAGTAGTACAAGGCCCGTATCTGAGGGCCAAGGGGAGGAGGCAAAGCGAGCCTTCTTTCAAGTGATGAATGAATGGTTTAGTCAATATTTAAGAACTAACCCTGTAGTGCAACAAGCTCAAGCTCCCCTTCCTGCTCCTCCACCGGTTCCCGAGATCCCACAGGGTACAGGTACTGAATCTGTCAGAAAAGGGAAAGCTCTTGTAGATAAAATCTGAAAATATGGGGCCGAAGAATTTCGAGCAGCAGTTGATGATGATTCCGAACGGGCTGAATTCTGGTTAGAAAACACTACTCGGGTTCTGGAGGAATTATCTTGTACACCAGAAGAATGTCTGAAATGTGCCGTCTCACTGCTAAAAGACACAGCTTACCATTGGTGGAATACTAAAGCTTCAGTTGTTCCGAAAGAAGAAATTACATGGGAATTCTTTCAGACCGAGTTCAGAAAAAAATATATTAGCCAGAGGTTCCTTGACCAGAAAAGAAAAGAATTTCTTGAGCTGAAGCAGGGTAACAGATCAGTATCTGAGTATGAAAGAGAATTTGTTCGATTGAGTAAATATGCTCGAGAATGGGTACAGTGCAAAAAAAGTGAAATGTGCAAACGATTCAAGAAGGGTTGAATGAAGACATTAAGTTCTTGATCGAATTCTTGAAATTCGAGAGTTTGCTACATTGGCGTAGAGAGCTTATAAAGCGAAAGAATTGAGCAAAGAAAAAAAATAGGTGAGAGGAAGCTCGAATTTTTAGTAAAAGACCGACGGGAAAATCCCAGTTTTCTGCTTCAAAGAAATTAAAGAAATATCAGGATCGTTCTACTTTAGCTATTGGGTATTCGGGCAAAGAGTGAGGTTCTCAACGCACTAATCCAAGCCCTTCTACTCCATCAGTGACCAGTGTTGGCAGTGTCGGAACTCCTAAACCGAGATGCTAGTACTGTAATAAAGCTCATTTTGGTGAATGTCGATTTAAGAGTGGGGCTTGTTACCGATGTAGTTCTTTTGACCATTTCTTCAGAGATTGTCCAGAAATGGTTGAAAAAGAAGCTGAACAGATATTGAAGCCGAGTAATCCAGTTTCGAGGGGTAGACCGCCTCGACCATCTGGTAATGTCAGCGGTAGTCGAGGAGCTATAAAAGATACTGCAGGTAGGCCTGAGGTACGAGCACCTGCTAGGACATATGCCATTCGTGCGGAGAAGATACCTCAAAGACCCGATGTTATTATCGGTACATTTTCTTTACTTGACACCGATATTCTGCATTAATTGATCCGGCTCTCACGCATTCATATATATGTGTTAAACTTGCAATTGTTAAAAATTTATCTGTTGAACCTCATCAATTTGTGGTTAAAGTCTCGAACCCCCACAGGGCGATCCGTGTTAGTGGATAAAATTTGTAAAAATTGTCCACCGATGGTAAGAGGTTATTGTTTCTACTGATTTGATGTTATTGCCATTTGATGAATTTGACGTGATATTGGGTATGGATTGGTTAACTCGGCATGATGCATAGTAAATTGTAGACATAAATATATTATGTTAAAATGTCGAATGGTGAGTTGCTTCGGGTTAAATCGATCGAGACAGAGGGTTATCTCGATGTGATTTCGATAATGGCGCATGCAGGGTATGTTAAAAAGGGTATGATGCTTACTTGGCTTATGTACTTGACACCAAAGTATCCGAGTCAAAAATACGAGCGATTCGGTGGTATGTGAATTTTCCGATGTGTTTCGGAGGAATTACCAGATTGCCACCGAGAAGAGAAGTGGAATTTTCTATAGATTTGATTCCGAACTACTCCGATCTCCATAGCTCCATATCGTATGGCTCCTACTGAATTAAAGGAGTTAAAGATACGATTACAAGAACTTGTTGATGGGGTTTTATCCGACCGAGTCATTCACCTTGGGGTGCTCAGGCCATTTGTGAAAAAGAAAGACGGGTCTTTGAGATTGTGTATCGACTACCGACGACTTAATAAAGTAACTATAAAGAATAAGTACCAAGTACCCCGATCGATGATTTATTTGATCACCAAAAGGTGCTACCAGTATTTTCAAAAATTGATCTTCGATCGGGTTATTATCATTCTACGAGTAAAGGAGTCGATGTGCCAAAAACAGACTTTTAGAACCAGTGTACGGGCATTATGAGTTTCTAGTTATGCCGTTTGGGCTAACTAATGCACTGCAGTATTCATGGATTTGATGAACCGGATATTCGATCAGCATTTAGACAGATTTGTAGTAGTATTCATTGATGATATTTTGGTTTATTCTCGGGATGAAGAAGAACATGCGAACATTTGAGAACGTGTTTACAAATTCTGCGAGAGAAGCAATTGTATGCTAAATTCGAAGAAATGTGAATTTTGGCTTGAGAAGTGGGTTTTCTAGGACATATTGTATCTGCTGAAGGCATCGGGGTAGATCCGAGTAAAATCTCGACTATTGTCAATTGGAGTCCACCAAGAATGTATCCGAAGTTAGAAGTTTTTGGGTTTAGCTGGATATTATCGGAGATTTGTGCAGGATTCTCTATGATAGCTTCTCCAATGACTCGATTGTTGCGAAAGATGTAAAGTTCGAGTGGGTGATGAATGTCAACAAAGTTTCAACCGATTGAAAGACCTATTAACGAAAGCACACTGTATTAGTGCAAATGAGCAAGGTAAGGAATTTGTTATTTGATGATGCCTCATTAAATGGTTTAGGTTGTGTCTTGATGCTAAAAGGTAAAGTAATAGCCTATGCTTCAAGACAACTTAAACCACATGAAAGAAATTACCCAAGACATGATCTTGAATTAGCTTGCTATTGTATTTGCTTACCAGATATGGCGGCATTACTTATACGATGAGAAATGTCATATTTATACCGATCATAAAAGCTTGAAATATTTGATGACACGAAAGATTTGAATTTGAGACAACGCAGTGGCTTGAAATCGATAAAGGATTATGATTTGATTATTGATTACCATCCGGTAAGGCTAATGTTGTAGCTGATGCTTTGAGCCGAAATCTCTGTTTGCTTTACGAGCTATGAATACCGTTATCATTGGTCGATGATGGTTCAATCTTAGCTGAATTGAGAGCTAAACCGACATTTTTACAGCAAATATGTGAAGCTCAGAAGAATGATGAGAAGTTACAAGTTAAACGGGCACAGTGTGAGTCAAGTAATGATCCTGAATTTCAGGTTGGTTTTAATGGTTGTTTATTATTCAAAGGTAGGGTATGTGTACCTCAGAATTCAGAGCTCATACAGAATATTCTACGCGAGGCTCACAGCGGTACTATGTCTGTACATCCGGGGAGTAATAAAATATATAATGATTTGAAAAAGATGTACTGGTGGTCGGGAATGAAACGTGATATCTCTGAGTTTGTATCAAGGTGTTTAATATGTCAGCAAGTTAAAGCTGAGCATCAGGTACCTTCAGGGTTACTTCAACCAATTACTATACCGGAATGGAAATGGGAAAGAATCACTATGGATTTTGTATCGGGGCTACCTTTGTCTCCGAGGAAAAAAAATGCTATTTGGGTGATTGTTGATCGATTGACAAAGTCAGCGCACTTTATTCCGGTACGTATGGATTATTCTTTAGATAAACTAGCTGAACTGTATATATCTGAGATTGTCAGGTTACATGGAGTGCCTGTCTCTATTATATCAGATAGAGATCCCCGATTTACGTCTCGTTTCTGGGACAAATTGCAAGAAGCCTTGGGTACTCGGTTGTATTTCAAAGATCGCATTTCATCCTCGAGACGGAGATGGTCAATCGAGCGTGTAATTCAAGTATTGGAAGATATGCTCCGATGTTGTATACTAGAATTTGAAGGTAATTGGGAGAGATATCTACCTTTGATTGAATTTGCTTACAATAATGATTATCAGATCCAAAGATTAAAATGGCTCCGTATGAAGCTTTGTATGGGAGAAAATGTATAACACCGTTATATTGACAGAGCTCGATGAAAGGAAGATACATGGGGTTGATTTGATCCGGAAACGAAAGAAAAAGTAAAGGTTATTCGGGATAGTCTAAAAGCGACTTTTCGATCGTCAAAAATTATATGCGACCTTAAACGAAAAGAGATTGAATTTCAAGTTGATGACAAGGTATTCTGAAAAGTGTCTCCTTGGAAGAAAGTTCTCCGATTCGATCGAAAGGGTAAATTGAGTCCAAGATTTATCGGACCCTATGAAATCATAGAAAGAATTGGACCGGTCGCTTATCGATTAGCATTACCACCGAACTTGATAGAATCCATAATGTTTTTCATGTATCTATGTTACGGCGATATCGATCGATCCTTCACATGTTATTTCTCAAAGTATGGAGATTCAACCGAGATATGACTTACGTGTGAAGAACCTGGTCAAGATATTGTACGGGAGACAAAAGAGCTAAGAAATAAAAAGATAAATTTGGTGAAAGTATTGTGGCAAAAGCACGGGATTGAGGAAGCGACATGGGAACCGGAGGAGACAATGAGGAAACAATACCCAAACCTCTTTACTGGTAAGATTTTCGAGGACGAAAATCCTTAAAGGGGGGAGAGTTGTAATGGCCTAAATTCAAGGTTATCGGAATAGTGGTTTCGTAACCACAAATCCGATTTAAAGAGAAATTTATTTTAATATTTTTTGCATGAAAATTTATATGATAGTAAAGTCGTATGAAAATATTGATAGAAAAATTTTATCGATTTAGTGGCTAGTTAAAAAAAAATTATTGAAGAAATTAGGTAAAAATAAGTTATCGAGACCTCTATCTCGTAAAAACCGAGTCGAAAATAATTTTATAAATATTTATGAAATGTTATTAATGTGGTATTAAAATTTCGTTAGGAAATTTTAATGTTTGGGTAGTCAATTAAATGAAAAGGACCAAATTGTAATAGGTGTAAAAGTTGCTAGAGTGATTAAATAGCTTAAGAGTCTAATGAGAAAGGATTTAAAAGGCAATTAGACCCAAAATTTATTTGGGCTGGACGGCAAGGGTATGAAATCAGCAGAAAAATTGATAAATTAAGGGTAAAATTAGAATATTGCAAAATTAACTAAATAAAACTAGGACTAAATAGGAAATATCTAGATTTCTCTTCATTTCTCTTCAATTCCAGCAGCTAAAAATGCCATAGGAGGGTTCTCTAAGCTCGTATTTCATAATTTTTGCACCAAGTGAGTTAATCCTTGCCTTTTTCTTGTAATTTTTGTGTTTCTAAGACTTTTACAACTAGGTCCTACTATTAAATTCATTAGTTTTTGATTTCATAAATGAAATTGAAAATCACCATGGTTGAGTGCTGTAATTTTATGATGAAATAGAATGAAATTAAAGCTTTAGTTTGTTTATGAGATGATTTTATTAGGCAATTTCAATAGAAATTGTTTTTTAGGACCTAATTGTGAAAATTTTTGGAATTAAAGTATATTTCTGAAATTCTGATTCCTAAAAGTTGTAAACTAGTTTAAGGTGATATAATAGAATGTTAATTGAGAAAAATCAGCTCAATTGAGAGGCTAATTGAGTAGGGACGAAATTATCATTTATTAAAAGCTTAGGGGAAAAATGGTAATAAACAGCTTGCACTAAAACAGTTTGGACAGCAGCAGTAGACTAACTTTGAAAAATCACCAAAAATTGTAGGAATCGAATTAGAAGATGAACAAAACATGGAATTAAAGCTTATTGAGTCTAGTTTCTCATAGAAGAAATATTGTAAGCAATGGATTTGTAAATTTTGAGATATAATGAATTTTGTAAGATAAGGTCAGAATGAATTCGGGTTCCCCTGTTCTGAATTTGAAAAATCATAAAACAATGAAGAAAAATAATTAGGGGTTTAAATTTATATGTATATAATCCTGAGTGAGTCTAGTTTTAATAGAAAAAAACTAGAATATCATTTGAATTCTGTACAAGGAGATAATTAATTTTTAGTGAAGAAGAGTCAGAACTGTCAGACAGCAAAACAGGGGTGATTTTAAAGAATAAACTGTACTTATTGGCTCAACAAAAAATTATGAAAATTTTATGGTAAGAAGATATACGAGTCTAGTTTCAGGGAAAATTAACGGATCTTAATTTGGAGTTCCGTAGCTCAAGTTATAAATAATTTAGTGACTATGACTCAAGTAGACAGCTTTGAATGAACTATAAATAATAGTTGAATTATAGAGAATGTTGCATATGAACATGAAATGTATTAAATTGATAATTAAATTTATTTATTTAGATCCAGAAGATTCAAATATGAAGCTAGATCGAGGAAAGGAAAAAGTTCGGGATTAGTGGATTTTTGCTGTTTACAAACAAGTATCAAGGTAAGTTCATGTAACTTGAATTATATTCTTAAATACTTGAAATGTATGTTATTGATGTGAATATGATTTGAATGTTCATTATATGAAAATTGATGAAACATTGATATATTTGATATAAAGGGAAGAAATCCCGTTGAATGAAAGGAAAATTCGATGGATCTCTGAAAAGGAATTGACGGTAAAAGGATCTAGCCCGACGGGTGATCCTACCCTGATATAGCCCTCCCGAGAATATGTGGAAAATGGATTTAGCCCTGGACGGGTAATCCGAATTAGGGTCCAATTTAGCTTTGGACTGGTAATTCGGATCCAAGCTCATTAGAGTAATTTTCGTTGCGAGGTTTAGCCTCGGACTGGTAATCCCGACAATACTCTCTCGAGTTTATATTGCGTGATTTAGCTCGACTGTAATCCATTTGCAAGGTTGAGGTTCGCGAGTGTGCTCTCAAAATGGAAATGTGCGCACATGAATATGAATTGACGGACCCGGATTTGTACACTAAATGTGTACCTCTGAAAAATCCATCGAAATTCCGAGTAATTCAACGGGATAAATATGGAAAAACAACAAGGGAATGGAAATCATAGTATTGATGAGCTCATCAATCATGATATATATTATTGATATATAGAAATTATTGTACTAACTTGAATGTTGAGTTTGTGCATGTTAGGGTAATAATGCATTGAATGGATATAGGTAATGTTTATTGTATTGTACTGAAAATATTAGGTGAGTGTAATTCTTGTTACATGAGCTTACTAAGCACAAAGTGCTTACCCTGTTTCCTTTTCTCCTGTTTTGTAGTGTTAAGAGCTCGGAGGTCGGATTTGGTCGGAGACACATCACACTATCAACCTTGGGATTTCGATAAATAAAGGAACTCTATTTTGGGAACCAATGGCATGTATAAGCTAACAAAGTAAATGTTAACGTGAAATGAATGTAAAGTTAGCCATTAGTATGGTTAACAAACCTGGTTATAGATATGTGATGACGTTATCTTATATAAATACATGAATCTATCATTAAAATATGTTAAATTGATTTGATTGATGTGGATTGGTCTCGATTTAATATTACAGGGAAGTTTAGATATTCATAAAAGGGCTATATTGAATAAATAAAAAAAAATTTTAATTCGTAAACTCCGGTAATGCCTCGCACCCTATTCCGGCAATGAATACGGGTAGGGGTATTACACGCCAAATCTGCTATCTTCGATCTACTCTCTGACAATATAGAGATGCCAAATCATCTATCTTCGATCTACTCTCTAACAATACAGAGACACCAAATCTGCTATCTTCGATCTGCTCTCTGACAATATAGAGATGTCAAATCTTCTATCTTCGATCTGCTCTCTGACAATACAGAGACGCCAAACCTGCTATCTTTGACCTGCTCTCTGACAATACAGAGAATCCAAATCATCTTAGATTCGCTTCAACGTAAACGCGTGAAAGCCAAATCTGCTATGTATTCGATCTACTCCTTGTAAACGTAAGGACGCCAAATCATCTTGGATCTACTTCGATATAGAAACATCCGAAGATTAGATCTGTTATGTCTTTGATCTGCTCTCTGTCAAATACAGAGATGCCAAATCTGTTATCTTCGATCTGTTCTCTAACAATACAGAGATGCCAAATCATCTTGGATCTGCTTCAGCGTAAATACTTGAAGGTCAGGTCTGCTATGCTTTAGCCTATTACCCTAATGCTTAGGGGGTTCAGGCGCACCAATCTTCATTGTCCCTTGAAGGACACAACCTGTATAATGTGTATGAATTCATGCCTAATGATTAGGATGCTATGATCGAAATGAGTCAAATGCTCCTAATTAAACCTTTTATAATGCAAAATGTTTATGAATATGACCCCTATTCCAGACGTCATTACTCATTCCTTCGTCAAAGCTCATCCTTATTTCTCTCGAAATATCATTCTTACTCAGCCTGGGGGTTTGTACGATTCTTCAAATGCTATGACCCATCAAAAAAGTTCGTAAGCTGATCCTCTCCTAGGATCAAATCGTTTGACTTGTCCAATCATCATTTTGGACCAAAGAAGGAATTTCCTCGAGTTCTTTCAAACCTTACTTACGTGAATTCCTTGAAAAATTATTTTGTTTTAGTTTCTTGTATTATCTAGAAATTCCCAGAGTAATGAGCAAAACTTCATTTGTGAAAATTATTTAGTTTATCTATCATTATTTAATGCAACACACTTTAAGAATAATGGAAGATGAATTTAATCCTGAGAATAATTAAATTTGAATGAATACAAAGGGAATTAATTTGAAAGCTTATCTTTAAGAAGAAATAGAATCTAAAGATAGTAAATAGGATGAAACTTAGATACTCTAGATATCGCTGCTTGAGCGTCTATACACCAGCTCCATGAAGTCTTTCTTGAGTTCAACATGTGTTTAAAAATCAAAGTACTTTGTTGATGCTCCGATATGAAACGTGCTTCGCTCTTTGTTGAGCAAGATTGCTGTATACCCTTCAAAATTTGAGCTGCCCTTTCGGGTTTTCAACTCAAAACCCCTTTGGTCACAAGGCGCCCTTTGCGGGTTTTCACCTTGGCCTCTCCATTTTTCTTTTCTTTTCTTTTTTTTTTTCGAAAACTTAAGGTGCCCTTTGCAGGTTTTCACCTTGGATTCTCCTCTTTTAGACAAAGTACTTTTTGAATGAGTCTGAATTCATTGGGTTGGGTAAACTCTTCCCATCCATTTCTGTCAAAATCAATGCGCCACCAGAGAAAGCCTTCTTCACAACATACGGCCCCTCCTAATTCGGCATCCATTTTCCTCTAAAGTCCTTCTGAATGGGGAGAATATTTTCTAATACAAGGTCCCCTTCGTGGAATTCTCTTGGATAAACTTTCTTATCATAAGCTCGCATCATTCGCTTCTGATACATCTGACCATGGTGAATAGCTTTTAGCCTCTTCTCTTCAATCAATTTTAATTGGTCATACCGCGATTGAATCCACTTAGCCTCATCCAACTTTATTTCTGACAAGACTCAGAGAGACAGTATCTCTACTTCAATAGGTAATACTGCCTCCATCCCATAAACCAACGAGAAAGGAGTTGCCCCAGTAGAAGTCCTGACGAACGTTCTATAGGCGAATAGTGCAAATGGTAACTTCTCATGCCAATCTCTGTAAGTTTCAGTCATTTTCCCCACTATCTTCTTGATGTTTTTGTTAGCAGCTTCCACTGCCCCATTCATCTTTGGGCGGTATGAAGATGAATTATGATGCTTAATCTTGAACTAACTACAAACTTCTGCTATTGTTCTGTTGTTCAAGTTCAATGCATTGTTCGATATGATCCTTTCAGGCATCCCATACTGACAAATGATCTCTTTCTTCAAGAATCGACTTACAACTAACTTAGTAACATTCGCATAAGAAGCGGCCTCTACCCACTTTGTGAAGTAATCAATGACCACAAAAATAAAGCGATGCCCATTTGAAGCTTTTGGTGATATTAGCCTAATGACATCCATGCCCCACATGGAAAAAGGCCATGGAGAAGTCATAACATGTAAAGGTGAATGTGGTACATGAATTTTGTCTCCATAAATCTGACATTTATGGCATTTCTTGGCGTAGTTGATACAATAATATCCAAATCTCATGATTTGTCTAGCCATCGTGAAACCATTTGCGTGTGTCCCACAAACACCCTCGTGAATTTCTTCCAAGATTAACTTAGCTTCCACAGCGTCAACACATCTCAACAGTACTTGGTCCTTTCTCCTTTTGTACAAGATGTCCCCATCTAAAACGTAATCGCAGGCTAACCTCCTTAAAGTTCACTTATCATTTTCAATTGCCTGTTCTGGGTACTTACGATCTCTCACATATCGCAATATATCCTGATACTAAGGGTTATTATCCTTTTCTTCTTCCTCAATGTTACAATAGCCAGCTGGAGCCTCAAAGATACTCATCTGAATAGGTCTCATCTCCTCCTCTTTATTCACTCTAATCATTGAAGCCAAGGTTGCTAGAGCATCTGCAATTTGGTTTTCGTCTCGCGGGATATAATTGAAAGTGATGTCATCGAACTCCTTAAGTAACCTCAAAACTACCTTTCCATAATTGATCAATTTAGGATCCCTTGTCTCCCATTCACCTCTAAGCTGGTAGATTACCAACGCAGAGTCTCCATATACTTTTAAGGTTCTTATTCCTCGCTCTATAGCCGCTCGGAGTCCCATGATACATGCTTCATACTCAGCCATATTGTTTGTGTAATCGAAATCCAACTTGCACGTGAATGGATAATAATCACCATTTGGGGATATTAGGACTGCCCCAATTCTATTTCCTACTGCATTGGATGCCCCATCAAAACTCAACTTCCAAGAATAATCCTCTATAGTTGCTACACACATCAAATCTTCATTTGGGAAATCAAAATTCAATGGCTCATAGTCTTCTAGAGCTCTACTAGCTAGAAAATTCGCTATCGCACTTCCTTTTATAGCCTTCTGGCTCACGTAGACTATGTCAAATTCTGAAAGCAGAATTTGCCATCTCGCCATTCTCCCATTCAACGCTGTTGATTCCATCATATACTTCAAAGGATCAAGTTTTGAAATAAGCCAAGTAGTATGATATAGAATGTACTATCTTAACCTTCGGGTCGTCCAGATTAAAGCACAACACAATTTCTCAATTGGCGAATACCTCATCTCACACTCTATAAATTTCTTACTGAGGTAGTATATCGCTTTCTCCTTTCTTCCCGTCTCATCATGTTGACTAAGCACACATCCCATGGAATTACTAAATACTGACAAGTACAGAATTAATGGTTTATCTAGACTAGGTGGAGATAGTACTGGAGCGTTTAACAAGTATTGTTTGACTTTGTCAAAGGCATTCTGGCATTCCTCATTCCAAGTACCTTGGTTGTGTTTTCTAAGGAGGCAAAATATAGGGTCACATTTCTCAGTTAATTGTGAAATAAACCGAGCAATATAATTTAACCTTCCAAGAAAACCCTGAACTTCTTTCTAAGTACGTGGTGGAGGCAAATCTCGTATGGCTTTAACTTTTTCTGAGTCAACTTCTATTCCTTTTTCGCTGACCACAAAGCCTAATAATTTCCCTGACCTAGCTCCGAAAGTACACTTTACCGGGTTAAGTTTTAACTGAAACTTCCTTAATCTCAAGAATAGTTTCCTTAAAACTTCAATATGTTCCTCCTCCGTTCGAGATTTGGCAATTATATCATCGATATACACCTCAATTTCCTTGTGCATCATATCGTGAAATAGGGTCACCATAGCCTATTGGTATGTTGCCCCTGCATTCTTCAACCCAAAGGGCATTACCTTGTAACAGAAGGTACCCCATAATGTTATGAAGGTCGTTTTATCCATGTCCTCAAGATGCATCTTTATCAGATTGTACCCTGAGAAACCATCCATGAAGGAGAACGACGAATATCTCGCTGTATTGTCTACCAAAGTGTCTATGTGTGGCAGAGGGAAATTATCCTTTAGGCTAGCTTTGTTCAGATCTCTGTAATCAACGCACATTCGTACCTTCCCATCCTTCTTAGGAACTGGTACAATGTTAGCTACCCATTCAGAGTACTTCACCTCTTGTAAGAATCCTGCGTCGAACTGCTTCTTGACTTCGTCCTTTATTTTCAATACAATATCTAGCCTCATTCTTCGCAACTTCTGTTGTACTGGCTTACAATCCTGTCTTATTGGAAGACGATGCACTATAATATCGGTATTTAACCCTAACATGTCTTGATAGGACCATGCGAAAATATCCTTGAACTCGCGCAGCAACTCGATTAGTCATTGCCTTGTGTCCTCGGCAATATATGTGCCAATTTTCACCTCCTTCCCTTCATCTAGGACTACATTCTCTATTGCCTCTTTCTCATGTGGCATGGTTTGTTTCTCCTCCTGTTTTACCATCCTTAAAAGATCTAAAGACACATCACAATCCTGGTCATCTTCACAATCCTGAAATTCCTCTAAACACAGTCTTGCTCACGAGAGAAATCAGGATTTGCAATATCAGTGCTCATGTCATTGATATCTAGGGATTTGTGAAGTATAAAGAATATACAAAGAATGAATGAATTTAAGAATGATTATTTATGTGCTATGAATGAAAGAATAAGAATGGTCAAAATTTAACGGAATATTGATTGATAAAATGAAATAATACTCATTCGAATTGATAAAAGTTATGTTTTATTAAAAAATAATAAATGATCGTAAGTCTATTTGACAAATATAATCCTATTACTCCTAGGCTCTAGAGTAATAAGAATGTTTTGAGAATTACTCTGAAGAATTCCTAAAGACTACAGGAAGTTCCTCCACAGTCCAATTGTTCAAAGAGCTTCCCGATTCGCAAGGGCGAATACCCTCAAGGTTTCCTTGCTTCGATTCTTCGTCTTGTATAGCATTAATCTGATGACTCCCTCCTATGAGTAACCTTCTTGATATGAAAGTTTGGGATATTGGAGGGAATGTCATCCACTCCTACTCCACTTCTCTTCTATTAAGGCGCGCTTTTCTTCCCTCTTGACGCTTCTCAATTTCCTTCCTCCTTTGCTTATAGTCTGGTTTGAATCCCAAACCAAAGCGATCTCTTTTCTCTTTTCATTCTAGGATTTGAGTCCCTCATTGCAGGTATTTTCCTAACCCTCTTCTTGGTAAGGCTCCTTTTCCTGCCATCATTTGTAGAGCCATCCTCATAGCTCTTGCTATCTTTGGCGCCGGTAGCTCACTCCCTTCTGAAATGAAGGTCGCATTCATAAATTCTAAAGAGCGAAATAAACACTCAATAGAATCCTCGTTTGTCTCAACATATGGGGCTTTGCTAGTGACTGCGGCTATAATGTCCTCTTCTACATTATGGTTATTATTCATCCATCTGTCACTAACTTCAGTTTCTGGTGCAACGATGAAGGCACCGCTCCTGCTGAATGTATTCATGGCCTACCTAATAAGCAATTGTAAGAAGGCTTGATATCCATCACCAAGAAATCTATTTTGTATATATTAGGCCCAATTTCCAAGGGGATGTCAATCCTTCCCATCACCTTCCTTTCTGTACCGTCGAAGGCTCTTACCACATTCTGACATGTCTTCATGTGAGAATCGTCAATGGGTAATCTGTTCAATGTAGATAACGGTAGAACATTTAAGGCCGATCCATTATCAACGAGCACGCTTGGGAGTGTGTACCCTTTGCATCGAGTGGTAATGTGCAAGGCCTTAGTCGACCCCCTGCCCCCGGTGGGATTTCATCATCATTAAAATAGATGAAATTATCCGCACTTATGTTATTCACCAACCGGTCCAGCTTATTAACAGATATGTCATGGGTGACATATGTTTCATTGAGCACCTTCATTAATGCCTTTCGATGCACTTCAGAACTAAGAAGTAGAGCCAATACTGATATACGAGCCGGCTGCTTACGCAACTACTCGACCACGCTATACTCGCTATGCTTAAGGAACTTTAGAAATTCCGTAGCCTCCTCCTCTTTTACTGGCTCCTTGACAGGTACTTCAATCTCTTTCTCCTTCTCTGCACTAACATTCTTTGTTTTTGTGGGCTCCTCTCTGACGCCCATCGTATCATACCGCTTCCCACTCTGTGTATGGAAACCCTCAACTTGTACATCCTTAGACGTACTAGCTACATTCTCCTCCTCCGGCACTGTCACACTGTAGTTATAACTCCATGGTACCCTTTTACTATCTTTATAAGAGAAAGGCGTAGGCTTATGGATAATGACTTTAGGCACCGTTTGTGCCCCTACCTCATTGTTCCCCAACAAAGAAATAATAATCCTTGGACGGCTATTTCATTTCTGTTCATCCTCTAGCACACATACTTGTTCTTCACAGGAGCTTCTTTCAAAAATTTGTAATTCTTTATTGTCTATAAAGCCTTGCACCAGGGCGTTGAATTCTTCACAATCTTGAATTTCATATCCTTCTTTCTCATGGAATTTCCATAGTTCCTTGTTTATCTTCTCTCATTTTTAGAGGTTAACATACCTCTCTTCATCATCTCCTCCCAAATCACCCTTATAGGTATCTTTACCTCAACAACATCATCTTTCATTCTCTTCTAACTAGCTTCACCAATGGTATTCACTCCTTGGTCACTATGATTTGGAAACGAGTTTTTCGTATTAGGGGCATTGTCGAACTTTACTACCCACATCTTAATAAGCCTTTCTACGACCTTTTTAAAACCAGTACAATTTTCAATTGAATGCCCCGGTATTCCAGCATGGTATTCGCATCTGGCGTTTGCATCATACCATTTGGGATATGGGGACTGCAGTGGTTTCAACTGAAAAGGAGAAATAGCATGTGCATCGTATAAGCTTTGATAGAGCTCACGATATGTCACAAGGATAGGTGTGAATTGTATCCTTTCAGAATTTTACCTTGCACCCGACTCCTTCCTTTGAGAACTCTGTTGCTCAACTGCAGTTGTTTTAGGTTGACCAACTGTGATTGCCCTTGTATTGAAGGTGCTTGTGTTATTCACTTCACCATCCTTTCTTTTTGGGGCCGATCTTTTGGTTGCTTCCCCCTCTATTTTACCACCTCTTATGGTATTCTCGATCATCTCACCCGCCATGACTATATCCGCAAAACTTTTAGTAGTACTCCCAATCATGTGAGTGATGAATGGAGCCTTTAGAGTGCTGATGAACAACATGGTAGTCTCTTTCTCCAACAACGGTGGTTGAACTTGCATTGCTACCTCTCTCCATCTCTGTGCATATTGCCTAAAATTTTCATTAGGCTTTTTCTCCATGTTTTGCAGCGTGATCCTATCCGGAGTCATGTCAGTCACATGATTGTACTGCTGCATGAAGGCCTGTGCAAGATCCCTCCATGAATTTATTCTGGCCCGACTCAGTTGATTGTACCACTTGGCTGCTGCTCCAATTAAACTTTCTTGGAAACAGTGGATCAACAGTTGATCATTATTCACATACCCAGTCATTCTCCTACAGAACATTGTGATATGGGCTTCTGGGCAAGTAGTCCCGTTGTACTTCTCAAATCCTGGCATCTTAAATTTGTGAGGAAGCACCAAGTCTGGGATCAAGCTTAGATCTTTGGCATCAACTCTATGATGCCCATCAGCATTCTCTAAAGCTTGAATTTTTCCTCCAACCATTTACAGCGTTCTTTCAACTATCTTACAGCCTAAGTTCTTAAATCCTCTTTTTCAACCATATCTAAGTCAGGAATGAGAAGATTTGCAAGATTGTCGCCCAAATTGAATCCTAAGCTAGTTAGGAAATTTATGGGGATCCTAGTATCGACTTGACCCTGTTGAGGCCTTATTGTGACAGACGACCCTCGGGGATATGCCTCAGGTTGGGTTTGTACGTGAGGTGGAGTGAAACCAGGAGGATGACCCTCATTATCCTCTTCAGTGATTACCATGGGAGCCTTTGCCTTATCAGTGGCTCTCAGTAGTTGAGCCATCTCAGCCATCATGTTCCTTTGAGCCTCTAACATTTGCTCCCTCATGTCATTTTGCATTTTTGCCAATTGCTCTTGCAATTGGTTCTGCATGTCCTTCTGTAGTTGTTCAAACCTTTGGTCCATATTCTTTCACTTAGCGCGTGTACCGTAAGGATGTGTTGCTTCCAGATTTCCTTTCTCTTACTCTCTTTCTCCTTAATAATTTCAACTAATTAGGGTCTTTCTATAAACTTGAATACATATGATGTGATGAAATGTAAATGAATGAGTGCAAAAAGATGTTGATTCTGATTCAGTTTCATTTTAGAAAACGTTATTTAAGGAACAAAAATATTTTCATAAAACAAATTACAAATACACTTTCGCCCGTAGGCCTATAGTCTTAACCCTATCTAATAACAATACTAACTCTCGTCCTTTGTCTGACAATGACTCTTACATTATACTCAACGTTCTAGCTTGTATTGCCAAATCCTGCAAGTGTTCAGCAACCTCTCGAATCTGAACTAGGGCCTCCTCCATGACATGATCCCTGTCTCCCACTTGATTTTGAAGATGGTGAAGTTCTCCCTTCCACTGTTCTTATCTTGCCTCAAGCTGCTCAATCCGTAGCTTACAGTCCTGTAGTGCTGCTTCCAACCCTCCAATGTTGTGCTTTATTTTCTCAATTTTATCCAAGCTTGCCTTTAACTTGATCGCAGAGTTACGAATTCGGTGATGATGAAGAGATCATCCAAGCTCTGTCACCTTAACTTCTAGTCCTTGATTTTCCTTTTCTAGAGCCTGATTACCCTACTGCATCTCTTGGAACTTTTTCTCCCAATACTCGGCCTTGGCTCTTTCCTCTTGAATCTCTTGTTGCCACTGCTCTGAAGATCTCCCTAATCTGACCTTTTCCAACGTTACCTGGGCCTTCTTGTAATGCGTCTTTAAATCATCTCGATCTTGTTCAATCTTTCTCTTTTCCTTTTTCACCTTCTCGACTTTTATCTTTTGAACATTGACGTTGAGACTCAAGCACATTTTTTCCTCTTCGATCTTCTCAATCCTTTTTCCAAGCTCCGAATTCTTTCTCCTGAACTCTTGCTTTATAACTTCCAACTCTGATGGAATCATTCGTAAGCTCTCCTCTAATGATCGAGCCACCCCCAAAATTGGCCTAGGGATGTTATCGTTGACTCTCCTATTAAACCACTCTTTATACTCAAAGGTTGACGTCGAGCCTTCAGTCAAGATCTTCATGCAGATAGGCTTCTTCCAAGCCTCAGAAATCTCTCGCATCCTCTTCTTGTAGTGATCTCCTTTAAAAGAGAAATCACTCTGAGCTAAACCCTGTGTAGCCGGTATGAACTGCCTCGTCCGATATTGCCTTAGAATAAGTAATGGCGCATATCCAACAACTTTCCAAATTCCTGGCAAAGGGACCCAATCAAAACTGTCACAACGGTAAAGGACCTCACTAGGAACCAACCAAGGAGCCTTCCACATAATATTTTTCTCTCGAAGATTCTGAAGAATGTCTATCCACCTCTCCTCTGAAATGTCATCTCTCCTAGGTATGTCTACTACTTCCTTTAAGGGAAAATAACCCTCAAAGAATACTCTGCAAGGAACCTTATCAAGCTTCCAGAAGTGGCTATGAAACCAAACCAACAGCAACTGTACACATCCAGTGAACCTTCCTTCACCAGCTCTTCGACATGCGCTCAAGGATCTTATCGTCTTAGCTAGGATTGCGGGCACAGGTGTGCTCTGTTTACCAATCTGATCGAATAAATCCGCAACCGCCTCATCTATGTACCCCAACGCCTTTGGGAAAATCACCATGCCATAAATACTCAAAGCCAAGACGTCGACCCTTTTCTTCACGTCTGGATGCATCGATATCAAATCCCTCAAAACGGCCCATGGAATGCACTTACTATCACCCTTTTGCTGCACATGAGCTATAGCCCACTGCTCACTCATCACAGTAATCATTACCAACTTCTTCGTAAAAGTTGGAAGGCTAGCAGGCCTAACATAAGCCTTGTAACCCTGAATCCTCGGGCAACGCAGTAAAGTCGTATATTCCTCTAAAGTAGGTACAAGATCAACATCACCAAATGTAAAGCAACTATAAGCAGGGTTCCAGAACTGTACCATAGCTCGAAACAAGTGCTTATCTACTTTGACATCTAGCAAATAGGGAAGGTCTCCATAATTTTGATAGAAAAGCTGCTTAGCCTCGTCATCCCACTGGGCCCAAATGTTTCTCAGCTCGTGCAACTTATTCTGCCTCGAATTAACACGGGGTGAAGTCCCATAACTCTGACGTATACCCCTCGATGACACTATCTCCTTTCTCTAACTGGGTTTTCTCTGACCAGGTACAGACAGAAGCATTGTCCTTCACTTTATTAAGGTATTCGTTCCTCATTACAAAACTTTCTAATCTAGAAATCGAGCCTTGAATCGACACCTTTAAATGCCAAATGACATGTAATGACAGCAAAATAAAAATAGGTCAGTATCATATAAAAAAATGATAAACAAGTACTTATAAGGGTAACTTACTAAAGGCTATCACTATCTTCGCTAGGGTAAGCTCTTTAAAGTTCACTATATGAGTTTTAGTTCTAAAGCAAGGGTACCTGAACCAGTAGATTCCTCGGTCTTCACCCCTTATAGGCTTATATAGACCAAGTTCAATTCAGGGGGACACATTTCCCTATGGCCATACGGAGATGAAAATCTCACGAAGACATAGGTACAGTATCCTGGAAGTAATCCACTAGCTCATACGAAGGTAAAAACCTCACGAAAACGTAGCTTCTCACTCTCACTTAAGGGTGTGACCACAACTATCATGCAAATGCAATGTATGGCAATAGGGTAACAAACATATGCAGCAAACACATGTAAAAAGAATCCAATTTTAAATTTTCCAAACTTCCGACATTAAGACAGAAAATACTCAATTTCTTGGCTCGACTCTCTTGATGTCCCCAGTAGAGCCGCCAAGCTGTCGAAACCTCCCTAAAAACTTGTTTTAAAATAACGAAAACGGGAGTCGCCACTAATCTTTTAAAGTGTGATTGGATCACTTTATAAAATGTTTTGGTCTACGAAATTATGAGAAAATAGGTTTGGGAGTCGATTACGTATGAGGAAGGATTAACACCCTCGTAACGCCCAAAAATTGGTACCAAATTGAAAAGTTTTGTCTTAATGTCAGAAATTTGAAAGAATTTAGAAATGAGAATCCCTTAAAACTATAATACTTTGCGTTAAAAAGAATTAAAAATTCCTTTGTTTTGAAAGAGTACAAACATCACATCCAGCATGATTGGACACGATATCTTTAAACTTTCGTAACTGAAATCATCTTGTAACTTGTAAAACTCGTTTTAAAAGGATATTTTAGATATTTAGACAAAAGGGAAATTACAACCCAGCATGTTAGGGCACCACTTTCCGAATTCCTAAATATCAAAAAATTGCCTCACTTTTTAAAATTCTTTTTTTTTTGAATTAAATGTAATATATCTTTTGGTTTTAAAAGTAATGATGTGTTTTGTATATCACAAGGAATTAAATAAATCTAATTACAATATACATGTTTTATCATTTCATGCAAATATAGTATAGAAAATAGTAATAGTGGCATAAATTACACAATATACATTATCACTTTATGCATATATCATCATAAATAACATAAATGTTCATGCATTATTATTCTATGCAAAACACCATATAATGCACAATAAATACAACAAATATAAATTACAATATACATATATGATAATGTCTTATGCAAATCACCATAAATAATTAATTTCATGCTAATATACAAAAAAATGGTATGTAAGATTTAACCAACTAAACAATATCAAAATAAGAGAAAACCAAAGATAAATAAGTAAATTAAAATGTATAAAATAAAAATTAAATAGAAATAAGATATTTAAAAATATGTTGAATAATATAAGAATGATAAAAGAGAACCCTTTTTTTTTTTAAAAAAAAATGATACATACATATAAGTTATATTATAGGGTATAATAACTATATATAAAAATGTACTAATTATTAATATTGCATTTATTTATAAAATTTTAAAAATGTATATAATTAATAAATAATGAAATAATGTATGCTTTACAATAAAATAAAGGTAATGTAAGGAAATATAGTATAATATATAATGTATAACATAATTTACAAATAAAAATATATAAATAGAATATAATGAAATATAATATGGTAAGGGATATATAAAATAATAATAGTAATATAATAAGTATTTTACATATAAAAATATAGTAAAATAAATAGTATATAATATATAACATATAAAAAAATAACAAAATAAATAAAATATATAATAAATTTTTTTTTAAAATGTATAATAATAATATAATAAATAATATATACTATTTTATATAACTAATATTTTAAAAAAATATATATATAAAGTATTTAAAATAAAAAGGATTAAAATTGAATTTAATTAAGAAATCTAGGGTTAATTTGCAAAATAAAAAAAATTTGGACTTAATTAAAACACAAGCTAAAAGCGGAGGGACTCATTGGGTAATTAAACCCTAATCCCAAAACGACATCGTTCTCTACAACTGATTTTAAAAGGGCGCTAGGATTAAATTGAAATAAATATAAAAGATTGGGGCTAAATTAAAATAAAAATAAAATGAAATTAAAAAAATTAAAAACACGGAAGGGTCAATTGGGCAATTTACCCAATTTACAAAAACACGCGGATCCTCCCCAGGTCAGGGGTCAACGCGCGGATCCTCAAGTCTTAAAACGAGGTCGTTTTTAAGCTTATTGACTTAAGCCAAAACAGCACCGTTTCTTTTAGGCTATATAAGCCAAATTTTAAGTTCAAAAATTATTTCTATAGTCTGTTTTAAAAAAATAATAAGGAAATTCTCTGAAAGAGAGTTGGGGAGGGGCTCTCGGAGTGTCACCGAACCTCCGTCCAGGGGTTTGCACGTGCTCACGCGCCACTGTCGTCTCCACCTCATACGGTGGCCGGAGGTTTAAAAACCTCGCCTTTCAACGCTGATTAAAGGTATATCCCTTTCCTTTTTATTTTCTACAATATTTGCACGTATTTAAGGAGAAAAATAATAATCACCTGAGTATTCTTTCTTGACTGTCGATTTTTAGTATAAAAAAAGAGTTCTGTTTTTTATTGAATTTCTCTGTTCATATTACAAATCTGAAGAAGGGCTTTATAGCCTTTAAACTATGCATATTTAGGAAAGAAATCTTGTTTGTTCAAGTTTATCTGCTGCTATTTCTCTCTCTTTTTGCAGGTGTTCGTGAAGATGGTAGACCACCGGCGTTGATTTGGCCGTAGACCACGACCTGATTCGAAGCCTGCAATCTTAGCTCCGATGGTGGGTAACTAGAACGACGGGACACGAACAGACGCATTTGATTGCGGCGTGATTCGGGGCCAAAATCTCGGGGTGAGACGAAGAGGCATTTCTGCTTGCGGCGCCTAGGGTTTCTGAAACCCTAGGTCTTCCTGCTTTCCATTAATAATTTGGGCCTCTTGGGCCTTGTATATTTTGGGTCTGGGTGTAATGGGTCTGTTAGGTAGTTTTAGGTATCTGATTTTGGGCCTACGGGTTAGTGGTATTTGGGATGTTGGGTTCTGTATATGGACTGTTTAAATAAATAAACATTTATTTATTTTTATTTGTTTTCGGTTTTATTTAATTATGGGCCCGGGCAAAATATAGTTCATACAGAGGTCTTAGAGAGGGTCGTTGAGACTGAGTCTAGTGCTCGATCTTAAGTGCCTTAAGTCTTAAAGTAACATGGAACATTTTCATAACGTTCTCCCTCACGTTTCCTTAACCCTTATACTTCATAGGCATCAAAGAAGTTAGAAGTGATGTCACCTCAACCTTATCGTTTTGGGCAAAATGTTTCTCAATTTCGTCAAGGAAACACTTGGCCTGAGTAATCTCTTCATATTTTGTGCCCCTAAAGGCTTTTGAAATATTGTGCTTCATGATCATTAAACTCATGCGATTTGAACAATCCCACCTCTCAAAATCCTTTTTAGCATCAGTGGTGCTTACTGCAGTGAGAGCTGCAAGTTGTTCTTCCCTTAGTGGCGACAGAAGATGAACTAGCTGAATATATAACAAAATAGATAAAAACAAGCTCACATCAATATTCATAAGTAAACAATAAATTTAAAATAGTGGCTAATCCCACCTCAAGTTACCAAACACAACATTAATATCAAGTCTTTGGAATGTAATATTAACAGTAAGTGATACTCTTGTTATAGCAATCAAAGATTAACAATAAACATGTATTTCATGCTGATATGACACTTTTTCTTATATGTCACATCAACAAATAATTTAAAAATTATAAAAATTTTAAAAAATAAAATAAATATTGATAAAAAAAATTAGCATAAGGCACACATGAATTGTTATGCAGCTACCATGTTTAAAAATTTAATGTTTTAATTAGTATTTTTGTTAAAAAAAAAACAATTCAACTCTTTTTAATAGTTGATGATCAATAGAAAATACATATTTTTAAATGCAGTGAAAACCTTTAAAAAGAAAAATTGAAACATCGCTTGAAATGAATCAAATGCATTAACTCAATTATTGAAATTTCAAGGAAAGTGTGAGAGCAAAGAATTAACATTTTCTATTCTGCATTACGACAGTATGTACACAGTAAAAGTTTCTTCTCAAGACTTTCATTTTATTTTTAAATATTTCATATCCCTTTCTACTTTTAAATTTTACGAAAAATACATAGAAAAATAACTTATTTTATTTTATTTCCATTCCAACTCGTGGGTGTTAATTGTAAAAGAAATTAATGCATGGGGTCCTTGACATATTTTATTTCATATTAACTTATTGATTGTTTGTTGAAGCTTTTATTTACAAATTGCAGTAATCCTTTGGCTACTAAACGTCAAAACCAAAACCAAGAAATCCTAGTTTGTATTTTTGAGCTTCAAATCCTTTTGATTGTTTTCAACCAGTGGAGCATCTTCTCAGCACCAAGTCCAGTTTGATTTTGAAGTCACAAGTGAGGTAAAGCTATTTATATTTGCTTAAACTAAAACAAAAATAGTATTTATATATGCTTCAATTCTTGAATTGTGTTTAGATACATATATATTTCTTGATCTAATAATCTCTTACTATGTTTTTTTCTTGAAGCAAACCAAAGCTGAAAGAGTGTTTGGAATTTTTTCTCTTTGCAATCAAATACTTGGAATTGTTACTTCATTTTGAAGAGGTAAGAGGGGAATGTTTATTATATTTTCCGTTGTTATATGTATATTATTAGTGTGAGGGAAAAATTTTAAAGAATATTGAATTACCTATTTAAATAAGATATCTATGAACAATTACTTGAAATGATAATTACTTATGATTTGCTACAGTGTCTATTGCTAGTAGCCTTGGGAGATTACAAACTCTGAAGATATGGGACTGCTCCTAATTGGAATAAATAATACAAGACTCAAAAGTGTCAGACATAAACCTCCAAAGTTTAAGGGAAGTAGAAGTTAGAAACTACAATAATTTGAGGTATCTCTTTCCAATGTCTATTGCTAATAGCCTTAGGAGGTTGCAAACTTTGAAGATATGAGACTGCTCCCAATTGAAAGAATAATCCAAGGCTCAAAAGTGTCAAACATAAGCCTCCAAAGTTTAAGAGAAGTAGAAGTTAGAAACTGCAGTAATTGATGTATCTCTTCCTATAAAAAAATAGAACGTCGATAATGATAATATATCGCAAAGAAAAGAGTAATGAAAATAAAGAACATACAGAGATTTTTATGTAGAAACCCTTTCGGGAAAAAACCACGGGCAGAGGAGAAGAAAATTTACTATGTCGAATTCGAATAATTACAAGAGGAATATACTATGTCTATTTATAGGCTTGTAAAACCTTATTCTAATAGGAGTGTAGTAAGATTGAAAGACCTTATTCTAATTAATATCAAATAGATGGAGTTTAATAAGGTTTAAATAATCTTATTCTAAAATAAAATAAAAGAAGTGTAGTTCTATAGGAATTTTACTTTTATTTTATTTTACCACTGTATTTTATTTAAATAAGGATTTGGGTCACTTAATTCTAACAGTTCCCAATGTCTATTGCTAATAGTCTTAGGAGGTTGCAAACTCTGCAGATAAGTGACTGTTCCCAATTAGAAAAAATAATCCAAGGCTCGGAAGTGTCAAACATAAGCCTCCAAAGTTTAAGGGAAGTAAAAGTTGAAAACTGCAATAATTTGAGGTATCTCTTCCCAATGTCTATTGCTAATAGCCTTGGGGGATTGCAAACTCTAGAGAGGTGCTTTGGATTGGAAGAAATAATCAAAGCAAAAAAAGAGTCGAACATATGTCTCTATAGTCTAATGGAAGTATTTGTACGTGAATGCAACATGTTGACATCTCTTTCCTCATTGTCCCATGGTCGCATATTGAAAAGTTTGACAAAACTTGAAATTTACGATTGCCTTCAATTGGAAGACACTTTTCCAATATCAATGGCTCAAGGTCTTCCTCTACTAAATGAGGTTGTGTTGGAAGATTTACCTCAATTCAAAGAAAGGGATGGAAACGAGATTGTGCTCACCCTTGCATCATTGCATAAGTTAAAAGTGGTGAATTGTACCGAATTGACATCTTTAATCATTTAAGCTAAAATACAAATAAGCTTTATATATTATTTATTAATCTTTTATTGATTTTCCCTCTTGATAATTTATTGTCTGACTATACAAATGCTTGTATATCATTTTATAATTTTGGTCTAAAGATTCATCTAAATAAACTTTTAAATAGCAAACTAATTGTATTACCCTTTAGCAACATAATTAATTGGAATATACGAGAAATATATTATTTATAAAGAAAACATTGTTAAGATAAACTTTTGGTTTTTGTTTTTTAATATGTTTTAAAATCCTTAACTAGTATTATGTAATATTATTTATGTTATTTTTTAATTTATCTTAATTATATTTATTTGTTTGAACTACGACTTCTTTAAAAATTTGATATAATTGGCTATAAAAGATTGGAAAGAAATTTTGAGCTTATTCTTGAAGGAAAAAAAATTAGATAAAAGAATTTAGCTTGGTACACAAGTGTTCAAACTTAAATAATTTGATATTTTTTTTTTAAAAAATAAATCTTCATTTAATGCAAAATTTTGTTAAATTAATAAAAGTTATGTAGGAAAATTAATTAACAAAATGAGAGATAAGTTGTTCATTGCTTTGAACATTTTGAAATTGATGACTAATGATAAGGAGAGGAGGATCATCAGTAAGTATGGAATATTTAGAAGTTTCCAATTTTAAATAGTTATTTGATTCTAGCTATAACCTTTCAAGCCTGAAGTTCCTAAGTTTGATGGAACTAACTGAATTGCGAGTGATATGGAATGGTTCCATCCAAGCCTGTAAACTTTCAAAATCTCACTGAATTGAATGTTGGAGACTGTATAAGCTTAAGATACATCTTCTCACCTACCATTGCTCGAAATTTGCCACGATTGAGCGTGTTACGAATATTTGATTGTGAGGAATTGGAGCAAATTATTGAGAATGATCAAACGCATCACAACATCATCTCCACCCTATTTGCTTCCCTAGTCTGGCTGAAGTTAGTATCAGGGATTGTGAAAATTTGAAATATCTCTTTCCGATTACTTTCGCCCATGGCGGCATTCTAAAATTGAAGACAATAAGCCTTGAAAAGGTCTCCAAATTAGAGCAGGTATTTGAAGGAGATGAAGCAAATGTAAGTAAGGATGAAGAGAAAGTGTTACACCTACCTCAATTAACCGACTTAAAGCTCAGTGGGCTACCAAACCTCATGAGCTTCAGCCCTGTAAGTTATCATTTTGTTTTCCCATCTTTCGAGGATTTAGAAGCAGAAGGTTGTCCGAACATAACCACAAGGTTTAGTGTTGATTCAAAGCAATCAGTGCATGCCAAAACACAGGTGCACTTCTCTCCCAAACTCAATAATGAGCTTTAAAACAAATGTTCATCTGTTGAATTATTTTCTTTGTGTATTCACCCAAACTCTTTAATTTCTATGAATTAATGAAATACTTTTGTTTTGGTTGTCTGAGACAAATTATTTTTTATTCTTTAATTACTAAATGAAATTACATTAACTGTAATTAATTTTTGTTGACTATCAGTAGTTCTTTTTGGATATCCTTGTTGAATTATCATTTTCTTTTGACAATTCTTGTTCTTAATATGTCATCATTTGCTCAATCATGGACAAACTCTCTTTGCTTTCATCATCATAAACAAACAGTTATATGTCAAGATTTTAATTTGTTTTGCAGGCAAGCCAATCAGATGATGAAACTATACTGGAAGAATCTGCTGCAGCTCAGGAAACTACATAGCCAGCTGGTAGCGACATAAGCTGATGGGCTTTTTAAGGAAGAATAAAATGAATAAGACATTTCTCCAGAACTTTTTTAATAGGAAGATGCAACTGAATGAAGGCAATTATATAAAAGGAAGTTGCCTGAAAATCAATCCATTGTGAACCTCTTGTATTTGTTTCGCTAAACCACTTTCGAAAAATTATTTTTGAAAAATAGATTATTTTTTTAAAACAGTTGATATGTTCTAGTATTTGAATATCTTATGTAAAATAATTTTTTTCATCTTATTACACTATTAATCAAACAATAAATCATGATATTAAACAACTAAACAATAGCTATTGAGTCAATATGTAAAACCATTATAATAATAACTAAGAAATGTACTTAATTAGTGATTTATTTTTTGAATTACACTTATTATGTTATATAAATAATTATAATTTAATCTCATGGGATCAAGCCATGCAGATTGCAGTTGAAGAACATGCAGCTGTCATTTTGCTGTTTTAATGATGTTTTGTTACTTAGTTACATTTGAACTAAGTTTATAATAAATTTGTTGTAATTTGGTGCTGATAGATGTGATAAATCCACTTAACCAAGTGTGCAAGCAATATTTTATAAGTTTCAATATACTGTTTGTGGAGTTAGGTGTGTTTAAGTGACACTTTCTTCATTTTGACAAGTTAATTACATGATATAAGTAATGTTTTGTTCTTTCTGAAATGAGATAATGAATCATTCAGCAAATTTTCTTCTTGTTTTGGTTTTAACTTAAACAATCTGCTCTTGGTCTCCTTAGCCTGATTTTCTTGTTTGTTCAGCAAGTCTCTATTGCTTAATGCTCAAGATTCTACTGTGATTACTTAGTTTTGTTTCTCAACTCCTACGATTTTCATATAACACTTGAGTAATATCAAAATAAAATTATATTTATATATCAATTTTTAGTATTATTTGTTAAGTTTTGCTTCTATAGATTGTTAATAATAAGTTAAAAATTATATTTAAAAAAGTTGAGTTTTAAAAAAAAAAAAGTTATATTCGCACCATTTTAATCAATAATGTGATAATATTATTATATTTATATTGTAAATTTACTCTCTTTTTTGCATTCAATTATTTTATTTTTTGTTTGAGTTTTTGAATTTTTAAATTTCAAGAAACCAAAAATTTAAGTTATTTTACAATGTTAAATGATGTCGTGATAAAGTTTAAAGATCTTTTTCATAAGGAAAACACTTACTACTATTAAATTCAATTGCTATTGATGTTTCTCAAAATTGTCGTACAAAATATAAGATAAATAACAATGAGTGACAATTTATTCTATTCGTCATTTTAAACCTATTTTTTATGACATAAGTAACACTTCACTCTTTACGTATTAAAAATACAACAAATCAAATTGTCACGAATAAAATTTATTAATTCATCACAAAAAGAATTTATATTGGCGAGGATGAAAAATCATCATGATTTTCTTAAGACATCACAAAAACATTTTCCACCAACTTTTTAATTAAACTTTGGCGTCAAACATATAGTGACGTAAACTTATGCCATCTTTTTTTTAAAAAAAACTATCATTTAAGAATGACTATCAATCATCAAATGTGACATTTAGTTGTTTTTGTCACATTTATGGTATATTTTGTGACGTTACTATATCCGTCATATAGAAAACTTGTCACAAATTAATTAATTTGTTGTAGTAAGAAGACCCAGCATTCGCAGGTTGCGCCTCGTAGTATTGTGTTGTGACGAAGCTCAGAAAGTAATGGTCGAAAAACTCACACCTATTAAAGTAGCCAATGTAGTGCTTCTTTCATGAGAAAACAAACCTATCAACTTCATTCACACACAAAAAAATTGCATGAATAAAGGATCAAAATAAAAATAAAAAATGAAAATATGGGTGATTGAGAAATTTATCTCTGTAACACTCCTCACCTGGTCCGGTCACCGGACACGAGTTACAAGACGCTATATCATTATTGTAACTTAAACAGATGCCTACATAGTTTTAATTAAGAGCAACGATTACTAATATTAAAGTTTAAAGGTAAGGTTCATGGTTAGATTAAACATTTAAACAACTACTGCTCAAAATGCTAAAAATTATGCAAAGCAAAGTAGACTTCACGATCAAACAATATTCCTACTCATCATGCCACTACTACCTAATTTAACGGAACTTACTAACATCCTTTAACCAATTATCGAGCCATATTTGTACATTTACGTCGAGAATAACAATCATGCATCACCAAACTCAATCTTAGCATCAAATTGCCCAAAGTTAAAGTTTGTTAACAGCAGTAACAATCCACCAATCCAATACCAAAATAGAATTAACAAAAACAATGTCAAAAACCAAAACTCAAACTCAAACCCCATTTCCTTTCTTCATAATATCCAAAGATTAAAAATCCACCTACTCGAAAGTTCATTGCCTTGCTAAGATCACTTCTTTGGTCACTCCACTCACACCGAAAGAGCCACTTATCTGTAAAATTTTAGTGTGGAGCGTGTAAGCTTAAATAAGCTTAGTGAATGCTCAGAATTACCACAAAGCATACACAACATCATAAGTTAAGCAAGAGCATACTAAGATACATCCACAACCATATTTTCATCAAGTCAAAATAACATATTCATACTTCATTATCTCAGAAGTCTAGCTTATATACTCACATGCATTTACACACAACATATCTTATATATGTATATAATCTAAATAATGATAATTTGGTAACTTGAGATTATGAAACGTAAAAAAAGTGGACTCTATCACCACACATTAGATAAACAGGTCTCCATTATACTAATGACTCAAAGAGTTTAATATGTCCCATAAGTGTAGCGTAAAGCTAAACACTCTCCAACACATCATGTCCCAATGAATGGAGCTTAGCTCGGCATTCCCTTATCTCTCCAACCTGTCCTTGGGTCTCAAGTCCCAAATCACAAAACACAAATGTGAGTACTCACAATCCTATGGCATGCCAACTATATCCAATGGTTTCAAGAGATCACAAGGCCAAAATATCCACAATTACACATTTTTAATTGTTGTTTTAATGCACATAATCTATGTTCATATTCATTAATTTACATCACAAGCTCATACACAATGCATGCTTATCGGATTCACATTTAATTGCACTTTAAGTGCCACAAAAATTCTCATTGAGTCATCATATATCGACCACATATGTGTGCATTAAAATCAATTTATCACATGTCACATACTAGTATTCACCCACATTACCTGTCATAATAGCCACGCATTCCACAACTCGACAAACATTAGGCATAATTTCACAACAAGGAAAAAAGTATAAAGAAGGCTTACACTTGAAACTTAGGATAGGGGTTTAGGCTATTCCTAAGCTCCAATTAACGCTACAAATCGTGCATATCAGTAGCGACTTCGGAATGCTCACCGTTCATGCTTTCGCTTACTAGCCAAAATATTAAACAAGCTTTTCCTTACCTTTAGACTTGCTCGTTGTGGCTCCCGATTGGTCCGGTACTTTATACATATAAAAAACACATTCCAAACTCATCAAAAACAACCTTGAAAACCAAACAGTAGGGAAAACACAATTCAAGCCTCTCCTTTCTCACTACAAAAAACTAGCCAGTTTTGCCGAAATTAACGTTTCAACATTCTAATCTCATTTCTAATCCACAATTTCAATTTCAAACATCCTAAATATCATTTATTTTCATATCTAAACCATTAATTTCACCTAAATCTGTGGTTCTAAAATTTTCAAAAAATTCAAGCTTTCAATAACATGTAAAACGGGAAAATGTTTTATTCTTAAAAATTCGGTTATGAACTATCAAATTGAAGTGAAATACTTTCTAATTAGGTTAGAATGAGTCAAAAATCATGTAACACCCCAAATTCAACCTAGAGTTATAGCTGAATCTAAAGAGTTACAATCAACACATTGAAATCTTTACTTTACAAAACGTGGCTCGATAGGAAATTGAAAATCAAAGTTTTATAAAACTTGCCACAAATCTTTGATAGAAAAACTTGCCATTCTAAAAACACTTATGTGAATATATTAAATACTAATTTAAAGTCCAAATTTTACTAAATCATTGCGATTATGTCGCTTGCTTAATAAAACTCGTAATTCTGAATAAAACTTTGCAGCATAAATTTTAGAGTAAAAAACTTGGAAATCGTGATCTTGATAGGTGAAAACATATAGTTTGCCAATTAGGCATATTCTAAAACATTCGTTGTAAATTTTCATAAAACCCATTTTAAATTTGCACTAGAAAAATGCTTCGCTTGTTTTAGTTTTGAAAATCGAATTCTAATTTGTTAGCTTGTATGATTTTGTAGTTTTTATGTTAAAACTTTCAAAACTTGACGAACAAATCAAAACAAAAAAAAAAAAAAAAAACCAATTCCAAAACATAGTCCAAAACCAAATGTCTGGAAATCTTAATTAACATAAATCAAACCATATTATTTGAAAGACCAATTTGAGCTCCCACATGTCGTCCGGTCCTAAGTCAGAAGTTCACCTGAAACGTATCAAACAAATGTGTAAGCTAAAAGCCCAATGTATGACCCAACTCACAAACAAAATTTTCTTGTGGGTTTTACATATACAATTATCAAATCAAAATTTTGTATCATATTACAAAATAGAGCATATCATTTAATCAGAAACATATAGCAAATCAGAATTTCATATTTTTGTACATATTTCATATTGGAATCTCATATTTCTATAAACACATATATCAGACCAGAACAAATGCAGATGCATATCCTACCCACATCCTCTACACACCAGCTCTGACCAACCAATCACACCTAATAGGACTGTCATTACCTCTTCGTTTAAAAATGGGTTTTGAGAAACGAAAACGGGAGTCGCCACCAATCTTTTAAAGTGTGATTGGATCACTTTATAAAATGTTTTGGTCTACGAAATTATGAGAAAATAAGTTCGAGAGTCGGTTACGTTCGAGGAAGGATTAGCACCCTCGTAATGCCCAAAATTGGTACCAAATTGAATAATTTTTGTTTTAATGCCGGAAATTTGAAAGAATTTAAAAAATTAGAATTCCTTAAAACTATAATAACTAAAATTAAAATAGAATCGAGATTCATTTGCTTTGAAGGAGTATTAATATCACATCCAGCATAATTGGACACGATATCTTTAAACTTTCGTAGCTGAAATAATCTTATGATTTGTAAAACTCACTTAAAAGGATATTTCAGATATTTAGACAAACGGGAAATTGCAACCCAGCATGTTAGGGCACTACCTCCCGAACTCCCAAATATCAAAACATTGCCTCACTTTTTAAAATCCCCTTTTTGAATTAAATAAAATATATCTTTTAGTTTTAAAAGTAATGATGTGTCTTGTATAAGGAATTAAATAAATCTAATTACAATATACATGTTTTATCATTTCATGCAAATATAGTATAGAAAATAGTAATAATGACATAGATTATACAATATACATTATCACTTTATGCATATATCATCATAAATAACATAAATGTTCATACATTATTATTCCATGCAAAACACCATATAATGCGTAATAAATACAAAATACATATATGATTTATGCCAATCACCATAAATAATTAATTTCATGCAAATATACAAAAACAAATGATATGTAAAATTTAACCTACTAAACAATATCAAAATAAGAGGTGACCCAAAAATAAATAAGTAAATTAAAGTGTATAAAATAAAAATCAAATAGGAATAAGACACTTAAAAATATATTGAATAATGTAAGAATGATAAAAGAGAATCCCTTTTTTAAGATGATATATAAGTTACATTATAGGATATAATAACTATATATAAAAATGTACTAAGTATTAATATGACACTTATTTATAATTTTTTTAAAAATGTATATAATTAATAAATAATAAAATAATGTATACTTTATAATAAAATAAAGGTAATGTAAGGAAATATAGTATAATACAGTATATAACATAGTTTACAAATATAAATATATAATAATTTATAATATAAAAAATATATAATATAATGTATATAATATAATATAATATATAAAGAAATATTATGATGTACAGTAAAATTATAATATGTAATAAAAATACATAAACAAATATAATGAAATATAATATGATACATGAATAATAATAATAAAGTAACAAATATTTTACATATAGAAACATAGTAAAATAACTAATATAATAAAAATATATAACATATAATAAAATTAAAAAACATATATAACGTATAGCCTATATTATAGGTAAAATATAAAATAATAAATAGGATATGAGTAATTTTTATAAAACATAGTAAAATAAATAATATACATAAATAGTAAAAATATATAATAAAAGAGAAGATGTAATATATATAAATGAAATATGAATACTATTATATAAACAAAGATAATATATACTATTATTTATTAATAATTTTTTTAAAAAAAACCATTTACTAATTTAGTAAGTAATACATAATTTATAAAAAAAATATAAAGAAATATATATAATAAAATATAACTTATAGACAAAATATATAATAATAAAAATAATGTAATTGATAATAAAAAATAATATACATATCTAATATAAAAAAATATTTAAAGTATTTAAAGTAAATTAAAATATAACAGGATTAAAATTGAATTTAATTAGAAAATCTAGGGTTAATTTTAAACTAATAAAAAGAATTAGACCTAATTTGAAAGAATTCAAAACTACAAGGGACTCACTGTACAATTTGCCCTAATCCCAAAACAACACCGTTTATCGAATATCGTTTTAAAATCACTGAGAGGACTAAATTGAAACAAAATTAAAACATTAGAGCTAAATTAAAAAATAAATAAAATGGAATTATAAATATTAAAATTGCGAGTGGACCAATTGAGTAATTAATCTAATCTTCAAAAACACGTGGATCCTCCCCGGGTAATCGGGTCAACACGCAGATCCTTAGCTTTAACACGACATCGTTTTAGGCTTATTGGATTAAGCTAAAACGGCGTCGTTCTATTAAGGCTATATAAGCTAAATTTTAACCTAAAAATCATTTGGAAACCCAGTTAGAACAAAAAAAAAACTTAAAGAAATCCTCTGTAAGAGGATTCGGGGTCGGCCTCAGAGCCTCGTCAGGCCCCTGTTCTCAGGCGCCTATGCGCCCACGCGCCATCGCGAGGACCACCACGCACAGTGGTGGGAGGGTTAAAAACCCTTGTCCTTTCAAGCAAAAAACAGGTAACTCTCTTCCTTTTAATATTTCAGTAGTTTATTTTAAAAAAATGCTTTGTATACCCATCAGAAAATAAATAACAAAATAAGAAATATAAATCACCTTAAGAAACTGTTTGTAGTTCTGAATGTATTTGTATGTCTGCTGTTTTTATTTTTTAAAAGAAATCCGGTCCCTTACATCGTATTTGATTCAGGCTTTTATAGCCACTATTTACAATATATTTAGGGAAGAAATCTTTTATTTTTTCCCATTTTTGTTTATTTTCTATTGTTTCTTTGTCTTTTTGCAGATATTCACGAGGAAAATCCAGCGATGATCGTGCTGGTGATGTCGATCTACCGGTGGCGTTGATCTCGGCGTGACCTGGAGCCTGGAATCGTGGCTTTGATGGAGGGTAGCTGGAACGACAGAAACCGAAGGAGCGTGACGCTTGGTTTGGCTTCTGGAATTTTCTATTTACGGCTCCTGGGGTTCCAAAAACCCTAGGTCTTCCCTCATCTGTTAACACATTTGGGCCTCTTGGGCCCCGAGTGTAATGGGTCTGCTGGCTTTAAGCTAAAACCGGGTAGTGGGTAGTTTAGCTGGGTCAATTGGGCATGTGAATGTAAATAGACTGTAATAAATAAAATTTTATTTAATTATTTTTATTTATTTATCTCACGAGCCCGGGCAGATTTGGGCTGCTACAGCTGCCCATCTTTGTTCATTGCTATGTAACAGGAATCGAACAAAGACTTATAGAAAGACCAAATTTGCCCGGCTTTTTCAGACCAGGTTTCCTCAATCTGCTACTTGCAAACTCATGATTGTCATGTTGATATCTTCGATCTGCTCTCCGTCGAACACAGAGACGCCAAATCTGCTTCTTCGATTTGTTCCCTGACAATACAGAGATGGCAAATCATTTTAGATTGGCTTCAGCGTAAACATGTGAATGCCAAATCTGCTATGTCTTCAATTTGCTCCTTGTAAACATAAGGATGCCAAATCATCTTGGATTTGCTTCAGTATAAACATCTGACGGTTAGATCTGCTATGTGTCTGCTCTCCGTCGAATATGGAGACGCTAGATCTGTTATCTTGGATTTGCTTTGATGTGAAAACATCTAAAAGTCAGATCTGTTATGTCTTCGATTTGCTTCTTGTAAACACAAGAATGCCAAATCATCTTGGATCTGCTTCAGTATAAACATCTGAAGGTCAGACCTGTTATGTCTTCGATTTGCTCCTTGTAGACACAAGAATGCCAAATCATCTTGGATCTGCTTCAGTATAAACATCTGAAGGTCAGACCTGCTATGTATCTGCTCTCCATTTGAATATGGGGATGCCAGATCTGTTATCTTGGATCTGCTTTGATGTGAGAACATCCGAAAGTCAGATCTGCTATGTCTTCGACTTGCTCCTTGTAAATACAAGAATGCCAAATCATCTTGGATCTGCTTCGATGTGAGATCATCCAAAAGTCAGATCTGCTATGTCTTCGATTTGCTCTCCATCGAAGACAGAGAAGCCAAATCTTGTTATCTTGGATCTGCTTTAGTGTAAACACGTGAAGACCAGATCTGCTATGCTTTCGTCTATTACCCTACTACTTATGGGGTTAAGGTGCATCATCTTTGATCTATATAATCTGTAGAATGCATATGTGCTTATGCCTGATGATTAGGATGCTACAATTGAAGTGAGTCAAATGCTCCTAATTAGGCATGTTATGATGCAAAATGTTATGAATATGACTCCTATTCCAGACGTCACCACTCATTCCTTCATTTTTCTTTACTTCTCTCAAAGTATTATTCCTACTCAGCCTGTAGGCTTGTATCATTCTTCAAATGCTACGACCTACCGAGAATATCTGTAAGATGATTTTTTCTTAGAATCGATTTGTTTGATTTGTTCAATCATCATTTTGGAAAAAAGAAAGAATTTCCTCGAGTTCTTTCAAACCTCACTTATGTGAATTCCTCGAACAATTGTTCTGTTTTAGTTTCTTGTATTATCTAGAAATTTCCAGAGTAATGCGCGAAACTTCACTTGTGAAAATTATTTGGTTAATCTATCATTATTTCAATGCCACATACTTTAAGAACATTGTAAGATTCAATCTTGGGAATAATTAGATTTGAATGAATTTGTCAAAAATACAAATGAAATTAATCTGAAATTCTATCTTTAAGAAGAAATAGAATCTAAAGATAGCAAACAAGACAAGGGTTAGATTCCCTAGATATCGCCGCTTGAGCGTTTTTACACCAGCTCTATGAAGTCTTTCTTGAGTTCAACATGTGTTTAAAAGATCCAAATTACTTTGTTAATGTCCCAATATGCAACACACTTCACTCTTCGTTGAATCAGATATAGCAAGATTACCGTGTGCTTTTCAAAATTTGAGCTGCCCTTTCGGGTTTTCAACTCAAAACCCTTTTGGTCACAAGACGCCCTTTGCGGGTTTTCGCCTAGGCCTCTCCATTTTTTTTTGAAAACTCAAGGCGCCCTTTGTGGGTTTTCACATTGGATTCTCCTCCCTTTTAGATAAAGTACTTTTTGACTGAGTCTGAATTCACTGGATTGGGTAAACTCTTCCCATCCATTTCTGTTAAAATCAATGCACCTCTAGAGAAAGCCTTCTTCACGACATATGGCCCTTCCCAATTTGGCATCCATTTTCCTCTGAAGTCCTTCTGAATAGGAAGGATCTTTTTTAGCACAAGGTCCTCCTCACGGAACTCTCTTGGATGAACCTTCTTATCGTAAGCTCGCATCATTCGCTTCTGATACATCTGACCATGGTGAATAGCTTTTAGCCTCTTCTCTTCAATTAAGTTCAATTGGTCATATCACGATTGAATCCACTCTGCCTCATCTAGCTTTATCTCTGACAAGATTCAGAGAAATGGTATTTCAACTTCAATGGGTAACACCGCCTCCATCCCATAAACCAACGAGAAAGGAGTTGCCCCAGTAGAAGTTCTGATAGATGTTCGATAAGCTAAGAGTGCAAACGGTAACTTCTCATGCCAATCTTTGTAGGTTTCAGTCATTTTCCCCACTATCTTCTTGATGTTTTTGTTAGCAGCTTCCACCGCCCGATTCATCTTTGGGCGATACGGAGATGAATTATGATGCTTAATCTTGAACTGACTACAAACTTCTGGTATCATTTTGTTGTTCAAGTTCAATGCATTGTCTGATATGATCCTCTCAGGCATCCCATACCGACAAATGATCTCTTTCTTTAGAAATTGACTTACAGCTGACTTAGTAACATTCGCATAAGAAGCAGCCTCTACCCACTTCGTAAAGTAATCAATAACCACAAAAATAAAGTGGTGCCCATTTGAAGCTTTTGGTGATATTGGCCCAATAACATCCATACCCCACATGGAAAAAGGTAATGGAGAAGTCATAACATGTAGAGGTGAAGGTGGTATGTGAATATTCTCTCCATAGATCTGAAATTTATGGCATTTCTTGGCGTAGTTGATACAATCCCCTTCCATAGTAGACCAATAATATCCAAACCTCATGATTTGTCTTGCCATTGTGAAACCATTAGCGTGTGTCCCACAAACACCCCCATGAACTTCCTCTAAGATTAACTTAGCTTCCATGGCGTCAACACATCTCAACAGTACTTGGTCCTTTCTTCTTTTGTACAAGATGTCCTCGTCCAAAACATAATCACAAGCTAATCTCCTTAAAGTTCATTTATCATTTTCAGTTACCTGTTCTGGATATTTACGATCTCTCACACATCGCAATATATCCTGATACCAAGGGTTATCATCCTTTTCTTCTTCCTCAATGTTACAACAGCTAGCTGGAGCCTCAAAGATACTCATCTAAATGGGTCTCATCTCCTCCTTTTTATTCACTCCAATCATTGAAGCCAAGGTTACTAGAGCATCTGCCATTTGGCTTTCGTCTCGCGGGATATAATTGAAAGTGATGCTATCAAACTCCTCAAGTAACCCCAAAACTACCTTTCGATAATTGATTAGTTTAGGATCTCTTGTCTTCCATTCACCTCTAAGTTGGTAGATTACCAATGCAGAGTCTCCATATACCTCCAAGGTTCTTATTCTTCGCTCCATAGCCGCTCGGAGTCCCATGATGCATGCTTCATTTTCAGCCATATTATTTGTGCAATCAAAATCCAACTTGCATGTGAATGGATAATAGTCACCATTTGGGGATATCAATACTGCCCCAATTCCATTTCCTACTGCATTGGATGCCCCATCAAAACTCAACTTCCAAGAACAATCATCTGTAGTTGCCACACACATCAATTCCTCATTTGGGAAATCAAAGTTCAACGGCACATAATCTTCTAGAGCTCTACTAGCTAGAAAATCCGCTATCGCATTTTCTTTTATAGCTTTCTGACTCACATAGACTGTGTCAAACTCTGAAAGCAGAATTTGCCATCTCGCCATTCTCCCATTCAACGCTGTTGATTCCATCATATACTTCAAAGGATCAAGTTTTGAAATAAGCCAAGTAGTATGATATAGCATGTACTATCTTAACCTTCGAGTCATCCAGATTAAAGCACAACATAGTTTCTCAATGGGCGAATATCTCATCTCACACTCTGTAAATTTCTTACTGAGGTAGTATATCGCCTTCTCCTTTCTTCCCGATTCATCATGTTGACCAAGCGCACATCCCATGGAATTACTAAATACCGACAAGTACAGAATTAATGGTTTACCTGGACTAGGTAGAGACAATACTGGAGCGTTTAACAAGTATTGCTTGACTTTATCAAAGGCATCCTGGCATTCTTCATTCCAAGTACCTTGGTTGTGTTTTCTAAGTAGACAAAATATAGGGTCGCATTTCTTAGTTAATTATGAAATAAATCGAGCAATATAATTCAACCTTCTAAGAAAACCCCGAACTTCCTTCTGAGTACGTGGTGGAGGCAAGTCTTGTATAGCTTTAACTTTGTGTGAGTCAACTTCTATTCCCTTTTCGTTGACCATAAAGCCTAGTAATTTCCCTGACCTAGCGCTGAAAGTACACTTTACCGGATTAAGTTTTAACTGAAACTTTCTTAATCTCAAGAATGGTTTCCTTAAAACTTCAATATGTTCCTCCTTTGTTCGAGACTTGGCAATCATGTCATCGACATACACCTCAATTTCCTTGTGCATCATATCGTGAAATAAGGTCACCATAGCCCTCTGGTATGTTGCCCCTACATTCTTCAATCCGAAAGGCATTACCTTGTAACAAAAGGTACCCCAAAATGTTATGAAGGTGGTTTTGTCCATGTCCTCGGGATGCATCTTTATCTGATTATACCCTGAGAAACCATCCATGAAAGAGAACAACGAATATCCTGTTGTATTGTCTACCAAAGTGTCTATGTGTGGTAGAGGGAAATTATCTTTGGGGCTAGCTTTATTCAGATCTCTGTAATCAACACACATTCGTACCTTCCCATCTTTCTTAGGAACTGGTACAATGTTAGCTACCCATTCGGAGTACTTTACCTCTTGCAAGAATCCTGCATCGAACTGCTTCTTGACTTCATCCTTTATTTTCAACACGATATCTGGCCTCATTCTTCGCAACTTCTGTTGAACTAGCTTACAATCCTGTCTTATTGGAAGACGATGCACCACAATATCAGTATTTAATCCTGGCATATCTTGATAAGACCATACGAAGATATCCTTGAACTCACGTAGCAATTCGATCAGCCCTTGCCTCATGTCTTCAGTAATATGCGTGCCAATTTTCACTTCCTCCCCTTCTTCTAGGGCTACACTCTCTATTGCCTCTTTCTCATGTGGCATGATTTGTTTCTCCTTCTTTTTTACCATCCTCAAAATATCCAAAGATACATCACAGTCCTGAACATCCTCAAAATCCTGAGATTCTTCTAAACACATGTCTTGCTCATGAGAGAAATCAGGATTCGATATATTAGTGCTCATGACATTGATATCTAGGGATCTATGAAGTATAAAGAATATATGAAGAATGAATGAATTTAAGAATGATTATTTATGTACTCTGAATGAAAGATTAAGAGTTATTAAAATTTGACGAAATATTGATTGATAAAAATGAAACAATACTCGTTGAATTGATAAAAGTTATATTTTATTAAAAAGATAATAGATGATCATAAGCCTATTTCACAAATATAATTCTATTACTCCTAAGCTCTAGAGTAATAATAATGTTTTGAGAATTACTCTGAAGAATTCCTAAAGACTACAGGAAGTTCCTCTGCAGCCCAATTATTCAAAGAGCTTCCCAGTTCGTAAGGACGAATACCCTCAAGGTTTCCTTGTCTTGATCCTTCCTCTTGTACAACATTAATCTGATGACTTCTTTCTATGAGTAACCCTCTCGATATGAAGGTTCGGGATATTGGAGGGAATGTCATCGGCTCCCACTCCACTTCTCTTTTATTAAGGCGCGCCCTTCTTCCCTCTTGGCGCTTCTCAACCTTTTTCCTCCTTTGCTTATAATCTGGCTTGAAACCCAGACCAAAGCGATCTTTCTTCTCTTTCAGTTCTGGGATCTGAGTCCTCCTTGCAGGTATTTTCCTAACCCTTTTCCTGGTAAGGCTCCCTTTCCTGCCATCATTTGTAGAGCCATCCTCGTAGCTCTTGCTATTTTTCGCACCGGTAAATCACTCACCTCTGAAATGAAGGTTGCATTTACAAACTCTAAAGAGCAAAAGGAACACTTAATAGATTTTTCATTTGTCTCGACATAAGGGACTTTGCTAGTGACTGCAGCTATAATATCCTCCTCTGCATTGATAGTTACTAACTGTCCATCTGTCACTAACTTCAATTTCTGGTGGAATGATGAGGGCACCGCTCCCGCGGAGTGTATCCATGGCCAACCTAATAAGCAATTATAGGAAGGCTTGATATCCATTACTAAGAAGTCTACTTCGTATATGTTTGGCCCAATTTCCAAAGGGATGTCAATCCTTCCCATCACCTTCCTTTCTGTACCGTCGAAGGCTCTTACCATATTTTGACATGTTTTCATGTGAGAATTGTCAATGGGTAATCTATTTAGTGTAGACAATGGTAGAACATTCAGGGCTGATCCATTATCAACAAGCACACTTGGAAGTGTATAGCCCTTGCATCGAGTAGTGATATGCAAGGCTTTAGTTGACCCCCTACCCCCCGTTGGGATTTCATCATCATTAAAGTAGATGAAATTATCAGCACTTATATTATTCACCAACTGGTCCAGCTTATTAACAGATATGTCATGGGTGAAATATGTCTCATTGAGCACCTTCATTAATGCATCCCTATGCACTTCAGAACTCAGAAGTAGAACCAATACTGATATGCGAGCTAGCTGCTTACGCAATTGCTCGACCACGCTATACTCACTATGTTTAAGGAACTTTAGGAATTCCTTAGCCTCCTCTTCCTTCACTGGCTCATTGATGAGTACTTTAGTCTCTTTCTCCTTTTCAACCTCGACACCTTTTGTTTTTGTGGGCTCCACTCTGACGCCTCCTGTATCATAGCGCTTCCCACTCCACGTATGGGAACCTTCAACTTCCACGTCTTTAGATGCGCTGGCTATATTTTCTTCCTCCGGCACTGTTACACTACAGTCATAACTCCATGGTACTCTCTTGCTATCCTTGTAAGGGAAAGGAGTAGGCTTATGGATAATGACCTTGGGTACTGCTGGTGTCCCCACTTTGTTATTCCCTGGCAGGAAGATAATAATCCTTGGCTGGCTGGTTCCTTTTTGTTCATCTTCCAACATACTTATTTCTCTTTTATAAGAGCTACCTTCGAAAATTTGTAGCTCTTTATTATCTATAAAGCCTTGCTCCAAGGCTCTAAATCCTTCACAATTTTGGATCTCATGACCCTCTTCTCCATGGAACTCACAGTAGTTCCCTATTTTTTCTCTTTCTCTCCTAGAGGTTATCATCCCTCTCTTCATCGTCTCCTCCTAAATCACCGTCATAGGCATCCTCACCTCAGCAACATTTTTCTTTATCCTTCTCTCACTAGCTTCGCCAATAGTATTCACTCCTTGATTGTCATAATTTGGTAAAGGGTTTTCAGTATTTGAGGTACTATCAAATTTTACAACCTCCAACTTGATCAACATCTCTACGGCCTTCTTGAATCCGGTACAATTTTTAATTAAGTGCCCCGATATTCCAGCATGGTACTCGCATTTGGCATTTGCATCATACCATTTAGGATATGGGGGCTGTAATGGTTTCAAGTGGAAAGGAGCAATAGCATGTGCATCGTATAAGCTTGGATAAAGCTCACGATACGTTACAGGGATAGGTGTGAAATGCATCCTCTCGTGTCTTGTGCTAGATTCCTGCCTTTGAGAACCTTGTTGCCCAACCGTAGCTACTTTGGGTTGACCAATTGTGACTGCCTTCGAGTTAAAGCTACTTGTGTTGTTCACCTCATTGTCTTTTCTCCTTGAGGCCGATCTTTTGGCCGCTTCCCCCTCAATTTTGCCCCCTCTTATGGCGTTCTCAATCATCTCTCTCGCCATGATATATTCGCAAAACTTTTGGTAGTGCTTCCAATCATGTGAGTAATGAATGGAGCCTTCAGAGTGTTGATGAACAACATGGTGATCTCTTTTTCCAGCAGTGGTGGTTGAACCTGCATTGCCACCTCTATCCACCTCTGCGCATATTGCCTAAAATTCTCATTAGGCTTCTTCTCCATGTTTTGCAGAGTGATCCTATTAGGAGTCATGTCAGTTACATAATTGTACTGCTACATGAAGGCTTGCGCGAGATCCCTCCATGAATTTATTCTAGCCCAGCTCAACTGATTGTACCACCTGGCTGCCGCTCCCACTAAACTGTCTTGGAGAAAATGTATCAACAGTTGATCATTGTTTACGTATCTGGTCATCCTTTTACAAAACATCGTGATGTGGGCCTCTGGGCAAGTAATACCATTGTATTTCTCGAACTCCGGCATCTTGAATTTATGAGGAAGCACCAAGTCTGGGACCAAGCTTAAATCTTTGGCATCAACTCCATGATGCCCATCAACACTCTCTAAAGCTTTAAATTTCTCCTTCAACCATCGGCAACGTTCCTTCAACTGTTTTGCAGCTTCGGCTTTCAAATATTCTTTTTCAGCTATATCCAAGTCAGGAATGAGAGGATTGATAGGGTTATCACCCAAATTAAATACCGAGCCAGTTGGGTAATTCATATGGATCCCAGCATCAACCGGCCCATGTTGAGGCCTTATATTGACAGATGGTCTTTTAGGAGGTGCCTCGGTTTGTGTAAGCCCGTGGGGTGGAGTAAAGCCTGGAGGATGGTCTTCTTCTTCCTCACCAGTGATTGCCATAGGGGCTTTTCCTTTATCAGTAGCTCTCAGCAACTGAGCCATCTCAGTTATCATATTCCTCTGAGCCTCTAGTATTTTCTCCCTCATATCGTTTTGCATCTTGGCCAATTGCTCTTGCAATTGGTCCTGCATGTCTTTTTGTAGCTGTTCAAACCTTTGATCCATATTCCTAGATTTTGCACGAGTTCCATACTGATGCGTGGTTTCCAGATTTTCTTTTCTACTTCTGTGGTAATTTTACCTAATTAGGGTCTTTCTATAACTTTGAATGCAAATGATGCGATGAAATGTTATGAGATGCAAATGCATGAATGCAAAAAGATGTCGATTCTGATCCCGTTTCATTTTAGAAAATGTTATTTAAAGAACAAAAAATATTTTCATAAAATGGATTACAAATACACTTTTGCCCGTAGGACTAGAGTTTTAACCCTATTTAATAATAATGCTAACTCTCGTCCTTTGTCTGATGATGACTCATACACCATACTCAGCGTTCTAGCTTTTATTGCCAACTCCTGCAAGTGTTCAGGAACCTTTCGAATCTGAACTAGGGCCTGTTCCATGACATGATCTCTATCCCCCACTTGATCCCGAAGATGGTGAAGTTCTCCTTTCCACTGTTCTTCTCTTGCCTCGAGCTGCTCAATCCGTAACTCACAATCCTGTAGTGCTAATTCTAACCCTCCAATATTGTGCCTCATTTCCTCGATCTTGTTTAGATTTGCTTTTAACTCAGCTGTAGAGTTACGACTTCGATAATGATGAAGTAATCGTCCAAGCTCTATCACCCTAACTTTTAGTCCTTGATTTTCTTCTTCTAGGGCCAGATTACGTGACTGCATCTCTTGGAACTTCTTCTCCCAATATTCAGCTTTGGCTTTTTCCTCTTGCATCTCATGCTGCCACTGTTCTGAAGATCTCCCAATCTGACCCTTTTCAACGTTACTTGGGCTTTTTTGTAATGTATCTTCAAGTCATCTCGATCTTCCTCGATCTTTCTCTTTTCCTTTTTCACCTTCTCGACTTCCATCTTTTGAACGTCGACATCGAGACTCAAGCACATTTTTTCCTCTTCGAGCTTCTCCATCCTCTTTTCAAGCTCTGAATTCTTTCTTTCGAACTCTTGCTTCATAACTTCCACTTCTGATGGAATTACTCGTAAGCTTTCCTCTAATGATCAAACCACTCCCGAAATTGGCCTAGGGATATTATCATTGACTCTCTTACTAAACCAACTTTTATATTCAAGGGTTGACGTTGAGCCTTCAGTCAAGACCTTCATACAAAAAGGCTTCTTCCAAGCCTCAGAAATCTCTCGCATCCTCTTCTTGTAGTGATCTCCTTTATAAGATAAATCACTCTGAGCTTAACCTTGTGTAGCCGGTATGAACTGCCTCGCTTGATTCTACCTTAGAACAAGCAATGGTGTATATCCAATAGCTCCCAAAATTCTTGGCAAAGGGACTCAATCAAAACTGCCACATCAGTAAAGGACTTCAATAGGCACCAACCAAGGAGCCTTCCACATAACATCTTCCTCTCGAAGGTTCTGAAGAATATCAATCCACCTCTCTTCTAAAATGTCATCTCTCCTAGGTCTGTCCACTGCCTCCTTTAAGGGAGAATAACCCTCAATGAAAACTCGGCAAGGAACCTTATCAAGCTTCCGGAAGTGGCTATAAACCAAACCAACAGCAACTATGCACATCCAATGAACCTTCCTTCACCAGCCCTTCGACATGCGTTCAAGGATTGTATTGTCTCAGCTAGGATTGCGGGCACATGTGTGTTCTGTTTACAAGTCGATCGAACAAATCCGCAACTGCCTCATCTATGTACCCCAACGCCTTTGGGAAAATCACCATGCCGTAAATACTCAAAGCTAGGATGTCGGCCCTTTTCTTCACTTCTGGATGCGTCGATATCAAATCCATTAGAACGGCCTATGGAATGCACTTACTATCACCCTTTTGCTGCACACGAGCTACAGCCGACTGCTCACTCATCCCAGTAATCATTACCAACTTCTTCGTAAAAGTTGGAAAACTAGCAGGCCTAACATAAGCCTTGTAACCCTGAATCCTCGGGTAACGTAGTAAAGTTGCATATTCCTCTAAAGTAGGTACTAGATCAACATTACCAAATGTAAAGCAACTATAAGTAGGGTTCCAGAATTGTACCATGGCCCGAAACAAGTGTCTATCTACTTTGACATCTAGCAAATAGGGAAGGTCTCCGTAATTCTGATAGAAGACCTGCTTAGCCTCGTCATCCCATTGGGCCCAAATATCTCTCAACTCCTGTAACTCATTTTGCGTCGAATTAACACGAGTGAAGTCCCATAACTCTGAAATATACCCCTCAGTGACACTATCTCCTTTTTCCAACTGGGTTTTCTCTGACCAGGAACAGACAGAAGCATTTTTCTCCACTTTATTAAGGTATTCGTTCCTCATTACAAAACTTTCCAATCTAGAAATCGAGCCGTGAATCGACACCTTTAAATGCCAAATGACATGCAATGATAGCAAAATAAGAATAGGTCAATATCATATATAAAGAAAATGATAAACAAGTATTTATAAGTGTAATTTTCTAAAGGTTATCACTATTTCCCTAGGGTAAGCACTTAAAGGTTCACTATATGAGTTTTAGCTTTAAAGCAAGGGTACCTGAACTAGCAGATTCCTCGGTCCTCACCGATTATAGGCTCATGTAGACCAAGTTCAGTTCAGGGGGACACATTTCCCTATGGCCATACGAAGATGAAAATCTCACGAAGACATAGGTATAGTATCCCGGAAGCAATCCACTAGCTCATACGAAGGCGAAAACCTTACGAAAGCGTAGCTTCTTACTCCCACTAAAGGGTCTGACCACAATGGTCATGCAAATGCAATGTACAGCAATAAGATAACAAACATATGCAGCAAACACATGTAAAACAAGATCAAATTTAAAATTTTCCAAACTTCTGACGTTAAGACATAAAATAATCAATTTCTTGGCTCGACTCTCTTAGGTCCCCAGTGGAGTCGCTAAGCTATCGTAACCTCTTCGTTTAAAAACGGGTTTTGAGAAACGAAAACGGGAGTCGCCACCAATCTTTTAAAGTGTGATTGGATCACTTTATAAAACGTTTTGGTCTACGAAATTACGAGAAAATAGGTTCGGGAGTCGGTTACGTTCGAGGAAGGATTAGCACCCTCGTAACGCCCAAAATTGGTACCAAATTGAATAATTTTTGTCTTAATGTCGGAAATTTGAAAGAATTTAAAAATGAGATTTCCTTAAAACTGTAATAACTCAAATTAAAATAGAATCGAGATTCATTCGCTTTGAAGGAGTATTAATATCACATCCAGCATAATTGGACACGATATCTTTAAACTTTCGTAGCTGAAATCATCTTATGATTTGTAAAACTCGCTTAAAAGGATATTTTAGATATTTAGACAAACGGGAAATTACAACCCAGCATGTTAGGGCACTACCTCCCGAACTCCCAAATATCAAAGCATTGCCTCACTTTTTAAAATCCCCTTTTTGAATTAAATAAAATATATCTTTTGGTTTTAAAAGTAATGATGCGTCTTGTATAAGGAATTAAATAAATCTAATTACAATATGCATGTTTTATCATTTCATGCAAATATAGTATAGAAAATAGTAATAATGACATAAATTATACAATATACATTATCACTTTATGCATATATCATCATAAATAACATAAATGTTCATACATTATTATTCCATGCAAAACACCATATAATGTGTAATAAATACAACAAATGAAAATGGCAAAATACATATATGATTTATGCCAATCACTATAAATAATTAATTTCATGCAAATATACAAAAACAAATGATGTAAAATTTAACTTACTAAACAATATCAAAATAAGAGGTGACCCAAAAATAAATAAGTAAATTAAAATGTATAAAATAAAAATCAAAAAGGAATAAGACACTTAAAAATATATTGAATAATTTAAGAATGATAAAAGAGAATCCCTTTTTTAAGATGATATATAAGTTACATTATAGGATATAATAACTATATATAAAAATATACTAAGTATTAATATTACACTTATTTATAATTTTTTTAAAAATGTATATAATTAATAAATAATAAAATAATATATACTTTATGATAAAATAAAGGTAATGTAAGGAAATATAGTATAATATAGTATATAACATAGTTTACAAATATAAATATATAATAATTTATAGTATAAAAAATATATAATATAATGTATATAATATAATATATAAAGAAATATTATGATGTATAGTAAAATTATAATATGTAATAAAAATACATAAATAAATATAATGAAATATAATATGATACATGAATAATAATAATAATAATAAAGTAACAAATATTTTACATATAGAAACATAGTAAAATAACTAATATAATAAAAATATATAACATATAATAAAATTTAAAAACATATATAATGTATAGCCTATATTATAGGTAAAATATAAAATAATAAATAGGATATGAGTAATTTTTATAAAATATAGTAAAATAAATAATATACATACATAGTAAAAATATATAATAAAAGAGAAGATGTAATATATATAAATGAAATATGAATACTATTATATAAACAAAGATAATATATACTATTATTTATTAATAATTTTTTTAAAAAAAACCATTAACTAATTTAGTAAGTGATACATAATTTATAAAAAATAATATAAAGAAATATATATAATAAAATATAACTTATAGACAAAATGTATAATAATAAAAATAATGTAATGGATAATAAAAAATAATATATATATCTAATACAAAAAATAATTTAAAGTATTTAAAGTAAATTAAAATATTACAGGATTAAAATTGAATTTAATTAGAAAATCTAGGGTTAATTTTAAACTAATAAAAAGAATTAGATCTAATTTGAAAGAATTCAAAACTACAAGGGACTCACTGGACAATTTGCCCTAATCCCAAAATGATACCGTTTACTGAATATCGTTTTAAAATCACTAAGAGGACTAAATTGAAACAAAATTAAAATATTAGAGCTAAATTAAAAAATAAATAAAATGGAATTATAAATATTAAAATTGCGAGAGGACCAATTGAGTAATTAACCCAATCTTCAAAAACACGCGGATCCTTAGCTTTAACACAACATCGTTCTAGGCTTATTGGATTAAGCTAAAACAGCGTCGTTCTATTAAGGCTATATAAGCTAAATTTTAACCTAAAAATCATTTGGAAACCTAGTTAGAACAAAAAAAAAAAATTAAAGAAATCCTCTGTAGGAGGATTCGGGGTCGGCCTCAAAGCCTCGTCGGGCCCCTGTTCTCAAGCGCTTACGCGCCCACGCGCCGTCGCAAGGACCACCACGCACGGTGGTCGGAGGGTTAAAAACCCTTGTCATTTCAAGCGAAAAACAGGTAACTCTCTTCCTTTTAATATTTCAGTAGTTTATTTTAAAAAAATGCTTTGTATACCCGTCAGAAAATAAATAACAAAATATGAAATATAAATCACCTTAAGAAACTGTTTGTAGTTCTAAATGTATTTGTATGTCTGCTCTTTTTATTTTTTAAAAGAAATCCGGTCCCTTACATCGTATTTGATTCAGGCTTTTATAGCCACTGTTTAGAATATATTTTGGGAAGAAATCTTTTATTTCTTCCCATTTTTGTTTGTTTGCTGCTGTTTCTTATGAGTTTTTGGGTAGTTTTCACACACCTGATTGTTGAGTTGATAATCTACACAACTAACGCACTCCGAAACCTATAATAAACATTTAAACGAATTGATTAAAATGTAATTCCAACCCAAATTCTCTTGCAAATATCACCATTATTTCCATAACTAAGCAGCCCCAAAAACCAAAGTTCAGATACTAACGCACCGAAATAGCAAGCTACACAACAATCACTCCACTGAGGGATCCTGAACTCCCAACGCTTCGCCTATCAAAAAACCACAAAAATCCCCAACCATTACATAACATGAACATATACTAAACTAAAATACCCTATTGTCCAACAACGAGCCAAAACTTAATATCATTAACAAAAGTCGAAACAAGATATCAAACGGAACTTACACAGTGAACGAGTAATGACCCAAGCGTAACAGTACTCAAGATTCAGTCAAGGAAAGCAAGAATAGCAATGGAAAAAAAAAAAGGAAGGAATAAAGAAATTAAAGGCAAAAGAAAAAGAAAGAAAGAAGAGGTTTTTTTTTTGGAAGACTTGGAAAAAGAGAAAAAAGGTACCATTAGGAAAAAGAAGTTGGATGGTTGTGCACGGAGTAAAAGTAGGGAGTTAGTCAAAAAAATGTAATTAAAATAAAACAAATAAAAGATTTAATTTAATCCAAATCCCACCCACAACAAATAGCAATTAAAAAAAAATATTTACAATTGTGCACAACGAGATTGGAACACAAGACCTAAAGGTAAACTAACACTTCACCACTAAACCAACAAGCTCATTCTATTAAAATTTGCACAGAAATAAGGTTTAAGTTAGTAAGCTAGGTATAAGAATTGAGCTAAAAATTGACAAAATTTCAATGGAAGGGCTTGAACCTAGAACCTTACACTCACCACCCCAATATTCAACCACTAAACCAAATTAAATTATTTATCATAATTTCCACAATCAAAACTAAAAATCTGGACGTGACCACTCTTGGTTTCACTAACCAATTTTGGGATGTGACAACTCACTTTGAAAACACGGGTTTACTCAAGATTACGAGATTTGTCACTTTTGAATCCAAGCTTTCTTGAAAAACATCAAATGTAAATATAATCATTTAAAACTCGATTTGAATTAACAACACTGTTCATTTAATAGTAAAAATTCAAAATATTACCTTGATTTGATGAAAACGACGATCTACAACTTGAATTCGAGATTTGAACTCAAGAATACTAATGACAAATTTAGGGAAGAAATCACAAACTTTTCTTTGAAATTGGGGGTTATTTTGGTGTTTTTGAGGTTAACAAATCCAAAAGAATGAATTAATTTCGAAAGAACTCTCTAATTTTAGGTTTAGAAAAATCTTGAATAGTTTGAGGTTTAAGAAAGGGGAGAAGGCGTGAATTCAAGTAGAAGACCAATTTTCAAAAATTGGGCAATTTACCCTTTTGGTCACTCCCTATTTCTCCCATTTTCTAATTAATCCTAAATAAATTAAAATCCATTTTTTTCCAAATTAAACCTCAAAATTAATTTTTTTGACCTAATTAATAAAATAAAACTCGAATACATTACTTTAATCTTTAATTATTCACTTACGACCCTAATTTCTTGTATCTATCTCAAACCTTCGGTTTAATAACCTGATCATACTAACCCAAAACTACTAGGCCTGGTTTTGAGATGTGACAACCTTAGTGTTAGGATCATGGGAGGAAATAGAGGAGATAGTGGATAATTAAAAAAGTTGCAAGTCCAATAGGCGTTGGCACTCCTATTGCTCCTAGAATTGGTGTTGCTAAGCCAAGAGTTGCTCTTGCATGAACTACATATTTTCTTGCATTTCATTGACTTGGTGGTGGGATCCAAATGCTTTTTGTTATTGGGAGGTTTGATCTTGGGGAATGACGGTGATGGTTGGCTGAGATGGGGGAGTTACCAAATAGGAGAATATTTGTCATAAAAGTTGTTCCTTGGGATTTTGAAAGAGGTTCTAGAAGGTGGCTAAGTACCTGGGGTGGTCGGTGGTATAACAGTGGTAGGGGAGGTTGAGGTGGTAGGGAAAGGCATGTTAACTAATGCCATGAATTGGGTAAAAGTTTCTAAGGGAGTAATATTTTGCTGGTTTGTTGTTTGGTTGTCACATCGAAAAACTAGGTTAGTAGAATTGGGTAAAGGATCAGATATGAGAATCGAGTACGGAAAATATGATTAGAGTATTTAATAATAAAATATTAAAATAATTATTGGCTGTAATAGCCCAAATTTACCCGGGCCCGTGAAATAAATAAATAAATAAATATAAAAAAATAAAAAAATTATTTATAGTTTATTTACAAAGCCCAAAATCTATTAACCCTATACCCATAAACCCTATACCCGGTTGGCCTAAACCCTTAGCCTAAATACCTAAAACCCAACAGCCCAAATACCTTGACTAGACCCAAACTAGCAAGGCCCAGTGCCTAAACTGAATCTGGAAACCCTAGGGTTTCTAGAAACTCCACACTGCAAGTGCCCCAAGCATCACGCCCTTTCATCTCGCGCCATTCCAGTTGGTTTCGTCGGCACCGTGACTCCAGCTTCATAACACGTAGCAATCGGCGCATGAATCGGCGCCAGCATATTCACTGACGGATTTCTCGCTGGAACCTGTAAAAAGGGAAAGAAGAACAGCAGCAAATATGGCAAGAAAATAAAATTAAAGATTGTAAATTTGTTTTCAGTGGCTATAAAAGCCCGAATCAAGAAAATGTAACGACTACGTTTTTTTGGATATACATACAGATTCAATAAAAAGAACACAGTTATATACAGATATTCGCAATAAAAGAGACGGAAACAATTGATAGAACAGAGGTGATTATACTTTTTTTTTAAATTTTTTTCTCCATATATATATATAAGTACCAGAATAAGGGAAAAGGAATTTTTACCTTTGTGGAAAAACCAAAGTTTTCTAGTTTCTGGCCGTCGCAAGAGGCAGTGATGACCATGGCGCGTAAGAGCGTGTAAGTCCCTGGATAGTGGCTCGGTAGAGCTCTGAGAGCTGGCTTTCTACCCTCTTCAGAGGATTCTTTGAGTTTTTTTTTAAATCGGGTTAGAAATGAAATTTTAGGTTAAATTTTGGCTTATATAGCCTAATGAAAATGATGTCGTTTAGCTTAAAACAATAAGCTTCAAAACGGCATCATTTTAAGGCCGAGGATCCGCGTGTTGACCCATGACCCGGGGAAGGATCCGCGTGTTTTTGATAAATGGGCAAATTGCTCAATCGATCCTTCCATTTTTTCAAAAATTTATAATTTTATTTTTAAATTGGCCCTAACTTTTATATTTGCTTCAATTGGGTCCCAATGGTCATTAAAGACTATTCAGGGAACGACGTCGTTTTTGAGATTAGGGCTAATTGCCCAGTGAGTCCTTTGAATTTAACGCGCATTTCAATTAGGCCCAAAATTTTCATTTATTTTGTAATTAACCCTGAATTTTTTAATTAAATTAAATTTTAATCCTTTTTATATATTTGATTCATTTTAAATATTATATGTATTATTCATTCTTATAAACGTTAGTTATATGTAAAATAATATATGTTATTATATACATTTTTATAAATTTTTATTATGTTATATTTTATTATATATATTATTTATTCTATTATATTTATATTTTATTATATGTTATATATTTTTACTATATATATATTATTTATTTTACTATATTTTTATATGTAAAATTACTTATTATATCATTTTTATATTTTATCTATCATATAGTTTATATCATTATATATTTTGTTTATAAATTTTATTACATGTTATATATTTTATCATACATTATTCCTTACATTACATTTATTTTATTATAAAATATACATTATTTTATTACTTATTAATTATATTATTTTTAATTTTTATAAATAGGTGTAATATCAATATTTAGCACATTATTTTTTTAATATATTAAGTTATTATATCCTATAATATGATTTATATATGTATATATCATTTTTTTTTTAAAAAGGGGTTCTCCCTTATCATTCTTATATTATGCTAAATATTTTTAAATATATTTATTTTTATGTTATTTGATTTACATTTAATATGTTTATAATTTGCTTATTTTTTAGTATTATTTTAGTAGGTTAAATTTTTATAGATTATTTGTTATTTTATGTTATTTGTTTTTACATATTCGCCATGAAAATTAATTATTTATGTTGATTGAAGTTACATTTGCATGAAATATTATTGTATATATATTATGCAATTTATATTGTTGTATTCATTATGCTCTACGTTGTATTTTGCATGTAACGATAATGTATGTATATTTTATGTTATCTATGATCATATATAGAATGATACCATATATTGTGTAATTTATGCCATTATTCGTCATCTTTATTATATTTGCATGGAATGTTAAAATAGGTATCATATAGGTTAATTTATTTAATATTAATTCATTGTAATATGTTAAATGCATCATAACTTTAAAGAACTTTTATATTTCATTCGATCCAAAAGAATTTAAAAAAAAATAAGGCAATGGTTTTTGGTAGTTAGGAATTCGGGAAGTAGTGCCCTAACATGCTGGGTTGCGATTTCCCGTTTGTTTAAATACCTAAAATATCCTTCTAAAAAAGTTTCGAAAATTACAAGATGATTTTAGTTACAAAAGTTTAAAAATATCGTGTCCAATCATGCTTGGATGTGATGTTTATATTCTTTTGAAGCAATGAAATCTTGATTCTTTTTAACTCAAATTATTACGGTTTTAAAAGAGACATTATTTCTAAATTCTTTCAAATTTTTGACATTAAGACAAAATTATTCAATTTGGTACCAATTTTGGGCATTACGAGGGTGCTAATCCTTCCTTGTACGTAACCGACTCCCGAACGTATTTTCTCGTAATTTCGTAGACCAAAATGTTTTATAAAGCGATCCAATCACACTTTAAAAGGTTGGTGGTGACTCCCGTCTTTTCAAAAGTCTCGTTTTTTTTAAAAAAGAGGTTTTGACAGCTTGGCAACTCCACTGGGGACAATAAGAGAGTCAAGCCAAGGAGTTGATTATTTTTTGTCTTAATGTCGGAAGATTGGAAAGTTTTAAAAATTGATCCTTTTTACATGTGTTTACTGCATATGTTTGTTATCCTGTTACCGTGCATTGCATTTGCATGACCTTCGTGGTCGCACCTCTAAGTGGGAGTGAGAAGCTACGCTTTCGCGAGGTTTTCACCTCCGTATGAGCTAGTGGATTACTTACGAGATACTGTACCTATGTCTTCGTGAGATTTTCGTCTCCACATGGCCATAGGGAAATGTGTCCCCCTAAACTGAACTTGGTCTATATGAGCTTATAATGGGTGAGGACCGAGGAATCCGCTGGTTCAGGTTCCCTTGCTTTAGAACTAAAACGTACGCTTGTAGTGAACTTTAAGTACTTACCCTAGGGAGTATAATGATAACCTCTAGTAAATTACCCTTATAGGTACTTGTTTACTATATATTTATATATGATACTAACTTATTTTATCTTGTTATCATTGCATGTCATTCAACATTTAAAGGTGTCGATTCACAGTTCGATTTCTAAACTAGAAAGTTTTTAATGAGGAACGAATTTCTTGATAAAGTGGAGGACAATGCCTCTGTCTGTACCTGGTCAGAGAAAACCCAATTAGAGAAAGGAGATAGTGTCACCGAGGGGTATACATCAGAGTTATGGGACTTCACTCGTATTAATTCGACACAGAATGCGTTTAAGGAGTTGAGAGACATTTGGACCCAATGGGATGACGAGGCTAAGTAACTTTTCTATTAGAATTATGGAGATCTTCCCTATTTGCTAGATATCAAGGTGGATAAGCATCTGTTCGGAGCTATGGTACAGATTTGGAACCCTGCTTATAGTTGTTTTACATTCGGAGAGGTAAATTTAGTACCGACTTTGGAGGAGTATACAACTTTGCTTCATTGTCCGAAGATTCAAGGTAACAAAGCTTATGTCAGGGCTGCTAATCTCCCGACTTTCATAAAGAAATTGATGATGATCACAGGGATGAGTGAACAGTGGGCCGCAGTTCGAATCTAACAAAAGGGTGATGGTAAATGCATTCATTAGGCAAGTTTGAGGGATCTAATATTGGCACACCCAGATACGAAGAGGAGGGTCGATGTCTTGGCCTTAAGTATCTATGGTTTGGTGATTTTCCCAAAAGCTATGGGACACATAGACGAGGCAGTCGCGGATTTATTCAATCGGTTAGGAAAGCGAAATACACCTGTGCTTGCAATCCTAGCTGAGACATTTAGATCTTTGAATGCATGTCAAAGAGTAGGGGAAGGAAGGTTCATTGGATGTGCACAGTTGTTGTTAGTTTGGTTCCATAGCCATTTTTGGAAGGTTGATAAGGTTCCTTGCCGAGTGTTCTTCAAAGACTATTCTCTGCTAAAGGAAGTAGCAGCTACACCGAGGAGAGATGACATTACAGAAGAAAGGTGGATAGAAATACTTCAGAACCTCCGAGAAGAAGATGATATGTGGAAAGCCCCTTGGATGACCCCTAGCAAAATTCTTTATCGGTGTGGAAGCTTTGATTGGGTACCTCTTCCTGGAATTTGGGGAGTTGTCTGTTATACACTATTACTTATCCTAAGGCAATACAAGGCGGAGCAGTTTATACCTGTAACACAGGGACTAGCTCAGAGTGACTTCTCATACAAAGGAGATCATTATAAGAAGAAGATGCGAGGAATTTCCGAGGCTTGAAAGAAGGTTTGCCATATGAAGATTCTGACTAAAGGACCGACGACAACTTCTGAATACAAAGGATGGTTTAGTAAGAGGGTTAGTGATAACATCCCTAGACCGAGTTTGGAGGCTGCTTGATCGATGAAGGAAAATTTACGAGTGATTCCATCAGAGTTGGAGGTTATAAAACAAGAGTTTGAAAGAAAGAATCTAGAGCTTGGAAGAAAGATAAAAAGGCTCGAGGAGGAAAAGATGTACTTAAGTTTAGATGTCGATGTTTAGAAAATTGAGGTTGAAAAAGTAAGGAAAGAAAAGAGAAAGATTGAGGAAGACCGAGATGACTTGAAGACGTAGTATAAGAAGACACAGCTATCATTGAAGAGAGCTGGATTAGGGAAATCTTCAGAGCAATGGCAACAAGAGGTTCAGGAAGAAAGAGCCAAAGTTGAGTATTGGGAGAAGAAGTTCCAAGAAATGCAAGCGCAAAATCAGGCCTTAGAGAAGGAGAATCAATGATTAAAAGCTAAGGTGACAGAGCTTGGACAATCTCTTCATCATCATCGAAGTCGTAATTCTGCGGTCGAGTTAAAAGCAAGTCTAAACAAGATTGAAGAAATGAAGCACAATATTGGAAAGTTGGAAGCATCATTGCAGAACTGTGAACTACGGATAGAGCAGCTTGAGGCAAGAGAAGGACACTAGAAGGAAGAACTTCACCATCTTCAGGATCAAGTTAGAAATAGGGATTATCTCATGGGAGAAGCCATAGTCCAGATTCGAGAGGTTGCTGATCATTTACAAGACCTAACAGCACAAGCTAATGTACTAAGTACAAAGTATGAGTTAGTGACAGATAGAGGTTTAGAGTTAGCTTCGTTGTTGCATAGGATTAAAACTCTGGGTCTGAGGGTGAAGGCGTATTTGTAATTCGTTTTGTGTAAATATTTTTGTCTCTTAAATAATGTTTTCTAAAAGGAACTGAATCAGAATCGATATCTTTTAGCATTCATGCATTTGCATCTCATTGCATCATTTGCATTCAAGTTTATAGAAAGACCCTAATTAGTTAAAATTATTAGGGAGAGTAAGAGAAAGAAAATCTGGAAGTAACACATCCTTACGGTACACGTGCTAAGTCAAAGAATATGGATTAAAGACTTGAGTAGATTCAGAAGGAAATGCAAGAGCAGTTGCAGGAGCAATTGACAAAAATCCAACAAAAGATGAAGGATCAAATGTTAGAGGCTCAAAGGAATATGATGGCTGAGATGGCTCAGCTGCTGAAGGGGATGACAGATAAAGGAAAGGCCCCTATGACCATCACTGAAGGAGATAATGAGGATCATCATCTGGGTTTTACCCCACCCCATGTGCAAACTCAATCTGAAGCATATCCTCGAAGGCTGTCCATCGCAATAAGGCCTCAATATGGGCAAGCAGATGCCGAAATACCCATGAACTTTCAAACTATCTCGGGATTTAACCTAGGAGATAACCCTACCAATCCAGTCATCCCTGATTTAGATGTAGCTGAAAGGGAAGAGATGGGGCTCGAATCATTAAGGTAATTGGAGGAACGTTGTAAATGGTTAGAAGAGAAGTTTAAAGCATTAGAAAATGCTGATAATAGTTAGGGAATCGATGCCAAAGACTTGAGTCTGGTCCTAGATTTGGTGCTTCCCCATAAATTTAAAATGCCAGAGTTTGAGAAGTATAATGGGACTACTTGCCCTGAGACCCATATCACTATGTTTTGTGGATGGATGACTGGTTATGTAAACAATGATCAACTATTGATCCACTATTTTCAAGACAGTTTGGTTGGAGCAGCGGCAAGCTTTTATGCAGCAATATAATCATGTGACTGACATGACTCCTGATAGAATCACCTTGCAGAACATGGAAAAGAAGCCTAATGAAAGTTTTAGGCAATATGCCCAGAGATGGAGGGAGTTCAACCCCCGCTCTTGGAGAAGGAAACTACTATACTATTCATTAACACTTTGAAGGCCCTATTCATTACTCACATGATTGGAAGTACCATGAAGAGTTTTACTGATATAGTTATGGCAGAAATGATTGAGAATGCCATAAGGGGTGGCAAGATAGAGGGGGAAACTACAAAAAGATCAGCCCCACAGAGAAAAGATAATGAGGTGAACAATACAAGTAGTTATAATCTAAAGGCGGTTACAGTTAGTCAGCCCAAAGTAACTACAGTTAGGCAACAGGATTCTCAAAAACAGGGATCTGGTTTGAGATAGAATTCTGAGAAAATCTTATTTACACCTATCTCAGTAACGTATCGGGAGCTTTATTAAAGTTTATTTATTGTGCATGCGATAGCTCCTTTTCATTTGAAACCACTGCAACCTCCATACCCTAAATGGTACGATGCAAACGCTAAATGTGAATACCATGCAGGGATATCGGGGCATTCAATCAAAAATTGCACTGGCTTTAAAAAAGCAATGGAAAGACTTATTAAGATGGGGGTTGTGAAGTTTGACGATACTCCTAGTAATGAAAACCCATTGCCAAATCATGGTGATCAAGGGGTAAATGCAGTTGGGGATATTGGAACGATAAGGATTAAGGAGGGCGTGGCTGAGGTGAGAACGCCGATGAAAGTAATTTGGGAAGAAATGGTGAAAAAAGAGATGATAATCTCTAAAGAAAAAAATTGGACTACTGCGAGTTCCATGCTGTAGAAGGACACGAGATCCAAGAATGTGAAGAGTTTAAGGTCTTGGTACAAAGCTTTATGGATAACAAGGAGCTAGAATTTTATGAAGCTGGCTCAAATGAGGGACATATATGCACATTAGAAGGTGCACTGAAGAATCAAAATCGGCCAAGGATCATTATTTCTTTACCAGGAAATAATAAAGTTGAAATACCAACGGTACCAAAAGTCATCATTCATAAACCTGTTTCCTTTCCTTATAAGGATAATAAGAGGGTACCCTGGAATTATAACTGCCATGTGTCAATGCCGGAGAAGGAGGATATAGCTAGTGCTTCTAAGGAAGCTCAAGGTGAGGGTTCTTACACACTCGGTGGGAAACGCTACGATGTAGAAGGCGTTAGAGTTAAGCCTGCAAAAGCAAAGACTTTTGACAAAGGAAAAGGGACCAAGACATTGGTTAATAAGCCAGTGAAGGAAGAAGAAGCCAGAGAATTTTTAAAATTCTTAAAGCACAGTGAGTACAGTGTGGTTGAACAATTGTGCAAACAACCAGCTCGTATATCAGTGTTGGCATTGCTTCTAAGTTCAGAGGCACATCGGGAAGCATTGATGAAGGTGCTCAATGAGACTTATGTTACTAATGATATATCCGTTAACAAGTTGGATCGATTGGTTAGTAACATAAGTGCTGACAATTTTATCTATTCTAATGATGATGAAATCCCACCTGGTGGCAAGGGATCAACTAAAGCTTTACACATCACCACTCGTTGTAAGGGGTATACATTGCCAAGTGTGCTTATTGATAATGGATCAGCCTTAAATATCTTACCATTATCGACATTGAATAGATTGCCTATAGATAGTTCTCATATGAAAACATGTCATAATGTAGTGAGAGTATTTGATGGCACAGAAAGGAAAGTCATGGGAAGAATCGATATTCCTTTGATGATTGGGCCAAATACTTATAAGGTAGACATTTTAGTGATGGACATCAAGCCCTCTTACAATTGCCTATTGGGGAGACCTTGAATACATTCGGTAGGAGCGGTGCCCTCATCTTTGCACCAGAAATTGAAGTTAGTAGTTGATGGACGGTTGGTCACTATAAACGCGGAGGAGGACATTATAGCGATAGTTACCAGTAATACCTTATATAGAAGCAAATGATGAGGCAATTGAATGCTCTTTCCGTTCATTAGAATTTGTCAATACAACATTCATTTCAGAAGGGAGTAAGATGCCGGTGCCCAAGATGTCCAAAACTACAAGGATGAGTTTGCAAATGACAATGGGAAAAGGAGCTTTGCCAGGAAAAGGATTGGGAAGATATCTTCAAAGAGAGATTAGAATTCCAGAGTTAAAGGAAAAGAGAGACCGTTTTGGTTTGGGTTACAAGCCAGATCAAAAGCAAAAGAGGAGGGAAATAGAGAAGCGTCAAGAGAGGAGAAGGGCGCATTTAAGTGGAAGAGATGTAGAGTGGGAATCAATGACGTTCCCCCATATATCCCAAACCTTTGTATCAGGAGGGATAATTTACCTAAAGGAGGGTTACTTAAAGAAGGAAGTTATTATATCAATGCTGTGCATGATGAAGAGTCTAAACGAGGAAACCTTGAAGGCATTTGCCCTTACGAACCAGGAAGCTCTTTAAACAATTGGGTTGCAGAAGAACTTCCTGTAGTTTTTAAAGATTCTTCAAAGTAATTTCCAAAACACTCTTACTACTCTAAAGCCTAGGATTAGTAAGATTTCGTTTGTAAAATAGGCTCATGTTCAGATATTTATATTTCAATAAAACAAAATTTTTTTCAAGTGAATATTCTTTTATACCGTTCAATATTTTTTTGACCTTTACATTCTTTCATTTTATTCATAAAATAAAACAACATTCCAAGAATTCATTTATTATTTGTACATTCTTTCGTACCCCGCAGGTCCCTAGATATCAATGACATGAGCACTGATACTACAAATCCTAGATTCTTTTTTGAGCAAGACATGTGTTTAGAAGAACTTCAGGATTTTGAAGATGACAGGGATTGTGATATGTCTCCAGATCTGTTGAGAATGGTGAAACAAAAGGAGAAACAAATCCTACCTCGTGAGAAAGAGGCAATAGAGAATGTAGCCTTGGAGGAAGGGAAAGAGGTGAAAATTGGCACACATATTGCTAAGGAAATGAGACAAGGTCTTGTTGAGCTGCTACGTGAATTCAAGGATATATTTGCATGGTCATATCAGGATATGTCGGGATTGAATATTGATATCGTGGTACATCATCTTCCTATAAGACAAGATTGCAAACCAGTTCAACAAAAGTTACGAAGGATGAGGCCTGATATTGTGTTGAAAATAAAAGAGGAAGTCAAAAAGCAGTTTGATGCTGGATTCCTACAAGAAGATAAGTATTCAGAATGGGTGGCTAATATCGTGCCTATCCCTAAGAAGGATGGAAAGGTACGAATGTGCGTAGATTACAGAGATTTGAACAAAGCTATCCCAAAGGACAACTTTCCTTTACCGCACATCGACACTTTGGTAGATAATACAGCGGGATTTTCGTTGTTCTCCTTTATGGATGGTTTCTCGGGGTACAATCAGATAAAGATGCATCCTGAGGACATGGATAAAACCACCTTCATAACATTGTGGAGAACCTTCTGTTACAAGGTAATGCCCTTTGGGTTGAAGAACGCAGGGGCAACATACCAAAGGGCTATGGTGACCTTGTTCCACGATATGATGCACAAAGAAATTGAGGTGTATGTCGATGATATGATCGCCAAATCTCGAACAGAGGAGGAACATATTGAAGTTTTGAGGAAGCTGTTCCTGAGATTAAGGAAATTTCAGTTAAAACTAAATCCGACAAAGTGCACTTTTGGAGCTAGGTCGGGGAAATTACTAGGCTTTGTGGTTAGCGAAAAAGGAATAGAAGTTGACTCAGATAAAGTTAGAGCCATACGAGATTTGCTTCCACCATGTACTCAGAAGGAAGTTCGGGGTTTTCTTGGAAGGTTAAACTATATTGCTCGGTTATTTCACAATTAACTGAGAAATGTATCCTATATTTCACCTCCTTAGAAAACACAACCAAGGTACTTGGGATGAGAAATGCCAGAATGCCTTTGATAAAGTCAAGCAATACTTGTTAAATGCTCTAGTACTATCTCCACCTAGTCCAGATAAACCATTAATTCTGTACTTATCAGTGTTTAGTAATTCTATGGGATGTGTGCTTGGTCAACATGACGAATCGGGAAGAAAGGAGAAAGCGATAGATTACCTCAGTAAGAAATTCACTGAGTGTGAAATGAGATATTCTCCAATTGAGAAGTTGTGTTGTGCTTTAATTTGGACGACTCGAAGGTTGAGACAATATATGCTATATCATATGACTTGGTTAATTTTAAAACTCGATCCGTTAAAGTACATGATGGAGTCAACAGCCCTAAATGGAAGAATGGCAAGATGACAAATATTACTTTCAGAATTTGATATAGTCTATGTAAGTCAAAAGGCTATAAAGGGAAGCGCGATAGCAAAATTTTTGGCTAGCAGAGCTCTAAAAGATTATGAGCCGTTGAGCTTTGATTTCCCTAATGAGAAGTTGATGTACGTGGTAGCTATTGCAAAATATCCATGGAAGTTGAACTTTGATGGCGCATCCAATGCAGTAGGAAATGGGATTGAGGCAGTTTTGGTATCCCCAAATGGTGATCATTATCCATTTACATGTAAATTGGATTTTGATTGTACGAACAACATGGCCGAATATGAAGCATGCATCATGGGGATTCGAGCGGCCAAAGAACGGAAAATTAGAACCTTGGAAGTATATGGAGACTCTGCATTGGTAATTTTCCAGCTTAAGGGTGAATGGGAGACAAGGGACCCCAAATTGATCAGTTATCAAAGGGTAGTTTTGGAGTTACTTGAAGAGTTTGATAATGTCACTTTTAGTTATCTCCCACGGGACAAAAATTAGATGGCAGATGCTTTGGCAACATTGGCTTCCATGATTAAAGCAAATAGACAAGAGGATATGAAACCAATTCAGATGAGCTTTTCTGGGGTTCCAGCTCATTGTTGTAACATCGAAGAAGAGGAAAAGGATGACCATCCTTGGTATCAGGATATATTACGGTATGTGAGAAATCGTGAATACCCTAAGCAGGCAACTGAAAATGAAAAAAGAACTTTGAGGAGGTTAGCTTGTGAATATGTGTTAGATGGGGACATCCTTTATAAAAGAAGGAAAGACCAGGTACTTTTGAGATGCGTTGACGCTGTAGAAGCTAGACAAATCCTGGAAGAAGTACATGAAGGAGTTTGCGGTACACATGCTAATAGCTTTACGATGGCAAGGCAAATCATGAGGTTTGGATACTATTAGTCTACCATTGAAGGAGATTGTATCAACTATGCTAAGAAATGTCATAAATGCTAGACATATGGGGACAAGATTCATGTACCACCTTCACCCCTACATGTTATGACTTCTCCATGGCCCTTTTCCATGTGAGGCATGGATGTCATTGGGTCAATATCGCCAAAAGCTTCGAATGGGCATCGTTTTATTTTTGTGGTCATTGACTACTTCAGAAAATGGGTAGAGGCAGCTTCTTATGCTAGTGTCACCAAGTCAGCAGTAAGTCGATTCTTGAAAAAAGAGATCATTTATCGGTATGGAATGCCTGAGAGGATCATATCAAATAATGCATTAAACTTGAACAACAGCACGATTGTGGAAGTCTGCAGCCAATTCAAGATTAAACATCATAATTCATCTTCATATCGCCCAAAGATGAATGGGGCAGTGGAAGCTGCTAACAAAAACATCAAGAAGATAGTGGGGAAAATGACTGAAACCTACAGAGATTGGCATAAGAAGTTACCATTTGCACTCTTGGCCTATAGAACGTCCGTTGGTTTATGGGATGGAGGCAGTGTTACCTATTGAAGTTGAAATACCTTCTCTTCGAATTTTGTCAGAGATAAAGTTGAATGAAGCAGAATGGATTCAATCGCGGTATGACCAATTGAACTTGATCGAAGAAAAAAGGCTAAAAGCTATTCGTCATGGTCAGATGTATCAGAAGCAAATGATGCGAGCCTATGACAAGAAAGTTTGTCCAAGAGAATTCCACGAAGGGGACCTTGTATTGAAAAAGATTCTCCCCATACAAAAGGACTTCAAAGGAAAATGGATGCCGAATTGGGAAGGACCATATGTTGTGAAGAAGGCTTTCTCTGGTGGTGCACTGATTTTGACAGAAATGGATGGGAAGAGTTTGCCCAATCCAGTGAATTCAGACTCAGTCAAGAAATACTTTGTCTAAAAGGGAGGGTAATCCAAAGTGAAAACCCGCAAAGGGCGCTTTGAGACTTCTACAACAAAAAAAATGGAGAGGCCAAGGTGAAAACCCGCAAAGGGCACTTTGGAACCAAAGGGGTTTTGAGTTGAAAATCCAAAAGGGCTGCTCAAATTTTGAGAGGCATTCAATGACCTTGCTATACTAGATTTAACGAGAAGTGGAGTATGTTACATATTGGGGCATCAACAAAGTACTTTTGATCTTCTAAACACATGTTAAAACTCAAAATAGTCTTCATGGGATTTGTATACAGAAGCCTAAGCTGTGATATGTTGGGCATCAAATTTTTGTCCTGATTACTATCTTTAGATTCTTTTTCTTCTCAAAGATATGTTTTCAGATTAATTTTTTGTTGTATTCTGATGATTTATCTAACTATTCTCAAGATCAGATTATTTGTCTTCTAAAGTGTGTTATATTGAAATAATGATTGATAAACTAAATATTTTTACAAATGAAGTTTTGCATATTACTCTGGGAATTGCTAGGGAATACAAAGAAACTAAAACAGAACAATTGTTTGAAGAATTCCCATGAGTAAGGGTCGAGGACATCCGGGGAATTTCTTTAGTCCAAAGATTGTTTCGACAATTAAAATGATTCAATCTTAGGAGAGGATTGTTTCCTGCAGAATGGTACAAAAGGACCAATCTAATTAAAAACATAGGAGCAGAGTTTGATTGATATTCTGAGGTGGAATTTTGATGGGTAAATGAGTAAAGACACCCGAAATAGGAACCATTTTCATAACATCTTACATCATAATAGGACTATTTAGGGGAATTTTGACTCATTTCGATCATAAGGCATAAGTACATACACATTATACAGGTTATGTCCCCTAGGGGATAATGTAGATCACCGATGACAGATTTGGCGTCTCTGTATTGTCAGAGAGCAGATCAACGATAGCAGATTTGGTGTCTCTGTATTGTCAGAAAGTAGATTGAAGACAGCAGATCTGGCATCTCTGTATTGTCAGAGAGCAGATCAAAGATAGTAGATTTGGCGTCTCTGTATTGTTAAAGAGCAGATCGAAGATAGCAGATTTGGCGTCTCAACGTTATCAGAGAGCAGATCGAAGATAGCAGATTTGGTGTCTCTGTATTGTCAGAGAGCAGATCGAAGATAGCAAATTTGGCATCTCTGTATTGTCAGAGAGTGGATCGAAGATAGTAGATCTGGCGTCTCTATATTTTTAGTGAATAGATCGAAGATAGCAGATTTGGCGTCTCTGTATTGTCAGAGAGCAGATCGAAGATAGCAGATTTGGCATCTCTGTGTGGTTAGAGAGCAGATCAATGAAAGCACATCTGGCATCTCTTTATTGACAGAGAGCAGATCGAAAAAGATAGATTTAGCCTCTCTGTATTAGGCAAGGAGTGGATCAAAGATTTCGAGACTTGGCCAGGCCAGGGCAAATTTAGTCCTTTTATAATCTTTACTCTATTCTTGTTACACAGTAATAAGTAAAGAGGGGCAGCTGTAATAGCCCAAATTTACCCGGGCCCATGAAATAAATAAATAAATAAATATAAAAAAAACAAAAAAAATTATTTATAGTCCATTTACAAAGGCCAAAATCTATTAACCCTATACCCATTAACCCTATACCCGGTTAACCTAAACCCTTAGCCCAAATACCTAAAACCCAACAGCTCAAATACCCAGACGAGACCCAAACTAGCAAGGCCCAGTGCCTAAACCAAATCTGGAAACCCTAGGGTTTCCAGAAACTCCACGCCACAAGTACCCCAAGCGTCACGCCCTTTCGTCTCGTGCCATTCCAGTGGGTTTCGTCGGCGCCGTGACTCCGGCTTCATATCACGCTGCAATCGGCGCATGAATCGATGCCAGCATATTCACTGACGGATTTCTCGCTGGAACCTGCAAAAAGGGAAAGAAGAACAGCAGCAAATATGGCAAGAAAATAAAATTAAAGATTGTAAATTTGTTTTCAGTGGCTATAAAAGCCCGAAGCAAGAAAATGTAACGACTACGTTTTTTTGGATATACATACAGATTCAATAAAAAGAACACAGTTATATACAGATATTCGCAATAAAAGAGACGAAAACAGTTGATAGAACAGAGGTGATTATACTTTTTTTTTTATTTTTTTCTCCATATATATATAAGTACCAGAATAATGGAAAAGGAATTTTTACCTTTGCAGAAAAACCAAAGTTTTCGTCCACCGCAAGAGCCAGTGATGATGGTGGCGCGTAAGCACTTGTAAGTCCCTGGACGGGCAGAGCTCTGAGAGCTGGCTTTCAACCCTCTTCAGAGGATTCTTTAAGTTTTTTTTTTTTAAATTGGGTTAGAAACGAAATTTTAGGTTAAATTTTGGCTTATATAGCCTAATGAAAACGATGTCGTTTAGCTTAAAACAATAAGCTTCAAAACGGCATCATTTTAAGGCCGAGGATCCGCGTGTTGACCCATGACCCGGGGAAGGATCCGCGTGTTTTTGATAAATGGGCAAATTGCTCAATCGATCCTTCCGTTTTTTTCAAAAATTTATAATTTTATTTTTAAATTGGCCCTAACTTTTATATTTGTTTCAATTGGGTCCCAATGGTCATTAAAGACTATTCAAGGAACGACGTCGTTTTTGGGATTAGGGCTAATTGCCCAGTGAGTCCTTTGAATTTAACGCGCATTTCAATTAGGCCCAAAATTTTCATTTATTTTGTAATTAACCCTGAATTTTTTTAATTAAATTAAATTTTAATCCTTTTTATATATTTGATTCATTTTAAATACTATATGTATTATTCATTCTTATAAACGTTAGTTATATGTAAAATAATATATGTTATTATATACATTTTTATAAATTTTTATTATATGTTATATTTTATTATATATATTATTTATTCTATTATATTTATATTTTATAATATGTTATATATTTTTACTATATATATATTATTTATTTTACTATATTTTTATATGTAAAATTACTTATTATATCATTTTTATATTTTATCTATCATATAGTTTATATCATTATATATTTTGTTTATAAATTTTATTACATGTTATATATTTTATCATACATTATTCCTTACATTACATTTATTTTATTATAAAATATACATTATTTTATTACTTATTAATTATATTATTTTTAATTTTTATAAATAGGTGTAATATCAATATTTAGCACATTATTTTTTTAATATATTAAGTTATTATATCCTATAATATGATTTATATATGTATATATCATTTTTTTAAAAAGGGTTCTCCTTATCATTCTTATATTATGCTAAATATTTTTAAATATCTTTATTTTTATCTTATTTGATTTACATTTAATATGTTTATAATTTGCTTATTTTTTAGTATTATTTTAGTAGGTTAAATTTTTATAGATTATTTGTTATTTTATGTTATTTGTTTTTACATATTCGCCATGAAAATTAATTATTTATGTTGATTGAAGTTACATTTGCATGAAATATTATTGTATATATATTATGCAATTTATATTGTTGTATTCATTATGCTCTACGTTGTATTTTGCATGTAACGATAATGTATGTATATTTTATGTTATCTATGATCATATATAGAATGATACCATATATTGTGTAATTTATGCCATTATTCGTCATCTTTATTATATTTGCATGGAATGTTAAAATAGGTATCATATAGGTTAATTTATTTAATATTAATTCATTGTAATATGTTAAATGCATCATCACTTTAAAGAACTTTTATATTTCATTCGATCCAAAAAGAATTTAAAAAAATAAGGCAATGGTTTTTTGGTAGCTAGGAATTCGGGAAGTAGTGCCCTAACATGCTGGGTTGCGATTTCCCGTTTGTTTAAATACCTAAAATATCCTTCTAAAAAAGTTTCGAAAATTACAAGATGATTTTAGTTACAAAAGTTTAAAAATATCGTGTCCAATCATGCTGGATGTGATGTTTATATTCTTTTGAAGCAATGAAATCTTGATTCTTTTTAACTCAAATTATTACGGTTTTAAAAGAGACATTATTTCTAAATTCTTTCAAATTTTTGACATTAAGACAAAATTATTCAATTTGGTACCAATTTTGGGCATTACGAGGGTGCTAATCCTTCCTTGTACGTAACCGACTCCCAAACGTATTTTCTCGTAATTTCGTAGACCAAAATGTTTTATAAAGCGATCCAATCACACTTTAAAAGGTTGGTGGCGACTCCCGTCTTTTCAAAAGTCTCATTTTTTTTTTAAAAAGAGGTTTCGACAGCTTGGCGACTCCACTGGGGACAATAAGAGAGTCAAGCCAAGGAGTTGATTATTTTTTTCTTAATGTCGGAAGATTGGAAAGTTTTAAAAATTGATACGATATTTTCGATCTCACCATAACTATACTACTGTTCGATAGGTGCGCTTGCCTTAGTCGAATTTTTAGTTAGTTTAGAGACCATCAGTGTTACATGGCAGTTTTACTACAAATATATGGCAGCTAGACAACAAATTTTTATATAGTAGCTCAGCTGCATATTTGTGAGTGGCACACCGCCACATATTGGTGTGATTGGACGGATGGACTTTTGAAGTCCTATTTGGTGTGATAGACTAGTCAGAGTTGGTGTGTAGCAGATGGGGGTAGGATCTGTGTATGCATTTGTTCTAGTATGATATATGTGTTTATGAAAACATAATATTTCGATCTAAAATATGTTTGAAAATATGATATTCTGATCTAATACATGTATCTGATTATGTGATATGCTATGTTATGTAATAAGATACGAAATTTTGATCTCATAATTGTATATACAAAACCCACAAGAAATTTCTCATTATGGGTTGGGTCACACACTGGGCTTCTATCTCACTCATTTGTTTGATACGTTTCAAGTGAACTTCTTAGTTAGGACTAGAAAGCTTGCAGAAGCTCAGAATGATCTTTCAAAAAATATGGTGTGATTTACATTAATTAAGAATTTTGAACATTTGGTTTTCGACTATGTTTTTGAATTTGGTTTTGTTTTTGGGTTTTGATTTGTTTGTCAGTTTTTAGAAGTTTTAACGTAAAACTGTAAAATCATACAAAGTAACAAATTAGAATTCGGTTTTCACTAAAACAAGTTAAGGACTTTTAGTTGAAAATTTAAAATGGGTTTTATGAAAATTTATATCGAATTATTTAGAATATGCCCAATTGGTGAACTGAACGTTTTCACTTGTCAAGATCATGGTTTCCAAATTATTATCTCTAAAATTTTTGCTGTAAAGTTTTATTCAAAATTACGAGTTTTATAAAGCAAGCAACATAAGCACAATGATTTAGTAAATTTTGGACTTTAAGTTAGTAATTGATAGAGTCGCATAAGCATTTTAAGAGTGGCAAGCTTTTCTATCAACGATTTGTGGCGAGTTTTTTAAAACTTTGATTTTAGGTTTCGTATAGAGTCACGTTTTGGAAAGCAAATATTTTTACGTATTATTGTAACCTTCCAAATTTGGCCATAACGTCTAGCCTAGATTTGGGGTGTTACATGTATTTTTAATAATAGGTTAAATAAGATGTTTAGAAACTTAATTAAGGTTTAGGAACAAAAATTGAGTGTGGAAACCTCATATTCTGAAAAAATGAGTTGATTTTCTATATGAGAAAAGTGAGCTTAGAGTGGTGATTTTGCTACTGTTTGTTTGAGTTTAAGGTTGTTAATAATGTGTATGCAAAGTGCTAGACTCATTGGTAGCTTCTACGAGTAAGGCAAAAAGGAAATAAAAGCTCATTTGAGATCGTTGGTCGAAGGCGTCGACTAGGTGAGTGGTTTGAATTGTAGCTCTTATGCATGATTCCTAATGTCGAATGGGGGCTTAGGTTGGTCTAAACACATAATCTAAGTTCGAGAGTAAGTAATTCTACTTGAATTGTATCCTGTTACATCTGATACTTGTATGTGAGCTTGTGAAATATTTAAGCGAGTGATATGTGAATATGACAATGTTTGTTAAAAGAATTGCTAAATTTATACACACTATTATGTTTTAGACTGATTATGGCTTTTTTGAGCAAGCGTAATTACATACTCATTTTACCTCTTTATTAATATAAGGTATTGTTATTGTTATTTTAGTTTGTTTTTTTGTGTGTATAAATAAACTGATTAATAATAAAGTCCTGAGAATAATATTATTATTCTTAAAAGGTCCTTAGTCAAGTATTATTATGGGCTTGGACAATAATAATACATTAAGTCTAATATGTAGTTGATTGATGACAAAGTATTGTCATTGACATAAAGATGTAAAAATCAATACATGAGTATGTGTTGGAGAACAACATACTGGACTAACCTGCCATGAGTATGTTTCTTAGATTATCATGTAATAGTTACAAACATTACTCATTGTGATAACTATTTATATAATCCCTAGACTTGAGATCATCATTGTCCCAACATCATAAGTTGTATGTTTTGATACAATCAAACATCTACCATAACAGGTTGACTATTGTAATAGCCCAAATTTGACCGGGCTGAAAATAGAATAAAAGAATTAAATAAATAAATATTTATTTATTTAAAAAGTCCATTAAAGTCAATTTACAAATAAACAGGCCCCAAAGCCTAATAAGCCCAAAGTCCGTGACTCATGCGACCTAAATACCTTAGACCCATACCGGTTACAACCTTAACCCAAATAACTTACAAACCCAAACTTAACCTACAGCAAACCCAAACCCGAAGGCCCAAATAGTAGGGGCCCAAATGACTGTCAGATAGGGTTAGAAACCCTAGCTCTCCTTCTCCTCGAGCCGCCACTGATTCTAGAAGGTTCAGGGAGCATCTGTCCAGCTCCCGAATCGAGGCCACCATTCAAGGCTCTGCCTCCGTAATCAGCACCTCACCGTCACCACGAATCCTCACCACCAGATTCCAGGCCTCCATCAACACCAGCAGCCCTTGAATCACCAAGATCCTCGCGGTCACCTGCAAGAAAGGGAAAGAAATCAAAGCAAGATTGCGATGAAATGATTAGAAAGTAGTTTGGAAAGAAATCTTTCAATTTCTTTCCAAAATAGGCAGTAAATCAAGGCTATAAAGCCTTTTCTCAAATCTGTAAAAAGGGAGGGTTAATACACACAGACATAGAGAAAAACACATCACAAAAACATTGTACACAAAACATCTGCAATAATATTTTAGAAGGTGATTATTTTCCATACTTTGTTTTCTTTTCTACGAATATATGAATCGTTCTTGTTGTATTTTTTAAAAAAAGTAACATTTAAAAGAAAAGAGGTTACCTATGGAAGGACGAAGGTTTTTGAACCTTCAGACCACCGCATACGACAACGTGTGAGGCACGTGTGCAAGCACTGCACTGTAGCCGGAGGCCAAAACTGAGGACTTCTCTCTTCCCCTCTGCAGAGCGTTTTTAGTTTTTTTTAAAGGGCCGGTGTAAAAATGATTTTTAGGCTTAAAATTTGGCTTATATAGCCCTTTCAAAACGATCCCATTTTAGCTTAGTCTGATAAACTTAAAACGACGACATTTTAAGGCCCCAGGATCTACGCGTTGACCCGATAACCCGGGAAGGATCCGCGTGTTTTTTAGGATTGGGTTAATTACCCAATTAGTCCTTTCATTTTTTATGTTTACAATTTTGTTTTGTTTTATTTATGAATTAGTCCTGATATTATGTTTCAGTTTTAATTTAGTCCTTGTAGTAACTGTTTTAAGTCCTGGATTAAAACGATGCCGTTTCGGGACAAGGGAAAATTTCCCGATGAGTCCCTAGGGTTTTAATGGCCGCTTCAATTAGGTCTGATCTCAGTTATTCTATTATTAAATTAGCCATTGACTTTTATTTATGTTCAATTTAATCCCTTTTATCCCTTTTAATCTATTTATAACATTTCTATTTTAAATTTTATACATATACTATTATATTTTAATATGAATATACGTATTATATATCTTATAATTATCTACTTATATTTTATTATGTTATATTACTTCATATCTTTCTATTATCACATTAATATATATTTTAACATATATATCATTACTTATTATTTATTATAGTATATTTTTATCACATAATGTTTATATATCTTTATACTATTATATTATTTTACATTTTAACAATATATTATTTCATTTTATTATTATTTATTATATATTATTTTTCACAAATTATTATTATTATTTTACATTATTATTTATATATTATTATATTTTTACTTGTATTATATATTTATTAATTATTTATATATTATATATTATTTTTTTTACATATATACACTTTCATATTATAAATTATAATTATTTTACATTATGTCTTTTTTTTTATATCATTATATATTTTTATCTATATATTATTATCATTAAAGGTTTTAACTTGTATTATATACGTACCTTTATTTATATGTTAATAATTACTTTACTCATATTCTATTATTACACATTTTGAAGATATTATAATATTATAATTTGTATAATACGTATATTTTATCATTAATTACTTATTTCATATTATTCAAAACTTATACTTATATATATTATATAATTATTTTATTATAAATATAAATTCTTTTACACATTTTCTATTTTATATACCAATATATTTTATATTTTTCATATAATTATTATTCTTATAAATATATTTTTATTATATATTCTATTATTAAATATCCTATTTTTTTATATATGCTCATTCTATTTATCAATTGTTTATATTATATATATATATATATTTTAAAACTTATGTTTTATACAATATTTGCTTTTGCTTTAGAATTAATTACTATGTTATGTTTTATATGTTATGCAATATCTTGGACTTTTATAATTTACTTTCAAATGCATATTTTTTATGTGTCAAAATTGAATATCATGCATCATTTATATGTTTAAATATACGTTGAATCACATGTTTATGGGTTTTTACCTGTTCTTCTTAAATATATGTTGCGTTTTATACATATATTTTTTCTTATTTAAAATTTCTCATATATGTTGGTCAGTATATAATATTTATGTTGTTGTGCTATTATTATAATATTTTATCTCGTATGTTATGTTAATATGCTCCTTCATGCATCGATTTTAAAAAACGAGACTTCAAAGTTTTCAAAAATAAAAAGGCAATGCTTGGTGTTTTGAAGCTTCGAGAAAAGTAGTGCCCTAACTTATTGGGTTACAATTTTTCCTCGTTGAGTTCAAATAGTCAAGTACCCTTCTAAGTTTTTTAAGATTTTCAAAATACGAGCAACTGTCTTGGAATTTCAAAGCGTTGTGTCCTAACTTACTGGATGTGGCGTTTTGTTGATTAGAGATAGGGATTTCCAAAAAGGCTAACTTAGTATCAATATTTTGATACAAGCGAACCCCAATCTTCAAAAAAAAAATCAAAAATATTTTAAAGAGGATTGCATCTTAAAATTTTTAATTTCCGACCTTAAAGACATTTGATAATTAATTAGGTACCATTTTTTGGGCGTTATGAGGGTGCTAATCCTTCCTCGTACGTAACCGACTCCCGAACCCGTTCTTTTTATTTCGTAGACCAAAACTAATGATTTTAAAACAAAATGTTTTAAAGGTGATCCAACCACACCTAAAAAGATTGGTGGCGACTCCCATTTTCGTTTTAGAGTCGATTCCCATTTTCCAAAACCCAATTTAAAAATGGTTTCGACAGCTTGGCGACTCCGCTGGGGACTAATAAGAGAGTCAAGCCATGTAATTGATTATTTCTTGTATTAATGTCAGAAATTAAAATTTTTAAATTTTAATCCTCTTTGCATTACATGTGTTTGTATTATGGCATGTGTTACTATATTCTGATACACATTGCATTTGCATGACCGTTGTGGTCACACCCTTAAGTGGGAGTGAGAAGCTACACCTTCATAAGGTTTTTGCCTCCGTGCAGGATAGTGGATCACTTTCGGGATACATCCGTACCTATGGTTTCGTGAGATTTTCATCTCCGTGTAGCCATAGGGAAATGTATTCCCCTAAACTGAACTCGATTCAAATGAGCCTATAATGGGTGAGAATCGAGGAATCTGCTGATTCAGGTACCTCAAACTTTAGAACCAACCTCATATAGAAAAAACCGTAAGAGCCCAACTTAGTTAGAGTTAAACCTTAGATATTACCCTTATAAATTATCATTGGGATTTATTGATATTATGCGATGCTGACTATTTCTTTTCTTTTGTTTGCATGACATTTTTGCATTTACAAAGGTATCGATTCACGATCAGTCTCTAAGTCAGGAAGTTTTGTTATGGAGAACGGACTTCTTGATAGAGTGGAGGGCAACGCCGATGTTCATAGATGGACAGAGCAAACTCAGCAAGAAAAGGGAGACAATATAATTATGGGATATAAGTCGGAGCTATCAGATTATACTCGTATTAGTGTCACACAGAATAATCTCCAAGAGCTTAAGGAAATTTGGGATCAGTGGGGCAATGAGACCAAGCAGTTATTTTACGATAATTACGGAGATTTACCTTACTTACTTGATATTCAGGTTAATGAGCACTTGTTCTGAGCCCTTGCCCAGTTTTGGAATCTGGTGTACAGTTGTTTCACTTTTGGGGAAGTAGACTTGGTACCTACTGTGGAGGAGTACACTGCCTTACTTCATTGTCCCAAGTTTCAGAGTGACAGGATCTATTCTCGAGCTGCTTGTGTCTCTACCTTTTGTAAGAAATTAATGACCATTACGGGGATGAGTGAGCAGTGGATCATAGCCAGAATTAAAGAAAAGGGTGAGTGCAAGTGCATTTCATCGGATGCTTTGAAAGATTTGATTTTGACACACCCCGATGAGACAAAGAAGGTAGACATTTTTGCCTTAAGTTTGTATGGATTGATGGTTTTCCCTAGAGCTTTGGGATATGTGGATGAGGTAACCACAGATCTTTTTCATCGACTCAGTAAAAGGGTCACTTCCATCCCTGCGATCTTGCCGGAGACATTCAGGTCCTTAGGTACATGTAGGAAGGCTGGTGCAGGCAGGTTTATAGGGTGTGCTCAGTTACTTATGGCTTGGTTCTACAGTCACTTTCGATTGATTGATGGGATTGTTTGTTAGGTTTTCTTCGAGAACTACTCCCCGTTGAAAGATATAGTAACAACATTTAGGAAAGTGGATGTGCCAGAAGAAAATTGGATAGCATTACTTCAGAATCTTCAGTCGGGGGATGTTGAGTGGAGAGCTCCATGGATGATTCCTGGTGAGATACTTTATCGATGCGGTAGATTTGATTGGGTTCCCCTATTGGGAATTTGGGGTGCCATTGGTTATGCCCCTTTGCTCGTATTGAGGTAGCATGGATTGAGACAGTTTGTACCAGCGACTCATGGGTTAGCTCAAAGTGAGTTTGTATACAGAGGAGCCGATTACAAGAGGAAGTTTAGCGAGGTTTCTGGCGCTTGGAACAAGACTTGTCAGTTGAAGGGAGTGGCCATTGGTCCTGTTATGACCCCAGAATATGTCGAGTGGAGGAGACGAAGGATTAATGATAATGTCCCTATGACAAAAATAGAGGAAGCTCGACCAATGGAGGAATACTTGCAAGTGATACCCTTGGAACTTGATACCATAAAGCAAGAATTTAAGAGAAAGAATTTAGAACTCAAAAAGAAGATAGAAAAGCTCGAGGAGGAGAAGATGTACCTGAGTCTAGATGTTGACATGCAAAAGAAGGAGGTTGAAAAAGTTAGGAAGGAAAAGAGGAAGGTTGAGGAAGACCGAGATGATTTAAAAAAGGAGTATAAGAAGGCACAAGTATCTTTAAAGCGAGTGGGGTTAGGAAGGTCTCCGGAACAGTGGCAGAAAGAGGTTCAAGAGGAAAAGGCCAGAGCTGAGTATTGGGAAAGGAAGTTCTAAGAGATGCGATCGCAGAATTTGGCATTAGAGAAAGAGAATAAAGGGTTGAAGACTAAGGTAAATGAGCTGGGAAGATCCCTTCATTGGCACTGAAACCATGATCCTAAGGTCGAGTTAGAGGAGCTAAAAAGTAAGATTGAAGATTTGGAAGTGGCATTGCATGACAGTGAACTTCGGATTGAGCAGCTCGAGGCACAAAAAGATTGTATAAAAGGAGAGCTCCATCAAGTTAAAAGTCAAGTCATGGATAGGGATTACATAATTGGGGAAGCTATAGCTCAGATCTGAGAGATTGCTGAATATGTTTGAGACTTAGTGGTACGAGCTGATGTGTTGAGTATGATGTATGAGTCAGCGTCTGATAAAGGTCGAGAGTTAGCCCTTTTATTAGATGAAGTTAGAACTTTGGGCATTAGGGCAAAGGCGTATTTGTAATCCATTTATATGTAAAGATATTCTTTTTCTAAATAAAGTTTTCTAAATGAGATTGAATCGAGATCAATGCTTTTTTGCATTCATGCATTTGTATTACATCACATCATATGCATTCAAAGTTATAAAAAGACCCTAATTAGTTAAAGTTTACTTCTAAAGGTAGAAAAGAAAATATGGAAATCATACATCCTTACGGCACCCACACTAAAACTAAGAGTATGGATCAAAGGTTCAAGCAATTGCAAAAGGATATGCAAGACCAATTGCAAGAGCAGTTGGCCAAGATGCAGAATGACATGAGGGAACAAATGTTAGAGGCTCAGAGGAATATGATGGCTGAAATGGATCAGCTTGTAAGGGCCACTAATAAAGGGAAAGCCCACATGGCTATCACTGATGAGGAGGGTGAGGATTGTCCTCCAGGTTTTACTCCGCCTCATGTGCCATTACAAACTGAAGCACCTCCTAGAAGACCATTTGTCACTGTGAGGCCTCAACATAGGCTAGTTGATACTGGGATCCATATGAATTACCCAAATGGCTCAGGATTCAATTTGGATGATAACCCTATTAATCCTCTCGTTCTTGATCTAGATATGGTGGAAAAGGAAGATTTGAAAGCCGAAGCTGCAAGGCAGTTGGATGAATGCTACAGATGGCTGGAAGAAAAATTCAAGACTTTGGAAGGCGCCGGCAATCATCATGGGATTGATGCCAAAGACTTAAGTTTGGTCCCAGACCTAGTGTTGCCTCACAAATTCAAGATGCCAGAGTTTGAGAAGTACAATGGTACTACTTGCCCAGAGGCCCACATTACAATGCTCTGTCGAAGTATGACTGGGTACGTAAACAATGATCAGTTGTTGATCCATTATTTTCAAGATAGTTTAGTGGGAGTGGCAACCAGGTGGTATAATCAGTTGAGCCAGACTAGAATAAATTCATGAAGGGATCTTGCGCAAACCTTCATGTAGCAGTACAATCATGTGACTGACATGACCCCTGATAGGATCACTCTGCAAAACAAGGAGAAGAAGCCTAATGAGAATTTTAGGCAATACACACAACGTTGGAGGAAAGTGTCAATGCAGGTTCAACCACCACTGTTGGAGAAAGAAACCACCATGTTGTTCATCAACACTCTGAAGGCTTCATTCATCACTCACATGATTAGAAGCACTACCAAAATTTTTGCGGACATATTTATGGCAGAAGAAATGATAGAGAATGCCATAAGGGGTGGCAAAATTGAGGGGGAAGTGGCCAAATGATCGGCCCCAAGGAGAAAAGACAATGAGGTGAACAATACAAGTAGCTTCAACTCAAAAGCAGTCACAGTTATAGCCACAGTTGGGCAACAGGGCTCTCAACGGTAGGAATTTGGCACCAGGCATGAAAGGATGCAATTTACACCTATACCTGTGACGTATCGTGAGCTTTATCAAAGCTTATATGACGCGCATGCTATAGTCCCTTTCCACTTGAAACCATTGCAGCCTCCGTATCCCAAATGGTATGATGCAAATGCCAGATGCGAGTACCATGCCGAAATATCGGGGCATTCAATTGAAAATTATACTGGATTCAAGAAAGCCATAGAGAGGTTGATCAAGAACGGGGTTGTGAAATTTGATAGTACCCTAAATACTGAGAACCCTTTGCCAAACCATGATAATCAAGGAGTGAATGCCATTGGCGAAGCTAGTGAAAGAAGGATAAAGGAAAATGTTGTTGAGGTAAGGATGCCTTTGAAGGTAGTTTGGAAAGAGATGGTGAAGAGAGGGATGATAACCTCTGAGAAAGAAAGAGAAAAAACGAGGAACTACTGTGAGTTCCATAGAAAAGAGGTCATGAGACCCAAAATTGTGAAGAATTTAGAGCCTTGGTGCAAGGCTTTATAGATAATAAAGAGCTACAAATTTTTGAAGGTAGCTCTTATAAAAGAGAAATAAGTGTACTGGAAGTTGAACAACAAGGAACCAGCCGACCAAGAATTATTATTTCCTTGCTGGGGAATAATAAAGTAGGGGCGCAAACCAAGCCTAAGGTCATCATCCATGAACCCACTCCTTTCCCTTACAAGGATGACAAGAGGGTGCCATGGAGCTATAACTGTAGTGTAACAGTACCTGAGGAGGAGAGTATAGCCAGTGCGTCTAGGGGCGTGCAAAATGAAGATTCCCATACACGAAATGGGAAGCATTATGGTGAGAGGGACATCAGAGTAGAGCCCACGAAAACAAAGGATGTTAAGAAGAAGAAAGAGACTGAAGTATTCATCAATGAACCAGTAAGGGAGGAGGAGGCTAAGGAATTCCTAAAGTTCCTTAAGCATAGCGAATATAGTGTGGTTGAGCAGTTGCATAAGTAGCCAGCGCGTATATCAGTATTAGCCCTACTTCTGAGTTCTGAGGTGTATCGGGATGCATTGTTGAAGGTACTTAATGAAACATATGTCACCCACGACATATCCGTTAACAAGTTGGACCAGTTGGTGAATAACATTAGTGCTGACAATTTCATCTACTTCAATGATGATGAAATTCCACCTGGGGGTATAGGGTCAACTAAGGCCTTGCACATCACTACTCGGTGCAAGGGATACACGCTTCCAAGTGTACTCGTTGATAACGAGTCGGGTTTAAACGTCCTTCCATTATCTACATTGAACAGACTACCCATTGACAGCTCGCATATGAAAACATGTCACAATGTAGTAAGAGCCTTCGATGGAACCGAAAGGAAAGTAATGGGGCGAATTGACATCCCTTTGGAAATTGGGCCAAATACGTATGAAGTTGACTTCTTGGTGATGGATATCAAGCCCTCCTATAATTGTTTATTAGGGAGACCATGGATATACTCGGCAGGAGCAGTGCCCTCCTCATTGCACCAAAAATTGAAGTTAGTAACAGATGGACGGTTAATAACCATTAATGTGGAGGAGGACATTATAGCAACAGTCGCTAGTAAGGCCCTTTTATGTCGAGGCAAGTGAAGAAGCTATTGAGTGTTCTTTTCGCTCTTTAGAAATCATCAACGCAACCTTCATTCTGGAAGGAAGTGAGGCACCATTACCCAAAATGTCTGGAGCCACAATGATGGCCCTGCAAATGATGATGGGAAAAGAAGCATTGCCATGAAAAGGATTAGGAAGACAGTTGCAAGGAGGGATTTAAATCCCAAAACTGATTGAGAAGAAGGATTGTTTTGGTTGGGGCTTTAAGCCAAACAATAAGCACAAAAGGCAAGAGATTGAGAAGTGCCAAGCAAGAAGAAAAGTGCGTTTGAACGGAGGAGTAGTGGAGTGGGAACCGATGACATTCCCACCTATATCCAAATCCTTTAAGTCAGGAGGGTTACTGATAGAGGAAAGTCATCAAATCAATGCCGTATACAATGATGGGTTAGAGCAAGGAAGCCTCGAGGGCATTCGCCCTTACGAACCGGTGAGCTCTTTGAACAATTGGACTATAGAGGACCTTCCTGTAGTCTTTAGGAATTTTTCAGAGTAATTCTCGAAACATGTCTGTTACTCTAAGGCGTAAGAGTAGTAAGATTACGTTTGTGAAAAGGCCATTGATCATTTATTATTATTTTAATAAAACATAACTTTATTATCAATTTGGACGAATATGATTTCTTTTTATCAATCAATATTTCGTCAAACTTTTTTTTTATATCACATAAACAATCATTCTTAGATTCATTCATTCTTTGTATATTCTTTCACACCCCACAGGTCTCTAGATATCAATGATTTGAGCACTGATACTGCAACTCCTGATTTCTCTTACGAACAAGACATGTGTTTAGAGAAATCTCAGGATTTTGAAGATGTTCAAGATTGTGATGTGTCTCCTGATCTGTTAAGAATGGTAAAACAGGAGGAAAAATGAATTTTGCTACATGAGAAAGAGGCAATAGAAAATATAGCCCTAGAGGAAGGGAAGGAGTTGAAAATTGGAACACTGATTACCGAGGACACGAGGCGCGGCTTGATTGAATTGCTTCGAGAGTTCAAAGATATCTTTGTATGGTCATATCAGGATATGCCCAGATTGAGTACCGACATTGTAGTTATTCGTCTTCCGATAAGACAAGATTGCAAACCAGTCCAACAGAAGTTGCGAAGAATGCGGCTAAGATTGTTCTAAAAATAAAAGATGAGGTTAAGAAGCAGTTCGATGCAAGATTCTTACAAGAGGCCAAGTATTTCGAATGGGTAGCTAATATTGTGCCGGTCCCTAAGAAGGACGGGAAGGTACAAATGTGCGTTGACTATAGAGACCTGAATAAAGCTAGCCCAAAAGACAACTTTCCTTTGCCACACATCGACACTTTGGTAGATGACACGGCAGGACATTCATTGTTTTCCTTTATGGATGGTTTCTCGAGGTACAATAAAATAAAGATGCATCTAGAGGACATGGATAAAACTACCTTCATAACCTTGTGGGGCACCTTTTGCTACAAAGTAATGCCGTTTGGACTAAAGAATGTAGGGGCAACCTACCAACGGGCCATGGTGAACTTGTTCCACGACATGATGCATAGGGACATTGAGGTATATGTTGATGACATGATTGCTAAGTCCCGAACAGAGAATGAGCATATTGTAGTTTTGAGAAGACTATTCTTGAGGTTAAGGAAGTTTCAGTTAAGGCTCAATCTGAAAAAATACACTTTCGGAGCTAGATTAGGAAAACTATTGGGTTTCGTAGTTAGTGAGAAGGGAATAGAAGTTGACTCAGGCAAAGTTAAAGCTATACGAGACTTGCCTCCACCAGAAACTCAAAAAGAAGTTCGAGGATTTCTAGAAAGGTTGAATTACATTGCTCGGTTCATTTCACAACTGACCGAGAAATGTGATCCTATCTTTCACCTCCTCAGAAAGCACAATCAAGGTACTTGGGATGAGGAATGCCAGAACGCTTTTGAAAAGGTCAAGCAATATTTGTTGAATGCTCCAGTATTATCACCACCTAGTCCAGATAAACCATTAATACTGTACTTATCAGTGTTCAGTAATTCTATGGGATGTGTGCTTGGTCAGCATGACGAGTCAGGAAAAAAGGAGAAGGCAATTTATTATATCAGTAAAAAATTCATTGACTGTACCAATTGAAAAGTTGTGTTGTGCGCTGATTTGGACAACTCAAAGATTAAGACAGTACATGCTATACCATACCACTTGGCTCATCTCCAAGCTTGATCCATTGGAGTACATGATGGAGTCAACGGCCCTAAATGGGAGAATGGCGAGATGGAAAATTTTGCTTTCAGAGTTTGATATAGTCTATGTAAGTCAGAAGGCTATAAAAGGAAGTGCGGTAGCAGACTTCTTGGCCAGTAGGACCCTGGAAGATTATGAGCCATTAAACTTTGATTTTCCAAATGAGGAGTTCATGTGTATAACAAAGATTGAAGATTCTCCATGAAGGCTCAATTTTAATGGGGCTTCTAATGCAATTGGAAATGGAATTGGGGCAGTCTTGGTATCCCTGAATGGCGATCATTACCCATTCACGTGCAAGTTGGACTTTGATTGCACAAACAATATGGCTGAGTATGAAGCATGCATCATAGGACTTCAAGCAGCCATAGAGTGGGGTATAAAAACCCTAGAAGTATATGGAGATTCTGCGTTGGTAATTTATCAGCTTAGAGGCGAATGGGAGACAAGGGACCCTAAATTGATCAATTATCAAAAGGTGGTTTTGGGGTTACTTGAGGAGTTTGATGACATCACTTTCAACTATCTCCCACGAGACGAAAATCAGATGGCAGATGCTTTAGCAACCTTGGCCTCGATGATTAAAGCAAATAAAGAGGAAGAGGTGAGACCAATTCAAATGAGTGTCTATGAGGCTCCAACTAGCTGTTGTAATATCGAGGAGGAAGAAAAGGATGATAACCCTTGGTATCAGGATATATTACGATATGTAAGAGATCGTAAATATCCAGAACATGCAACTGAAAATGACAAACGAACTTTGAGAAGGTTAGCTTGTGACTATGTCTTGGACGGGGATATCCTGTACAAGAGAAGGAAAGACCAAGTACTTTTGAGATGTGTTGATGATGTGGAAGCTAAGCTAATTTTAGAAGAAGTTCATGAAGGTGTATGTGGGACACATGCAAATGAGTTCACGATGGTAAGGCAAATCATGAGGTTTGGCTATTATTGGGCCACTATGGAAGGAGACTGTATCAACTATGCCAAGAAATGCCATAAGTGTTAGATTTATGGGGATAAAATTCATGTACCACCTTCACCTTTACATGTTATGACTTCTCCATGGCCCTTCTCCATGTGGGGCATGGATGTCATTGGACCAATATCTCCAAAAGCTTCAAACGGATATCGGTTTATCTTCGTGGTAATTGACTACTTTACAAAATGGGTAGAGGCCGCTTCTTATACGAATGTTACTAAGTCAGATGTGAGTCAATTCTTAAAAAAAGAGATTATTTGTCGGTATGAAATGCCTGAGAAGATCATATCCGACAATGCATTGAACCTAAACAATAAAACAATAGCAGAGGTTTGTGACCAGTTCAAGATTAAGCATCACAATTCTTCTCCTTACCATCCAAAAATGAATGGGGCAGTAGAGGCCGCCAACAAGAACATTAAGAAAATAGTGGGAAAGATGACTGAGACTTATAGAGATTGGCATGAGAAGTTACCGTTTGCACTCCTGGCCTATCGAACATCTGTCAGAACCTCTACTGGGGCAACCCCATTCTTGTTAGTTTATGGGATGGAGGCAGTGTTACCTATTGAAGTAGAAATACCTTCTCTTCGAATTTTGACAGAGATAAGGTTAAATGAAGCTGAATGGGTTCAATCCCAGTATGACCAGTTAAACTTGATTGAGGAAAAGAGACTAAGAGCTATCCGACATGGTCAGATGTATTAGAAGCACATGATGCGAGCTTATGATAAGAAGGTTTGCCCAAGAGAATTCCATGAGGGGGATCTTGTGCTAAAAAAGATCCTTCCTATTCAGAAGGACTTTAGAGGAAAATAGATGCCAAATTAGGAGGGGCCATACATCGTGAAGAAGGCTTTCTCTGGAGGAGCATTGATTTTGACAGAAATGGATGGGAAGAGTCTACCCAATCCAGTAAATTTAGACTCAGTCAAAAAGTACTTTGTCTAAAAGAGAGAAGAATCTAAGGTGAAAACCCGCAAAGGGCGCCTTGTGACAAAAGGGGTTTTGAGTTGAAAACCCGAAAGGGCAGCTCAAATTCTGAAGGGCATACAACAATCTTGCTATATTTGACTTAATAAAGGGTGAAGCACATTGTATGTTGGGGTATCAGCAAAGTACTTTGGATCTTTTAAACACATGTTGAACTCAAGAAAGATTTCATGGAGCTGGTGTATAGATGCTCAAGCGGCGATATCTAGAGCATCTAACTTTTATCCTGTTTGCTATCTTTAGATTCTATTTCTTCTCAAAGATATGCTATCAGATTTATTTCCTTTGTATTTTTGACAATTCATTCAAATCCAATTATTCTTAAAGATTTATTCATCTTCTATTATTCTTTAAGTATGTTGTATTGAAATAATGATAGATGAGTTAAATATGTTCACAAACGAAGTTTTACGCATTACTTTGGAATTTCTAGATAATGTAAGAAACTAAAATAGGACAATTGTTCGAGAAATTCACATAAGTAAGGGATGAAGGAACTCGAGGAATTTCTTTATTCCAGTCCAAAAGGAAAATGGACAAAACCAACGATTCAATTCAAAAGAAAGATTATCTTACAATACATCCTCAGTGGATCATAGCATTTGAGAAAGGGTATAGACCTACAAGTTGAGCAAAAAAATAATACTTTAAGAAAGGAAAAGACAAATGAAGGAATGAATGGTGACGTCTAGGATAGGGGTCATGTTCACAACATTTTGCATCATAGTATGTTTAATTAGGAGCATTCGACTCACTTCGATCATAACATCCTAATTATCAAGCATAATCATTCTACAGGTTATCAAAGATGACGCACCTTAAACCCCCTAAGCAGTAGGGTAATAGGCAGCAGCATAGCAGATCTAACCTTCAAATGTTTATACTGAAGTAGATCCAAGATGATCTGGCATTCTTGTGTTTACAAGGAACAAATCGAGGACATAGCAGATTTGACTCTCAGATGTTCTCAAACAGATCCAAGATGATTTGGCATCCTTGTTCTTACAAGAAACAAATCGAATACATAGCTGATTTGGCTTTCACGTGTTTATATTGAAGCAAATCCAAGATGATTTGGCATCTCTGTATTGTCAAAGCAAATCGAAGTTTGGCGTCTCTATATTCGACGGAAGGCAGACACATAGTAGATCTAACCTTCAGATGTTTATACTGAAGTAGATCCAAGATGATTTGGCATTCTTGTGCTTACAAGGAACAAATCGAGGACATAGCAGATTTGACTCTCAGATGTTCTCAAACAGATCCAAGATGATTTGGCATCCTTGTGCTTACAAGGAACAAATCGAATACATAGTTGATTTGGCTTTCACGCGTTTACGTCAAAGCAAATCTAAGATGATTTGGCATCTCTATATTGTCAGAGAACAAATCGAAGTTTGGCGTCTCCATATTCGGCGAGGCGGACACACAATGAGATCTAACCTTGGATGTTTATCTTTGAAGTAGATCTAAGATGACTTGGCATTCTTGTGTTTACAAGGAATAAATCAAAGACATAGCAGATTTGACTCTCAGATGTTCTTAAACAGATCCAAGATGATTTGGCATCCTTGTGCTTACAAGGAACGAATCGAAGACATAGCTAATTTGGCTTTCACGTGTTTACGATGAAGGAAGTCTAAGATGATTTGGCATCTCTGTATTGTCAGAGAAGAAATCGAAGTCTGGCGTCTCCATGTTCTACGGAGGGCAGACACATAGCAGATCCAACTTTCAGATGTTTATACTGAAGCAGATCCAAGATGGTTTGGCATCCTTGTGCTTACAAGGAACAAATCGAAGCCATAGCTGATTTGGCTTTTGCGTACTTACGCTGAAGCAAATCTAAGATGATTTGGCATCTCTATATGGTCAGGGAACAAATCGAAGAAGCAGATTTGGCGTCTCTGTGTTCGACGGAGAGCAGATCGAAGATATCAACACGACAGTCTTGAGTTTGCAATGAGCAAATTAAGGACCATGATCCGATAAGGCCGGACAAATTTGGCCTTTCTATGAGTCTTTGCTCAATTCCTGTTACACAGCAATGAGCAAAGAGCGGCAGTTGTAATAGTCCAAATTTGACCGGGCTAAAAATAGAATAAAAGAATTAAATAAATAAATATTTATTTATTTAAAAAGTCCATTAAAGTCCATTTACAAATAAATAGGCCTTAAAGCCTGATAAGCCCAAAGCCCGTGACTCATGCGACCCAAATACCTTAGACCCATACCGGTTACAACCTTAACCCAAATAACTTACAAACCCAAACTTAACCTACAGCAAACCCAAACCTGAAGGCCCAAATAGTAGGGGCCCAAATGACTGTCAGGTAGGGTTAGAAACCCTAGCTCTCCTTCTCCTCGAGCCGCCACTGATTCTAGAAGATTCAGGGAGCGTCTGTCCAGCTCCCAAATCGAGGCCACCATTCAAGGCTCTGCCTCCGTAATCAGCACCTCACCGTCACCACGAATCCTCACCACCAGATTCCAGGCCTCTATCAACGCCAGCAGCCCTTTAATCACCAAGATCCTCGCGGTCACCTGCAAGAAACGGAAAGAAATCAAAGCAAGATTGCAGTAAATAGATTAGAACAGAGTTTGGAAAGAAATCTTTCGATTTCTTTCCAAAATAGGCAGTAAATCAAGGCTATAAAGCCTTTTCTCAAATCTGTAAAAGAAGGGAGGGGTTAATACACACAGACATAGAGAAAGACACATCACAAAAACATTGTACACAAAACATCTGCAATAATATTTCAGAAGGTGATTATTTTCCATACTTTGTTTTCTTTTCTACGAATATATGAATCGTTCTTGTTGTATTTTTTTAAAAAAGTAACATTTAAAAGAAAAGAGGTTACCTGTGGAAGGACGAAGGTTTTGAACCTTGAGACCACCGCGTACGACAGCGCGTGAGGCGCGTGTGCAAGCACTGCACTGTAGCCGGAGGCCAAAGCCGAGGACTTCTCTCTTCCCCTCTGCAGAGCGTTTTTAGTTTTTTTTTTTTAAAAGGGCCAGTGTAAAAATGATTTTTAGGCTTAAAATTTGGCTTATATAGCCCTTTCAAAACGGTCCCGTTTTAGCTTAGTCTGATAAGTTTAAAATGACGACGTTTTAAGGCCCCAGGATCCGCACGTTGACCCGATAACCCGGGGAGGATCCGCGTATTTTTGAGGATTGGGTTAATTACCCAATTAGTCCCTTCATTTTTTTATGTTTACAATTTTGTTTTGTTTTATTTATGAATTAGCCCTGATATTATGTTTCAGTTTTAATTTAGTCCTTGTAGTAACTGTTTTAAGTCCTGGATTAAAACGATGCCGTTTCGGGACAAGGGAAAATTTCCTGATGAGTCCCTGGGGTTTTAATGGCCGCTTCAATTAGGTCTGATCTCAGTTATTCTATTATTAAATTAGACATTGACTTTTATTTATGTTCAATTTAATCCCTTTTATCCCTTTTAATCTATTTATAATATTTTTATTTTAAATTTTATACATATACTATTATATTTTAATATGAATATACGTATTATATATCTTATAATTATTTACTTATATTTTATTATGTTATATTACTTCATATCTTTCTATTATCACATTAATATATATTTTCACATATATATCATTACTTATTATTTATTATAGTATATTTTTATCACATAATGTTTATATATCTTTATACTATTATATTATTTTACATTTTAACAATATATTATTTCATTTTATTATTATTTATTATATATTATTTTTCACAAATTATTATTATTTTACATTATTATTTATATATTATTATTATTATATTTTTACTTGTATTGTATATTTATTAATTATTTATATATTATATATTATTTTTTTACATATATACAGATTTCATATTATAAATTATAATTATTTTACATTATGTCATTTTTTCATATCATTATATATTTTTATCTATATATTATTATCATTAAAGGTTTTAACTTGTATTATATACGTACCTTTATTTATATGTTAATAATTACTTTACTCATATTCTATTATTACACATTTTGAAGATATTATAATATTATAATTTGTATAATACGTATATTTTATCATTAATTACTTATTTCATATTATTCAAAACTTATACTTATATATATATATATATATATATTATATAATTATTTTATTATAAATATAAATTCTTTTACACATTTGATATTTTATATACCAATATATTTTATATTTTTCATATAATTATTATTCTTATAAATATATTTTTATTATATATTCTATTATTAAATATCCCATTTTTTTTTATATATGCTCATTCTATTTATCAATTGTTTATATTATACATATATTTTTTAAAACTTATGTTTTATACAATATTTGCTTTTACTTTAGAATTAATTACTATGTTATGTTTTATATGTTATGCAATATTTTGGACTTTTATAATTTACTTTCAAATGCTTATTTTTTATGTGTCAAAATTGAATATCATGCATCATTTATATGTTTAAATATACGTTGAATCACATGTTTATGGGTTTTTACCTGTTCTTCTTAAATATATGTTGCGTTTTATACATATATTTTTTCTTATTTAAAATTTGTCATATATGTTGGTCAGTATATAATATTTATGCTGTTGTGCTATTATTATAATATTTTATCTCGTATGTTATGTTAATATGCTCCTTCATGCATCGATTTTAGAAAACGAGACTTCAAAGTTTTCAAAAATAAAAAGGCAATGCTTGGTGTTTGGAAGCTTCGAAAAAGTAGTGCCCTAACTTATTGGGTTGCAATTTTTCCTCGTTGAGTTTAAATAGTCAAGTACCCTTCTAAGTTTTTTAAGATTTTCAAAATACGAGCAACTGTCTTGGAATTTCAAAGCGTTGTGTCCTAACTTACTGGATGTGGCGTTTTGTTGATTCGAGATAGGGATTTCCAAAAAGGCTAACGTAGTATCAATATTTTGATTCAAGCGAACCCCAATCTTCAAAAAAAAAAAATCAAAATATTTTAAAGAGGATTGCATCTTAAAATTTTTAATTTCCGACCTTAAAGACATTTGATAATTAATTAGGTACCATTTTTTGGGCGTTACGAGGGTGCTAATCCTTCCTCGTACGTAACTGACTCCCAAACCCGTTCTTTTTATTTCGTAGACCAAAAATAATGATTTTAAAACAAAATGTTTTAAAGGTGATCCAATCACACCTAAAAAGATTGGTGGCGACTCCCATTTTCGTTTTAAAGTCGATTCCCATTTTCCAAAACCTGATTTAAAAATGGTTTCGACAACTATAAAGGCTGATGTTGGATATACCACAATCCATATTGTAGGATATGGTTGATTAAGATAGGATTTATCCCTCGTACAAAATGGGAGTAATATCTTTGGCCACTTGATGAAATGAGACTAGAAATTCATGGACATGCTCAAATGAGTTGATAAGAGATATCACATTTATTTGTTTATTGTAGTCTACTAAGAATATCAAGGAATATGAGATTGGACTATACAAGTGTGACTATACCATGACTTGTGTCAAATCTTGATATAAAGGATAAAAAGATATAATACATAAAAAGTTTATCACATAAAGGTTATGTCGAATCATGACTTCTTGTAACTTGGGTAGCAATGATGCATTACTAGATGCCACTCATTGCTTATAACATTAGAAATGTTCAAGTATTACTACCAACATTACAAAAACCTATAAGGTCATACCCTATGGTTAAAGCGAGCAGATTCACGCTAATAGAATAGGTGAATGCCCTCCTACATACAACTATGGAAGATTTTTATCAATGGTGGATAAGTATCACCTGGCAGACAGTATCCCCCAGTGGATAGCATCGTTTGGAGAACAGTATTCTCCAATGCATTATTGATTATATATATTTCCATGTCACATTATGCCAATATATCACTATGTTTGCCTTATGATATGTTTGATGTTATGCCATGGTTGCATGATTTATTATGTTTTCTTTCAACTACAGATTTTATGTCTAATTATGGCAATTCCTTGTGCACTCACTAAGCTTGGAAAAACTCACACTTCATTATATTTATTATGCAAAAAAATTGTAATGCCCTAAATTTTTGGATTTTTGAACCTGTTTGTTTATCAAGTAATTTGATTTGGTATGTTGGTTAAGTGTCTTAAAGGTTTGCCTTTGGTCTTATGTTTGAGCCCCATGGTGCTCGAGTGTGGTAAAATTTTTGTGTGGGCTTTTGTTGGGTATTAGTGTTGTATTTGAATTCTATAATAAAGGTCTGGTAGTTGGGATTTGAATCAAATTTAGTTTCTATTTTATTTTATTTTATTTTATCATAATCTCATCAAATCCCTATTTTCTTTCCAATTACAAACATCCAAACTTCCACATCCCTTTTTTCACGTTACTTCTTCTTGTTCTTCAATTTTGGTGGCACATTCTTTTGTTTCTTTCTCTTGGGTTCTTTTCTTTTCTTTTTTTCGGTTTGATTCCTGCAGATTGTTGACGGTTCAACATGGGTTGTTTGATTGGCTTTTGGTTGCGATTTTAGTTCCATTAATAACATATGTGTGGTCATTTGTTTTTCCTTTGTTGCTATTGTTGGTGGTTCATTCATTCATTGTTCTAAGGTAGTTTTGGTTTTGGTTTTTTTACTAAGTGATGTTAAATGAATCGTGATTTTTGGGTAGGCGAAGTGTTGGAAGCTCAAGTTCCTCTAGCGGAGTAGGCTTAATGTTGGACAATGTTTCAAAGAAGTAAGTAATCAAATTTTGGTTTAGAGGTATGAAATTTTGTTTAAGGATGTGTCATGTTTGGGGATATTTATTTCGATTAATTGATGTGATTTAATGAATGATTGTAGATTTCATGAGTTCTAGGAGCATAGTTAATCGTATTTTTGATCAGGTGAGTTCTAGAAACTCCAAAAATCATGAATCAGAGGCTATTTCTCGACACGGCCATGTGGCAGGCCGTGTGTGGCACACTGCCCTGTGAAATTTTGCAAACCATGTGGGCAGGCCATGTGGACCACATGGGCTAGGTTTTTGGGCCGTGTGGACCTTTTTGCCCAATTTTAGAGGCCGGTTAGGGGCTGTTTGAGGGACTTAAAATTTGGGTCGGTAGACATCGTATGGGGCCGAAAAAGCCTAAGTTTCGGTACTTAAAAGTATACGGTTAAGCTTAGGAGGTATGTTAAGTAGGAAAGGTACCATTTAATCATGTGATATGTTATGATTGATATGAAAATTATGTAAGTACGCATGTTGTATGATTTATGATTCATACGGGTATGATATATGATATATGGTTTGTTTATGTTAAGGGGTGGGATTTAATATGATGGAGGAAGTGTTATATGGCAATTTATACTGCAATTATAGTGGCTAGTCCACAAATTTGTGTATGGAAGCTCAACTACAACTATATGAGTTGCACACCGACACATTTTGGTATGATTGGATGGATGGACTCTTGTAGTCCTCTATGGTGTGATTGGCTAGACGGAGATGATGTGTAGCGGATGGGGGTAGGATGTAATATGATATGATATGTTATGCAATGCTTTGCTACGATATGACATGATATGATGCGATATGATATGATATGACTTAATATGCTTCAACGGGATTATAATATGCTATGAAATAGTTCTTCTAATTATTAATACTTGTACTGTCTTTATGGGCTTAATCACACACTGGGCTTAAAGCTCACGTTTTTTTTTATTTGTTTCAGGTGATCCTCTGACTTAGAATTGGACGACGACTCTAGAGCTTGGGTTTCATGTTTTTGATTTAAGAACTATGGACTATATTTTTGTTTAATATGGATATTTTGGACTTTCTTGGGTTTTGTTTATTTTTGGACATTTTATGTTTTGTTTAAGTGGTTAGGATTATTCTGGTATTTATTACGCATAAGCCTTAAACTTTTAAATAATTCTTAACTTAGATAACTAAAGATAATAAACCATAGTTTTATAAACAATATGCTATATGGTTTCTCTGCTGCAAGACCAATTGAAATTCTTTAAATATTTTAGCTCGCAAATGTTTTCAAATAAATTGGTTTTGAATTTAGTAATATTTTTAAGATGTGATTTCGAAAATTGCTATGTTTTACAAAGAGTTAATCAAATTTATTTTTCTTTTCGCTGAAAATGAATTCTATAAAAAAATTAACCTTTTGTTGCTTTTGCTTGTACGATGTAATCTCCATAATCTAACCGTAACGTCTAGGCTGGGTATGGGGTGTTACAAAAATAGCTTTTGTGGAGAGGGGAAAGTGTGCAAGTGGTGATCCAAAAAAAGACAATCTTTTGAGTAGGTGACTTGGTTTGATTTTGCAAATAATAAAGGCAATGTGGGACTCATTCTTAGAGGGAACTAGATTTTTATTTTGTTAAAGGGTTGTAGCAAGACATTATGGACTGTTTAATTGGTTTTTGGGACTTTTTATTGTTTTAGAATGTCACTTCAAATGCTTGAATGAGTATGAAAATTAATGGGTGGTATGTATGGTGAATTGGTATGCGAGATATTTGGCTAATATGTGAACTGCAGGTGAAATAGCATGCTAGACATTGAGGTAAAATTTAAATGATTTATTGGTATGAAATGGACCTTTGATTCACTTAAAACTGTATTGGAGGCAAAATTGGCATGCTAAATAATTTAGCTGTGGACTTGTATGTGCATACTAGTATAGATAATCAGATGAAGTGTTAAATCATATTATTTTATATTTTAATGATTGTAAGCTTGTTTTGTGTGTTCTATGTATGCTATATAATATGTTAGATTAAGGACATTTGGCCTATTTTGCGGTCATCGCAATTTAGTCCTAAATTTTATACTATGCAATCAAAGTCCTTAAAAATTATAAAATGTTTTGAAAATTTCCATGACCAAGTTTTATAAGATTAATTTCATAATTTTTCTGCCAATTTTATAAAAGGATAATTTTTTAATATTTTTTCAAAATTACGATTCAGTCATTAACCTTTGTTTTTAAAATTAAATGATTTTACTTATCGGTTTTAGTTTTTTCTTCCAATTAATGTTTTAAATAATATGTCACAGCATGTATGTATGTTTAAGTTTGTGGTTTTATGAATGTTTCATGCGTCTTATGTAAAAAGACATTTTACCCTTGAATGTTGTTTTAATGGTTTTGCTCGAAGAGCATGGTTTTAGGGCTTGTGTGTTTAATTTCATTTATTTATTGATAATTAAGTGTGTACCCATATGGTGTGAATGGCGACTTCTATGGTGTGTTTTGGTGGTAAGTATAGAGAGTCACGTAAGTGGCTAATGTGATGTTTCGGATTTGAGTCGAACCCTTCCGACGGAGTTTGGGGCACCACATTTAATGTAACACCCTAGGAAAATCCTACATCGACAAAGTATGGGAGAAATTTGGACTATATAAAGGAGTAGCAACAGTTAAGTGATAAGAGGCCTTTTTGCGGGTGTGTGGGTGCTTCTAAGAACAAAGTCGTGAGGGCCATGTACACCCAAAGTGGACAATATCTTATCAAGTTAGGTGTTGGCTGTGACATTTATTGGTATTAGAGCCACTCGTCGTACCTCTTGGCCAATGGTGGGGCAAACCTCAATAAGGACGCTGAGTCCCTAAAGGGGTAAATATAACACCCTAGGTAAATCCCACATCGACAAAGCATGGGAGAGACTTGGACTATATAAAAGGGTAGTAACACTTAAGTGGTAAGATCCCTTTTGAGGGTTTATGATCACTCCCGAGAACAAATCTGTGAGGGCTATATACGCCCAAAGCGAACAATATCTTATCAGGTTGGGTGTTGGCTATGATAGTTTGGTTTGTAAGGGGTCATTGTTGGCAAGACGATGTTTATCAGGGAAAAAGAGTTAGTAGAGTTGGTGGAGTTGGAAGGGTTTGGGGTTTGAGGGTAGCATCATTCTAAGATGAAGTCATTTTAGTCCACGTTCATTGCACCAATTGTTGATACAATGTACAACAAGGAGAGGAGATATGGAAGAGGGAGGAGTGTATGATAATATTAAGTAAGGCCAATTCAGTTTCAAAGGCAGAGAAATGGAAACAAGAGGATAGGTTGCTTCCTAGAAGGAAGGATTGCTCAAGGTAAGTTAAGGTCTCAAAGAGTTGATCATTTCTTCATCGTTGGAAGTGTAACAGCCCGATTTTGGGTCTAGCCGAAACAGTAGTTTCGGGACCACAAATTTGACATATAAAAATGTGTTTTATTATATTTTTATAGTCTACATTTTTATGGATTAATTTTGTAAAAATTTCGTTCGAAAATTTTGACGTTTGGGCACTCAATTTAGTTAAAAGGACTAAATTGTAAAAAGTGCAAAAGTTGAGTTCTACATCCTAGAGGTGTCCAATTGTTATGAAATTTTAAATTGGAGGTCCTTATATGGAAATTATACCATTGGTTAAGTTGGTGGACAAAAATGGACATGGTTAGGCATGTTTCCAAAGTTTTTCATTAAGGGCATTTTGGTCATTTAGTTATTAAAATGAATTAAAAACAAAATTAAAAGCCAATTTTTGTCCATCTTCAACCCCTTGGCCGAATTTCACATGAGGAAGACATAGCTAGGGTTTTTCAAGCTTCCAAGCTCGACTGTAAGTCCGTTTTAGCCCATTGTTAATTTTTTTACATTTTTGAGATCCTCGTAGCTCGGTTTACCTATTTCTACCAATATTTTGAGCTAGGGTTTATATTTAAAAATTTAACCATAGATGACATGCATGTATTTTGATGTTTTATGGAAGAATATGAATGTTTGGAGTGTGATAAACAACTTTTACTAAGTTATTTTTGATGAAATTGCATAAAAAGACTAGTTTGTAAAAAGTTGTAAAATGTGTGCAAGTGTGTGGTTTAGTGCAAATTGTGGACTGCTATAGTTATGAAAATAGTTGGCTAGGCCTAAAATGCAATGAAATTAAATAAAAATTATTTTTCGAGCTTAGGGGCAAAATCGTAATTTTGTGAAACTTTAGGGGCAAAATTGTAATTTTTTGCCATAGGATGTTTTTGGGCTGATCTGAATAATGTGAGCATTGAATAAGTCAAATATGTTATTATAGATCAAGAAAGATGTGGAATTGACTTTGATCGGGGAAAGGGAAATATTGTGGACTAAATTGCAAAATTACTATATTTTTTGCACCGAGGTAAGTTTGTATGTAAATAATATATCATTTTTATTTGATGTAAATTATAAATTGAAATTGATTATGGATGAATTGGTAAAAGGTTGAAAAGTGAGGAATTTTCCGGTTGGACCTTCGGAATAAAAAAGATACGAATAATCCATTGTGAGAACACATGTGTAGTACTATGTGTAGGCTACTATGTGTTTAAAATGGTTTTAGGTCACGTGTGTAGTACTAAGTGTAGGCTACTACGTGTACCTGATGGTTAGGTCGCATGTGTAGTACTAAGTGCAAGCTACTATTCGTACCCGATAGCTTCATCACATGTGTGGTACTAAGTGCAGGCCACTATGTGTAAGAGATGGTTTTGATCACATGTATGGTACTATGTGAAGGCCACTTTGTGAAGAAGGTAGCTTTGACTACAAAGGTGGTACTATGTGCAGGCCACCGGGTATCTGTTATTATTCTGATGTGTTCAAAGAGAAATGACTAGGTGTAATTGAATTTGACTATGTGATGAATAAGTGCAGGTACGTGTGTGTAAACTTATGAGCAATGTGCTTGATATGTGATTGAAATTTGGTAACATTGATATGGAGTACGTGTTACAATGAAAGTTACTACAAGGAAAACATGAAAGAGTGAAATTTAGTAATAAAACAGTTTTGGACAGCAAAAGTTGTGCAACTTTGAAAAATCACCAAAAATGGTTGAAATCGAATTAGATTTTGAATAAGATATGAAATTAAATCTTATTGAGTCTACTTTCATATAAAGGAAACAATGTAAGAAAAAGAATTTCATATTATGAGATATTTGAATTTTTGTGAGATAGAGTCAGAATGATTTCAGAATCCCCTATTTTGATTTGGGAAAATCATGAAATATTGTAAAAAAATAATTATGGGTTATAATTTATATGCTTAAAATCAGGAATACCATCCAAATCCCTTATGAGGAGATAATTAATTTTTAGTGAAGAGGGGTCAAAACTATCAGACAGCAAAATAGGGGTGACTTTAAAGAATAAACTGTACTTATTGGCTAAACCAAAAATTCTAAAAATTTTATGGTAAGAATATATACGAGTCTAGTTTCTAGAAAAATTAGCGAATCTTAATTTTGAGTTTCATAGCTTTAGATATAAATAATTTAGTGACTATAACTCGAATAGACAACTTGTTTTGAACTTGAGTAAATAGTGGATCTATGTGTAGTTATGATTCTATTATTTTGAAAACATATTTTGAGGATTTATAACAGCATGTTAATAATTTGTTTATTATTTACATACCTACTTACTAAGCTATATGCTTACTCCCCTCTCTTTTCCCTTGTTTTATAGTGTCACTAAGCTAGCTCGGGGTATGGAAATCGTCGGAGATCCATCCACACTATCATCATTTTTTTGGTATCTTGAAATTCATATTTTGAATTATAGCATGTATAAAGGACTTGGTTATTTTGTTATATGTCATAATTGATTTGGCCTAAAATGTTGGCTTTTAATATTTGATAACTCCTTTTGTATAAGGTCATCGATGTTGGCTAATATTAGTTAAGTTATATGTTATGATGATGCACGTTGTGAGAGGCATGAGTTGGTTGAATGAGTGTGTAATGACTAAGTATGGAAAATATGGCATGTGGATGGTTGTGTGAAGGACACGACCTTGGACACAGGCATATGCCCCTATTTTCAAGAAATTTTTCAATGTTCTCCAAAGTTATCGGTTTAGTCCCAGACAACTTCCATAGTATGTTTTGGGCCTCGTAGATCCATATCAGGGACTTAGTGATGAAAATTGAAAAGTTTAATTTGGATGTAAAAATTATGTCTCGGTTTTGTACGATTGCATGTGTATGTTCCGCTAATGCCTCGTACCCTATTCCGGCGTCGAACACAGGTAAGGGGTGGTACAGGAAAGGTATTTATAGGAGGGATCCTCTTTTACTGTAGTGTGATGTAGCAAGTTGTTGCAATGGATACTAGAATATTGGCATAGTGTATGTGAGTTACAGATGTAGTGGTCCTAGATAGTATGAGGTGGTTGCTATTCTTTGATGGTGTCTACTCAAAACTTGAGGTGTGTTCACAATAAGAGAAGTGTTTGTACCTAAAAAACGAGTGTCTAATGAGGTAACTTTCTGAGTGGGCAGCCTTGTCAAGGAAGCAGATGGCTAAAGCCATCTTCAAGAGGGAATAGGTTGTTAAGATCATCTTTTAGGAGGAATGAGTGATCAAAGGGACCTAACGACAAGAGGTAGAAAAATTGATTCTGGTGGTTTATTATGTTGACACTTGTCTAAGCATAGGAAAATTTAACAATTCTTTATCATCCTCTCAATGTTAGTAGTTGTTGGATACACTTACCTCTTACTTGAAGTCAACATCTACTTTTGATCTTTCTACTACCTCGGTCAATTTAGCCATGCAGGGTAAGCTTCCTCATTATATCGACAACATACCTTCCGATCACGAGATAATTGAGATGGAGCCACGAAGCACATTTATATTTCTGAATCCATTTTTGATTCTCTCCATACGATCTCCAATGCTTCTATCATTCTTCCCAATGGCCATTTGGTTGGTGTTCATTATGTTGGAAACGTTGCCCTTTAACATCCAACATTATCTTACATAATGTTCTTTTTATTCTGGATTTCGAATTTAATTTGTTATCTGTGAGAGTTGGTTAGTTGACAAGAATGATCTTACTCTTAATGTGGCTCGGGCTCTCTATTTTCAGCATACGGTCCCACTTCAATTAAGGTAGGAATGTCACCTCGTCAAGGCAAAAAATCCCCTCATTAGTTACTTTTCAACACTGCTTGATTATTCTTTCATTGAAGTCTTGCAAGGATAAAATTTTCCAAGTGCATTAACAGTAGTTTTTATTGGACATCATAAAATAAAATAATGTTTTAATTAGTATTTCTGTTAAGAAAAACAACAATTCAACTCTTTTTGAATGGTTGAGGGTCAAATTTGACTCTTTTATAAGATTGATGACCAAATTGACAACAAATATAAATATTAAGGATTAAATTTGTCATTATACCTTTACAAAACAATAAAAATCTCATCACTTTCAATGAATAAAAATGAATTAAGGAAAACTAATTTTCATTTGCTATGAAGATAGATTATTTTTGTCAATAGAAAATACATATTTTTAACTGCAGTGAAAATGTCAAAGAAAAATTGAAAGTGTGAGAGCAATGACTTAAAATGTTCAAGTGGCGCTAATTAAGTTTGCTTTACCGACAAAGCAAGCGAAAACCACGGATAAATCAACCAGTAGCCACTAAGAATCCTCTTGTCTTGCCAATCCACTAAAAAGCAAATACTAATAATTACAATTTACAGCAATCTCATAACACAAACCCTTTTGCTAAACCAAAACCAAGAAATCCTACCTTATATTCTCGAGTGTTGGAATTTTCCAAGCACATAAACTCCAATTTCTTTGTCAAGGTTTCTCATCATTTTAGTGCTACCTTCATCTCTCTTCTTTTCTATTTCCCCTTTCCATAAAGCCAAAAAAAATAAAATAAAATTCGAGTTTGCTTTTTGTGTTCAGTTTTATTTACTTTCTTTTATTCCAAAAAAAATACCTAATCTTCAAATCCTTTTGATTGTTTTCAACTAGTGGAGCATTTTCTCAGCACCAAGTCTAGTTTGATTTTGAAGTTCTCAAGTGAGGTAAAGGTATTTATATATGCTTCATTTCTTAAATTGTTTAGATATATATATATATATATATATATATATTGATCTAATAATCTCTTATTCTGTTTTTTTCTTGAAGCAAATCAAAGCTAAAAGATGGCATTACACTCGTGTATTTGATTTTGTCAACTACTATGAATTGATAAGCAACAAATAAAATGTAATAAAAACTTCTCAACTAAGTCTTCTTTCTTTCTACTTATCTCACCAATTCCGTACCATACTTACAAAATATCTATGGTATAAAATTATTTTTAGTTTTGCATCATATCAATTCTACTGTCGGTATAAAATTATAAGATTTCAAGCATAGTATTCACTTTTTGTGTTTTGTCTACAGCTGGACTGAATTGAATAAAAGCCAATTAATTTTCATACTTGGAATTGTCTTTCACCTTGCATGGTATGTCTAAGAAGTAGGTGTTCATCTTCAACATTTTTTACTTCTTTAATATTGTTTTTCTAATATAATTACTTATGATTTGTTACGGTGTTTGAACTTGGAAAATCGTATTCTCCAATAGAGCTTGTCAACAATGGGTTGTGAATTTTGCGAGTCTGCTCTTGCTAACTCCGTTGGAACACTAGTTGTGGACTATGTGGTAAAGCCGGTGGGACGTCAACTTGATTATGTCCGCCGCTTTCATAACAATGTTGAAAAGCTCGTGGAAAAAAAAGGTGAACTTGTAAGGGCACGAACTCGTCTGCAGCATGAGACTGAGTTTGCTGAAAGGCAGCTTTTACATATTGAAGATGATGTACGGGATTTGCAAACGAAGGCAGTGGAAATCCTGTCGAATGTGGAAACTTTGGAAATGGAAATTCAACTGAATAAGAGGTGTCTCAATTGGTGTCCTAATTGGACTTGGAGATACCGATTAAGCAAGAAAGCAATGAAGAAAACTCTGGATATATCTGAGCTTTTGGAGAAGATCAACAAATTTGGTCAACCTGGACGAGTCGGTTACCGTGCTCCTAGTACCCTTCCCACCATAGAATTCCTATGCTCTAAGGAATTTGTGGTTTCGGAATCTTCAAAGATTGCTTTCCATCAAATCATTGAAGCCCTACAAGATGACAATATCAGCATGATTGGATTGTGGGGGATGGGAGGGGTGGGCAAAACCACCTTGGCTCGTGAAGTTGGAAATCAAGCTGAAAAACTGAACTTGTTCAATAAAGTTGTGATTGCAACTGTGTCTCAAAAGCCAAACTTCGAAGCAATTCAAGATCAAATTGCACAATACATAGACTTTGATATGAAGAATGAACGAGGAAGAAGATCAGTGCAAGATTTATGGTTCAGACTGAAGAATGAACAGAGGATTCTTATTATCCTTGATGATGTTTGGACATATATCAACTTAAAGGAGAAGATAGGAATTCCGACCGGTGAAGATCATAAAGGCTGCAAAGTTCTTTTAGCAACACGCCGCCAACAAGTATGTCTTGCTACGGATTGTCAAAAGGTGGTACAACTGGGTTGTTTAGATGGCGATGAAGCTTGGACTTTGTTTGCAATGAAAGCAAGTCTAAATGGCTCTGTTGATGACGCTATTAGAAAGGTGGCAACTAAAATCATCAGAAAATGCCAAGGTTTGCCCATTGCTATAGTTCCGTTGGGAAGTGCTTTGAAAGGTAAAAGTTGTCACGAGTGGAAAACGGCATATCGGAGACTCAAAGATCGTAGATTAACTGAAATTGAAGATGTTAATGAAGAAAATGCTTATCTATGTCTTGAGGCGAGCTTCGATTACTTGAAGGGTATGGAGACGAAGACATGTTTCTTATTGTGCTCTTTATATCCCGAAGATCATGAGATTTATGTGGAGGACTTGGTGAGATATGCATGGGGATTGGAGTTGTATAAAGGCATCATCTCAATTGAAAAAGTTAGAAGCGAAGTACTTGCATCGATTGAGATCCTCAAGAACTCTTGTTTGTTGTTAGGTTGCGAAGAAAGGCATGTCAAAATGCATGATGTGGTTCGTGAAGTTGCTTTATGGATTGCATCCTCCAGAGAGGAGTTTTCTTTTGCGAGTGTTGGAACATTGCCGATGGATGAAAGTTTCAAGCATTTCATGGCAATCTCCTTTAACACTGATCAACTGGGTGAACTTCCCAAAGGATTGGTTTTCCCAAATCTCAAATTTCTTTTACTTGGTGGAACAGGTAAGGATCGCATGGAAATTTCAATTGAATTCTTTGAGGGTATGAAAGCATTAAAAGCTTGTGCTTTGGATCATCAATTGATATCTCCAATTGCATTTCAATTTCAAATGAACCTTAAAACTTTGAAGCTGCGTTACTCTAGATTCTCTGACATCTCAATGATTGGGAAGTTGAAGACACTTGAGATTTTTTCTTTAAGTGAATCTCGTATCTCTGAATTACCGAACGAAATTGGTGATTTAGAAAACCTAAGACTGTTGGAGTTGTCAAATTGCAAAGAACTAAGAAGAATCCCTAATCGATTAATACAAAGATTGTCCAATTTAGAAGAACTATACTTGCATGGTTGTTGGTCAATGAAATGGGCGACTGAGAACACAACTGAAAACGAATGCTATTCTAGCCTATCAGAGTTGAATTTATTGCCCAAGTTGGGTGTTATATCGTTGGATTTGGATCCTCAACATCTTCCAGATGGCTTTGTGTTTCCTAAATTATGGAAGTTTGATGTTTGGATTAGGTCCAATTGGTGGACGTCATTTAAACCTTGTCCAATCTCAAGATCTTTGAGAATAATTGACAATAAGTCCATAGATGCATGCAAGCAACTATTTGAAGATGTAGAATCTCTTGACCTAAAAACAGTTCAGGGCTATCCAAACCTTATTCCAAGCTTGGAGTTGGAATTCAGTGAGTTGACTTCTCTAATTTGAGAAGCTTATCATTAGCATCTATGCTTGCTTTAGAAGAGCTGTGCAATGGCCCACAACCACAAGGTTTCTTACAAAAATTAGAAACCTTATCCTTACAGGATTGCAATGAAATGATTGGAGCAATTCCAATTTCACAAAATCTTGAAGCGCTTCAAGTTCATCAATGTGGTAAAATGCAAGTGCTATTCCACACTGTTGAATTGAGAAGCATAGAACAGTGGCCCAATCATCATTTAAGCCTCCAAAGTCTAAAGGTTGTACAAATAAGTGACTGCAACAGTTTGAAATATCTCTTCCCAATGTCAGCTGCTAATAATAGCCTTGGGCAATTGCAATCTCTGGATATACGGAGATGCTCACAATTGGAAGAAATAATACAAGGGACAGAAGTGTTAAACATAAGCCCCCAAAGTCTAAGGAAAATAAGAGTAAGTGAATGCAATAAGTTGACATCTCTTTCCTCATTGTCCCATGGTCACAGGTTGCAGGAGTTATCAGTGGACGATTGTCCGCGGTTGACACCTCTTATCATTTCGGCTAAAATACAAGTAAGATTTATTAATTTTTCTTTTTTCTTTTTCCTTGTTAATAATTCGTGATCCCAATAGAGCAAATGCTTGTATAGCTGTTTAAAAGATATGTAGTTTTCATTTTATAATTTTGGTCTACAAACTAATCCAAATTACAGCTAGCTGACTATAATACCATTTAATAACTCAGATCAAATTTCATTAAGAGACTTTTTATGATTTGTAAGAGAAATTAATTAATAAAATGATAAGTTGTTCACTTTCTTTACACATTTTGAAATGATTTGTCTATAGAAATTGGAGCTCCGGAGAATGACAAGTGAGCAATTGAGCAATTTGGATATATGTAATTGTGAAGAAGAGGAGCAGATTACTGAGAAGGATCAAACTTCATCACATGATCATCAACTCCAACCTATTTGCTTTCCTAATTTGACTCTGATTAATATCTTCAATTGTGAAAACTTAAAATGTCTCTTCCCGATTACTGTTGCTCATGGAGGCTTTCCAAAACTTCTAAGTGCGTCTAATTTGCAAACTCTGGAGATAAGGAACTGCTCCCAGTTGGAAGAAATAATCCAAGATCCACAAGTGTCAAACATAGGCCTTCAATGTTTAAGGGAAATAAAAGTTGAAAACTGCAATAATTTGAGGTATCTTTTCCCTATGTCTATTGCTAATAGCCTTGGGGGATTGCGAACTCTACAAATAAGTCGGTGCTTTGGATTGGAAGAAATAATCAAAGCAAAAGGGGCGGCCAACGTATGTCTCCATAGTCTAATGGAAGTATTTGTACGTGAATGCAACAAGTTGACATCTCTTTCCTCATTGTCCCATGGTCACATATTGAAAAGTTTGACAAATCTAGAAATTTACGATTGCCTTCAATTGGAAGACACTTTTCCAATCTCAATGGCTCAAGGTCTTCCTCTATTGAATGAGGTTGTGTTGGAAAATTTACCTCAATTCAAAGGAAGGGATGGAAACGAGGTTGTGCTTACCCTTTCATCATTGCAGAAGTTAAAAGTGGTGAATTGTCCTGAATTGATACCTTTTATCATTTCAGCTAAAATACAAGTAAGCTTTATAAATTGCTTATTAATCTTTTTTTGATTTTCCCCTCTTGATAATTTACTGAACTATATGTATTTGTTTAAACTTAAATAATTTGATAAATTTTTTTAAATTAATAAAATTTATGTAAGAAAATTAATTAACAAAATGAGTGATAAGTTGTTCATTGCTTTGAACATTTTGAAATTGATGACTGATGATATGTTTATAGGAATTGACCCTTCTGATGATGAAAGGAAGGAAGAAAATGAGCAACATGATGGGGAGGGGAGGATCATCAGTAAGTATGGAATATTTAAAAATTTCCAATTTTAAAGAGTTATTTGACTCTGGCTATAATCTTTCAAGCCTGAAGTTCCTAAGTTTGATGGAACTAACTGAATTGCAAGTGATATGGAATGGTCCCATCCAAGCTGTAAACTTTCAAAATCTCACTGAATTGAATGTTGGAAACTGTAGAAGCTTAAGATACATATTCTCACCTACCATTGCTCAATATTTGCCACGATTGAGCGAGTTACATATATCTGATTGTGAGGAATTGGAACAAATTATTGACAAGGATCAAACGTCATCACAACATCATCTCCAACCTATTTGCTTCCCTAGTCTGGCTGGCGTTAGCATCAGGGATTGTGAAAACTTGAAATATCTCTTTCCGATTACTTCTGCCCATGGTGGCCTTCCAAAATTGGGGGCAATAAGCATTAGAAACGTCTCCAAATTAGAGCATGTATTTGAAGGAGATGAAGCAAATGTGAGTACGGATGAAGAGAAAGTGATACACCTACCTCAATTAACCTACTTAGACCTTGATAAGCTACCAAACCTCATAAGCTTCGGCCCTGTCGGTTATCATTTTGTTTTCCCATCTTTGGAGTATTTAGACGTAAAAGGTTGTCCCAACCTAACCACAAGGTTTAGTGTTGATTCAGAGCAATCAGTGCATGCCGAAACACAGGTGCATTTCTCTCCCAAACTCAATAATGAGCTTTAAAACTAATGTTCATCTATTGAATTCTTTTTCTGTGTCTTTAATTTCTATGAATTAATGCAAGATTTTCATTTTGGTTGTCTGAGAGAAATTATGTTTTATGCTTTAATTACTAAATGAAATTACATTAAATGTAATTAATTTATGTTGGTTATCAGTAGTTCTTTCTGGATATCCTTGTTGCATTATTATTTTCTTTTGTTGTTAATATGTCATCATTTGCTCAATCATGGGAAAGTTCTGTTTGCTTTCATCATCATAAACAAACAGTAATATGTCAAGCTTTAATTCGTTTTGCAGGCAAGCCAATCAGTTGATGAAACTATAGTGGAAGAATCTGCTAGAGCTCAGGAAACTACGTGGCCAGCTGGTAGCAACATAAGGTGCCGGGTACACAGGGGCGAAGTCAGAACACTTTTTTTAGGCCTAGTGAAAATTTAACTTTTTATAGTATATATTTTTATAATTTTTAAAAGATTAAATAGAATTTTTATAATTTTAGGGGGCTAAAGTATAATTTTATCTTTACTAATTTAAAATTTTAAAAATTTTTAAAAGGCTTAAATAATAATTTTTCATTTTAAGGAGGCCGGTGCCATGGCACCCTTTTGGGTGGCGGGAAATATAAACTGAAGAAGACATTTCTGTACAACTTTTTTAATTGGAAAATGCAATTGAATGAAGGCAACTATATAAAAGGAGGTTACCTGAAAATCCATCCATTCTGAACCTCTGTTATTTGTTTCATTAAACAACTTTCCAAAAATTACTTTTATTTAAAACAGTTGATATTTTTTAATGTTTGAATATCTTATATTAAATATTTTTCCTCAAACGAATAAATCATAATATTAAACAACTAAACAATAGCTATTGAGTCAATACGTAAATAAAACAAATTTTCTAATCTACAAAAATCTTTTGATGTATGATTTTATTTGTTATGATGATTTAAAATAGTCCATGATAAGCAAATATGTTAGTTTTATAATTAATTACAACATATTATTACAAATTGAATAATATATTTTATTTTTATTTGATTTTCTTTTTTTTCTACTAAATATTGTCAGTATGGTTATTAATCATTTTTTTTATGTTTAAATTTTTTCAATTTTATTTTCATTTAATTTTTGGATCATGATTTAAATTTCATTAGATACTTCAAGCTTTTGTGATTAGTAAATATATGACATTTTTTACCAAATAAATAGTGTCGCCAAATTTTCAATGCAAACACAATGGCTGCCAATTCAAGATCATGTATCAGGTAATTCTTTTCATGTAGTTTTAACTATGTAGAAGCATAGGTTATTACTTTACTTTCTTGCATCAATACACAGCCTAAACCATTTAATGATGCATCACTGTAAATTACAAATTCCTTACCCGATTCAGGTTGAACTAACGCAGGTGCTTCAGTCAACAAGGCTTTTAATCTGTCAAAACTCTGCTGACATTTATCAAACCACTGGAATTTCACATCTTTTTGCAATAGACAGGTCATCGAAGAAGCTATCATTGAGAACCCTTTAACAAACCTCTGATTATATCCAACTACTCCCAAAAAACTTCTGACTTCAGACACATTTTTCAGTGGCTTCCAATTAACAATAACAAAAATTTTATTTGAATCCACCCGGATACCTTTTGCAGATACTATATATCCAAGGAAACCAACTTCCTGTAGTCAAAATTCACATTTACTAAATTTGGAATAAAATTGTTTCTCACGCAGTGTTTGCAGCACTATTCTCAAATGATCAGCATGTTCATTTTTATCTCAAGAGTAAACCAGAATATCATCCATAAAATCAAACCACAAACCTGTCTAAATAGTCTAAAAATTCTATTCATTAAATCCATAAATACTACAGGTGCATTTGTTAAATCGAATGACATCACAAGAAACTCATACTGCTCATACCTGGTTCTAAAAGCTGTCTTTGACACTGTCGAAACCCTTTTTATTTTGAAAACAATGGGGATCGACTTTTGAAAATAAAAAATGTGGAGTCGCCACCAATCTCTTGACTTAGGTGTGATTGGGCCACCTACTAAAACGTTTTATTTCACTAAAAATAAATTCGGTTCACGTCAAATCAAAAAAATGGGTTCGGGAGTCGGTTACGCATGAGGAAGGGTTAGCACCCTCATTACGCCCAAAAATTGGTACCAAATTGATTTGATGCTATCCTTATACCAAAAGGTTTTTTAAAGAAAAGATTTTTCAAAGTATGATTCGTTTTAAAATGTTTGAATAGTTCAAATTAGCGGTCAAAATTCTATCGTTTCAAAGATATGCAGTATCATACCCAGCACGATTGAATACGATCCTTTATACCTTTAAAAATACGATTGATTTTTGACTTTTGAAAACTCGTACACTAAAATTATAAAAAGGTTATCCAAATATTTAGTTCACAGAAAAAATCATATCCAGCACGATTGAGCACGATTTTCCGAATTCCCAAATATTGGATATTGCCTTATTTCAGAATTTTTGAATAATAAAGAAAATTGGAAATTCACTCGAAACACGTTTATTTGTTTTAAAATAGATGGAATACTTAATGCATTGTATTGAAACATTTGCATAGGAAAGGATTAATGTACATGAAATAATAGGATACATCAAGTCACAATTAATAAATCCAACAGTTATGTATAACTATTCTAAGTAAAATGTAACCAAATTCTTAATCATGGATGGTGAACAAGCAATACAAAAATAATATACATATATATACAACAATAATTAACATGGCAAAATATAAAACGATTCACAAAATATGTACAAAATAAAATGCAATTAGAAGTTAATATGGTATAAGACATTTTCAAAATAATGATGAATTAATGAACACATAATATAAGTTGACAAGTTTGTACAAAAACTATAATTATTGAAATAGATTTTATAGAATAAAAGCTTGAATCAAATTATATGTAACACAAATTCATTTACAAATTGACAAACCTAAAAGGAAGATATATACATAAAGAAATATTTACATAAAGTTATATGAAATTAATAATATGTACTATAGTAAAAATAATTTAATATAGTTTATATACATGTGAAGACACTTTAGAAATAGTTGTATACATAAATAACATGGAGCAAAAATATGAATTATAAAATTAACTTAATTTTATCATAAAATATATACGTAATAAATTTAAATAGCAATTAGATACAAATCTACTAAAAACTACATATATAAAAATAACATAGTTTTAATAACGAATGCAAGTTAAATATAAGTACTAAATCCATGCTTAATAAATACTTAAATGACACATAAAAAATAAGTGAATTTCCGATAAAAAATATAAACATTAAAATATGTGAATGGATTCAAAAGAAACTATAGAATATCATAAATTAATAGCATACATAAACTAAAATGAATTTTATTACAAATAATACACCAATTATTAAAATGATTGAATAAAAGAGAAAAGATTATAATAATATTTTTTAAAAACAAAATTCAATTATCGAATCAACTTGAACTATCACAACCAACAATCAAATATGTAAAAGACAATGTTCATACAATAAAAAAAAAATAAAAATGAGGATAAAAACTTAATTAAAACAAAATTGAAATAAGATGGACCATTTACAAATGAAATAATTGTGAAATAGGATCAATATGCCATGCGTACAAATGTGTGGGGACTAGAATTGGAAATATCTCGCGCCAAACACTGCACTGAATCACGGACCAAAGTAAAAAAAATGCAAAAATTATAGAGCCAAATTAACAAAAAACAAAGAAGACACATAGGGCACAATTAGAGGCGCCACATGAAAGGAGGAATCCAGCGCGCAATTTACCCATTCAAACAAAAGGGGCGCAGATTCGACTCCTTTATTGGGCCAACGCGTGGACCTCCATAGGTTGTCTAATAGGTTATTCAAAACCTTTCTTTCCCATTTCTTTTCCAAAAGCAGCCAGCAATTAAACTAAAAATCACATCCCTAAAATCAATTCTCTAGGGTTCATTCCAGCAGCCTCCATTTGCTAAGGCCCGCTCATCACCAGTTCACCATTAAAATTGGTGAGTGATGTAGAAGTAGCCTTTACTTTCACCGAAATCAACACTTAAATACCATTTTCACTTGATAATCCGCATTGCTAACCCCGATTTCGATGGAGAAGCCAAGGGATCTCATTGATGCATTTAACGAAGGTAACTTTCTTGCTTTTCTTGCTTTTTTTTTCTTAAAAAAAAAACTAAAAACATGATATATGCAAAAAAAAGGAAAAAATATTGAAGACGAAAGAAAAATCTTAAATCACCTTTCTGATTTTTTTTTTTTATTCTCAATATTGGATTTGTGTAGTGTGCGTATCTATTCGTCCCCCCTTTTGCAGGTACAATCATCGGCTTTTATAGCCAAATTTATAGAGTAAAATAAATAAATAAAAATACATTTTTATTGTTGTCATTCGTTGTATTGTGTTAGCTGGCCTCTTCTCGTGTATTCTAAGGCAGGAATGGCCGTAAGGAGGAGCAAAAAAACGCGCGAGGGAGGCCGTGCGAGGAGCCTCTCATGGGAATCTCTCGTGTGAAGCCAATCTTCTGGTGCCATTCTGGCTTATTCCAGAAGCTTCTGACATTCTCAGGCTACTGAAATTTTTGGGTGTATTGGGCCTCGGGTTTTAGGGTTTATTTAGTTGGGTCATGGGTTATTTTAGTTGGGTCGTATTTTATGTAATTGGGTTAAGGGATTTTGGGTGTTTGTTTAGACTATTATTTTTGGGCTAAATGAATTGTAAATGGACTTTTGATCCATAAAAATTTTAATTTATTATTTTATTTTTGTTTGGTTTATAATTATTCTTTTGTTTTGGGGTTTTTTATTTTTTATTTTTGGTTTTTTTAGATTTTCATAGGCCCAGGCAAATTGAGCCTATTACAGCTGCCCCTCTTTGCTCATTATCGTGTAATAGGAATAGAGCAAAGACTTTCAAAAAGGACCAATTTTGCCCCGTCTTGCTGAATTTTGGCTTATTGGCACTCCTCTTCGATCTGCTCCGCTGCAACTTCTCTCCTACTATCTCAGAAAGATTAGACTCAATCTTCAACCTGCTCTCTTACTACCTCAGAGAGATAAGGCTAGTGATTTGAATCTGCTCCATTACTGCTTAGGAAAATAAGATCTTCAATCTTCAATCTGCTTCCTTGCTACCTCAGGAAGATAAAACTCAATTTTCAACCTGCTCTCTTGCTAAATCAGAGAGATAAGGCTAGTGGTAAAATCTGCTCCATTGCCAATACATGGAGATAAGATTCACCATATTCGATCTACTCCTCTACAACTTCAGGGAGATAAGATCTTTAATCTTCAGTCTGCTTTCTTGCTACCTCAAAAAGATAAGACTCATTCTTCAACCTACTCTCTTGCTACCTCAGAGAGATAAGGCTGGTGGTAAAAATCTGCTCCATTGCCGATACATAGAGATAAGATTCACCATCTGCGAAGATCTGCTCTACTGCAATCTCAGAGAGATAAAATCTTCAATTCTCAGTTTGCTTCCTTGCTACCTCAGGAAGATAAGACTCATTCTTCAACCTGCTCTCTTGCTACCTCAGAGAGATAAGGCTGGTGATAAAAATCTGCTCCATTGCCGATACATAGAGATAAGATTCACCATCTACGAAGATCTGCTCCACTGCAATCTCAGGGAGATAAAATCCTCAATTCCCAGTCTGCTTCCTTGCTACCTCAGGAAGATAAGACTCATTCTTCAACCTGCTCTCTTGCTACCTAAGAGAGATGAGGCTGGTGGTAAAAATCTACTCCATTGCCGATACATGGAGATAAGATTCACCATCTGTGAAGATCTGCTCTGCTGCAATCTCAGAGAGATAAAATCTTCAATTCTCAGTCTGCTTCCTTGCTACCTCAGGAAGATAAGACACTTTCTTCAACCTGCTCTCTTGCTACCTCAGAGAGATGAGGCTGGTGATAAAAATCTACTCTATTGCCGATACATAGAGATAAGATTCACCATCTGCAAAGATCTGCTCCGCTGTAATCTCAGGGAGATAAAATCTTTAATTCTCAGTCTGCTTCCTTGCTACTTCAAGAAGATAAGACTCATTCTTCAACCTGCTCTCTTGCTACATCAGAGAGATAAGGCTAGTGGTAAAATCTGCTCCATTGCTAATACATGGAGATAAGATTCACCATATTCGATGTACTCCTCTGTAACTTCAGGGATATAAGATCTTCAATCTTTACCAATGTTGCTACACTGTCCTCTGGGGAACCTATCCTGTAGACTCCATTTTATATGCTCATGCTTATGCCAAATAATTAGGATGTTATGATTGAAATGAAGCCAATGCTCCTAATTAAATGTGTTATAAATGATTTATGCAGAAATGAGGATGATTCCATTTTAACAATTTAGGGTATCGTCACTCGTTGTTCATTAATACTGACGCATTTTGCTCAACCATTATCTTGACAGAGTATCCCAAAGAAACAAACATATCCTGTCTGGCGAGCTTGCCCCATTGTAATTCCAACGTCCTTTCCACTACTCCTTTTGAGGCAAAACATTGCAACTCATAGTTGAATTTTCCTCTATTCGATCTGCTACCTCACTCCTCAGGTGTTATAGCCAAACATACAAAGTATCATTTCCCTTTTTTTTGAGATTAAAATTGTATCATCAATATTATCACTTGGACAGAGATCTCAAAAAAAGTGGTTTATTCAAATATATCCCTGAACTTGGGCGTATTCTAAACAATTATTCTACTTCAAATTCTTGCATTATCTAGAAACTCCTAGAGTGATATGCAAAACTTCTATTGTGAAAACATTACTAGTTTATTCATCATTATGTCAATGCAACATGCTTGCAATCAAATGGTAATAATGGATAAGAATGGAATTGAACTTGAGTTTAAAGTAAATCATCAAAAGAACAATAATGGCCATTAATTTCGGACTGTATATCCTGAAAAAGAAAGAATAATTCAAAGCTAACCAATTTGCTAGAAATAAAATGAGGATCAGGTACCCCTGTTATCGCAACCTGAGCTTCTCTGTACGAACTTCTTGAAGAGTAATTCGAACTTGACATGTGTTTAGGAGCTCGAAAGTACTTTGTCAATAACCTAAGATGCAACATACCCCTTTCCTTGTTAATTCAAGTATAGCAAGATCACCGCCTTCCCACTTTGGATCCATATTTGAGCTGCCCTTTTCAAGTTTTCAACTCAAATTCCCTTTGATCACAAGGCGCCCTTTGCGGGTTTTCACCTTGGCCTCTCCTTTTTTTATTTTTTATTTTTTTATTTATTGAGTCTCAAAGCGCCCTTTGCGGGTTTTCACTTTGGCCCTTTCCTTTTTTATTTGGTCTCAAAGCGCCCTTTGCGGGTTTTCACTTTGGCCTCCTTTTTTTGTTTTTTGAAAAGTGTCAAAGCGCCCTTTGCGGGTTTTCACTTTGGCTTCCTTCTTTCATTAAGTGTAGTACTTTTTGACTGAATCCGAGTTCACTGGATTAGACAAGTTTCTTCCATCCATTTCAGCTAGGATTAATACACCACCGGAGAAAGCTTTCTTCACCACATAAGGCCTTTCCTAATTCGGCATCCATTTTCCTCTAAAATCCTTTTGTATGGGAAGGATCTTTTTCAAATCCAAATCTCCCTCATGAAACTCTCTTGGGCGAACCTTTTTATCATAAGCCCGCATCATTCTTTTTTGATACATCTGTCCACGCTGAATAGCCTTTAGCCTCTTTTCCTCAATCAAATTCAACTGATCATATCGAGACTGTATCTATTCTGCTTTATCTAACTTCAATTCTGACAAAACTCAAAGGGAAGGTATTTCCACTTCAATGGGTAGGACTGCTTCCATTCCATAGACCAATGAGAAAGGTGTTGCCCTAGTAGAAGTTTTGATAGATGTTCGATAAGCATAGAGAGGAAATGGCAACTTCTCATGCCAATCTCTGTAAGTTTCAGTCATTTTCCCTACAATCTTGATGTTTTTATTGGCTGCTTCCACCGCCCCATTCATCTTTGGGTGGTATGGAGATGAGTTATGATGTCTGATCTTGAACTGACTGCAAACCTCTACTATTGTGCTATTGTTCAAATTTAACGCATTATCAGATATGATCCTCTCAGGCATTCTATATCGACATATGATTTCCTTCTTTAAGAATCTGCTAACTGCTGACTTAGTTACATTGGCGTACGAAGCAGCTTCCACCCACTTAGTAAAATAATCAATGACCACAAAAATGAAACGATGCCCATTTAAAACCTTTGGTGAAATTGGCCCCATGACATCCATGCCCCACATGGAAAATGGCCATGGGGAAGTCATAACATGCAAAGGCGAGGGAGGTACGTGAATCTTGTCACCATAAATTTGACATTTGTGACATTTCTTAGCATAATTGATGCAGTCTCCTTCTATGGTGGACCAATAATACCCAAACCTCATAATTTGTCTGGCCATTGTGAACCCATTAGCATGTGTTCCACAAACACCTTCGTGAACCATTTCCAATATTTTTTTGGACTCCACGACATCCACACATCTCAGCAGTACATGATCCTTCCTTCTTTTGTACAGGATCTCTCCATCTAAAACATAATTACAAGTGAGCCTTCTCAACGTTCTTTTGTCATTCTCCGTGGCTTGATCTGGATATTCATGATTTCTCACATATCGCAATATATCCTGATACCAAGGATGATCATCTCTTTCTTCTTCCTCTATATTATAACAATAAGACAGGGCCTCACAAATACTCATCTGAATAGGCTTCATATCCTCTTGTCTACTTACTTTGATCATGGAAGCCAAAGTAGCCAAAGCATCTGCCATCTGGTTTTCATCGCGTGGGAGATAATTGAAAGTAATATCATCAAACTCTTCAACTAACCCCAACACCAGCCTTCTATAATTGATTAGTTTAGCATCTCTTGTCTCCCATTCACCTCGAATGTCGTAAATTACCAGTGCAGAATCTCCATATACTTCCAATGCATTGATCTTGCGCTCTATAGCTGCCCTGAGCCCCATGATACATGCTTCATACTCTGCCATATTATTTGTACAATCAAAATCCAATTTACATGTGAATGGATAATGATCTCTACCTAGGGATACTAGAACTGCCCCAACTCCATTACCCACAACATTTGAGGCTCCATCAAAATTCAATTTCTAAAAGTGGCCTTTTATAGTGTCCTCTTCAGCAGTTGCCACATACACTATCTCCTCATTGGGGAATTCAAAATTCAAGGGCTCATAATCTTCTAGAGCTCGACTGGCTAGAAAATCTGCTATTGCGCTCCCCTTTACAGCTTTTTGACTCATGTAGATTATGTCAAATTCATAAAGCAAAATTTGCCACCTAGCCATCCTTCCATTCAAGGCATTTGACTCCATCATATACTTTAATGGATCCAACTTTGAGATTAACCAGGTTGTATGATACAACATATATTGCCTCAATCTCCATGCTGTCCAAACCAAAGCGCAACACAAATTTTCAATTGGCGAATATCTCAACTCACACTCAGTGAATTTCTTACTGAGGTAATATATCGCCCTTTCCTTTCTTCCTGATTCATCATCTTGACCAAGCACATATCCCATTGAATTAGCAAACACGGTTAAATATAATATCAACGGCCTATCTGAACTTGGGGGTAACAACACTAGAGGACTTGACAAATATTCTTTAACTTTATCAAAAGCCTTTTGACACTCCTCATCTCATTCTCCTGGGTTATGCTTTTTAAGAAGACAGAATATAGGGTCACATTTCTCTGTTAATTGAGAAATAAACTGTGCAATGTAATTTAATCTTCCGAGGAAACCTCGAACTTCTTTTTGGGTGCGCGGTGGAGACAACTCCTGTATAGCTCGGACTTTGTCTGAATCAATTTCAATTCCCCTTTGACTGACCACAAAGCCCAATAACTTTCCGGATCTAGCCCTAAAGGTACACTTTGTTGGATTAAGCTTTAACTGAAACTTCCTTAATCTTATAAACAAATTTCTCAACACCTCGATGTGCTCCTTTTTAGTTCGAGATTTGGCTATCATATCGTCCACATACACTTCAATCTCTTTGTGCATCATATCATGGAATAAAGTCACCATAGCTCTTTGATAGGTTGCTCCAACATTCTTTAGTCCGAATGGCATTACCTTGTAACAGAACGTGCCCCACAAGGTTATGAAAGTAGTCTTCCCCATATCTTCAGGATGTATCTTTATCTGATTATACCCCGAGAAGCCATCTATAAAGGAAAACAACGAGTAGCCAGCTGTATTGTCTACTAGCATATCAATATGAGGCAAAGGGAAGTTATCTTTTGGGCTAGCCTTATTTAGATCTCTGTAATCCACACACATTTGTACCTTGCCATCTTTCTTGGGGACGAGCACAACATTGGCTACGCATTCTGAGTACTTGATCACCTGAAGGAATCCCACATCAAACTGCTTTTTAACTTCTTCTTTTATCTTTAAGACAATATCTGGCCTCATTCGTCGAAGTTTCTACTATACTGGCTTAAATCTGCTCTTATAGGAAGGCAATGTACTGCAATATCAGGGCTTAAACCGGGCATATCCTGGTATGACCATGCAAAAACATCTTTGAATTCCTGAAGCAACCCACTCGTTTTGTTTCTTTAGCTATGCATGTTCCAATTTTTACAACTTTCCCATCTTCCAAAGTCACCATGTCTACGGTTTCTTTATGAGACAAAATTTGCTTTTCCTCTTATTCTACCATCCTTAACAAGTCCAGAGATAAATCACAATCTTTGTCATCTTCAAAGTCCTGAGATCCTTCTAAACACATGTCTTGCTCGAATAGTAATTCTGAGTCACTACAAAAATATACAAAGAATGAATGAATTTGGTAATTATTGTTTTGTATGATATGTTTATGAATAAAAGAATAATTGAAGAAAGAATTAAGATAATTATTTAGATAGAAAGAATAACACAACTGCTTGTGAAAAGAATAATATTTACTCAAAATGATAGCAAAAAATGTACTTCATTGAAATAATGATGTTTGAACATGAGCCTAGTTCACAAAGAAATCTTTATTGTTTCTAGGCTTAAAACAACAAGTTTGTTTCGAACATTACTCTGAGTAAGCTCTAAAAACTACAGGAAGATCTTCTGCAGTCCAATTGTCTAGAACACTCCCAGGCTCATATGGACGAATATCTGATAAAATCCCCTCTTCAGTTGTTTCTTTAAAAATGGCATTGATGTACATATTTCCCAATGCTTCTCTTATGCTTTCTTTCTCTGGCATCCCTCGTTCAGGATAAATAATGCCTCTTGATACAAAAGACTTGGAGATATGAGGAATTATCATGGGCTCCCACTTAATTTCCCCACCACTCACTCGTGATCTTCTTCCTTCTTGCCTTCTCTCTAGTTCCTTTTTCCTTTGTCTTGCATCTGGCTTGAATCCCAGACCAAAGCGATCCCGTTTGTCCTTCAGCATTAGAACTTCAATTTTTCCTTGGATACATCTTTCCATTCCCTTTCTTGGTACAGCTCCCTGGCCTACCATCAACTGTAAACCCATCATCGTAGTTTTGGACATTTTTGGCTCCAGAATTCTACTTTCCTCAGTAATGAATATTGCATTTACAAACTCCAAAGAACGAAAAGAACACTCAATAGCCTCCTCATCCATCTCTACATACGGTGCATCACTGCTTACGGCCGTGATAATATCTTCTTCAGCATTTATCGTTACCAACCGTTCTTCTGATACCAGTTTCAGCTTTTGATGTAATGATGAAGGCACTGCCACTGCCGAATGTATCCAAGGTCTTCCCAACAAGCAATTGTAAGAAGGCTTGATATCCATTACTAGGAAATCTACCTCACACGTAGTTGGGCCAATCAACAAAGGTACTTCTATTCTCCCAATGACTCTTCTCTCTGTGCCATCAAATGCTCGTACTATGTTCTGACATCCTTTCATGTGAGAGCTATCCACAGGTAACTTGTTTAGTGTGGACAAAGGTAACACATTCAGTGCTGAACCATTATCTACCAATACCCCTAGCAACGTGTATCCTTTACATCTGGTAGTTATATGCAAAGCTTTGGTAGATCCCATTCCTCCTGGTGGAATCTCATCATCATTGGAAAAGATGAAATTGTCTGCACTTATATTGTTAACCAACCGATCCAACTTATTGCCAGAAATATCATTGGTTACATATGTCTCCTTTAACACCTTCATCAATGCACTCCGATGCACCTCTGAACTCAAGAGTAGAGCTAATATGGATATGCGGGCCAGCTGTTTACGCAATTGTTCCATCACACTGTACTCGCTATGTTTTAGAAATTTTAAGAATTCTCTAGCTTTTTCTTCTTTCACCGATTCATTAACAGGCACCTCAAGTTCAACTGCCTTTCCTTTCTTTTGCTCGACTAGCACATTTCTTCCCTTCACAGGTTCTATATCATATAGTCTTCCACTGCGTGTCTGAGAACCTATATTTTGGTCCTCCTTTAATGGGTTGACTGAACTCTCCTTTCTCGGGATTGTCACATTACAATCATAGTTCCAAGGGACCTGTTTACTATCCTTGTAAGAAAAAATTGCTGGCTTCTGAATTATAATCTTTGGCGTCATTTGAACTCCTGCTTCATTCTTAGGACGCGAGATAATGACCATAAGATAATTGACTTTTGGACTTGATGTGGATTCTGACGTACATATATACTCCTCCTCATTGATCTTTTCACAAAACTCCATTTCCTTGTTGCCCATCAGGCCCTAAATAATAGCTCTGAATTCTTCACATTCCTGGATCCTGTGTCCCTCTTTATGATGGTAATCACAATAATTCTCCATCCCATTATTACTTCCTTCTATGTTTGAAGCAACTAATCCCCTTCTTGCCATCTCTTTCCAAACCCGTCTTAAAGGAGTCTTTACTTCTGAAACATCCCTCTTGGTCCTTTTTCCAATACCTCCATTTATTACATTTACCCCGCCATTACTATGATTAGGCAGTGGATTTTCAGCAATGGGCGAATTATCAAATTTCACAATACCCATCTGGATAAATCTCTCAACCAGCTTCTTAAAAGTGGTACAATTTTCTATCGAATGACCCATAATTCCTACGTGATACTCACATTGAGCATTAGCATCGTACCATTTAGGGAACGGAGGCTGCAATGGCTTTAAGTAAAAAGGTGCCACCACATGTGCATCGAACAAACTTTGATATAACTCTTTGTATGTCATGGGAATTGGTGTAAATTGAATCTTCTCATTATTCTACCTGGTTCCTGACTCTTGTCATGATGAACCCTGTCTGGCAGTTACCGCTTTTGATTGACTTACAGTAACAAACTTTGAGTATCCCATGTTCATATTGTTCACCTCATTCTCCTTTTTTCGTGGCGCAGACCTCTTAGCACTTTCTCTTGCATCTATCCTTCCATTTCTTATGGCATTCTCAATCATTTCTCCTGTCATGACCACATCCGTAAAGCTCCTCGTGGCACTTCCTAAATATGAGTTATAAATGGAGCCTTTAAGGTGTTAATAAAGAGCATCGTAGTTTCTTTCTCTAAGAGTGGTGGCTGCACTTGGATGGCCATTTCCCTCCACCTCTGCGTATACTGTTTAAAACTTTCGTTTGGTTTCTTCTCCATATTCTGCAGAGTAATTCTATCGGGAGTTATATCTGTCACATGGCTGTATTGCTTCATGAACGCCTGTGCTAAATCTCTCCATGAACTAATTCTGTTTCGATTCAATTGATTGTACCATTTAGCAGCTACTCCTACCAAGCTATCTTGGAAGCAATGAATCAACAATTGATCGTTATGAACATACCTTGTCATCCTTCTACAAAACATAGTGATATGAGCTTCAGGACAGCTTGTTCCATTGTATTTCTCAAATTCTGGCATCCTGAACTTGTATGGCAGTACTAAGTCTGGGACCAAACTTAGATCTTTTGCATCAATTCCCGGGTGTCTATCAACACCTTCCATTGCTCTGACCTTTTCCTCCAGCCATTTACATCGTTCCTCTAACTGCTTTTGTGGCTCCGCCTTTGCTCTTTCCTCTTTTGCGACCTCATCCAAATCAAGGACCATTGGATTATTTGAGTTGTTACCAGGATTATAACCTGAACCAGCTTGAACATTCATTGGTACTGAAACTCCGGCTTGAAACTACTGAGGCCTGATCGTAACAGATGGTTTCTGTAAATTAATCTTTGGTTGTGCCTGCACATGTGTTAGAGTAAAACTCAGGGATATTGAGGATCTTCATTACTTTCCCCAACATTATCTATAGGATCTTTTCCCTTATCCATCCTTCCTGCCAGCAGTCAGGTCAATTGAGTCATCATGTCTCTTTGGGACTCCATCATTTGATCTTTCATCTCTTATTGAATCTTAGTTAATTGTTCTTGCACCTGCGCCTGCATTTGTTCTTGTATATCCCTTTGTATTTGCGCCAACTTTTCAAGCTTTTTGTCTATTGACTTGGTCTTTTTCCTTGTACCGTAGGGATGCGTATTTGGTGTGTTTTTGTTGGTTTCTAGATTACTGAAATAATTTTTAATTAATTAGAATCTTGTTATGATCTTTAACACATATGATGTAATGTAATGCAAATGCATGAATGCAAAGGAGGCATCAATTCTGATTCAATTCCATTTAGAAAACTTTACTAGAAAATAAAATTCTTTACATAAAACTGAGTTGTAAATACGACTTCGCCCTAACACTCAGGGCCTTAATCTTCCTAAGTAATAAAGCTAATTTTTGTCCCCTATCTGACTCCATCTCATACTTCACACTTAATACGTCTGCTTGCACCACCAATGACTGCAAGTAATCAGTTACTTCTCGAATTTACGTTACAGCTTCTCCCATGATGTAATCCCTGCTTCTAACTTGGTCTTGAGAATGATGAAGCTGATTCTTCCATTGCTCCTCATTTGCCTCCAAGAACTCAATCCTCATTTCATAACTCTGCAATGCCGTTTCTAACTCTTTTATTTTCCCTTTCATTTCCTCAATCTTACTTAAGCTTGCTTTCAACTTTGTCACAGAATTGCGATTCCGGTATAAAAACAGAGATCTCTCAAGTTCCGCCACTCTGGCCCTTAATTCATCTTTCTCATCTTTACTCTCTGATAGACTTCTTTCCAAGGCTTCATTCTGAGCTTGAGCCTCCTGGAACCTCTTTTCCCATTGATATTCCTTAGCCCTTTCTTCACGAACCTCTTGGTGCCATTGTTCCGAAGTCTTTCCTAGCCTAGCAGCCCTCATTGATAAGCGCAGCTTCTTATAATCTGTTTTCAAGCCTTCCAAATCTTCCTCAACCTCACCCTTCCTTTTCTATAGCTTTTCTGCCTCTGACTTTTGAATCTCCACTTCTAACTTCAAGTGCATCTTTTCTTCTTCCAACTGCTCGATCTTCCTCCTAAACTCGAAACTCTTCTTTTCAAAATCTTGCTTTATAATTTCCAACTTCGACGGGGCAATTTGTAGCTGTTCCTCCATTGGTCGAGCGCTTTCCAAACTTGGTCTAGAAATATTATCATTGACCCTTTTCCTAAACCATCCATTACATTCAGGTGTTACCATGGAACCAACAGTCAATCTTTTCATCCAATGTATTTGCCTCCAAGCATCAGACAATTCCCGAACCTTCTTCCTATAGTGGTCTCCTTTATATGAAGTTCACACTGAGCCAACCCGTGCGTCGTAGGTATGAACTGCGTCGATTTATATTGCCTTAGTGCAAGTAAAGGAGTATATCCAGTAGCTCCCCAAATTCCCAACAATGGCACCCAACTATAGCTCCCACATTGATACAAGATTTCATCAGGAACCATCCAGAAAGCTCTCCACTCTACATCATCTTCCTTGAGATTTTAGAGAATTTCCATCCATTTCTCTTCTGAAATATCATCTCTCCTTTGCATAGCCATCTCTTCTTTTAATGGGGAGTAACCTTCGGAGAAAACCCAGTACGATACCTTATTCACTTTCCAAAAATACCCGTGAAACCATACCATCAACAACTGTGCACATCCAATAAATTGACCTTCCCCTGTCCTCTGACACATGCTCAAAGATCTAAATGTCTCGGCCAGTATTACAGGTACAGGTGTGACTCCCTACCCGAGACGATCAAACAAATCAGTAACTGCCTCATCAACATGTCTTAAAGCCTTAGGAAAAATCACCAATCTATAGATGCTTAAGGCAAAGATATCAACCCCTTCCTTTTCATCCGGGTGTGTCAAAATCAAGTCTCTCAAATTTTCCCAGGGAATACACTTACTATCCCCCTTCTGTTGAATTCGAGCACTGACCCAAGATTCACTCATCCCCGAAATATTCACCAACCTCTTCACAAAAGTTTGACCATTAGTAACCTTAGCATAAATTTTTCTGACTTGAGCTTTTGGACTCCTTAACAAAGTAGTATATTCTTCCAAAGTAGGAACCAAATCTTCCTCCCCAAAAGTGAAACAATTATAAGCAGAATTCCAAAATTGAGTCATACCTTGGAACAAATACTTATCTACCTTAACATCGAGCAAGTACGATATATCACCATAACTTTGGTAGAACAACTGTATAGTGCCCTCATCCCAACGAGTCCATATATCCTTCAACTCTTGCAGCTCATTCTGTGTTACATTGATGCGAGTAAAGTTCTACAACTCTGATGTATATCCCTCTACTAGGCTATCCCCTTTCTCCTATTGTAACTTCTCTGACCATGCGCGACGGCCGCATTATCCTCAAATTTATTAAGAAATTCATTCTCCATATTAAACTTTCTAACTTAGTAATCGAATATGAACCAACACCTTCTTTAATATGCAATGTCATGCAAAACACAATCAAAACAAAACACAAGTTAGTATCGAATATAAGTGATAAAATACAAGTACCACAAAGATAATCATAACACACATATAGGTAATGACTAATGCTTAACATGGCTCTACCTAAGGATAGCTCTTAAGGTTTGCTATATGTAGCTTGGTTCTAGAGTAAAGGTACCCGAACCAACAGATTCCTCAACCCTCACCCATTATAGGCTCATATGGATCGAGTTCGGTTCAGCGGAATACATTTCCCTATGACCATGCGGAGATGAAAATCTCATGAAATCATAGGTACGGATGTATCCCGGAAGCAATCCACTAGCCCATACGGAGGTGAAAACCTCACGAAAGCATAGTTTCTTACTCCCACTTAACAGGTATAACCATAGCGGTCATGCAATGCAATGCCATATTTATTCTACAAGAATCAAACCACAACAATCATACAAACAAATACAATCAAAAGAATCATGATTTTCAAAACAAATTTTCAATTCTTTGACAAAAGGACAGCAAACAATCAATTTTATGGCCTGACTCTCTTTGTTCAATCCCCAGTGGAGTCGCCAAGCTATCGAAACCCTTTTTATTTTGAAAACAATGGGGATCGACTTTTGAAAACAAAAAATATGGAGTCGCCACCAATCTCTTGACTTAGGTGTGATTGGGCCACCTACTAAAACGTTTTATTTCATTAAAAATAAATTCGGTTCACGTCAAATCAAAAAATGGGTTCGGAGTTCGATTGCATGAGGAAGGGTTAGCACCCTCATTATGCCCAAAAATTGGTACCAAATTGATTTGATGCTATCCTTATACCAAAAGGTTTTTTAAAGAAAATATTTTTCAAAGTATGATTCGTTTTAAAATGTTTGAATAGTTCAAATTAGCGGTTAAAATTCTCTCGTTTCAAAGATATGCGTATCATACCTAGCACGATTGAATACGATCCTTTATACCTTTAAAAATACGATTGATTTTTGACTTTTCGAAACTCGTACACTAAAATTATAAAAAGGTTATCCAAATATTTAGTTCACCGAAAAAATCATACCTAGCACGATTGAGCACGATTTCTCGAATTCCCAAATATTGGATATTGCCTTATTTCAGAATTTTTGAATAATAAAGAAAATTGGAAATTCACTCGAAACACGTTTATTTGTTTTAAAATAGATGGAATACTTAATGCATTGTATTGAAACATTTGCATAGGAAAGGATTAATGTATATGAAATAATAGGATACATCAAGTCACAATTAATAAATCCAACAGTTATATATAACTATTCTAAGTAAAATGTAACCAAATTCTTAATCATGGATGGTGAACAAGCAATACAAAAATAATATACATATATATACAACAATAATTAACATGGCAAAATATAAAACGATTCACAAAATATGTACAAAATAAAATGAAATTAGAAGTCAATATGGTATAAGACATTTTCAAAATAATGATGAATTAATGAACACATAATATAAGTCGACAAGTTTGTACATAAACTATAATTATTGAAATAGATTTTATAGAATAAAAGCTTGAATCAAATTATATGTAACACAAATTCATTTACAAATTGACAAACCTAAAAGGAAGATATATACATAAAGAAATTTTTATATAAAGTTATATGTATTATAGTAAAAATAATTTAATATAGGTTATATACATGTGAAGACACTTTAGAAATAGTTGTATACTTAAATAACATGGATCAAAAATATGAATTATAAAATTAACTTAATTTTATCATAAAATATATACGTAATAAATTTAAATAGCAATTAGATACAAATCTACTAAAAAACTACATATATAAAAATAACATAGTTTTAATAACGAATGCAAGTTAAATATAAGTACTAAATACATGCTTAATAAATACTTAAATGACACATAAAAAATAAGTGAATTTCCCATAAAAAATATAAACATTAAAATATGTGAATGAATTCAAAAGAAACTATAGAATATCATAAATTAATAGCATACATAAACTAAAATGAATTTTATTACAAAGAATACACCAATTATTAAAATGATTGAATAAAAGAGAAAAGATTATAATAATATTTTTTTAAAACAAAATTCAATTATCGAATCAACTTGAACTATCACAGCCAACAATCAAATATGTAAAAGACAATGTTCATACAGTAAAAATAAAATAAAAATGAGGATAAAAACTTAATTAAAACAAAATTGAAATAAGATGGACCATTTACAAATGAAATAATTGTGAAATAGGATCAATATGCCATGCGCACAAATGTGTGGGGACTAGAATTGGAAATATCCCACGCCAAAACACTGCACTGAATCACGGACCCAAGTAAAAAAAATGCAGAAATTATAGAGCCAAATTAACAAAAAAACAAAGAAGACACATAGGGCACAATTGGAGGCGCCACGCGAAAGGAGGGATCCAGCGCGCAATTTACCCATTCAAACAAAAGGGGCACAGATTCAACTCCTTTATCGGGCCAACGCGCGGACCTCCATGGGTGTAAACGGTGCCGTTTTGTCTAATAGGTTATTCAAAACCTTTCTTTCCCATTTCTTTTCCAAACGCAGCCAACAATTAAACTAAAAATCACAGCCCTAAAATCAATTCTCTGGGGTTCATTCCAGCAACCTCCATTTGCTAAGGCCCGCTCATCACCAGTTCACCATTAAAATTGGTGAGTGATGTAGAAGCAGTGTTTACTTTCACCGAAATCAACACTCAAAGACCATTTTCACTTGATAATCCGTATTGCTAACCCCGATTTCGACGGAGAAGCCAAGGGATCTCATCGATGCATTTAACGAAGGTAACTTTCTCGCTTTTCTTGCTTTTTTAAAAAAAAAAAAAACTAAAAACATGATATATGCAAAAAAAAAAAAAAAAAATATTGAAGACGGAAGAAAAATCTTAAATCACCTTTCTGATTTTTTTGATTCTCAATATTGGATTTGCGTAGTGTGCGTATCTATTCGTCCCCCCTTTTGCAGGTACAATCATCGGCTTTTATAGCCAAATTTACAGAGTAAAATAAATAAATAAAAATACATTTTTATTGCTGTCATTCGTTGTATTTTGTTAGCTGGCCTCTTCTCGTGTATTCTAACGCAGGGATGGCCGTACGGAGGAGTAAAAAAACGCGCAAGGGAGGCCGTGCAAGGAGCCTCTCATGGGAATCTCTCGTGTGAAGCCAATCTTCTGGTGCCATTCTAGCTTATTCCAGAAGCTTCTGGCATTCTCAGGCTACTGAAATTTTTGGGTGTATTGGGCCTCGGGTTTTAGGGTTTATTTAATTGGGTCATGGGTTATTTTAGTTGGGTCGGATTTTATGTAATTGGGTTAAGGGATTTTGGGTATTTGTTTAGGCTATTATTTTTGGGCTAAATGAATTGTAAATGGACTTTTGATCCATAAACATTTTAATTTATTATTTTTTTTTTTTTGGTTTATAATTATTCTTTTGTTTTGGGGTTTTTTATTTTTTATTTTTGGTTTTTTTAGATTTTCATAGGCCTGGGCAAATTGGGCCTATTACAGACATATCTGAATCTTTTACCCATAGATGATAATAACCAAAACGAAGATTAATTTTTGAAAATATAGTGGCACCTTTCAATTGATCAAATAAGTCATCAATACGAGGCAGTGGATACTTATTCTTTCTTGTGACTTTGTTCAGTTGTCTATAATCTATACACAACCTCAATGATCCACCTTTCTTCTTTACGAATAGAACCGGTGCAACCTAAGGTGAAAAACTGGGTCGAGCAAAGCCTCTGTCAATCAGTTCTTGCAACTGTGCTTTCAATTCTTTCAATTCTTTTGGAGTCATTCTGTACGGTGCTATGGATATCGGTATTGTCCCTGGAACAAGATATATTGAGAACTCCACTTCTCTAACCGGTCGTAAACAAGGTAATTTAGAATTTTTCCATGAATTTTTCACAAAATTTAGAATTTTTCCATGAATTTTACATCTTTTTAATTTCGTCTCTTAATCATAATTTCATCAAAATTTCTTTTACAAAAGTTATTTATCTATCAACAACCTTTCATTTTCTTCCATAAATTTCATAATTCATCTATATTCATCCATAGAAAAAGCCTAATACTTTGATAACTTTACAAATTAATCCCTGAGATAGCTAGATTAAGCTATTACGATATCGAAAATATAAAAATTACTAAAAAGGGGACAAGAATCCATACCTAATTGAGCCAAAACAACTTGCTTAAACTCAATACCCAAAAACTAGGGTTTCCATGTCTTTTAATTGGGAAAGATGATATAAAATACTGATATTAGATATTTATTTTATTTATTATCTTTTATTTATTTACTGTCCAATTTAGTTATTTTCTTTTCTTAAATTTCCATGGATGAATCATCATAATTATCTACTAACCCCTCTTAATGGTCTATTTTCCATATAAGGACCCTCAATTTTGAATTCCATAGCTATTTGATCCTTTTAGCTACTAGAATTCAACTTTTGCATTTTACGCAATTTGGTCCTTTTATCAATTAAACATGTAATAGGTAAAGTGCTTCAGCATCTTCAAAGCAGCCTGGTTCTTCCTGTGAAACATGTGCCCTTTCATGAACATCAGCCAATGTTCTTGTACCCCTGACTGGTTCATCATCAACATCCATGTCAGGCTCATTTTGTTCAGAATCAAACTGATTTGTCATGAGTTCTTCAGAGGTGGCTTCAGGTTGATTTCTTTCCCAATTCCAATATGCCTTCTCATCAAACACTACATCCCTGCTTACTTGAACTTTGTTGGCTGAGGGATCCAAGATCCTATAACCCTTTTTAACTGAGCTGTAGCCTACTAGAATACCTGCTTGAGCTCTTTTATCTAGCTTATTTCTTTTTACAGCTGGTACTTGAGCATAACACAAACAGCCAAAGACTCTCAAGTGAGCCAGTGATGGCTTGAATCTAAACCACCCTTCAAATGGAGTTTTTTGGTCTAAAGCCTTGGTTGGGAGCCTGTTCTGAAGATAGACAGCAGTGTTAACTGCTTCAGCCCACAAGGTTTTGGGCAGATCTTTCTAAAATAGGAGACACCTAGCCCTATCCATGAGACTTCTATTTTTCCTTTCACTTACCCCATTTTGCTGAGGTGTATAAACATTGGTAAGCTGATGTTTGATACCAGCATCATTACAGAGGGCTTGGAATTGAGCTGAAGTATATTCAGTCCCATTATCTGACCTAATGGTTTTTATCTTGCAGCCTGTTTTTGTTTCCACTGCAGCTTTGAACTTCATAAACACTTGAGCAACCTCAGACTTATACTTCAAAAAATAAACCCAGCAATATCTGATATAGTCATCAATGAAGAGAATAAAGTACCTGTTGCCACTAAGTGATTCAGTCCTCATGGGGCCACAAACATCACTGTGCACTAATTCCAGCTTGCTTGATGCTCTCCAGGTGGTGTTTGCAGGAAATGGAACCCTAGCTTGCTTTCCCATCTGAAAAACTTCACATATATCTTCATTCTGAACTGACTTGGTGAAATTTTCAACCATCTCCTTGCTGACCATTTGAGCCATCGATTTGAAGTTGGCATGGCCAAGTCTTTGATGCCAAAGCTTAGTATTTTCTGTTGAAGCAGTATGGGCTGAGTGTGAGTCACCTGACCAGTCAACTTTAAAACATTTGTCACTCATGGTGACTGTTATAAGGCTTGATCCATTTGGATCAGTGATTTGGCACTCCTGACCCTTGAACACAACAGAGTAGCCCTTTTCAAGCAGTTGAGCAATGCTGAGAAGGTTTCTGTCAATTTCAGGTACCAACAGCACATTTTTGATGATTTTATTACCTGTGGCATTGCATATCAGCACTTCTCCCTTGCCTTCAGCATTGATGAACTGACCATTTCCAATTTTTACCCTGGTTTTGCAACTTTTGTCCAAGGTTTTGAAAATTGATACATCTGGTGACATGTGATTGGTGCAGCCACTATCCAGCAACCACCCTTTTGAGCCTTTTTTGTGACCAGTTAGACATGACATAGCAAAGACCTGCTCTTCATGGTCACTGGTGTCTTCAGCCACTCGAGCTTCTTCACCCTTGTGTTGTGGTTGGTTTTGGCCAGGTCTGCCTTTTTCTTTGCAGACCCTCTCAACATGGCCCTTCTTCTTGCAGTGTTGACACACAACATCTGGCCTGAACTAGCATCTGGCCTCTGGATGACTAGGTCTTTTACAAAATCTGCAGAGTCGATCTCCTCCTCTTGCAGCATCAGGCTTAGGCCTGTTTTTCCAGTTCTTCTTGCCCTTATATGCAGAGGTGCTTGAGGTTGCTTTGGCCTTGGCTTGAAAAGCTCCCTCCTGGTGCTCCTCCATTCTACTAGCTCTCCTTTGTTCTTGAGCATAGAGGGCATTAATAAGCTCAGTTAAAGAGATGGTTGCTAGGTCTCTCGAATCCTCCAAGGATGAGATCTTTTCCTCATATCTTTCAGGCAATGTTGAGAGCACCTTCTCTATAATTCTTGCCTCACTGAACTGTTCTCCTAGCAATCTTATGCTGTTGACCACAACCATTATCCTGCCTGAGTACTGCTTCACTGTCTCTTCTTCCTTCATCTTGAGATTTTCAAAATCTCTTCTCAAGTTTAGTAACTGCTGCTGCGTAGTTCTTTCAGTGCCTTGGAACTCCTCCTTGAACTTGTCCCAAGCCTGCTTGGGAGTCTCACAAGCCATGATTCTGGTGAAGATAACATCAGAAACACAGTTCTGAATACATGACATGGCCTTGTGCCTTTTGGTCCTCTCATCTGCATATTGTCTGATTTGAGCCACTGTTGGATTGGCTCGAAGTGGAGCTGGCTCGACATCAGTGTTGACAACTTCCCACGGATCAAAGGCTGCGCAGTAAGTCCTCATCTTGACAACCCATATGTGGAACCCCTCACCATTAAAAACTGGTGGTGCTGCAGGAGAAAAGCCTGATGAAGCCATTTAATTTTCAACAACAGGTCCTCTAAGATGAAAGCTCTTGATACCAATTGTTGGAACTTGAAACAAAGTAGCAAGCAAAAATAAGAAGCTTGTGCAGCAAGCCTCGATGCTTGTGGAAGAAACAAAACAGAATTGCAAGAGAAAAATAAGAACAGTAACTGAAAACAAGAGAAATGGAGTATAAAACTTGAATGAAATTCAATAGATTTTCATTAAAATAAACTTTGGCTTGTAGCCATTACATATATCAGTCATTGACTGAGCAAAACAAATCAAATACATCACCTAATGTATACCTAATACCACTAAACACATTGAAACTTGAAAAAATTACTTGTGCTACAAAACAAAGCTGATTTTTCAGCTCAATCACTAACTAATTACATCAATCATAAAACAAACATAGTTCAAAATGAACTAGAATGCATTACATTAACCAAAGTAACAAAATAAAACAAAATGAATGCCAGTAGCATTTGGCTCGGCAGCTTCTAGTCTTGGCCTGGTCTTCTTCGTCTGCCTGCTGGTGCATGTGCTGCATGCAAGGCCACTTTCTAACAAGGGTTTCATGGAAACTTCAAGTGAATTCTTTGAGGGTATGAAAGCATTAAAAGCTTGTGCTTTGGATGATCTATTGATATCTCCAGTTGCATTTCAATTTCAAATGAACCTTAAAACTTTGAAGTTGCGTTACTGTAGATGCTCTGACATCTCAATGATTGGGAAGTTGAAGACACTTGAGATTTTTGCTTTAAGTGGATCTCGTATCTCTGACTTGCCGAACGAAATTGATGATTTAGAAAATCTAAGACTTCTGGAGTTGTGAAATTGCAGAGAACTACGAAGAATCCCTTATCGATTAATACAAAGATTGTCCAATTTAGAAGAACTATACTTGCATGGTTCTAGCTCAATAAAATGGGTGACTGAGAACACAACTGAAAAAGAATGCTATTCTAGCCTATCTGAGTTGAATTTATTGCCCAAGTTGGGTGTACTATCGTTGGATCTGCATCCTCAACATCTTCCAGATGGCTTTGTGTTTCCTAAATTATGGAGATTTGATGTTTTCATTAGTTTGCCTTGGAGGATGTCATTTGAACCTTGTCCAATCTCAAGATCTTTGACAATATTTAATGAGTCCATAGATGCATGCAAGCAACTATTTGAAGATGTAGAATCCCTTGACCTGAGAACAGTGCAGGGCTATCCAAACCTTATTCCAAGCTTGGAGTTCGAATTCAGTAAGTTGACTTCTCTAGGTCTTGATAGTTGCGATGGTATGAAATGCCTAATTGATACATCAAAGCAATAGGTACCAACCACTTCATTCTCTAATTTGAGAAGCTTATCATTAGCATCTATGCTTGCTTTAGAAGAGCTGTGCAATAGCCCTCAACCACAAGGTTTCTTACAAAAGTTAGAAACCTTGTTCTTATATAATTGCAATGAGATGATTGGTGCAATTCCAATTTCACAAAATCTTGAAAAGCTTCAAGTTCATCAATGTGGTAAAATGCAAGTGCTATTCCAGACTGTTGAATTGAGGAGCATAGAACAGTGGCCCAATCATCATTTAAGCCTCCGAAGTCTAAAGGTTGTACAAATAAGTGACTGCAATAGTTTGAAATATCTCTTCCCAATGTCAGCTGCTAATAATAGCCTTGGGCAATTGCAATCTCTGGATATACGGAGATGCTCACAATTGAAAGAAATAATACGAGGGACAGAAGTGTCAAACATAAACCCCCAAAGTCTTAAGGAAAATATGAGTAAGTGAATGCAATAAGTTGACATCTCTTTCCTCATTGTCCCATGGTCACAGGTTGCAAAAGTTATCAGTGGACGATTGTCCGCAGTTGACACCTCTTATCATTTCGGCTAAAATACAAGTAAGATTTATTAATTTTTCTTTTTTTTCCTTGTTAATAATTCGTGATCCCAATAGAGCAAATGCTTGTATATCTGTTTAAAAGATATATAGTTTTCATTTTATAATTTTGGTCTACAAACTAATCCAAATTACAGCTAGCTGACTATAATACCATTTAATAACTCAGATCAAATTTCATTAACAAACTTTTTATGATTTGTAAGAGAAATTATTTAATAAAATGATAAGTTGTTCACTTTCTTTACACATTTTGAAATGATTTCTTTATAGAAATTGGAGCTACGGAGAATGACAAGTGAGCAATTAAGCAAATTAGATATATGTAATTGTGAAGAAGAGGAGCAGATTACTGAGAAGGATCAAACTTCATCACATGATCATCAACTCCAACCTATTTGCTTTCCTAATTTGACTCTGATTAGTATCTTCAGTTGTGAAAACTTAAAATGTCTCTTCTCGATTACTGTTGCTCATGGAGGCTTTCCAAAACTTGTAAGTGCGTCTAATTTGCAAACTCTGGAGATAAGGAACTACTCCCAGTTGGAAGAAATAATCCAAGATCCACAAGTGTCAAACATAAGCCTTCAATGTTTAAGGGAAATAAAAGTTGAAAACTATAATAATTTGAGGTATCTCTTCCCTATGTCTATTGCTAATAGCCTTGGGGGATTACGAACTCTACAAATAAGTCGGTGCTTTGGATTGGAAGAAATAATCAAAGCAAAAGAGGCGGCCAACGTATGTCTCCATAGTCTAATGGAAGTATCTGTACGTAAATGCAATAAGTTGACATCTCTTTCTTCATTGTCCCATGGTCACATATTGAAAAGTTTGACAAAACTTGAAATTTACAATTGCCGTCGATTGGAAGACACTTTTCCAATCTCAATGACTCAAGGTCTTCCACTATTAAATGAGGTTGTGTTGAAAAATTTACCTCAATTCAAAGGAAGGGATGGAAATGACATTGTGCTCACTCTTTCATCCTTGCAGAAGTTAAAAGTGATGAATTGCCTCAAATTGACACATTTTATCATTTCAGCTAAAATACAAGTAAGCTTTATATATTGTTTATTAATCTTTTATTGATTTTCCCCTCTTCGATAATTTATTGTCTGAACAACACAAATGCTTGTATATTATTTTATAGTTTTGGAAATTAATTAACAAAATGAGTGATAAGTTGTTCATTACTTTGAACATTTTGAAATTGATGACTGATGATTTGTTTATAGGAACTGACCCTTCAGAGGATGAAAGGAAGGAAGAAAATGAGCAAGATGATGGTGAGAGGAGGTTCATCAGTAAGTATGGAATATTTAAAAAATTCTAATTTTAAAGAGTTATTTGATTCTAGCTATAATCTTTCAAGCCTGAAGTTCCTAAGTTTGATGGAACTAACTGAATTGCGAGTGATATGGAATGGTCCCATCCAAGCTGTAAACTTTGAAAATCTTACTGAATTGAACGTTAGAATGTGTAGAAGCTTAAGATACATATTCTCACCTACCATTGCTCAAAATTTGCCACGATTGAGCGAGTTACAAATATTTGCTTGTGAGGAATTGGAACAAATTATTGAGAAGGATCAAACATCATCACAACATCATCTCCAACCTATTTGCTTCCCTAGTCTGGCTGAAGTTATAATCATGGATTGTGAAAACTTGAAATATCTCTTTCCGATTACTTCTGCCCATTGTGGCCTTCCAAATTTGAAGGCAATAAGCATTCGAAACGTCTCCAAATTAGAGCAGGTGTTTGAAGGAGATGAAGCAAATGTGAGTAAGGATGAAGAGAAAGTGATACACCTACCTCAATTATCCTACTTAGAGCTTGGTGGGCTACCAAACCTCATGAGCTTCAGCCCTGTAGGTTATCATTTTGTTCTCCCATCTTTGGAGGATTTAGAAGTAGAAGGTTGTCCCAACTTAACCACAAGGTTTAGTGTCGATTCAAAGCAGTCAGTGCATGCCGAAACACAGGTGCACTTCTCTTCCAAACTCAATAATGAGCTTTAAAACAAATGTTCATCTATTGAATTATTTTCTGTGTATTCACTCAAACTCTTTAATTTCTATGAATTAATGCAATATGCTTATTTTGGTTGTCTGAGAGAAATTATTTTTTGTGCTTTAATTACTAAATGAAATAACATTAACTGTAATTAACTTTTGTTGGCCATCAGTAGTTCTTTCTGGATATCTTGTTGCATTTTTATTTTCTTTTGACAGCTCTTCTTCTTAGACAAACAGTAATATGTCAAGCTTTAATTTGTTTTGCAGGCAAGCCAATCAGATGATGAAATTATAGTGGAAGAATCTGCTACAGATCAGAAAACTAAATGGCCAGCTGGTAGCGACATAAGCTGGTTGTTTTTTAAGGAAGAATAAAATGAATAAGACATTTCTCTACAACTTTTTGAATAGGAAGATGCCACTGAATGCAGGCAATTATATAAAAAGAGGTTTACCTAAAAATCCATCCATTGTGAACCTCAATTGTGGTAGTATTTCTTTCGCTAAACAACTTTCCAAAAATTAAATATTTTTCCTCATTTTATTATTCCACTATTAGCCAAACGAATCAATCATAATATTAAACAACTAAACATTAACTATTGGGTCAATATGTAAAACCAGTATAATAATAAATAAGCAATACACTTAATTAGTGATTTATTTTTTAATTTACACTTATTATGTTACATAAATAATTATTATTTAGTTCATTACATTATATTGGAAAAATTTTTGATAATAAGAAATTGATACTCAAAGTAAACTACTTGTGAATATTTGTTGAGGAAAAAAGAAGCTTAGATCCTACATTGGTTAAATACCAAGTGTGAGATATGTATATTTATGAGAACCCACTTGAAGAGTTATTGAATGTCTAAGCTTAAAACCTTGTCTCACGCGCAAGGGGGTACAGATCCAAATCCATCGAGGTTGGGGTGCACCCGCAAGACATGGGCGACGTCAAATGTCCATATTGATCGAGCCCAAGAAAGGCCTACAGACATTTTAAGCCCAACATATAATTTATTTTTCTCAGCAGATATTATACAGAATCTATATTTATGGAAATTTTAAAAAATTCCACCATATTGAATGCATATAAAAGCCTAAAGAATTCTACAAAAAATTTTACACACACACACACACAACGAATTTATTTCACTCTCGAAAATTCTTCTCTTTGTCTCTCCAAATTTGCACACGTTTCAGTGATAAAGGAACGCAAGGTTTGTTCGTTGATCACTACATAGGTTCTACTGCTTCGATCATCTTGTTGTTGTATCCTGAGAGACAGTCGACTAACGTTTCTCCAAGTACCATAAGAGCGGCCGAATCTGTCTTAAGGAAACTGTGAAAACAGGCCTCAACATCTAGTAAAACTCGATTCCCTTATTCGATTTCTGGTTTTTCATAATCTTGTTTATTTAATTGGTTTTTCATATCTGATATTTTAAATATAAATATTTATTTGTTTTATTTAAATCTGGTGTTTTTACATAAATATAAATATTTGTTTATATTATTTGTTCAGATCTTATATTTAATATAATTATTTATATTTATATTTGTTTCCTAACGTGTTTTGTCTAACAATCTTAAGACAAACTTTATTATTTTACATGTGACACCCCAAATCCGGCCTAAACATTATAGCTGAATCTAGTGATGTCACAAAGAATAGGTTTTGAAAACAGTGCTGACTTAATATACCATTAACATTTCATAATTCGCATACATTTATAATTCACTAAAAACAACAATTAGTTTGTTCATTCCATCGTTTTTAAAGAAAACGTTTTGTCGAAGCATGCACATTATCAAGAAAATGAAACCAAAACCAACAGTTAAAAGTCCATACGGTCCAGAGAGTCCCAAAAATTACAAACTCTCAATTGAAAACTAAAATCTTAAATAAAACTATAAATGAGCAAGTTTTAGCAATTTACGGTCGAGTGGTCACCTCTTAGTCTCCACCTCATTGATCTGCCTAAGTTTGTGGATTACCTGAACAGAATAGACAAATAAAGGTGAGTTTTCGTAAACTCAGTGTAACCCAACAGAATTAAGCATGCAAACATACAAATTATCACATAAACAATCAAATACGGATTCGGGCCCATGCCCATTTCAAATACAGTCAACAGAATCAGATTTACAGATTAGATAATCAGAATCCTACCCCTATCCTTTACACACCAACTCCGACCATCCCATCACACCATGTGGGGTTAAAAACACCCACCCAACCCAACACACCATATCGTGCCATTACGACACATGTCACTAAGCTACCAGAATATAGGCGATGATCGCCATACATAATACTTCCTTCTCATATACAAATCCCACTCCAATAAATAGATGCAAAATTTAGATACAAAAATCAGATATAGATATAACAGATTAAACATGCTCAACATGCTTATATACAGATCACAGATATACGTATAACAGTACAGTTCAACATACACTCAGTATTCTACGCAGATTAGTCTATCAGAATATCATAGCATACAGATTAGGGTTTAATTAGCCCTTACCGACCCTATAGTAGGCCCACAGTCGATCGGAGTGACCCATGTGATCCTAGGGAAAATTTCATAATTATGAGCCCACATGCGCGTGTGGGCCCACATGCCCAACTTGGCCTAGCTCGTGTGGCCCACATGGCCACACTCAAGCCACCACAAGGTCGTGTACTGTGCACGACCATGTCTTCGTTAACCACACGGCCATCCACACGGCTAGCCACACACCTGTGTGGCGTCGACAGTGGCTATTTTCAGCTTTTACCGAAACTCAATTTTTAGGGTAAGGGTATACAACTGGTAACGTTTTGATGCAAAAACTATCCCGAGCCTTCCAAAACCAAAAAATAAGATATCCAACATCAATTTAGCATTTCGATTAACGGATTTGACATAAGGATCAACAAGAAACTGACTTACTACCATTGACAAACCACCTCTAATACGCACTAAACTGTTGAAGTGTGATTCCCTGCTCCACGATCTGTTCCTAAACACGAATTACCACTCACCATAGATTGTCATCTCTAAAAATCCCAAACCCAAAATTAACAACAACAGAACTCTACTTACGTCATCAAAAAGGAAAACCCGACAATTCCAATAGTACGATCAAACAATGGATTCTCGAACCAAATGAAAAAGAAGCAAAACAAAAGGGTTGCAAAGATGGATAGAAGGGGAAAACAGAAAGAATTAACATCAAAATTTCTTGAAGGAAAGAGAAAAATTTCAAAACAAAAATAAAAATACAAGTAATAGATATCTCAAATCCCTATTTTTCTCCACTATCCCACTATCTCACAACCTCCTTAGACTCCCAACTCCACTAGAACTCTATCAGATAACAGAGCGAAAATAATACCCATGCTCGCGCAGGGATTCAAACACAAGACCTCTAACACACCAGCTCACTTACCACTCGAACTAGCAGGCTCATTCTGTTATGGATTAACAAATAATTTTCTATAAACCCACTCAACAAGGGTAAGATACAGATTAGAAAAATAACAAAATTAACAAAGGTAAGACTTGAACCCAAGACCTCACACACACACCTAGAACACTTAACCACCGAAGCAAATACACACTTGTGTCAGATAGTTACAGAATCATAAATAAATTATTCAGGGCATTATAATTCTACCCCCTAAAAGAAATTTTGACCTCGAAATTTACTTGATTAGAACAGATGAGGATATTGTTAATGCATCGAGTCCTTAGGTTCCCATGTGGCTTCCTCAAAGCCATGATTCTGCCACAGAACATTTACTAACTGTATGGACTTCCTCCTCAAGACCTTAACATCTAGATTCAAAATCTAAACCGACTCCTCCTCAAAAATCAAATCCGGTCTAACCTCAATCTCCTCAATAGAGACAACGCGAGATGGATCAGACTGATACCACATTAACATCAAAATGTGAAATACATCGTGTATACGGTCCAACTTTGGAGGTAGCTCCAACTGATAAGCAACCAGTCCCACATACTTCAGAATCCGATACGGCCTAATGAACCTAGGGCTCAACTTGCTCTTACGACCGAACCTCAGAACTTTCTTCCACGGGGAAACCTTAAGAAACACAATGTCTTCCACAAAGTACTCAATATCTCACCTCTTTAGAACTACATAAGATTTCTATCTGTCAAAAGCTGCCTTCAGATGATTCCGAATCATTCTAACCTTACCCTCAGTCTCAAAAACCAACTCAAGACCCAATACTCGATGCTCACCCAACTCAATCCAACATAGCAGTGTACGACACTTACGACCATACAAAGCCTCGTAAGGTGCCATCTGAATGCTAGACTAGAAACTGTTGTTGAAGGCGAACTCAACTAGCAGTAAATAATCCTCCCAACTACCTCAGAAATCAATCACACAACTCCGAAGCATATCCTTTAGTATCTGAATCACCCTCTCAGATTGACCATCAATCTAAGGATGGAACGCAGTACTAAAGTCCAATTTTGACCCCAAAGCCTCATGTAATTTCTTCCAAAATTGAAAAGTGGAGCAAGGATCTCTATCAGAAATAATTGAAATAGGAACCCCGTGTAGTCTTACAATATCAGAGATATAGAGCTTCGCTAGCTTCTGCAAAGAATAGTTCGTCCAAGCCAGAATAAAATAAGCAGACTTGGTCAATCAATCCACGATGACCCAAACAGAATCCTTCTTAGTGGATGTCAAAGGCAACCCACTAACGAAATCCATCGTCACTCGTTCCTATTTCCATAAGGGAACCTTAACGGATTGTAGTAAACCCGAAGGCAACTGATGCTCAGCCTTAACTTGCTGGCACGTTAGGCAATGAGCAACAAAATCAGTAACTTTACGTTTCAAACTCAGCCACCAGTACAACTCACGAAGGTCGCGGTACATCTTATTACCACCTGTATGCATAGCATAATGGCTACTATACGCCTCTCTCAGAATCGATAGTCCCAAATCAGAATCATTCGGTAAATAGATCCGACCTCAAAAACATAGAACACCATCATTATTAAGCCCAAAATTTGAAGTATTGCCACTCTCAATCTGACAAAATCGCAAACCTAGAGTCTCATCCACTAACTGCTTATCTCGAATCTGATCAATCCAAGTCAGTTTAACTTGCAACTTGGCTAACAGACTCTCATAATCAAACAAACTAAGTCGAGTGAACATTGCTCTTCAATCTATTATCGCCCTACGATTTAGAGCATCAGCCACCACATTGGCCTTACTAGGATGATACTCTATTGTGCAGTCATAATCTTCGAGTAGCTCAATCCATCAGCGCTGCCTAAGATTCAACTCCTTCTGGGGAAGAAGATACTTGAGGCTCTTGTGATCAGTGTAAATAATACACCTCTCACCATGCAGATAATGCCTCTAGATTTTCAATGCAAAAACTACTACAGTCAACTCAAGATCATGGGTTGGATAGTTTCCCTCATGTGTCTTAAGTTGACGGGATGCGTAAGCCACAACTTTTCCATTGCATCAATACACATCCCAAATCGACATGTGATGCATCACTGTAGACCACAAACTCCTTACCGAATTCAGGTTGTATCATAATGGGAGCCTGGGTCAGAACAGACTTGAGCTTTTTGAAGCTCAATTGTTATGCATCAGTCCAGACAAAAGGAACTCCCTTACGCAGAAGCTTAATCAATGGAGCTACAATCAGAGAGAACCAATTGACAAACCGCCGATAATAACCCGCCAAACCTAGGAAACTGCGGACCTCACATACGTTCTTAGAATGTTTCCAATCAAGTACCGCCTCGATCTTTCTAGGATCAACTTGGATCGCCTCAGCAAAAACCATGTGCCCCAAAAATGTTACCTCATGCAAGCAGAACTCGCACTTGGTCAACTTAGCATAGAGCTATTTTTCTTGGAGTATCTGATTCATCCTTACTCTTAGAGTAAACCAGAATGTCGTCAATAAAGACCACGATGAATTGATCCAAATAAGGCTAAAAGACTCAGTTCATCAAATCCATGAATGCATCCATAGCATTCGTCAAACCAAAAGGCATAATTAGGAACTCGTAATGTCCATAACGAGTCCTAAATGCAGTTTTATGAACGTCCACCTCCTTAACTCTAAGCTAATGATATCAAGAACGGAGATCTATTTTTGAAAACACTGAAGCCTTTCAAAACTGATCAAAAAAGTCGTTGATCATCAGAAGTGGATACTTATTCTTCACCGTCAGTTTATTTAGTTGTCGATAATCTATACATATCCTCATAGTCTCATTTTTCTTCTTCACAAATAGAATTGGTGCCCTCCACGGAGACACACTAGGGCAAATGAAACCATGATCCAAAAGCTTTTAAAGTTGAGCCTTAAGCTCTGTAAGCTCTTTCGGTGCCATTTGGTAGGGAGTGATGGACACCGGAACTATACCCAGTAGAAGCTCATTTCCAAACTCAACATCTCGATTTGGAGGTAACTCCTCAGGAAAGACATCCAGAAAATTCCTCACTATTTTGATACGCCTCACATACTTTCTAAACCAATTTCTCAGCCACAAGAGTGGATATCACATTGGACAGATAATCTCTACGCTCACCGATCATAACCACTTCTTTATCATCCTTAGTCCTCAGAATAACCCTCTTAGTCACATGATCCAAACTAACTCGGTGCTCAACCAACCAATCCATACCCAGATTCAAATTAAATTCCCCAAACTGAAGCTCCATCAGATTTGCTAGAAAAATAGCCCCTTGCACTACTAACGAAACACTCCTATAAAGTTTACTAACCCGAACAGACTACCCCAATGGCCTTAGTACTGTAACCTCACTAGAATTGCTCTCAACAGAAATCCCCAATTTTCAAAAACTGAACTAGTTACATAGAAGTGTGTAAAACCTATGTCTATCAAAGCAGTATAAGGTACACCAAAGATTAAGAACGTACCAGTGATAACATTTAAAGTATCCCTATCCTTTCAGCGTTGAGCAAAATAAACAAACGCAAGCTGTCTCGTCTCAGTCTGACCAATACCTCTGCCCGGTGCTCTCTGCCACAACCCATTCCATTACCATATTTATCCTGTCCATGGCCCCTAAGTGGCTGCTAAACTGCCCTCTAAGGCTGTGCAAAACTCGATCCCGAAGTGTGCATCTAAACAGCCCGCAATGGGCACTCTCAAATCTGATGCTCTAAAGACCTACACCTCAGACATGCCACTATCCTTCTCTAACACTCGCCTAGATGGTGCTTACCACAACCTCCACACGAATGAATCCCAATAAGAGCAACAGGGGCTCCCACTCTAACCGGCCTATCAGGTCTGGCCTTTTTCTTAGGCCTCTGAACAGAACTAGAGGGTTTCGAATACCTCTTATTCTCACCTCTCTTCCGATCCCTATTCTAGTGCTCCACGCGCTTAACATCCTCAGCGGTCTTCGCCTTTTCAACTAGAACCGCGAACTCCCGCTCCCTCTGTGGAGCAATCAATACCCTCAAGTTATCCTTTAATCCATCCTCAAATCGGACGCATCTCTTATACTCTGACACCACCATGCCTCTAGCGTAAAAGCTCAGCCTCAGAAATTCGGCCTCATATTCGGCTACAGATCTATCACCTTGAGTGAGATTCATAAGCCTCAAAAGTTCGGCCTCATACTCGGCTACAGATCTATCACCTTGAGTGAGATTCATGAACTCATGTCTGTGAGTATCCACATATCTCGCTCCCACATACTTCCTCTGAAAGGTAGTCTTAAAGAAATCCCAGTTCAGACTATCAGGCTGAGTACCCTCCTCAACTGATAATCACCACTGATATACCTCATCGCGAAGCAAAAAGACTACACCCTTAAGTTTCTGCTCGGGTGTACATTCAATATCGTTCATGATCCTCTTCAGGGCCTTCAACCAATACTTGGCCACAGTAGGGGCAACTCTAGTGACGCCCCTAAATAGCTCAGCACCATTGGATTAGAGTCGCTCAATTACCGACCCATGGCCCCCTGATCCAGAATGGGGTCTAGCGACCCTCTCTAAAATCCTTAACATGGCTTGGGACAGTGTGTGGTCCCTAGCCGAATGGCTTTAAGACCTAGTCTCAGTAGCAGGCGAAACTACTGTCTCACTCGTATCCAAGTGCGGCATACTACCTAGAGAGGAAGACTCAGCTCAAACCCCTTGCGGCCTCTACCACAGCCACGAATACCTCGTCCGCTAGTTCCATAAGCGCTCACTATATAATTCAAATTTATCTACATTATAAAGTTTTATGCATCAGTGTCAGTTTTTATTAACAGATATTTTATGCATAAATTATCAGAAGTTCAGAGATGTTTTTAGAAGTTTCAGTCTCTAACTATTTTAGTACGGTTTAAGAGAGTGTTATCTACAGTGTTTTCAGAATATACTATCTAAGTTTCAGAAATACTTATAGAATCAGCGCTGGAAACTTGGTGTACCACATACTTCCTCACATTATCTAAAATATTTGAAAACCAATTCTTTTTCAATCACAATTTTCGAACCAAAAATTTCACAGCCCAAGTTTTGCAACTTGGCTCTAATATCAAAAAATGTGACACCCCAAACTCGGCCTAGACGTTATGGCCAAATCTAGTGATGTGAAAAGGTATAGGTTTTGAAAATGGTTTTGACTTAATATACCATTAACATTTCATAATTCGTATATATTTATAATTTACTGAAAATACCAATTAGTTTGTTCATTTTCCAAAAACTTATTACAGGGAAGCCTTAAAGCAGTTATAATTTTAAAATGTAGTCGCGTTTTTGGGAAAAATTTTGTTTGTGTAAAACCATCGTTTTTGAAGAAAATGTTTTGTCGAAGCATGCATATTACCGAGAAAATGAAATCAGAACCAACAGTTAAAAGTCCATACGGTCCAGAGAGTCCCAAAAATTACAAACTCAATTGAAAACTAAAATCTCAAATAAAACCATAAATGAGCAAGTTTTAGCAATTTACGGTCGAGTGGTCACCATCGCACCGATCCGCCTAAGTCTGTAGATTAACTAAACAAAATAGACAAGTAGAGGTGAGTTTTCATAAACTCAGTATGTAACCCAATAGAATTAAGCATGCAAACATACTGATTATGATATAAACAATCAGATATAGATTCCATGCCCATTTTAGATACAGTCAACAAAATCAGATTTATAGATCAGATAATCATAATCCTACCCCCATCCTCTACATACCAACTCCAACCATCCCATCACACCATATGGGGTTAAAAACACTCACCCAACCCTACACACCATATTGTGCCATTACGACACATGTCAGATAATGTGCAACCAAGCTACCAGAATATAGGCGATGATCACCATACAGAATACTTCCTCCTCATATACAAACCCCACCTCAATAAACAGGTATAGAAATTAGATACAGATATAATAGATTAAACATGCTCAACATGCTTATCTATAGATAACAGATATACATATAGCAGTACAGTCTAACATACACTCAGTATCCTACTCAGATCAGTCTATTAGAATATCATAGCATACAGATTAGGGTTTAATTAGCCCTTACTGACTCTACAATAGGCCCACATTCGATCAAAGCGACCCGTGCCACCCTAGGGAAAATTTTAGAATTATGGGTCCGCATGCCCATGTGGTTTGCCCGTGTGGCCCACACACCCAACTTGGCGTAGCCCGTGTGGCCCACACAACCACACTCAAGCAACCACATGACTGTGTGCTGCGCATGGCCATGCCTTCATCGACCACACGACCTTGCCTCACACACGGCCATCCACATGACCGACCACACACCCGTGTTGCATCGATAGTGGCCATTTTCGGCTTTCGCTGAAACTCAATTTTCAGTGTACAGTCTTGGTAACGTTTTGATGCGAAAACTATCCTGAGCCTTCCAAGACCTAAAAACAAGATACCAAACATTGATTTAGTAATTCGATTAACGAATTCGACACAAGAATCTACATGAAACTGACTTACCACAATTGAAAAACCACCACCAACGTGCACTAAACAGTTGAAGTGTGATTCCCTGCTACATGATCTATTCCTAAACACGAATTGCCACCCTTCAATCACCATAGATTGTCATCTCTAAAAATTCTAAACCTAAAATTTAAGACAATAGAACTCTACTTACCTCACCAAAAAGGAGAATCCGACAATTCCAATAGTATGATCGAACAACGAATTCCTGAACCGAACGAAAAAGAAGCAAAACAAAAGGGTTGTAAATATGAAGAAAATAGACAACAGGAAGGGGAAAACAGAAAGAATTAACATCAGATTTTCTTGAAGGAAAGAGAAAATTTTCAAAACAAATATAAAGATAAAAAAAAAATACAAGTAATAGAAAATTTCAAATCCCTTATTTTTCTCCCACTATCCCACTGTCTCACAACCTCCTCAGACTCTGAACTCCAATAGAACTCTATCAAATAATAGAATTAAAATAATACCCACGCTTCACAGAGATTCGAACATAGGATGTCCAACACACCAACTCCTTTACCACTCGAACCAACAGGTTCATTCTATTATGGATTAACAAATAATTTTCTATAAACCCACTCAATAAGGGTGATGCGTCATTGAGAGCACCAAAAATATCATATTCCCTATAAAATAATAGAAATAATAGTAAAAGGGAAGTAGGGTCGAATCCTCAGGGACCGGATTATACGAATGCTGGTTTCTCGAAATCCTGGGCAGAATCGTGCCCAAGAAAACCTGCGTGACAGAAAAAAATAAAAATAACAAAATTAAAGATTTGATTTGGAAAATAAAAAAACAAAATCTAAAGTTGACTGAAATTGTGATTAAAAAATAATAAAAATAATAATGAGAGTTAAAGGAAAAGAAATTCTTATTGGTAGATTCCAGCCTCCAGTTGTCTCATTCCGCCTTGGGTTCAATCCTCGGCTTTTAAATAACTCTTCTCAACTCAAGTAAGCCAGTTATAGTGGAAGAGGATGCCTACGACCACCAACTCCAAAGATTATACTTACGATTTTTAGGGAACCTGACTCTAGCCAGTAATCTATGCTAGATCAACACTTCTCAATGGCGAATCCCACGCCATTTTGTCTCTTTGGCTCGCCAACCTCTGACAAAGTAAGTGAACGAACCGACTGTGCAATCCTTCCAAAACATACAAAGCGGCCACTTTTGCATATGCTGAAAAGCTTACTTCTTAAGGTCCATGGATGGAAGCATCAGCCCATAATGCGGAGAAACAATGAATACTTGGCGAGAAGGCTAAGTACGGATTCTAGGCCTCAAGAACCCTTTTTGGGGAATATTGAAAACTTTTGGCTAGATAGGTTTTAGTGGCTCATGATAATGGTGGAAAAGAAAATAAATATAAAAATGGAAAAAGGAATTTTATTGAAAGAAAATATGAAGAAACAAAAGCCTCGACTTTCAAGGGGAGAGTGTTTACAGAAAAAGATGAACCCCCAAATAGAGTCACTTCACCCCCTATTTATAGTGCTAGGGAGATAGTCTAATTTAACTTAAATTCTCAAAAGATAAATACATTTAATTAAAGATAATTAAAGATAATTAAAATTAAATCCTAAAATTAAATAATCCTAATAATTATTTTAATATTAATTATCCTAATATAAATAAAATGGAGTCTTATAAAATAAAATCTCTTCTTTTTGTGTTTTTAGTCCTTGTGTCTTCCATGCTCGCGCTTTTGGTACAATCTTTTTCCTGTGTCGCATATCAGCCCATTGTGTCTCCAAATTCGCACTTTTGTCCCTTAATTTTGCTTTTGCTCCAAATCAGTCCTTAAAAGATAAAAAGGCATAAATATCCCAAATTAGTAGGATCAAGCTTAGAATAAACACATGATTAATACATAAAAATACCTTATTCTAGAGCATTATCAAATTCCCTCTACTTAGTCAATGCTAGCCCTCAAGTATGGTTCGTATCCGCTGTGGAAGTTAGATTCTGCCATAAAAGAAATACCACTCCAAAGTTTCATAAGAATTAGTTAAAAATGCATATGAAAAATAAAGAGAACCCTAAGCTTGATTTAAGTAAAATAGAAAAATTTTTCCAATTAATACACACAGAAATTAAAATCGATTTGAATTATTTCATGGAAATTAGGTGAACTACTAAACCTACCAGGACACCCTCTTTGTTTCTTCCTTTAGTCCCAAATTTTATTTATTTACATATATCTTTTCTTTTTTTTTTCTTATTTATTTATTTATTTATGTATGTATGTATGTATGTATGTTGAACCTTTTGACACGAAGAGTGATGACAACCCAAGCACCAAACCCCGGTTACTCAGCCCAACATACTTTTTATTTTTATTTTTCCTAAGAACATATGGAACCTTTTGACGCGAAGAATGATGACAACCCAAGCACCAAACCCCAGTTCCTCAGCCCAGCGTATTCTTAAGAATTAATTCTGGTTAGCGGAGGTTTAACTATCACGTCACACAACCTTTTGATGCGAAGTAAAATGACAACCCAAGCACCCTACCCCGGTTACTCAGTCAGTCACGTTCTAAGCTGTACTCATAACCATGGAAAAACTTATTAACAATTAAATGAAATTAAAATTTTGAGAAATCAGGAAAAACAATTTAAGTGTAACGAACAAGTTTCAATAATCACCTAATAGCCATGAACATAAATTAAGCATGCAATCATTTTAAGTGTTCACTTTATATTAAACTTGATCAATTTTACGAAAAGCAAGATAGAGTTAACTCCATTAATCACAATTATTTTTAGCCTAAAAAAAATAAAACAGTGGAGATGGCATCAACTATATATGGGAAAAATCATAACTTCCTCAGAAGGCAAGAATCATGCTTGTGGGGCAAACAGTAGGCAATTCCTAGTCAAAATCTTGGGCATGAAAATAGGGTTATACTTAAAATAAATATGGCAGCACCAGTAACAAAAATAGTAGCAACAATGAAAACAGAAGGTTTAACGGCAGAAATAATTAAGAATACCTCCCTCCTACTTAAAGCACATTGTCCTCGAGTGGAATGAAATAAATAAATGGATGGAAAAAAAAGTTTAGAAGAACTCCCAGTATAGTTCTTGTCGTTCGCGCATTATGGTAATGAGTCCTTCCTATTGTTACTTCTGTTTACCTAGATAAAAGAAGAGAATTTTATCAACATCCAAAAAAAATAAAATAAATTAAAATAAATAAAATAAAATAATAAAAAGATTGGGTTGCCTCCCAATAAGCGCTTGTTTAACGTCACTAGCTTGACGCCTCAACTAGTATTGGGGCTGTTCCAGCTGAATTCTTTCGTTCATATAGGCTTGGAAATTCTCATTTTTTATCATGCCCACTATATTTGGGTTTAATCGTCCTGGCGCCCCTTTCTTTGGTTTCATATTTCCCTCCAAGGGGTTGATCCCTTTTAAGTCGGCAATGGTCTCATCATTCTCCAAAAATATGCATTTGAGATGTTTGGGAAGTGGTTTTAATTTCAGATGTGGTGCCTGCACAACAAAAGGTAGAAGTTTAGTATTCATGGGAGCCAATAATTTATTAACAAATTCATAGTCATCAGATATAAATTTAGATTTATATTCATATATCGATTCAAAAGTCTCATCTACTAATGAGTCGATTATGTCGACACAAGTTATGCTCAAAATTTCACTTGGATGACTAATGGCATCGTAAACATTAAACTTCACGATCTCCCCATCAAATTCCATCGTGAGAGTTCTGCTTCGAACATCGATCTTAGTTCTAGCGGTACTAAGGAAGGGTCGGCCCAACAGGAGGTCCGAAGATCCAGTAGTGTTGTCCTCTTCCATCTTTATCACATAAAAATCTGCAGGGAAAATAAGTTCGTTAACTTTTACTAGTACGTTCTCGAGGACTCCTTCGGGGTGCACAATAGACCTGTCTGCCAACTGTATTATAACACCTGTTTTTGTCAAAAAACTTGCGTTAAGTGATTCATAAACAGAATAAGGAATAACATTTATGAAAGCCCCTAAATGGCACATAGCCTTTTTAATTCCTAAATGTCCTATTTTGCATGGTATAGTGAACATACCCCTATCTTTGCATTTTGCCGGCATTTTTCGCTGTAGCACTGCGAATACATTCTCACCAACACTTACCTTTTTCATACCTGTTAGTTTTCGTTTGTTGGTGCAAAGCTCTTTAAGGAATTTGGCATACCTTGGAATTTATCTGATGGCATCCAACAGTGGTAAATTGATCTCGACATTTCTGAATGCTTCTAGGATTTCTTTATCTTCCTTACTTTTTCGACACTGATTTAATTGTCCTAGGAATGGAGGTTGAATTTTCGACAATGGAGGTTTCACTCAGATCTGTTCATCGTTTTCAGGTTGTTCCTGGGCAATTTCTTGGCCAAGATTCCTGCCAGGAATTGGTTCCAGAACCTTTCCACTTCGCAACGTCACTGTATTCGCGTTTTACCTCAGGTTGGGTTCTGTTTGTGATGGCAGCTTCCTTTGAGAACTCAATTTCTCAATTAATGTGGTCAATTCTCTGATAGATGCCTTGATTTTTTGTTGAAAATCAAGCATATTAGCTACTAATTTATTGACCATAGTTTCTAGAGAATTACTTGAATCTCGTGGCTGTTGTGGAACCCGATTTTGGTACGACTGGTTATATCGCGGATTGGCTCCATAACTTAAGTTAGGGTGATCCCTCTATCCTGGATTATAGGTATTGGCGTAAGGGTCATATCGCCTTTGTGGTGGCCCAGGAAAATTTCCCACAGCATCCAAATGAGCCATAGTATCATCATTCAAACTGGGACATGCATCAGTTGTATGTTCAGGAATAGCACATATTCCGCACAACCAGGCTGTCTTTGCTTTTTTTGCAACAAGAGAATTCAAAATATTAGCAATTCTATCAACCTTATCTTCTAAGGTCGAATTACTTAACTGGTGAACCCTTCTAGGGGGTTTAGGATTGGCTTGAAATTGCTGAGAATTTGCAGCCATTGTGGAGATTAAGTGTCTTGCTTGTTGTGGAGACATGTTGACCAATGTTCCTCTACTCACGGCGTCTACCATCTTCATCTCTATGGGTTTTAGGCCTTCATAAAAGTACTGGAGCAAAGACTGTTCTGTTATACCGTGTTGTGGGTAACTTGCACACAACTTCTTAAACCACTCCCAATAGTCGTACAGAGACTCCGCATCTTTTTGCCTTATTCCCACGATTTCTCTTCTTAACTCAGCTGCTCGCGATGCTGGGAAAAACCTGTTGAAAAACAAACGAGAGAGATCAGCCCAAGTCGTTACAGAACCAGGAGGTAAATAAAATAACCATTCCTTAGCAGAATCTGCTAGGGAAAAACAGAAAGCCTGTAATTTAATTTGATCCTCAGTTACCCCCTGAGGTTTCATACTAAGGCAAACCATATGGAATTCTTTTAAATGCTTGAGGGGATTTTCATTCTGAAACCCCTGAAAAGTTGGCAGCAGCTGGATCAAGCTTGACTTTAATTCAAAATCAGTATCCATAGTAGGATATGCGATGCATAGTGGCGGTTGTTCCGTCGGTGCTTCGGCCAGTTGCCGAATTGTTTGAGCCATAGGTTGAGGTGCTAAATTAGGGTTTACGTCAACCCTAACGTTAGGCACTTCTTCTGGGGAATCAACTTCGACTTTTTCGCCTTCAAAAGTCTGAGTATTATTTTCGTTAACCCTAGACTCTGCTTCGTCGTCGATTCTGATTTCCGGCGGTAGATTACTTTGAGTCCCAACCATCGTTGAGGACTTTTTCCTTAGCTTAGTTTCCTTGCGATTAGCTCTCGCAGTCTTTTCAATCTCTGAATCAAACGCAAAAGTTCCTGGAGCAGATCTGGTCATAAGAAACAAAAAACAAGATTAGTATGTTACCGGTCCCCGGCAATGGCGCCAAATTTTTTGATACGTCGTTAAGAGCACCAAAAATTTCCAATTCCCTGTAAAATGATAGAAAAAATAGTAAAGGGAAAGTAGGGTCAAATCCTCAGGGACCGGATTATACGAATGCTTGTTTCTCGAAATCTTAGGCAGAATTGTGCCCAAGAAAACCTGCGTGACAGAAAAAAATAAAAATAACAGAATTAAAAATTTGATTTGGAAAATCAAAAAATAGAATCTAAAGTTGACTGAAATTGTGATTAAAAAATAATAAAAATAATAAAGAAAGTTAAAGGAAAAGAAATTCTTATTGGTAGATTCCAGCCTCCAGTTGTCTCATTCCGCCTTGGGTTCAATCCTCGGCTTTTAAATAACCCTTCTCAACTCAAGTAAGCCAGTTATAGTGGAAGAGGACGCCTACGACTACTAGCTCCAAAGAGTAGACTTACGATTTATAGGGAATCTGACTCTAGCCAGTAATCTATGCTAGATCAACACTTCTCAATGGCGAATCCCACGCCATTTTGTCTCTTTGGCTCGCCAACCTCTGACGCAGTAAGTGCACGAATCGACTGTGCAATCCTTCCAAAACATACAAAGCGGCCACCTTTGCATATGCTGAAAAGCTTACTTCTTAAGGGCCATGGACAGAAGCATCAGCCCGTAGTGCGGAGAAACGATGAATACTTGGCGAGAAGGCTAAGTACGGATTCTAGGCCTTAAGAACCCTTTTTAGAGAATATTGACAACTTTTGGCTAGATAGGTTTTAGCGGCTCATGATAATGGTGGAAAAGAAAATAAATATAAAAAGGGAAAAGGGAATTTTATTGAAAGAAAATATCAAGAAACAAAAGCCTAGACTTTCAGGGGGAGAGTGTTTACGGAAAAAGATAAACCCCCCAAATACATAAAAATACGTTATTCTAGAGCATTATCAAAGGGTAAGACATGGATTAGAAAAATAACAAAATTAAAAAAGGTGAGACTTGAACCCAAGACCTCTCACACACACTAAGAACACTTAACCACCAAAATAGATACACACTTGTGCCAAATAGTTGCAGAATTAGAAATAAATTATTTAGGGCATTACATTACTATTCTCTAATCCGAGACGAAGGGGACACCAAGGAAAAAAGAAAAAAATAAAATGTACTCTATTTGAGAATAAAAATTAATTTGAATAATTCTCTTTTGGGATTTATTCCCGTTGTTTAATAGATTTTGTTTCATTTTGTTTTTATTTCCAAACGAGAATTAATTGAATAATTCTATTTCAGGATTTATTCTCGTTGTTTAATAATTTTTATTCGATTTTGATTTAAAAATAATTTTGTTTCAAGATTTAAATCCTACCATTCAACAGAATTGATATTGATTTTGTTTCAAAATTTTAATTATGTTGTTTAACAAAATCAAAGGGTAATATAAGTTGGAAATTAAATTTTCTGTTTATTGTGGCATTAATTGTGTCTTTAAATTGTAAAAGCTTAAATTGTAACTTTAAAATTGTGACATCAAAGAAAAAGAAATTTATCAACAGTGAATTAATCAGACAATATGAAAGTGTATGTCTAGGATTGGTTCTTTGAAAGACTTGATATTTAAGCGTGCCAAGTGCACCATCTCTATTTCAGGGTTACCTACCTGGTGCGTTGTTTTATTGTGTTTTTTATTAGACCGTATAAACTTTTGTTTCGGGTTTTATTAGATTTCTGTCATCTAATAAAAGTTGATAATTTTTCTAATTCTGGTTTCCTTTCTAAAATCTTAACAGAAAATGGAAACTCCTACCAATTCAATCAATTCGCAATCTGAAGCTTTGGTTTAAATGCAATCTTCGATTCAAAACGCAGTGTTGCCGATGGTGGCTGTTGTAAGCCATAATGAGAAACCTGCAAAATTCTCCAGATAGAATTTCAAGACTTGGCAACAAAAAATGTTACTTTATTTGCCCATGCTGAACTTGGCCAAATTTTTGAAATATGACCATTTACTGTTAAAGAGGGCGAGGTAGATAATGTTACTGCTTTCAGTGCTGTTGAAGCTTGGAAACACTTTGATTTCCTATGTCAAAACTACATCCTAAATGGATTCTCAAATGCATTGTACAAAGTGTATAGTGTTGAGAAAACAACTAAGGAATTATGGATGTCATTGGACCATAAATACAAAACCAAAGATGTTGTGCTAAAAAGTTTTTAGCTGCTGAATTCTTAAATTTTGTAATGGTTAATTCTAAATCTGTAGTGAATCAAGTGCAGGAACTTCAACTAATCATTCACGTAATTCTTACTAAAGGAATGGTCATAAGTGAATCCTTCCAGGTGGTAGCCATCATTGAGAAGCTACATCTTGCTCAGAATGACTTCAAGAACTACCTAAAACACAAAAGGAAGGAAATATCTATGGAAGACTTGATTGTTAGACTTCAGATGAAGATGACAATAGAGGAACTAGAAAGAACCTTAACAAAGCAGCAAATGTTAATAGTGTTAAGACAAACGTGGTAGAAGTCAAGAAGAACTTCAAGAAGGGAAAAAAACCTTAGAATGGGTCAAAATTGGAACAAAAAGGCGGCGTTTCCAAAAAGAAAAAATTTTAAGGGAAATGCTTCAATTGCAACAAGATGGGGCACAAGTCATCTAATTGTAGGCTTCCAAAAAAAAGTTAGAACTAATGAGGCCAATGGTGTGAAAGAAATTTTCAAGTTTCTGATATAGATTTATGTGTTGTGATTTTAGAAGTCAACATGGTTGACTCAAATCCAAATGACTCATTTTCTGAGTTGGTGCTACACGTCATATCTGTTGCAACAAAGACTCATTTTTTACGTTGGAGCCTTGTAAAAAAAAGGGAGAAGCTCTATATGGGAAATGCTACGATTTCCAAGATCGAGGGGAAGGGTACTATGGTCTTGAAGATGATTTCAAGCAAAGAACTCAAGCTTCAAAATGTGTTATATGTGCCTGACATACGCAAGAACCTTGTTTTTGGGACACTCCTTTAAGATGGTGTTTGAATCCTAGAAACTAGTTTTGTCCAAAGGGGGAATGTTCGTGGGAAGGGGATATGTATTAAATGACATGTGGAAACTTAATGCAATCTCTGTAAAAGCAAAGATTATGAATAAGAATGTTACTTCTTCTTCTGTTTATATGCTTGAGTCATTTAATTTATGGCATGGTAGGCTCAGACATGTTAATTATGATACTTTACATAGATTAATTAATTTAGAGCACATTCTTTCATTTCACATTAATTATAAACATAAATGTGAAACTTTTGTTGAGGCAAAATTAACGAGGTCCTCATTTCAAACTATTGAAGAAATACCGAACCACTTGATCTAATACATAACGATGTTTGTGACTTAAAGTTTGTTCAAACTAGAGGAGGGAATAAATATTTTATCACTTTTATTGATGATAGCACAAAATATTGTTATGTATATTTGCTTAAAAGAAAAAATGAAGCTATAGAGAAATTTATTCTCTATAAACAGGAAGTTGAAATCCAACTTAATAAAAAGATTAAGATGGTAAGAAGTGATCGTGGTGGTGAATATGTTGAACCATTTGGTGAATATTGTGCACAATATGGTATTATTAATGAAGTGACACCACCGTACTCTCATCAATCAAATAGAGTAAGCGAGCAGAAAAAACAGACTCTAAAGGAAATGATGAACGCATTGCTAGGAAGCTCTAGGTTATCACAAAACATATGGGGGGAAGCTATTTTATCAGCTAATTACCTTTTAAATAAGGTTCCCTGCAAGAAATGAGACAAGATACCATATGAGTTATGGAAAAGTAGGAAACCTTCTTACAACTGCCTGAAAGTACGGGGGTGTCTTGCAAAGGTAACAGCTCTGTTACCAAAGCAAATGAAAATAGGTCTTAAAACAATGGATTGTATTTTTATTGGCTATGCGGATCCTAGCAATACATATAGGTCTCTTGTGTATGAATCAAATAATATTGACATTCACAAGAATACTATATTGGAATCAAAGGATGCTTCGTTCTTTGAAAATATGCTTAATGAGACCAATTTCAAGGCATAGAAATGACACTTATAGTGTTTGGTTGTATGGACATAGACCTTACACTAAGGGAAGAACAACCTACACCTCTCACTGAGGCAAGCACTAGTGATGCTAAAAGGGATTTTGAGAGGTGGGATTTTTCAAACTGTATAAGTCTAATGATCATGAAGCATGACATTCTAGAAGCCTTTAGGGCTATAGAATCTAAAAAGGTTACTCAGGCCAAGGGTTTCTTGACGAAATTGAGAACGTTTTGCCAAAAATGATAAGGTTGAGATGACATCATCTTTGATGTCTATGAAGCATAAGGGTCAAGGAAAAGTAAGAGAGTACATTATGGAGATGTTTCATGTTGCTTCAAGACTTAAAACACTTAAGATTGAGCTTTTTGATGAATTGCTTATTCTTATGGTTTTGGTATCGCTTCCTGCACAATTTAACCAATTTAAAATTAGTTACAACTGTTAAAAGGAGAAATGGACTTTAAATGAACTCATTTTTCATTGTATGCAAAAGGAAGAAAGGTTGAAACATGATAAGTTTGAAAGTGTTCATTTGGCCAGTGCATCTAAAGACAACAACTTGCATTCTAAATAAAATGCCCATTAAAGCAGCTGCAAAAAACACCTTATGAGCTTTGGACAAGTCGAAAGCCTACTCTAAAGCACTTTCACATTTAGGGATATCCATTTGAGGCAAGGCTTTATAAGCCACATGAAAAGAAATTAGACTCTAAAACATGAACAACTACTTTATTGGTTATTCTGAGCAGTCTAAGGGCTATGAGTTCTATGATCCCATGATTAGGAATTTTTTTTAGACGAGAATTACAACATTTTTTGAGGATGTTGAGTTTGGAGGGAGAAATAAGGTTAGAGACGTTGCTTTTAAAGAGGAACCTGCTATCACTTTTGACAATGTTCAAGTTCTCATACCTATCATTGATCAAGAAGTGAATTTAGAACCTCAACAAGACAATGTTGAACAACTCTTTATTCAATATGAGATAAATTTTCCAGAAGAATAAACTCAATAACATCAAGAACGAATGTCATTAAAAAGGTCCACTAAAGAAAGGGTTATAATGTCTTTAGTGGAATGTTTCGACCTTAAACTGCATCAGATGAATGTTAAGTTAATCGTTTCTCAATAGTAACATTGATCATACATTTATATGGTGCAACTAAAAAACTTTGTGTCTGCTGAAGCAAAGTTAATAATTTGCAAATTAAAGAACTCCTTTTATGGGCTTAAGCATACTTCTTATTAATAGAATTAGAAATTTTACCAAATGATTATCTCATTTGGTTTAGATATGAATTTGGTCGATAATTGTATATACCACAAGTACAATGGGAGTAAAGTTCTATATTTGGTTTTATATGTTAATAGTTTGCAAATTAGAGAACTCCATATATGGGCTAAAGCAGACTTCTTGTCAATAGCATTACAAATTTTACCAAATGGTTATCTCATTCAATTTAGAAATGAATTTGGTGGATAATTTTATATACCACAAGTTCAGTGGCAATAAAGTTCTATATTTGGTTTTATATGTTAATGACCTACTGCTTGTCAATAATAATTTAAGTCTCAACCAACACCACAAAAAAGATTTTAAGATTAAGGAAACGAATAAGATTTTCTACGTCTCAAGAGTAGGGAGTCTAATATATGCTCAAGTATGTACGCATCCAGATTTTGCATACATTATTGGAATGTTAGGTAGATATTTAAGCAACCGTGGTATGAACCATTCGATAGCAACCAAAAGGTTATAAGGTATCTTCATAGAACAAAAGATTACATGCTCACATATCAGAGGTCTGATAAGTTAGAGATCATCAGGTATACAGGTTCCAATTTTGATGGAATATTGATGCAAAATATTGTCACTAGGGTGCAAATTGTAACAATAATTGGTAGTCTTTTATTCCAATAACAACAATAGCATATCAAAGTCAAAACAAATGGACTTTAAGTTCCTGGTTGTTAAAGTAAAAGTTCAAAATGGTTTGGTACCTATAAAGCATATTAGGACAAACTCCATGATACTACACCCAAGGTTTTATAATAGCATACTACTCATATGGGTGTAATGTCATTCCAGGATATTCAGTTTTAATAGGAGTTAGTAATTTAAAATGTTTTTCTATTATATACAAATATTTAGTTATTTTAGTTTATGGATATTAAGTTTATTTTCTGCAGAAATAAAGTTTATTTGGTTTATTCACACACTGATTTTGGTAAGGTTTGATCTCACTAAGATTTAGGGAGGATCAGTTGAAAATAGACATGTTTGGATCATATTGCATGTAATTTTCATACTACACATCCATACTTCATCTATGCCATTTGGTTGTGTTAATATACGTGATTAAGGATGGAATTAGTTATGATATATGTAAAGAAAGTCGTCTTGGTTTTATGCTAACATAATTAATGGACAAGATTGTTTGGAATACCTTTTGGATATGATAGTAAAGTTTTGAGCTCATAAGGTTATATAATGACATGTAATTATAGAATAATTAGTACATATATGTTGTCCAAGTGGGAGATTGTTAGAAAATATGGGCATCACATATATAATAAGAGTAATTACATGTTATTATTTACTATCATAAAAAGGTTAGCCCAAATTAAAAATGGTCTAATTTGGTTAAGGTTTATTGGGCTTTAGTTATTAAATAAAGTATTGACCAAATATGTGTAGATACTCTAGTAACTAATTTCTAATTGATAATGGGCTGATAAGAAATTAGGTTAATGTACAAAAGTTATATATTAGGATTATACTCCCCAAATTACACATATAGGTAACTTTTCTAATATCTCATATTTAGAAAAGAGAGAGTCACATTATCTAGATTACTTATGTGCTAATTTGGAAGATCAAAACAGCAAGATCTGTAGATTTCAAGAAATCGATGAATTTAGGTACGCTTCTGCATCTAATTTTGTTCTTAATTTGTTCTTGATGATTTGACATGAGAAATCTTGATTTATATAAGAAATTATTTTACAATTCTAACATAATCTTACTCTTAATGTGGCTTGGGCTCTTTATTTTCAGCATAAGTTCCACTTTAATTTTGGTAGGAATGTTACCTCGCCAAGGAAAAAAATCCCCTCATTAGTTACTTTTCAACACTGCTTAATTATTCTTTCATTGAAGTCTTGGAGGGGTAATATTCTTCCAAGAGTATTAGCAGTAGTTTCTATTGGACATCATGTTGGTGTGAATGGATACAAACTTTATCATTTACATTCCTAGAGGATATTTGTTTCCAGGGATGTTATTTTCCCTTTTATCATTTAAAGAACTCTCACTTAATAATTAGTGATTAATGTGAGAATTATGTTTTACAATAATTAAAAAAATATATAAGGATAATAACCTCGTGTGTTGGCCTAATGGTCAAAGTGTTCTCTACTTGAGGTATGACCTAAGTTTGAGTTGCGCTAATTGCGTTGCTATTAGGGCTTTGCCCTTCTCTTGTAATTCACCAAAAACAAAAACAATAAATAACGTATCTAATTTAATTATCTTATAGTATAAATCATAATATTAAACAACAACCTCAGTTCATATGTAAACAATTATAATAATTAAGCAATTTTATTAATCAGTTATTTATTTTTATTAGTGATAAATTACACTTATTATTTTATAAGCTTAATATAATATTTGGTACCTAAATTTGATAATTTTTCCTAATTTGGTATCTAAACTTTTTTTTGGCCCAATTGGGTACTTGAACTTGACATTTTTTCCTAATTTGGTACCTAAACTTTTTTTTGGGCCCAATTTGGTACTTAAATTTATTAAATGTTATACAAAGTATGCAAAATACTAACAGTGTTAAAAAAATTTTATTATGCTACAAAAATATTGTCAATATTAGAGGAAATTCATGTTAAAAGAATAGATATTGAGTTATACTTAACGAATTAAATTAAATAAGAAAATATTTTTAAAATCTTAAATTAAAAGAAATTCATTATTTTCAATTAATAAAATAAACAAACAAATAAAGCAAAAAGTAATTGAACATATAAAATGCAAAAAAATATCATATCATCTGTATGTCGGTCATATATTGATTATTTTTACTACCTCATAAAAAGGTTTTTTAGTATATTGGAGTAATTTATAAAACATTTAATAAGTAACAAATCAATCAAAAAAATTAGGTACCAAATTAGGAAAAAGAGTCAAGTTCAAGTACCAAATTGACCTCCTAAAAGATTAAGTACCAACTTAAGAAAAAGTGTCAAGTTTAGATACCAAATTAGGAAAAAGTGTCAAGTTGGGTACCAAATTGGATCAATAAAAATTTTAGGTATCAAATTAAAAAAAAAAGTGTAAGTTTTAGTACCAAAAGTTAAATTTAAGCCTCTTTTATATTAATAATTATAAATTAATTAATTAATGTTACAATTATATATAATTAAAACTAAATTTAGCACATAGATGCATTAGCATCCAACATTTTTAAACATAGTTTTTGGAACTAAACTAATTGTCCTGGAACCAGCTAATATACTCATCTTATAATAAATAAAAAATCGATTGGACTGTGGACCAAAAATTGGATAGATGAAAAAACTAATTAAATCGGTTTTTTTATTTTTAATCTAATTTTTTTAATCAAAATTTAATATGATATTTAATGATATTGTGACAAAGTTTAAAAATCTTTTTGACAATGAAAAAACTTATACTATTGAAAATGGAGTGGTTATAAGAACATTTGATAATTTTATTAATATTCATAATAAACTTGAATGATTTTTTATACCATTGTCAATGAAATAATTTTTTTATAAAAATATTTTATTCTATGATTTTGTTTCCTATGATGATTTAAAATATTACAGGTGTAATCAGATATATAAAATTTTATTATTAACTACGATATATCATTTCTAATTGAATAATATATTTTATTTTTTATGTGATATTAACTTTTTTTTACTATATATATTAATAATTTTATTCTACATATTTAGATATTTCAATTTAAAATTTTTCTAAATTAAAATTTTTACTATTTTTAGAATATTATATATTTTAAATAATCTATAATATATATATAATATTTGACTGAGTGTTTTTCAAACTCAATTATAAAAATATCAAAGACTCATTCCTTTTACAAAAAGAACTTGAATGTATTTATAATTTTTTTAATATTTTGATACTAAAAAATTACATGTTCATAATTGGAAATGATAAGATTTGAACTTAGTCATTAGAATTTTCATTGTCATAATTTTACTATTTTAACTAAAGTGTTATTTGGTTTTTATATTAATTGTTTTATAAATTTATTTATTTATATAGTAAGTGTATTATAATTTAGTAATTACTTTATATTAATTACACTAAATAAAAATTATTAAGTAATAAAAATAAATAATATATTCAACAAGGCAAGTCTATAACTATATATGAAAACAAAATACATGTGGAACTGTAGAAGAATGACCTTGTCACTTGTTTTGTTTTTCTTGATTTTTGACATGAGACCAAGTAAAGAAAAAGAGAGCAAAAAGAAATGAGGGAAAAGGAAATAAAAAAAATTAAATACATTATCAATATACATGTTTAGAATTTTGCTAAAAGGTATAATGATATATTTAATATTTAATATTTATATTTTTTGTATGTCAATTTTATCTTTATTTTTTAGTTAAATTTGGCTATTTTTTTGGGGGGCTACATTCACACTGCTCTATTGATAGGAACAAAGCAGAGTACTATCCAAATAAGAAAATTACAGCAAAAATTAAAGCATAGTTCTAGCAATAATAAAATACTAAACAAAGCAAAAATCACCACCAAGCTTTAAACACTTGAGTTCGATTTACACCAGCCAAAGCCAATGAGAACGCCAGGTCGTTTCCATTCCTATTCACCAAAGAGAAGACAATGGATCCAGCCTTGCGCTTAGTCATTTCAATTTTTGAAAAAATTGCCTGAAGCGACCAAGGTCTCAGCCCATTATTGATACACCAAGAAAACACCACCGCAGAGCCTACTTCAATTACCAGTGAATTAGAACACTTCCACCTTGTCAATTCAAACACTTCAAGAGCAATTTTCACTTCTTCAATCTCAGCTTCCTCAGCAACATTAGTACCTACAGCACCAGAGAATATCCCTCTTGCCATCCCCTCCAGATCTCTCAAAATTCCTCCATGGCCGGCTTTATCCTCTTTAGCTATACCACTTACATTGTATTTTAACCATCCATATAGAGGAGGTCTCCAAAAGGAAACAGTTGAATTGAGTTTGTGGGACACCACTTAACATCTTTGTGGAGCAAACCACCAAAACTTCTTATGTATTATGATTTCATTATAAGCTGATCTAATCCACAAAAACTCCCTCATCTTAGTTTGAAAAACTAAATTGTCCATTTTTACTCTCCTACCTTCAAAAGCCAGCCCATTTCTTGCTATCCATATTGTCCAACAAGCTGTAGCACAAAAAATCAACCATAAACTTTTCTTACTTCTATTTTCACATTGTAACACAAAGTAAAGAAGTCCACAACACCATCGACCCTCTTCCATTCAGTATCCCACCAATTAAAAATATTTGCCCAAAAACTTTCAATAAATCTACACTTGAAAAATAGATGATATGCGCATTCCGGCATTCTTTCGCACCAAGGGCAAACAATCGAAAGGTGTTAAAGGTTCACTCCTCTTTTAGCCAGAAAATCCTTTGTCGGGATTCTGTCAATAGCCAGCATCCACAAAAAGCTACGAACTCTAGGAGGAACCTTAATATTCCAGACTTTACCGCAATCAAAATTAATATCCATCTCATATTCCAAAATTAATAGCTCCGAACACTTTTTAGTCGAGAACACCCCCAATTTATCATTCAATCAACACAATCTTCCTCTTTATCTGAAATCAATACTGTGCCAATCATCCTATCAGCCAAATTTTTACACATCTCCTTCTTTCTATCTAATAAGGGTCTCAAAAACCATCCTTCCCAATTAACGAATCCTGTCCTTGAATTGCTTAACGACTTTGCAATAGTACTTACTTTATTTTTAGCAAGACGGAAAAGCCTTGGAAATGCAGTTTTCAATGGTCGATCCTCAACCAAATGTCCCACCAAAACAAAGTCGATTTTTCATTTCCTATTTTCCAAAATAATGTTTCCGGCCCCACCCATTTGGACACTTTGTCATCTTTAGCATTTTCAACAGTGCCTCTCCATACAACTGACATGTCTTTTCTGTTCGTCGTCTTAAATCGCTAACTCTGAATATTTGACCCATATATTGCTAAAATCACCTTTCTCCATAACACCTCTTTTTCTGTTGCGAATCTCCAACTCCATTTAGCCAATAGAGCTTTATTTTTAACTTTAAGATTTGGCACGCCCGCCCCACCCTTAACTTTTGGTTTACAGATAGTATCCCATCTTATTCTCACCATCTTTCTTTTTCCATTCATGTTCCCTCATAAAAAATTCCTTCTGATCTTGTCAATTTTTTTAATAACAGTCACCGGAGCATGAAACAAAGACATGAAGTATATCAGCAACGAGGACAACACCACATTAATAAGAACTACCCTGCCAGCCCATGAAAGAGATCGACATTTCCATCCCGATAACTTCTTCCTGACTCTGTCTATAATTGGTTTCCAAGTAGATAATCTTTTCGAATTTGCACCCAATGGAACCCCCAAATAGTTAAAAGATAGATTTCCAATTTTGCATTTGCATATGGCAGCCATTCTAAACAACAACTCTTCTTCCACTTCAAACCCCACTAAGCAGGATTTGTTAAAATTTATGCTCAGCCCCAAAAAAATCTTAAACACCCTAAAAATGTACTTCACGTTAGTCACCACTTTATCGTCAGCTTTAAGGAAAAGAATCGTATCATCAGCAAATTACAGATGATAAAATTTCATCCTCTGAATTATATCATTGAACCCTTCGATCAACCCTTCCTCCATAGCTATATCCAAAGCCAAATGGAGAACCTCCGTTACTAAAATAAATAAAAATAGAGACAGTGGGTCTCCCTGCCTAAGGCCTCTAAGAAATTTGAATTCGTTGGATGAAGACCCATTAATAATGACTGCCCCTATAGCCGTTGATAAACATTCCAACATCCAACTTCTCCACTTTTCCCCGAACCCCATTTTTGATAACACCAACTCTAAGAAGTCTCATCTAACGTAGTCATAAGTCTTTGAAAAATCTAATTTAAAAATCAGCTTTCCCCCACATCTATATTTCTTCATTATTGAATGGATAAGTTCATTTTCAATTAAAATCCTATAAAAAATCTGCCTACCCTTCATGAAAGCACAATCTCACTAACCACTTCCCCTTCAACCTCCCTTAACCTTCATGACAAAACCTTGGATACTATCTTGTAAAAGGAGCTCACTAAACAGATTAGATTAAACTTTGAAATCTCTATAGGATTTTCCACCTTTGGTATAAGAGTGATAAACGAGGAATTAATGCTCTTCTCAAGTTTCCCAAATGTGAAAAAATCTAACATTAACCCTAGTAAATCATGTTTCACGATCTCCCAACACTTTCTATAGAAGCACAAATTGAATCCGTCAGGCCCAGGCACCTTCGATTCATCACAACTCCACATAGCTTCTTTGATTTCTTCCATCGAAAAGGGCGATTCCAATTTCCTCGCACTTTCCTCGCTAATCAATTTGAATTTCAGATCCAACCCCATTTTCCACCTTCTTACCGAGCAATATTCATTGACTTTCATCACCCTCTTTATCTTTATCCCTCTGATACCCCTGGCACTCTACTGGTCTCTAATCAGCTCCTTGGCTTTGAGAATTATAATATATGGAGTCGATCAATGAAAAGTGATTTTCTTGCCAAAAACAAACTTGGATTTGTTGATGGCACGTGCTCACTAGTTAATCTTTCAGCTGATATTCATCCTCAATTGAACTGTGTCAATTCTATTGTCCTCTCTTGGATCCTCAACACCGTTTGCTAAGAACTTTCAACTGGTATTGTTTTCGCTTTGAGTGTCTGTCTTGTTTGGAAGGATCTTTAAGAATGTTACAGCAAAGTTGATGGGTCCAGAATTTATTATCTCCATCACACTATTTCTTCTCACACTCAAGGTACATTTTCCATCTCCACGTATTTCGCACAGCTCCGCCTTTTATGGGACAAGTATGATGTTTTAGTACCTTGCTCTCCATGTGACTGTGAAAATGCTAGAACCACATCTACCTCTTTTCTTCAATGACTCTTTCAATTTCTAATAGGCCTCAATGATTCCTATTTTGCTATGCGTAGTCAAATATTACTTATGCAACCACTACCTTCAATCAATCAAACCTACTCTATGCTTGTTTAGGAAGAATCTCAACATCTAATCTCCTCTCCACTACTTCTTACTCCTCGACTACTACCGCTGGTAGCACTAAGCACAAATTCAATGGCACTTATGATCATTGTCATGTCTGGGGCCATAAATGTGAAAACTGTTATAAAATGATTGGTTTCCCTCCTGATTTTAAGTTCACTTGCAAGAAATCTGTAGCACCCCTTACCATATCCGACGCCGAAACAAAGTACGAGGCATTACCAAACTTAAATATACATATTCATGCAAAAATTGGGCCACAAAATATCTTTTAATTGAAAACCTTTCAAACACATGCATGTTGTCCCTTATTTGGGTCTACAAAGCCCAAAACATTCATCAGATTCAATTCGGGACTAAATCGAGAACTTTAAGAAGTTTCAGGAAAACTTAGAAAGTTTTTCCATGAAACAGGGTCACACGCCTGTATGGACATAGGGACACGCCTGTGTCTTCAGGCCGTGTAACTCTCTGTTTATGATGTCAGCATGCACATCAAACCACACAGCCGGGCCACATGCCCGTGTCTCCAGGCTGTGTTCCTCACACGGTTGAGACACACGACCGTGTCTCAGCCCGTGTGGCTAACACTTAGGCTATTTTTCAAGCCTTCATGTTACCCATAATCTCTTACAACGTTATGCACATCAAAATTGCAAATCATGGCATCGTTTTAGTGATTAAACACTCTTTATTAAGACATATCCTTAACATTAACATGGCCACTCACAAGTAATGCATCTACTTATGCAATACCAAGTCTAGACTCCTTATTTCACATTCATAAGACTTGTCATTTTGATGACCACTTTTACCATTATACTATGGTTATCAACTTATTCATCAAGCACTCATGTTCAATCATTATAGCGGTGTGTTTATAACGTGCAATTACTACATGGCTATGACCACCTCAATTGGTCATAGAGCATACATCGAACACACATGTCATATTACTAGCCATGCATGGCAAACAAACATAATCACATTATAAACATTAGACATGACATGAATAGCTAGGCTTACAAGCCATAATCAATATGAGTCACATCTCATGGCCATATACATATAGCTCAATATAAGGCAACACATTTGACCAAAGCAAAATAATACATGTCAATCAACTAGATCCCTATACATGCCACTCACTTGAAATTTCTAATATATGCTTCATTATTCCAAATGTAGCGAATTGATAGTGTGATGCTGCCTCCGAGGATCTCTAACCCCAAGCTAACCTGAAAACACTAAAGGAAAGGAAATGAAGGTAGTAAGCTTTATAGCTTAATAAGACCATATGAAAATAATAAGCAATTTATCAACTTGCTTCTCATGGTAATACAACCCTATTTGCATTTTTACTCATGTTCCAGTCAAGCTATTTTCTTGAGTAACAGTCACTAAATAATTTATATCTGGAGCTATGGAACTCCAAATTAAGTTTTGCTATTTTCCCAAAAACTAGACTCATATATCTTCTTACCATAAAATTTTCAGAATTTTTTGTTTAGCCAATTAGTACAGTTTATTCCTTAAAGTTACCATTTTTCGTTGTCTGATAATTCTGACCCCTCTTCACTAAAAATTAATTATCTCATAATACGGGACTCGGATAATGTTCCTGTCTATTTCTTTTGAAAATAGACTCATCAAATCATATAAATTATAACTCATAAATATTTTTTTTACAATTTTCAATGATTTTCTCAAATCAGAACAGGGGATTTCAAAGTCTTTCTGACTCTATCTCACAACAATTTAAATATTTCATAATATGAAACTCTTTTGCTTACACCATTTCTTCTATGTGAAACTAGACTCATTAGGCTTTAATTTCATATTTTATTCAGTCCCTAACTCAGTTTCCACAATTTTTGGTGGATTTTCAAAGTCGGACTATAGCTGCTGTCCAAAACTATTTTAGTGTAAATTAACGATACTAGTTTATCACACCATATTAATTCATTTTCACCACATTGGTAAGGTTACATATTCATACATCATAAGTATAGACCTATAATCACAAGGTCATCACAAAATCATTGTCATAGGTAATTATCATAGGCATGAATTACCTATTTACTTCTTCACCAAATGTGCATCATAAACTGAAATCATTTCTCATTAGCTTGGCATACATACTTGTGTTACTCAACATACTCATATTTATTCCTTACTAATCATATAACATGAATTGAATTCACATCTCATCAATTTGATGTAAGTACCTGTACCGCTCACAATATGGTCATAACCTTTCTCATTTAGCTTAAACCGTAACTCACACCGTTGAACCATTCGAAAAGCTATCAGATATTCACTAAGCCTCAAACATAGGGTATAATGCCAATGCCATGTCCCAGACATGGTCTTACACTGGCTCATCCATCAAGTCGATGCCATGTCCCAGATGTGGTCTTACACTGACTATCGAAATCGAGGCCAACGCCATGTCCCAGACATGGTCTTACACTAGCTCTCACATATTTGTGCCGATGCCATGTCCCAGACATGGTCTTACACTGACACATCTTGTAGCCAATGCATGTCCCAAACATGTCTTACACTAGCTCTTGTCTCAATGCCGATGCCATATCCTAGACATGGTCTTACACTGGCTCTCATAATGTGGCTGATGCATGTCCCAGACTTGTCTTACACTAGCTCAGAATAACTTATACGTCATGGCATGAATATCTGATTTATTCCCTATGGTTCAAACGGGAATTCTACTATCTCAATTATCATCATGCATTCTCATTTCCACAATCAAACATTTCATGCTATATCAATTCAATACATATAATAACAATGTAATTGTATTATTTACGTACAACTTACTTATTTCAATGGAATATCATATTCCATCAAATCTCCAAGCATTCAATCAACACATAAATGTTATTTACATTTGACATCACTTTCTCATATACAATATCATCAACATAAACTTTAATACAATCATGGCAAGATAGATTTTCAAGTATAATAACAATGAAATAAATATCATGCTCATTTAATCACACGGACTTACCTCAAATGCAATTTCGGCTAATTATTCTCTTTTTGTCCTTAACCACGCACTTTCTCACTTTAAGCCCAAATCTCGATTTTCTTGATCTAACATGATGAAATTTACTCATTTAATCAATAAATAAATTTGGACAATCAAAATTCACATTTTTGGCAAAATGACCATTTTGCCCCTAAATTTTCACAAAATGACCATTTTACCCTTAAGCCCGAAAATTGATTTTTATAGAATTTAATTATTAGCCAAGCCTAACCGACCAATTATTACTCTTATGACAACCTCAAATTCCCTCTATTTCACACAATTACAACCTATTTTATAACTTTTACAAAATGGCCCTTTTAGGTGTTTTCCATGAAAATCCTTTCACAAAAGTTATTTATTACACAACCAAGACTCATTTTCTTCCATAAAAATTTAGCAAACAACATAAATCCTTTTATGGAAAATCTCTAGACTATCAACCATTTCACAAAATAGTCCCCCCATTAGCTAGTTCATGCTACAAGGGTTCCAAAAGTACAAAAATTATCAAAAATAGGCATCTAAACCACTTACTTGTAAGGGATATAAGTTGCTGAAATTTTTGAGCTTTCAAAAGCCTCTCTTTGCTGGTTTTTTCGGTGGGGAAGAAGGAAGATGAAAAGATGACAACAATTTTTTCTTTTTGTTTTATTTTATTACCAAATAAGTCACCTAATGCACACCAACTTTGACTTTTCAACCCTTTCTCCTTGATCAGCCACTAATATATTTATGGTCTATTTACTCAATAAAGACCCTAATTTAATGTTCTATAGCTATTTGATATATTTATCTAGCAAAACAAAACTTTTGCCCTTTACGCGATTTAGTCCTTTTTCGAAATTAAGCATGAAATCACTAAAATTATTTCACCAAAATTTTCATGCACTCATATAATCATGATATAACACATAAAATATCATTAAAATAATTTCTCTGGCCCCAGAATAGTGGTTCTGAAATCACTGTTCCGACTAGGCCCAAAATTAGGCTATTACAAAATCAGTTGCTACTAATGTCACCTCTTCGATTGATTCAGTTGAACCTGTGATTCCATCCTCTGTTCAAGCTCCATCAGCTCCTACTTTAACATCAGAACAGTAATAGCAACTTCTGACTATTTTTCGGAAGGATTCATCTATTTCTGCTACTGCTCACATGGCTGGTGCGCTCTCTTCCTCTACATCATTTGGCTGGATCCTTGACACAATGTAGCGACGTAAAAATTTTGTGATTCGAGGTCGCTAATTGTGGCGATTTATTAGAAAATTGGAAACTGAAATTTGGTTTAAAACAAACCAGGAGTCGTCATCGATCCTTTTCCCTAGGTGTGATCGGACACCTATTAGATTCATTTTTTAAAACAAAAGGAAGGTTGAATTTAGGTCTACGTTAAAAGCCAGAGAAAAATTAGGGTTCGGGAGTCGGTTACGCGCGAGGAAGGTATTAGCACCCTCGCGACGCCCAATATTGGTATCTCATAAACACGTGTTGTCTTGATTTTCAAAATACGAGTTCAATTTAAATTCCAATCGTGATCGATTTAAAGAACTAGAACTTTCAATTTTTGATTCCTTTTTTGAGAAGGGTATACCGATTTAACACGAGTCAATTGACATTCACCCAACATAGCGATGAACTCGATGACTTAATGTTAAATCGGTACATTGCCTTGATTATCGAAATTAATGGGAAAACAAGAATATGGCTTTCGAAGTGATGCAAAACAAATTGATATGAAATAGAAATAAATAAAACTGCCAAGTATATACTAAAATAAATAATAACTATGATGATAATATTAAAAACAATAATCATACGTGCGATATCAAACGTAAATAATGAGAATATTAAACATGAGATAAAAACGACGAAAATGTACATAATAATATATTAAAAGCGTATACATATAATAAAAGAGTCGTAAATATACTATATCAAGTATTTGAGAAATATATATATATAAAATAGGGAAAAGACTAACTAGTGTAGTAAAACATATATACACATATGATAAAAATGTATATAAAAGAAAATATGCATGTAAATATATATACACAAGACCGTATAAAAGTATATAATTATGATACTAAAGTGTATATATATACACATATATATTATAATATTTATTGAAACCAAAACTAATACTAATAATAGCGAAAATAATAAAATAATATAGTACTAAAATGTGTATTGAGGCTAATAATAATAAAGACGATATAAAGATATGTGTAATAACAAAAGAAACGTATAGCAAATAACATAAAAACATAATATATATATATAAGAAATTAGAAAATATGTACACAATATATATGTTAAAAAAAAATATGCATAATATAGTATTAGACCATAATAATACAATATTAAAAATATACGATATATGTAAGATATAGTATTAAGAACATAATATATGAAGAATATGCGTATAATACTAAACATTTAGGTAATATATACATATTAAAATAAAAACTTTAGTACTAATATTATATAAGTATATACATAATATATTAAGCGTGTATACGTATTATAAGTATATAATTGTATAATAAAACATAAAGTAATACACAATAATAATAATAATAATAATGATAATAATAATAATAATAATAATAATAATAATAATAATAATAATAATAATAATAGTAATAGTACTGATGTTATATAAATAATAAGAATATTTAATAGGAAAACCAGAATAAACAAAAAATAAAAAAAGGACTAAAATTAAATAAAAAACAGGGTTGTGGGCGAATTTTAAAATAAGAGATAAGTCAGAGGGTCTATTTGAATGCGCTCTAAACATTGAGGGGCCAAGAGCGCAATAACCCCGTTTATTAAAACACTGTGTAGCAAAAGGGGGGACCAAATCGAACGCGGAGCAAAACAACAGGGCCAAATTAGAATTAAAACAGAACTTGATTTAAAATACTGAAAATGCGGAAGGGCTGATTGCGCAAATAGCCCTTCCACATTTAAAAACACGCGGATCCTGCGGTTTACGGGTTGGGTCGACCCGACCCTGGGCCTAAACGGCACCGTTTCAGATGTTAAGGGGGGACCAAAATGGTGCGTTTTGGTCCCCTATACAAGACAAAAACTTTTAAAAAAAATCATTTGAAAGGGATGAAGAGAAAAAAAAAAGACAGAGGAAGGGAGAGAATGAGGGGGGAAGAGGGAATCCGGCCAGGGTGCTAGTCACTGGCCACACTGGACCATCCGGTCCACGATCGGCGCCATAAGCCATCATGACGCGGGAAAAGGTAAAACCTCCGTTTTTTTCCTTTTTTTTTTACTTTTTATTCTGTTATTTATTTATATTTTTAACATAGATGCATGTATAGAATAGACCTAAGGCCGAAATTAAAATGAAAAGAGAAAAAAGAAAATAATCACCTTTAGTTTTCTGGTTCTTGATTTTAATATTTTTGATTTTCTGATCTTGGTTGTACTTTCAAAAAAACCTCTTTTCGTGCTATGATTTCATATATTTTTAACCTTTTTTTGAAAGAAAAAAAAAACAGAACCCTTTTTACATTTTCTTCATGGCCTTTATAGCCTATTCTCACTGTCTATCTGTTCCCTTTGTTGCTTTTGCGTGTTTGACGTGCAGGTGGTGGTTGAGGACGGTGGAGCAGGTGGTGGCAGAAGCATGGGCGATGGGACATTGCGACGCAAGTGGATGATTAGGGTTTCAGCTTTTCTGAAACCCTAAGTCAAAAGTTGGGCTTCTGTTTGGGTTGTGAGTGGGCTAGATTTAGGTTAGTGGGCCAGGAGTGTTGGGTTTATTGTATTGGGTATTGTTTGGTTGTAAATGGGGTTTGAACTTTGGGTTAGCTGATGCATTAGTTGGCCTAATGGTATTGGGCTGTTTGGGTTAGGGTAGGTTAGTTGGGTTTTGGGGTTCAATGGGTTAGTGGTTTAATGTATTTGGGTTTGTTGTATCTGGGCCAAAATTGGCCTGTAACAGCTGCCCCTCTTTGCTCATTATCGTGTAACGAGAATAGAGCAAAGACAAAATGAACGGCCAATTTTGCCTGGTCTTGCTGAGTCTTGACTTCATTAATACTTTTCTTCTTCAGATAATATCTTTTTAGTCCATCGCATCTTGTTGCTCTCATCATTCCACTGCATCTTCTGATATGCTCCTTATAGCTTCAATCTTTGCCAATGTAACTTCAATTGTATGAGATTTTGGGGCTTCGATCGGCTTCTATGTAGCTTCATAAAGATGAGATCTACAGCTTCAATCTGCTCTTCTACCGCTTCAGTGAGATAAGATTTGTGGTCTTCTCTTCTGCAACTTTAGCGAGGCAACATCTGATATCCTCGATCAGCTCCACTGTAACTTCAGGAGGCAGAATCTGACATCTTCAATTAGCTCCAATCTTTATTCTTGACTCGGCATGTGATCTTGAGTTCAACTCATTTCTCGCAATTTGAATTGACCTTTTTTTAAAAAAAAAAAGACATTAAAAACAAAAATTGAAAATACCTCAGCATGTGAGCTAAGGCTCAACTCACTTTTCGCAATGTGAGTCGATTTTTGATTTTTTTTTTTTTGAAAACAGAATTTGAAGGGCGCAACTCACCTCTCGTAATATGAGTTGCTTTTTGAAAAGCAGAAATTAAAAGGCTCAACTCACCTCTCGCAATATAAGTTGATAATTTGAAAAGTAGATTTCGAAAAACAGAAATTAAAGGCTCAACTCATTTCTCGCAATATAAGTTGATCTTTGAAAAACATAGATTGAAGACAGAAATTTAAAATACCTCAGCTTGCCCTGAGGCTCAACTCACCTCTCGCAATATGAGTTGAAATTAAAACACAAGAATTGAAAATACCTCAGCGTGCCCCGAGGCTCAACTCACCTCTAGCAATATAAGTTGATTTTTGAAAAATATAAGTTGAAAAGCAGAAACAGAAATTGAAAATACCTCAGCGTGCCCCGAGGCTCAACTCACCTCTCGCCATATGAGTTGACTTTTAAAACATAAATTGAAATTACCTCAACGTGTCTTGAGGCTCAACTCACCTCTCGTAATATAAGTTGATTTTTGAAAAATATAAATTGAAATTACCTCAACGTGTCTTGAGGCTTAACTCACTTCTCACAATATGAGTTGATTTTCTAAAAACATGAATTAAAAACATCAAGATATCAAAACCTATCATTTGGTGGAACTCAGGAATCTCTTCCTTTGAATCAATACAACTATCATCACGTCCTCTTGCTCTATTGGATTACCTGTATATGCCATGCATGATGTCATCATGATATGCATATGTTTGTCTTAAATGCCTTTATGCCTACATGATTATGCAGTGCTCCTTAAGCATGTTTGTCTTATGTCTTTTTTTTTTTTGCGACAATTGTTGAAGATCTGCATTCATTACTTTGATTCTCGACTTTCTCTTCAGGTCTCGTACCCGTATTCAAGCTTCTCGAGTAATCGATGTTTCTCAGATATCACTATTTTTGCCCCTGGTTGAACTTTGTTCTTACTTTAAGACTCTTGTGCTTATCAAGTTTTCATCCAGGTAATGCTTAACATTTCTTTTATTTAGAGTATGTCGCTTCACTATTTATCATGTAAATAAACACATAATGAGATGCATGAAAATGGTCAGGTAGGGACAAAAAGATATCTCATATTCCTTTATTTCAAATGTGGCAAACAAAGAGAGTTAACCAATGATAGTAACAAATGTGCAAAAGAAAGAAGAGATCGTATTCAACAGATACAAATGCTTTAGATATTCAACACATGAATTCTTCCACGTTTCTCAATCAAGAATCTTTTAGAGTCTGGCTCCTTGCGTAAAAGATTTCGAGCTTTCAGAGATGCTTCAAATACTGTAGTCTCACTGCTTGACCCACTATTCGAAATGCCACGTTCTTTAAGCCAAGTTTACTTTATTAGGACGCCCTCTCGGGTTTTCATCCTAATCTTTTGTGTTTAATCAAAGCGCCCTTTTCGGGTTTTCGCTCTGATCCCTTTTTTTTTTGAAGATGCCCTTTTCGGGTTTTCATCTTGACTTTCTTTTTCAAGCATAGTACTTCTTCACCGCATCTGAGTTCACTGGATTTGGTAGCTCCTTGCCATCCATCTCAGTAAGGATCAAAGCTCCTCCTGAGAATGCCTTCTTTACGACATATGGTCCTTCCCAATTTGGTGCCCATTTTCCTCGTAGGTCTTTTTGTATTGGGAGAATTTTCCTCAGCACGAGTTCTCCTTCATGGAATTCTCTTGGTCGTACCTTCTTGTCATGGGCTGTGATCATTCTTTTTTGGTACATCTGCCCGTGACAAATTGCCTTGAGACGCTTTTCTTCGATGAGGTTCAGCTGATCATATCGAGCTTGTACCCATTCTGCTTCTTCTAGCTTTGATTCCATTAAGACTCGCAGAGAAGGGATCTCAACCTCGATGGGTAGCACAGCTTCCATTCCATAGACCAGAGAAAAAGGAGTTGCTCCCGTAGATGTTTGCACAAATGTGCGATATGCAAACAAAGCAAATGGAAGCTTCTCGTGCCAATCTTTATATGTCTCAGTCATTTTCCCAATGATCCTCTTAATATTTTTATTGGCTGCTTCAACAGCCCCGTTCATCTTTGGGCGATAGGGCGAGGAGTTATGATGCTTTATTTGGAATTGCTCGCACACTTCTTTCATCATCTTATTGTTCAGATTCGTGGCATTATCTGAGATGATTCTTTCAGGCAAGCCATACCGGCAAATGATTTCCTTTTTCAAAAGCCTGCAAACTGCAGTCCTCGTCACATTGGCAAACGAAGCGGCTTCTATCCATTTTGTGAAGTAATCGATGACCACAAAGATGAATCGATGTCCATTTGATGCCTTTGGAGAAATTGGCCCTATAACGTCCATGCCCCACATAGCAAAAGGCCACGGAGAGGTCATGACATGAAGAGGAGAAGGGGCTACATGAATTTTATCACCGTAGATTTGACATTTGTGACATTTTCTAGCAAAATTGATGCAGTCACTTTCCATTGTCAACCAATAATAACCGAGTCTCATGATCTTTCTGGCCATATTGAATCCATTGGCATGTGTTCCGCAAATTCCCTCATGGACCTCTGCAAGTATTTTCCTAGCTTTAACATCATCCACACATCTCAAGAGCATCTGATCCTTTCCTCTTTTATACAGGATATCCCCATCAAGAACAAATCCCGCTGCCATTCTTCTGATTGTTCTTTTGTCGTTCTCATTCGCTTGTTCGGGATAGCTTTGATTCTTGATATATTCTAAGATATCATGGAACCATGGACGCCCGTTTGCTTCTTTTTCAATGCTACAACAGTGTGCAGGGACCTCGTATATGCTCATTTTGAGGGGCATTATTTATGCTTCTTTACTTGCTTTGAACATTGAAGCCAAAGTGGCCAGGGCATCAGCTAATTGGTTTTCTTCTCGTGGGAAATAATGAAAAGTTATTTCTTTGAACTCCTTGATCAATTCAACCACTAAATCACTGTACTTAATCAATTTTGGGTCCCTTACTTCCTAATCTCCATGGATTTGATAAAACACTAAGGCTGAGTCCCCATACACCTCTAAGATTTCGATGTTTCGTTTAATAGCTGCACGAAGCCCCATGATACAAGCCTCATATTCTGCGATATTGTTGGTACAGAAAAAGTTTAGTCTTGCAGTGAATGGATAATGATTCCCCTCTGGTGATATCAGGATTGCTCCGATTCCATGCCCTAAAGCATTCGACGCACCATCAAAACACATATTCCATGTCTTTTCTTTTGATGACTCTGATTGCATTACTGTGATGCACATTAAGTCTTCGTCTGGGAAATCAAATCTTAAAGGCTCATATTCTTCCGTCGTTCGAGTTGATAGAAAGTCAGCTATTGCGCTTCCTTTTATCGACTTCTGACTTACATAGGCAATGTCATATTCTGAGAGGAGAATCTGCCATCGTGCCATTCTTCCTGATAGTGCCGACGATTCCATCATGTATTTTATCGGGTCTAGCTTTGAAATCAACCATGTCGTGTGGTACAACATGTATTGTCTGAGTCTCCGAGCTACCCAAACCAGAGCGCAACAAAACTTTTCAATGGACGAATGCATTGCCTCATATTCAGGGAACTTTTTGCTGAGGTAGTAGATCGCCTTTTCTTTCTTTCCTGACTCGTCGTGTTGCCCCAATACGCAACCCATTGAATTTTCGAACACAGTCAAATACAATATCAATGGTCTTCCCGGAGTTGGCGGTACTAGCACTGGAGGACTAGACAAATATTGCTTTATCTTATCAAAGGCCACCTGGCATTCCTCATTCCATTCTCCCGGGTTATGTTTTTGAAGAAGCCGAAAGATTGGGTCGCATTGGTTGGTAAGTTGAGCAATAAATCGGGCGATGTAGTTTAATCTCCCTAAAAATCCTCTAACTTCCTTTTGCGTGCGCGGAGGTGGTAACTCTTGAATGGCTTTTTTTTTTGTCTGGATCAACCTCGATACCTCTTTCACTGACAATGAAGCCTAGCGACTTCCCTGAGGTAGCCCCAAACGTACATTTGGCTGGATTGAGCTTTAACTGGAACTTTATCAGCCTGTCGAACAACTTCTTCAAGTTCACTACATGCTCTTCTTCCCCTCGGGATTTAGCAATCATGTCGTCGACGTAGACCTCTATTTCTTTATGCATCATGTCATGGAATATCGTCACCATAGCCCTCTGATATGTTGCCCCAGCATTCTTTAGCCCGAATGGCATCACCTTGTAGCAGAATGCTCCCCACATTGTTATGAAAGTAGTTTTCTCCATATCCTCAGGGGCCATCTTGATCTGATTATACCCCGAGAATCCATCCATGAAAGAAAACAATGAATGTTTTGCTGTGTTGTCCACCAACGTATCAATATGTGGCAAAGGAAAATTATCTTTTGGGCTTGCTCGATTCAGGTCACGGTAATCCACACACATTCGTACTTTACCATCTTTCTTTGGTACCGGGACTATGTTAGCCACCCATTCTGGATATTTGGAGGCTTGTAGGAAGCCAACATCAAATTACTTCTTGACTTCCTCTTTTACTTTCAACAGCATTCCGGGTCTCATCCGTCTTAATTTTTGCTGGATAGGCTTGCATTCTGGCTTTAATGGGAGCTTGTGGACCACTAAATCTTCATCTAGTCCTGGCATGTCCTGGTATGACCATGCAAAAACATCTTTGTATTCGCGGAGTAAAGCGATCAGATTATGCCTGGTACTCTCTGAAATAGAAGTACCAATCTTCACTTCTTGTTTCCTTTCTTCAGTGCCCAAATTTATTATTCCCACAGATTCTTCGTGAGGCAAAATCTGTTTATCCTCTTGTTCCACCATTCTTAACAATTCAGGAGACGAGACGTAATCTTCAGCATTTTCTTCGGCTTCAAATTCTCCTAAACAAACAGCCTTCTCAAAATCAATTTCAAGATTCGTAACGGGCTTATTCATGTTGTCGATATCTGAGCACCTGAAAGTTGAATGGAAAAGGAAGCTATAGAGGGGCATCCAAGTATCGGAACCAACAAAAGAAATGTCATGTCATGGCAATGAGGTAAATGTGAGTATAGGCTATGAAATGAGAAAATGATTATGCAATTAGCGATAATGAGAAAAAATCGTGACAAAATGCATCTTCATTGATATTCATTTGAATGATAAAGAGCGAATGCATGCTCTTACAAAAGAATTCTATCATATCTAAGGACACAATAGAAGGTTAATATTTAGCATTACTCTGAAGACTTATAAACTACAAGAAGCTCCTCAGCAGTCCAATTGTTCAACATGAAACCAGTGGGACAAGGGCGTATCCTTGAAACGTCTTTACTCGTATCAGCCCCTCTGTCAATAACATTTATACTGACATTTTGAAGACCCTTTTCAATTGACCACAGCGTGTTTCGTGGACCATCTTGTCCAGGGTACATCATTCCCGCAGATGTAAATGTTTTTGACAAAGGAGGGTACTCTATTGGTTCCCATTCTGGTTCTCGGCCGAAAGTTCTTGCAATCCTTCTTTCCTGATCTTTCTTCCACTGTCTTCTTCTTTGACGCATATCAGGCTAGAACCCCAAACCGTATCGGGCCTTGTGGTGCATTGGCTTTAAAGCCCTGACTATTACTTGCAGATGTCTGCCTAAACCTCTTCTTGCTCGAGCTCCTCTACCCACGGTCAATTTGACACCCATTCTAGTATTTCTCGATAGTTTTGGCACTGGAATCTTGTTTCCCTCAACAACAAAAGTGGCATTGACAAATTCAAGGGATCGGAAGGAACATTCCAATGCGTCTTTGTTCACTTCCAAGTACGGTGCATCAGCAGAGACAGATGCGAAAATATCTTCTTCACCCTCGACTGTGACCAAATAGCCGTCCATGAAAATTTCACCTTTTGATGGAGGGATGATGGGACTGCTCCAGCAGAATGGATCCAGGGTCTTCCCAAAAGGCAGTTATACGAGGGTGTAATGTCCATGACTTGGAATTCGACATCATAGATCTAAGGGCCCACCTCCAGAGGGATCTCAATCTTTCCCATGACTTCGCGCCTCGTTCCGTCGAATGCCCTTACCGTGGAATGACAGGGCCTTAAGTAGGACAAATCCATCAGTATTCTGGAAAGTGTGGCCAATGGCATAACATTTAACGCTGACCCATTATCGATGAGCATGTTCGGTATTATGTAGCCCTTGCAGCGAGTCGTGATATGCAGCGCTTTCACCGAGCCTCTACCATTTGGCGGTATCTCAATATCACTAAAAGAGATGAAATTGTCTGTATTCAGATTGTTTACCCACCTATCAAGCTTCTCAACGGATATGTTGTTAGCTACGTAAGCTTGTTTTAACACTTTTAATAAAGCATTCCGGTGTGGCTCTGAATTTAGCAATAGAGATAAAACTGAGATTCGTGCCGGCTGCTTGCTCAATTGTTCCACCACGCTATACTCGCTGTGTTTGATAAATTTCAAGAATTCCTGAGCTTCTTTCTCATTCACAGGCTTTTTAGTTTCTTGCACGGGTGGATTTTCTTGCTCGACTTCGACTTCGTGCATCACTGCTTTCCCTTTTTGCTTCAAGTCACTACTTTTCTTTACCGGTTCAACTTCTTTGGAATAACACCGCCCACTGCGGGTAAAATGGCCTACCTCTCCAACATTTCCAGTTATGGTTTCAGACTTTTCACTTTCAGGTGTGACGATGTTGATATCGTATCTCCACGGTACTATTTTATTGTCCTTGTAAGGGAAAGGAGATGGTACTTCGATTATGACTTTTGGTTTCACCGGCTCCTTCTTCGCGTCATAATAAATTATTAACAGTCGGTCATCGCTATATGGGAAACCTGATGATTGATTGTTAGAAGCACATATTTCTCCTCTATCGGTTTCCTCGCTTTTATAAAAGATCCCAATCTCCTTGTTATCCATCATACTTTGCAGTAATCCTCTAAACTCATCGCAAGACTGAATGTCATGCCCTTCAATGCCATGGAATTCACAAAAACTGTGACTTTTTGCATCTTTTCCTTCGGATACTCCGTTAAAACGACAAAGCAACCCTTTTTCAACTAGTACCTCCCAGATTCTCTACAGAGGTGTTCTCACTTCAGAAACCCATTTTCTACTTTGTCGTTTATCTTCCTCTCCTACTGCACTTACATTCCTTTCAGTGTGGTTTGGGAATGGATTCCCGGTCGTACTGCCAGTTCTATCAAATCGCAAAATGCCCGCGTCAATGAGCCCTTGAACTCTCCTTTTGAAGGCGAGACAGTTCTCAGTAGAATGCCCCTGGTTCCCCACATGGTATGCACAACTAGCGTTTGGATCGTACCATTTCGGATATGGAGGTTTAAGGGGTGCCATATAATGGGGAGATATCAATTGTTTCTCTAAGATTTTTGGGTACAATTCCTCATACGACACAGGGATGGGAGTAAATTGTGGTTTTTCAAGATTGGGCCTTGTTGGTCTTGGTTCGTTTCTGGGTTGGTTTTGAACGGGTGCAGTGTTTTGTGAAAAAGTGGTGACAGGTCTTTGGTTGTTCATGGCGTATACAGGGTAGGAAGGAGGTGGTGTTTGGTAGTAAGGGGTTTGAGGGGGATAATAGAAATTTAGAGGTGGATAATTTCGAGGTCGGGGTTGGTTTGGATATGGATTAGAGGCATAACGGCTTCCCATTCCCACCATGTGGGATTCTGGTTCTTTCTTCTTCATAGGTGCTGCCCTTTTTGAACCTTCTGAGCCTTCCATTCTCCCGCTCTTGATGGCATTTTCTATGAGCTCACTAGATATTACAATATCGGTAAACTCTTTCGTGGCACTTCCCACTAATTTGTTATAAAACGGCGCCTTTAAGGTGTTGATAAAGAGAACGGTTATCTCCGTTTTTGTTAGTGGGGTTCCACTTGGGCTGAGACGCTCTCCATCTCTCACAAGATACTGTCTAAAGGTCTCTGACGGCTTTTTCTCCATCATTTGCAAGGTCATTCGGTCTGGCACCATATCTGACACATGCTTGTACTGCTCGCAAAATACCGACGCCAAGTCCTTCTAAGATCTAATCTTTTCCCTACTAAGTTGGTTGTACCAACGAAGGGCTGACCCTATTAGACTATCTTGAAAGCAATGTATAAGTAACTTATCCTCGTTCACGTGACCAGTCATTTTTCGACAGAACATGATGAGATGTGCTTTTGGGCACCTTGTCCCATCATACTTCTCAAAATCAGGCACCTTGAACTTCGGAGGCAAGATTAGATCAGGTACCAGACTGAGTTCCTTGGCACCTAGTGCGGAGAAGACTTCGGTGCCTTCTATTGCTTTGAGTCTTTCCTCTAGACTCCTATATTTTGCGTCATGGTTATCCAATTTCAACTTGGCTACCTCTGGTCATCATCCAGATCCGCACTAGTGGATCAAAGGGGACTAGCCCCTGGGTTCGATGCGAATATTCCTTGCCCCAAATTAGCGAGTGGAGCAGGTGGTATAGGTTGATGTTCCAAGCCAGTGGGTTTCCCTTGAGTATACCCTATTTGTGTTGTATATGCAGGCGGTGGAGTGAATCCCGGGGGGTAGAGTGGATCCTGATCGTGGTGAATTCTTGACTGAGGTTCCATAACATCGGGGTTCTGTATGGGTCCTTTTCCTTTGACCAAAGTTGTCATCATATCCATCATTTTGGCCATCTGATCTCTTTGCTCGAGTGATTCCTCTCGAGATCTCACCATTAGGTCTCTCGTCTCTTATTGTGATTTAGCCAGTTGCTCTTGTAATTCCTTTTGAGCCCTTTCCATCCTTTCAATTCTCTCATTGAATTCAGCCTCCATTGCTCTAGCTTGTCGGCGTGTTTTATACGGATGACGAGGTTCCAGTCTTGAAGTCTTGCAACTGCCGAATATACGGTTCTTTAGTTTCAGTGGATGATTATGGTGATATGAATGAATGAATGAGTATATGAATGGATGAATGTCCAAAGAATAAATGATGCATAAATGTTAGTTATGAGTAAATATGCAAGAATTTGGTGTTGATTTCAAGATAGCCCCATATGTAGGCATTTCATTTATCAGAAGAGTACGTTACAAAAAGTTTCCATTTTTCCAACAGTTACACAAATTTCCTAGCCACATTGCCTTGTTTCTTCACTTGCTCTAAAAACTCTGATATACTCGATCTTTGGCTCGGAGGGAATTGGCAACTGAGAACTTCGGCTTCATCTGATAATTGAACAACTTGCATAGCCGCTTTACGAATTTCATTGATCAAGAAGTCGAGTTGCATTTTTTTTCTTGGAGAGTTCCTTCATAGCGTGAATGTCCCTATCGTACTGATCATTCTTTTCTTCTAGAGCCTTCAGAAGGTTATCTAATTGTTGTTGACAAGATTACAGCATATTTTCTAGATCTCGTGCTTTCCTTTTTAATTCTTGATGATCAGACTGACTATTCACAAATTCTGCAGTCACCATTTCATACTCGGCGTTCTTCCTTCTTAACTCTATTGCAGCGCGCGCAACCTTTTCCTCCTCTTTCTTTGCTTTTCCCTTCCAAAATTCTATTCCTCCCTTGATATTGCTAATTTCTTCCTTCCACTCTGCTGTCGACTTACCCAACCCATTGTTCTTTATTGTGCCTCTTAACTTCTTATTTTCTAGGTGAAGGTCTCTCAAGTCGTTCCTTACGACCTCAGCCTCTTTTTGTACTTTCTCGGTTCTGGATTTTTCAATCTGAACTTCAATCTTCAGCTGATAGTTTTCTTCTTGAAGGGTACTAAGGTCCCTAAACATCTTAATTTTTTCTCGTTCGAATTCTTGTCTAGCTATTTCCAAAATTCTGACGGTATTTCCTCCGAAAAATTGCAGGACAATATAGTTTGTTGACGAGATTTGTCGATCGCTCACCCGTTGCTTTCTCCATATGTCGTTATCTTGGGTAAGGGTATCATCATACAAGGCTAATTCCATGAGATGAATTTTCTTCCAAGATTTTGCAGTGTCTCGAACTCTCTTCATATATCCTTCACCCGCGAAAGCGAACTCGGACTGTGCTAATCCTCCAGTTGCGGGTATGAATTGTCGCGAAGAAAATTGCCTTTGGACTAAAAGTGGGGCATATCCAACTCCTCCCCATAACCCGAGTAAAGGTACCCAATCTTGGCTTCCACATTTGTATAGCGAGAATCGGAAGGACGGATCCAGGTGTTCTCCACGTTATATCCTCAAATAAGATTCTCAAAAACGATACCCAATGTTGCTCGGTGACTTCTTTCGGCCATTCTTTCTTGAGGTAAGCTTCTAGCGGGGCAAATGTTTTTGAAAACATATGGAACGGAGTGCGCCCTACTTTCCAAAAATGACTCAAAATCCAAACATTGAGCAATCTGTGCACATCCGATGAAGCGCTTCTTTCCCATTTTCCCCTGCAATCAAGTTTAGGGATCTCAAGGTCTCTGCTGGGATGGTCGGGACAGGGTTGACTCCTTGTTTTAACCTTTCGAAGAAATCAACTACTGCAACTTCAAGATGTCCGAGAACTTTCGGGAAAATGACCAAACCGTAAATGGCCAAAGCGAATAGATTTACTCTCTTCAATATGTCAGGATGGTTCAGGACCAAATCTCGTAGGGAAGACCATGGAATGCAAATGGTCTCATTGTTCTTCTTTATTTGTTTCTCAGCCCATGCATCAGTCATGTATGTCAGTCTCACTAACTTTTTCTTGAAGGTCATCGGCTTAGGCTCCTTCACATATATTTTGCCGAATTGCACATTGTCGATGCGGAGTAAAGCATCATACTCTTCTATGGTTGGAGTCATGTCTTCTTGATTGAAGGTGAAGCACCGATAAGCCGGGTCCCGAATCGAACCATGGCTTGAATCAACTGCTCGCTCTACACGGATGGTGATCGGTGAGCTATATCTCCATACCTCTCGGTGAAAATGCCCTAGTGTCCAATCCCACCGATTCCAAATTCGAACCAAATCCTCAAGGTTATTTTGGCGAACATTCACTTATTATATGCTCGGGCAAATTGGCAACACACCCTTCCACTAGACTATCCCCTTTTTCTCTCTGAGTTTTTAGAGACCAGTCCCGAACCACGGCATTCTTCTCGGTTATTTGTGTAATCGACTCCTCTATCAGAAACCCGTTTTTTGGCAACCAACCTTTAATCAACACCTTCCTAATATGATGCCTACGATGCATGATAAAAATAAAAACAAACAAACTTGGTTAGTAAACACAACAAATATGATTTGAGAAACAAATTAAGCTACCCAATCCAATTCTTTTGCATAAACAGTGTAAATGAAAGGCAAAAGGCATTTTCCCCGTGTATTTATTTTGGTGACTATAAGCGGATAGAGGTTCGGCATGGCTCTAACTGGATAGCTCGTATGGTTCATTATATGCAGTCTCGGTTCTAGACAGGTACCCGAATTGCTCGTACTATCATCTGCTAAGATTAGTACGAAGCCTCGGTCATAACCCATCACAGGCTCACGAGTTCAATTCTAGGGCTTACATTTACTTATGCCTATGCGGAGGGACAAGTTAACTCACGAAAGCATAAGTCATATGTAACCCGAAAGTATTCACTAGCCTGTGCGGAGGGATGAGTTAACTCACGAAGGCGTAGCGTTTACTTTCACTTAAACGGACGGAGCCCGGGTAGAGAACTCATGTTATGCGAAAATGCAAGTGCACGGTGTGTGGGGAGAAACTCACAAACCTTTATGTTTTATTTTAAAAACTAAACCAAAAGTAAAACCATAAAAATTTAAAACTGAAAATCAATCAAATAACAAGTTAGAAGAAATATTTACAACACGATACAAATGCATGAATTTTTAAAAACGAGATTTTCGGATCACGACCAAATATTTACTTTGAATAAGGAAATTTGAAAATTTGACAAAACGTGTTTAATTCCAGACACGACTCTCAAAAGTTGTCCCCAGTGGAGTAGCCAGCGGTAGCAACGTAAAAATTTTGTGGATTCGGGGTCGCTAATTGTGGCGATTTATTAGAAAATTGGAAATTGAAATTTGGTTTTAAAACAAACCAGGAGTCGCCACCGATCCTTTTTCCTAGGTGTGATCGGACACCTATTAGATTCATTTTTTAAAACAAAAGGAAGGTTGAATTTAGGTCTACGTTAAAAGCTAGAGAAAAATTAGGGTTCGGGAGTCGGTTACGCGCGAGGAAGGTATTAGCACCCTCGCGACACCCAATATTGGTATCTCATAAACACGTGTTGTCTTGATTTTCAAAATACGAGTTCAATTTAAATTCCAATCGTGATCTGATTTAAAGAACTAGAACTTTCAATTTTTGATTCCTTTTTTGAGAAGGGTATACCGATTTAACACGAGTCAATTGACATTCACCCAACATAGCGATGAACTCGATGACTTAATGTTAAATCGGTACATTGCCTTGATTATCGAAATTAATGGGAAAACAAGAATATGGCTTTCGAAGTGATGCAAAACAAATTGATATGAAATAGAAATAAATAAAAGTGCCAAGTATATACTAAAATAAATAATAACTATGATGATAATATTAAAAACAATAATCATACGTGCGATATCAAACATAAATAATGAGAATATTAAACATGAGATAAAAACGACAAAAATGTACATAATAATATATTAAAAGCGTATACATATAATAAAAGAGTCGTAAATATACTATATCAAGTATTTGAGAAATATATATATATAAAATAGGGAAAAGACTAACTAGTGTAGTAAAACATATATACACATATGATAAAAATGTATATAAAAGAAAATATGCATGTAAATATATATACACAAGACCGTATAAAAGTATATAATTATGATACTAAAGTATATATATACACATATATATTATAATATTTATTGAAACCAAAACTAATACTAATAATAGCGAAAATAATAAAATAATATAGTACTAAAATGTGTAGCTAAAGGCACTATAATTTGAATACATACATATAATGTAATGGTAAAATATACATAATATATACGTATATAAAATGTGTATTGAGGCTAATAATAATAAAGACGATATAAAGATATGTGTAATAACAAAAGAAACGTATAGCAAATAACATAAAAACATAATATATATAAGAAATTAGAAAATATGTACACAATATATATGTTAAAAAAAATATGCATAATATAGTATTAGACCATAATAATACAATATTAAAAATATACGATATATGTAAGATATAGTATTAAGAACATAATATATGAAGAATATGCGTATAATACTAAACATTTAGGTAATATATACATATTAAAATAAAAACGTTAGTACTAATATTATATAAGTATATACAAAATATATTAAGCGTGTATACGTATTATAAGTATATAATTGTATAATAAAACATAAAGTAATACACAATAATAATAATAATAATAATAATAATAATAATAATAATAATAATAATAGTAATAGTACTGATGTTATATAAATAATAAGAATATTTAATAGGAAAACCAGAATAAACAAAAAATAAAAAAAGGACTAAAATTAAATAAAAAATAGGGTTGTGGGCGAATTTTAAAATAAGAGATAAGTCACAGGGTCTATTTGAATGCGCTCTAAACATTGAGGGGCCAAGAGCGCAATAACCCCGTTTATTAAAACACTGCGTAGCAAAAGGGGGGACCAAATCGAACGCGGAGCAAAACAACAGGGCCAAATTAGAATTAAAACAGAACTTGATTTAAAATACTGAAAATGCGAAAGGGCTGATTGCGCAAATAGCCCTTTCGCATTTAAAAACACGCGGATCCTGCGGTTTGAGGGTCGGGTCGACCCGACCCTGGGCCTAAACGGCACCGTTTTAGATGTTAAGGGGGGACCAAAACGGTGCGTTTTGGTCCCCTATATAAGACAAAAACTTTTAAAAAAAATCATTTGAAAGGGATAAAGAGAAAAAAAAAAGAGAGAGGAAGGGAAAGAAAGAGGGGGGAAGAGGGAATCCGGCCAGGGTGCTGGTCACCGGCCGTCACCGGACCACCGTCCGCCGCCGGCGCCGGCCACCGCACGCGGGAAAAGGTAAAACCTCCGATTTTTTTCCTTTTTTTTTTTGCTTTTTATTCTGTTATTTATTTATATTTTTAACATAGATGCATGTATAGAATAGACCTAAGGCCGAAATTAAAATGAAAAGAGAAAAAAGAAAATAATCACCTTTAGTTTTCTGGTTCTTGATTTTAATATTTTTGATTTTCTGATCTTGGTTGTACTTTCAAAAAAACCTCTTTTCGTGCTATGATTTCATATATTTTTAACCTTTTTTTGAAAGAAAAAAAAACAGAACCCTTTTTACATTTTCTTCATGGCCTTTATAGCCTATTCTCACTGTCTATCTGTTCCCTTTGTTGCTTTTGTGTGTTTGATGTGCAGATGGTGGTTGAGGACGGTGGAGCAGGTGGTGGCAGAAGCATGGGCGATGGGACATTGCGGCGCAAGTGGGTGATTAGGGTTTCAGCTTTTTTGAAACCCTAAGTCAAAAGTTGGGCTTCTGTTTGGATTGTGAGTGGGCTAGATTTAGGTTAGTGAGCCAGGAGTGTTGGGTTTATTGTATTGGGTATTGTTTGGTTGTAAATGGGGTTTGAACTTTGGGTTAGCTGATGCATTAGTTGGGCCTAATGGTATTGGGCTGTTTGGGTTAAGGTAGGTTAGTTGGGTTTTGGGGTTCAATGGGTTACTGGTTTAATGTATTTGGGTTTGTTGTATCTGGGCCAAAATTGGCCTGTAACACACAAGAGCCACCAACCATATGACATTTGATTTTCAATGCTTGAATTTTTCTATTTCTCTTGCTCCAAACAGCTCTTTTGTACAACTGCCTAATGGGAAATCAACCTCTGTTATTCACATTGGCCATTATATCATTTCCCCTACTTATAAGCTAACTAATGTTTTATACATACCTGATTTTAATTATAATTTGCTTTTTGTTTCTCAGCTTACTAAAGACCTCAATTGTTTTGTGTCTTTTTACCCTTCCTTTTTCCTTTTACAGGACCTTAGCAATGGACAGATGCTGAGGATTGGTAAAGAACATGCCGGTCTCTACTACTGTCACCCACATCAGCTCTCTTCCAGTCTTGTTCATCCTCACAAATTTGCCAATATTTCTTTGCCCATTGTTACTTCTTTTATGGCTTTACATAATGATCTACATGTATGGCATGCTCACTTTGGTGACACCTTTATTTCCACAATGAAAAATTTTGTTCAATTAAAATCTGTTTTACATGATCTTAATGAATTATCTTCTTGTTCTGTTTGTCCACTAGCTAAAAAAACTAAATTGTTGTTTCCTCGTAGTCACACTCAAACTACTAATGCTTTTTCTTTAATTCATATGGACCTATGGGGACCTTATAGAATCTCAACTCATAGTGGTCATCATTTTTTCCTCACTATACTTGATGATTTCACTCGAATGATATCAAGGTCATTTGAAGTGATAATGGTTTTGAATTTTTTAACTCTACATGCACACCTTTTTTTCACTTCTCTTAGTATTATCCATCAAAGCTCATGCGTCGATACTCCACAACAAAATGGGTTTGTTGAACGCAAACATTGTCATCTCTTTGAACTTGCCAGAGCCTTGAAATTTCACTCTCATTTGCCTTTTAATTTTTAGGGAGAATGTGTGCTAACAGCTTGCTACATTATCAATCATTTACCTACCTCTATTTTGTCTTGGAAATCTCCTTATGAAAAATTCCACAAAACTCCTCCATCTCTCAATCATCTTAAAGTTTTCGACTGTTTATGTTATGCCACTGTACCTCATTATCATGATAAGCTTTCCCCTAAAGTCTTTCCCTCCCTTTTTTTTCTTGGTTATTCTCTAGTTCAAAAGAGGTACATTCTCTTTGATCTATTTTCGAAGAAATTTTTTGTTCATGGAAATGTTACATTTCATGAGACTATTTTTCCTTTTAAAATTTCATTTCCTGCTACTTCAATGTTTCCCATCACTACTTTTGGTTTCATAGAAGACTCACAGTTCCTTTCCAACCCCCTATACCTTCACATATTACCTTCTCCAATCTTTCTTCTCCCTCTTTTACTTTGGATCCTTCCTCATTTCCACCTTTACACACATCTCATCCTCTTCGAAGATCCACAAGAACCACTATATGACCATCTTGGCTTCAAGACTTTGTATGTTCTCTTTTATCCTCTTCATCCTCTTCACTTGTGATACAAGGCTTCTATCCTCTTACTCTTTCTTATGCTCATTTACCTTTCCATACGCAACACTTCACTGCCACGATATCTCACCTTATTGAACCACCATCTTATTCTGAGGTTGTTAAACATAAGTGTTAGACAGAGGCTATGCATCAAGAAATACAAGCTTTGGAATCCAATAGCACTCGAGAAATAGCCTCTTTACCTTACAGGAAAACTCCCATTGGTTATAAACGGTGTATAAGGTCAAATATCACTCTAATGGCACAGCTAAAAGGTTCAAAGCTCAGCTTGTCGCCAAAGGCTACAATCAACAAGAATGTATTGGCTTTTAAGACACATTCTCTTCAGTAGCAAAGAAAGCCATCGTCCATACTGTTATTGCTCTTGCTGCCCTCTTTCATTGGCCACTTTATCAGCTAGATGTCTTCAATGCCTTTTTACAAGGTAATTTACAAGAGGAAGTGTTCATGACTCTTCTAGAGGGATTTTGCAACCAAGGGGAGAATAGGGTCTATAGGTTGCTTAAATTTCTCTATGGCCTGAAATACGCTTCATGACAATGGAATTTGAAGTTGAATGAAACTTTGGTTCCACATGGATACATTCAGAGTAAACATGACTACTCTATGCTCACAAAAAGTGTAGAATCCAAACAAGTCATCATGTTAATATATGTTGATGATTTACTGATTACAAAAAATGACAGTAAATTGATAAGCAAATTAAAAGGTATATTGCATAATAATTTCAATATGAAGGACCTTGGGAGTCTAAAATATTTTCTTGGGATTGAAATATCAAGGTCGAATGCAGGCATTGTGCTAAATCAAAGAAAATATGCTTTTGAATTAACTGAAGATGTTGGTTTAAAAGGAGCAAAATCAGCAGTCACTCCATTAGAGTAGATCCAAAAGCTTACAACAATAGAATTTGATGAAACATTGCAATTGAAAATTGATGATGAAATTTTAGCAGATGCAACAATTTATGAAAGACTAATTGGGAGATTGTTATACTTGACAAACACTAGACCAGACATTGGTTAAGGTGTGCAACATTTGAGTCAGTTCATGCATAAGCCTAAGAAGTCTCATTATACAGCTGCATTGAGGGTTGCGAGATACATTAAAAGCAATCTAAGACAAGAAATTCTGCTTGCTTCCTGTGACAACCCGAATCAGGGCCTAATCGGAATAGTGGTTTCGTGACCACAAATTCGACATAGAAATAATGTTTTATAATTATTTTATAATTATTTTGAGGTTTATGATATGATTTCATGATTTCGTGAAAATTTCGTGAAGAAATTCAATGCATAAAGTGCTTAATTTGAAGTTAGGGACTAAATTGAATAAGTTGCAAAACTTGCATTCTAGAAGTTTCTAGTATGAAATTGCTTTAAAATATTAATTAGGAGGTCTTAAATAGCAATTTGACCAATTTTAAGTTCATGGACAAAATTAGGACATGGAAGGAATTTTTGAAAGTTTAGTAGTAAGGGCATTTTGGTCATTTAGGGGTAAAATGAATTAAAATACAAAATTAAAAGCCAATTTTGCTCATCTTCTTCATGGAGGCCGAAATTAGCATGGGGGAGGCCATGGCTAGGGTTTTCAAGCTTTCCAAGCTCAATAGTAAGTGATTCCAAGCCCCGCTTTTAATGTTCTTTACGTTTTTGGAATCCCTGTGAGCTCGATTAAGCTTATTCTAGCAATTATTTAAGCTAGGGTTCATATTTGGAAAAATACCCATAGGTGAAATGTGTTTATTTTGATGTTTTATGGTAGAATATGAAGCTTGAAATTGTGTTAAACAACTTTTGCTAAGTGATTTTTCGTAAAACGAGTAAAACTAAGATAATCGATAAAAATATCTATTGTTCATAACTATGTGTTAGAGTGAGAATTTGATGTTGCCATAGAAGGGAAAAATGATCAGTATGTCATAAAACACAAGGAAATAGGATGAAGTTTAATTTTCGAGTCTTGGGGCAAAAGTGCAAATATGCAAAAGTTTAGGGGTCAAAATGTAAATTTCACTGTGAGCTTCATACAATTCTTTCTGTATAAGCCTCAGAATAATAATATCATGAATCAGATCCAATCAAAATTCAACATCGTAAGTCGATCCTCACTATACTCTTTTAGTTTACTACTCACTATCATATTTTCCTCTTTCCACTACTTTAAATAATTACGATATAACCTCGAAAATAATCCTTTCTTCTAGTTACAAAATATTTCATCATGCCATCCTTTACTATTCATTCCTTACGTTAATCAAAACTATTTCAATTGCATTAGCTCAAGTAACCAAAACATCTCAATTGAAGACATTAACTATAATTGACTTATTTGAGAGAAGTAATCCACCATACCGATTGAAACTCGCACTTTTATCACTTATGCTTTTACTGTTGTCAAACCTTACATGAAAATTAGAAAAATCCCAATACTGAAATCACCATATTACTCAAATCAAATCAGAAGTATAGTCATACTTGACATGATTATCACGAGCTGAAGAATGCACTCCAAGCATGAGTCATAATTGACAAATTACTTTAATAAAGATAACAAGAAAACCAAATAAAGAAATCCAAGATAGAGAAACCCAGAATAAAGAAACCCAAGATACGATACTATGCCAGAAAATCAAAAACCAAACTCATAGGAAAATATAGAAAATCCCGATAATTCCTTAAAGAAAAGAAATCCAATAGAAAACATCATTTAATCTCACTGGAATTAAATGCAACAAGAACAATGTATCTTCCTATATATACATATCAAATGGAGCATCAAGTAGATGAAACAAAATCATAGTATTATACATATTCTCTTTTTTTTTTTTTAATCAGGCAGAATATAATAGAATGCCCGAAAGAATAGAGCAATACAAATTATAAACCAGTCAGGCTACCAATGCTTTCGTCTAACATCAGGATTAGAAAACATCCTCATATAACTGTAATTTGATTCAGATGTTATTGGATTATGATTTATTGATGATGAAAATCTGTATGATTATTTCGGAAGAGTGTAGGTCCCTTTGATCATTGGATTTCTTGGAATTCTAGTCTCCATTAACCAAATTGAGATCTGGTTTTATGTCAAGATGACAAGGGAAACAGAGAAGGCTTGAAAATTTAAGAACAATTGAGAGATGAGTCCGTAAGCTTTCATAATATATGAAAAAAAATTAAAAAGATATATTGGAGGCACCACCTGAGTGAAAGTTCTTCAGCACCGAATCTGAAATTTATGCATCTAAGTGAAGACCACTTTTCCGGTAAGATTTTCGGGGACGAAAATCTCTAAAGGGGGAGAAATTGTGACAACCCGAATCGTGGCCTAATCGGAATAGTGGTTTCGTGACCACAAATTCGAGATAGAAATAATTGTTTTATAATTATTTTATAATTATTTTGAGGTTTATGATATGATTTCATGATTTCGTGAAAATTTCGTGAAGAAATTCAATGCATAAAGTGCTTAATTTGAAGTTAGGGACTAAATTGAATAAGTTGCAAAACTTGCATTCTAGAAGTTTCTAGTATGAAATTGCTTTAAAATATTAATTAGGAGGTCTTAAATAGCAATTTGACCAATTTTAAGTTCATGGAAAAAATTAGGACATGGAAGGAATTTTTGAAAGTTTAGTAGTAAGGGCATTTTGGTCATTTAGGGGTAAAATGAATTAAAATACAAAATTAAAAGCCAATTTTGCTCATCTTCTTCATGGAGGCCGAAATTAGCATGGGGAAGGCCATGGCTAGGGTTTTCAAGCTTTCCAAGCTCAATAGTAAGTGATTCCAAGCCCCGTTTTTAATGTTCTTTACGTTTTTGGAATCCCGGTAGCTCGATTAAAGCTTATTCTAGCAATTATTTAAGCTAGGGTTCATATTTGGAAAAATACCCATAGGTTAAATGTGTTTATTTTGATGTTTTATGGTAGAATATGAAGCTTGAAATTGTGTTAAACAACTTTTGCTAAGTGATTTTTCAGAAAAAACGAGTAAAACTAAGCATAATCGATAAAAATATCTATTGTTCATAACTATGTGTTAGAGTGAGAATTTGATGTTGCCATAGAAGGGAAAAATGATCAGTATGTCATAAAACACAAGGAAATAGGATGAAGTTTAATTTTCGAGTCTTGGGGCAAAAGTGCAAATATGCAAAAGTTTAGGGGTCAAAATGCAAATTTGTAAAAATATGATTTTTAGACCCACATGAATAGTGTGATTAATTATTAGGCTAAATGTGATATTATAGATCAAGAAAGGCGTGGGATCGATCTCGAACGGGGAAAGGAAAATGTTTTGGACTAAATTGCAAAATTTCTATATTTTGCACCGAGGTAAGTTTGTATGTAAATAATACATTAACTTCATTTACATTTTTATATTTCAGCCTATTATATATATTTTAGCCAATTTTGAAGCATAAATTGATTATTGGAAGAATGGAAATAAGTAATAGAGAGAGAAATCCCGCTGAACATTCTAAGAATTGAATAATATAGATGGAGTGTAGCTAGGTCACATGTATGATGCCGAGTGCACATCATGTGTACAAGAAAGCTACACGATACTATGTAGTAGCTAGGTCACATGTGTGATACGGGAAGTATCCCATGTAGACAAGAGAGCTACGGGAGAGAGATAAATGTAGCTAGGTCACATGTGTGATACGGAAGTATCCCATGTAGACAAGAGAGCTACGGGATATATGTAGCTAGGTCGCATGCATGGTTCCAGGTGAAGGACACCATGTAGACAAGAGAGCTACGAGATAAATTGGCTAGGTCACATGGGTGGTACTAAGTGTTCACCATGTGTACAAGAGAGCCGAATTATATGAAATATGATGGTGGAGCTGTGTGCTGAAACCATCAAGTATCGGGAATTGATCCGAATTGTTCAACGGGATGGCTTTATGGTGACAATGTAATTATGGACCTATACTTGTAATGTATGAAATGTAGTGAAAATGAATTGTGATATGTAAGTTAAAATGAGGTTAATACAAAGAAAGTGTGAAAGAGTGAATTAGCACTAAAACTGTTGTGGGACAGTAGCAGTGACGTGATTTTGAAAACTCACCAAAAATAGTAGGAATTTAACTAGAGGCTGAATGAGATGTGAAATTAAAGCCTGATGAGTCTATTTTCATATAAAAGAAACGGATCAAGTAAAGGAATTCTATATTTTGAGATATATATAATTGTGTGTGACTTGCTCAGAATGACTATGTGATCCCCTGTTCCAACTTTGAAAAATCATTAAAAATTGTAAAAAAACAAATTAAGAAATATAGTTTATATGCATAAATTCATTATTGAGTCTAGTTTTAAATGAAATAGGTTTCATGATTATTTGAATTGTATACTGGGAGAAATTAAATTTGTAGTGAACAGAGGTCAGATCAGTCGAGCGGTGTAACAGGGGAAATTTTAACTAATAAAATGTACTAATTGGCTTGACCAAAAATTCTAGAAAAAAATTAGTGAATAGATATATTAGTCTATTTTCAAGGAAAATTTACGGAATTGGATTTCGAGTTTCGTAACTCGAGTTATGATTTATTTAGTGAACATGACGCAGGAGAGACAGCTTGACCGAAGTGGAATAAATAGTGAAATTAAAAGTAGATACACTTGAGTTATTATGTAATCATACTAAATTCTTTATTCATTATTTATGTACTTGCTTACTAAGCGTAAAGCTTACTTCCTTCTTTTCATTTATTTTTAGTTTGTCGTCACTCGGGGGTTGGAGATCGTCGGAGGCGAGATCACACTATCAAGCCATTACCCTTGGAGTATTGGCTAGTATATGTTAAATGTTTTCATGTGAGTGGCATGTATAAGAAGTTTATTTCATGTCATGTATTATTATTATGATTTGGTTTACGTATTGGCCTATATTGAGCTTTTGTACATGGCCGTGAGATGTGGTCTTTATTTATTGTGGTTTGCAAGTTTTAATTTTGGGCGTAACTTTGTGACTGATTTTATATGTTTGTGAATGTTTAAGTCCTAACGCCTCGAACCTTGTTCCGAGTCGATACGGGTGAAGGGTGTTACATTTACTCGGTATCGAGCTATGGTTTAGTCGGTTCTCGGACTAACCTAGCATGTGTAAAAGTCCAGCTATACATGCCACCGATCCGTGATAGTGTGATGTCTCCCGACGCTGTATGAACACCGTCTTGTTTAGACAGAGGTACTCTCCAACCGAGCTGCACTGACCATGTTCAATGTGATGCGAAAGTGTTTGAATAAAATTACGATTATGATGAGTCTCGATTTAGAAAAGTATGAATAAAAATTTATGATATATATATAAGTGATAACACGTGAGATGAAAAGGTCATGTTGTAATAAATATCTATACATGCTTGATGCTCCTATGATGTAGCGTATTTGATTTACTTGATAAGGTGAATGGGATAAATAGAAATTCGTAGAGGTATGAGTAAAAGTTCCTAATATTATGATATGAATAAATATGTCATTGCCTTGATTGAACATTGAATGTTGATGAATGTGAATGATATTTTTTTATGAGATAAATGATTATAATGAAATGAATTTATCTATGTTAAATTGTTTGGTCTGAATTATGTGATTGTAACGATATGTATATGATAATGCATGAAATGAAAGTTGCCATTGTGATGCAAATATCTATGTTTGTTTAACCCTTATATGATGTCATGAGTATGATTTGCTCGAGTAGATGAATGGATAAGTCAAGCTATTCAAAAAAAATAAATAAATAAAATATGATGCATGCATAATTATACTTGACTAAATGAGATAACTGGAAAGTGGGCATTAAACCAATATGAATGTTAGTTACTCGAAATGAATGACATGATTGAGATATGATTGCTCGATGAAAACTGTGTTTCATGTATATGTATATGAGAGTTGAGTCGAGGCCCTACGACCCCTTCCCCTTATCAAAGTGGTGTTTTATAATGGAATTTCATGAGATTTGTACTTTGAATAAGTTTCCGGTTGAGAAACCAAAGAGTTCAAAGCTAGAATAATTATAAATATGATTAGAGATTGAAGAATGAGTTGATAAGTAAAGTCAAAGCTAAAAAAAAAAAAAAGTATCAGATTGGCATAAGGATTATTGGAGTTATGCACTATTCCAATTAGAGAAGAAAATTATTTCTATCTCGAATTTGTGGTCACGAAACCACTATTCCGATTAGGCCCTGATTCGGGTTGTCACAATTCCGATAGAGATCCAATGTTAATTGTATACAATGATTCAGACTGGGCATCTTGCCTTATGTCTAGGAAATCAATAACGGGGTATTGTATAAAACTTGGAAGTTTTTTAATCTCTTGGAAATAAAAAAAAAAAACAAAGCACTATCTCAATTCAGCAGAAGCCGAATGTAGGAGCATGACATCTAATGCTGCAAAATTAAAATGGTTAAAAAGATTACTTGAAAAATTGGGGATCAAAGAAAGTAAGCCAGTTGTGCTTTATTGTAACAGTCAAGCTGCAATTCAAATTGTAGCAAATCCTATTTACCATGAAAGAATCAAGCACATTGAAATCAATTGCCACTTTGTGAGAGAAAGGATCTGGAAAGGTTTAGTGAAAATTGAACACATTTCAACAAAAGAACAGCTTGCAGACATTCTCACCAAAGGACTAGCAGTACAACAACATCGACACCTAATATCCAAGTTGGGAGTGATAGACATATATTACCCTCCAACTTGAGGGGAAGTGTTGAAGTCAGTAAATAAGTTGCTATAACAGCTCCTAGTATTTAAGGATTGGTTCTTTGTAATTAAGTACTAAGTATGCTAGTTAGTTACTACCTACCCGTTATATTATAATCAAGCTGTAGCAACAAGAATAACCACTTGAAACATTTTATTTTCTCTCATCTTTTCAATCGATATCTTAACAGGTAAAGGTTAAATTTGTCATTATACCTTTACAAAATAAAAATAAAAATTTATCATTAAATGGCAAAAATTTCGTCCCAAGACTTTCATTTTTTTTTTAGATATTTTCATAATTAATTCTTTTAACTTTAATTTTTAAAAGGTTAATTCTTTCACTTTAATAGTAAAAGAAATCAATGCATGGGGCCATTGACAAACCAACCAGTACCTACTAATTGTAAAGAAAGATTCCTCTTGTCTTGCCAATCCACTAAAAAGCAAATACTAATAATTTGAACCAATATTGATTGTTTGTTGAAACTTTAATTTACAATTTACAGTAATCTCATGACACAAATCCTTTGGCTAAACCAAAACCAAGAAATCCTACCTTATATTCTTGAGTGTTGGAATTTTCCAAGCACATAAACTCCAATTTCTTTGTCAAGGTTTCTCATCATTTTAGTGCTACCTTCATCTCTCTTCTTTTCTATTTCCCCTTTCCATAAAGCCAAAAAACCAAAAACTTCAAGTTTGCTTTTTGTGTTAAAAAAAAAAAAAAGCAGATTAATTGACGTTGCACCAAAACATTCCATTCAAATTTACGAAACAACTATACAAGAACCAAACATCTAATATGACAAATAATATATATCATAGATAGTTTCTAATGAAATCCAAACCTGCACAAACTGTTATATGTTTATATATTCTATAAAGTTTACTTCGACAACAATAGATAATCATACTTATTTTCATAAATAATCAAATTGAAAATTAAAAATTAAAACCCTAGTCAACATAAATCCAAAATATTTGGCATGTATGATAAAAAAAATCAAATCCATAAAATTTGAAAAATGAATCAACCAAAAAATAATAGATCTCAATTCGTTCTCAATGATTCAATATGACGAGGCTCGGATGCCACTTGTTTTTGAGCTGTAAAATTCTTATACAAAACTTAATAAATTAGGATCTGCCATGTAAAATCATCAAGAACAAAACTAAATGCGGAAACGTACCCGAATCCATTGATTTCTTGGAATAGTTGATCTTATGGTTTTGATCTTCCAAATTAGCACATAAGTATTTCAGTAAAGTGTGGTTCTCTCTTTTCTAAAGATAGTTATGTAATGTATAATTTGGGGACCATAACCCAAATATATAACTTTTACATATTAACCCTAATTTTAAATTAGCCCATCATCAAGTAGAAATTAGTTACTAGAGTATTTACACATATTTGACCCATGCTTTAACCAAATTAGATCACTTTTAATTTAAACTAATCTTTTATGATAATAAATAATAACATATAATTACTATTATTATATATGTGATATGAATATTTTCCAACACGTGACAATGCACATGTATTTCATTTTAACATGACACTATTTTTCTTATATGTCACATTAACAAAAAATTTAAAAATTATAAGAAATTTTAAAATAAAATAAATATTGATAAAAAAATTTAGCATGAAGCACACATGAATTATCATGTGGGCTGTCATGTTGGAAAATTTAATGTTTTAGTTAGTATTTATGTTAAAAAAAAATAACAATTCAACTCTTTTTCAATAGTTGATGGTCAATTTTGACTCTTTTTAGAAAATTAATGGCCAAATTAACAAAAAAATATAAATATTAAAAATTAAATTTATCATTATACTTTTACAAAACAATAAAAAATTTTCACTTTAAATGAATAAAAATGAATGAAGGAACAATTAATTTTCTTTCCATAGCAAATGAAAATTAAGAAAATAGAATTTTTTTTCTTATACAAAACTTAATAAATTAGTATCTGTCATGTAATATTTAAAATTAACAATATTAACAATTAAAATTTTAAAAATAAAAAAATTAAATAGCTAAAAACAAAAGTAAAATTTTAATGACTAAAATTAAATCTAAAAAAAAATATAAAGAGTTATATTTTATTTGATTTTCATTCCAAGTCGTGGGTATTAATTGTAAAAGAAATTAATGCATGGGGCCCTTGCCCACTAATTGCAAAAGTAGATTCCTCTTGTCTTGCCAATCCACTGAACTATAAACAATTGATTATAGCAAATACTAATAATTTGACCCAATCTTGATTGTTTGTTGAAACTTTATTTACAAATTGCAGCAATCTCATAACACAAATCCTTTGGCTAAACCAAAACTAAGAAATCCTACCTTATATTTTTTGGTGTTGGAATTTTGCAAGCAGATAAACTCCAATTTCTTTGTCAAGTTTTCTCATCATTTTAGTGCTACCTTCATTTCTCTTGTTTTCTATTTCCCCTTTCCTTAAAGAAAAAAAAAAAAAACTTCAAGTTCCCTTTTTGTGTTCAGTTTTATTTACTTTCTTTTACTCCAAATTAGTCCTCCAAAAAAAAAAAAAAAAAAAAAACTAATCTTCAAATCCTTTTGGTTATTTTCAACTAGTGGAGCATTTTCTCAGCTTTGATTTTGAAGTTCCCAGGTGAGGTAAAGGTATTTTATATATGCTTCATTTCTTGAATTGTGTTTAGGTACATATATATTTCTTGATCTAATAATCACTTACTATGTTTTTTCTTGAAGCAAATCAAAGCTAAAAGAGTGTTTGGAATTAATTTTCTTTTCACTCAGATACTTGGAATTATTACTTTCATTTTGAAGAGGTAAGAGGGGAATGTTTATAATGTTTTCCATGCATAATATTAGTGTGCGAGGGTGAACTTTTAAAGAATATTGAATTACCTATTTAAATAGCATCAACTTTAAAATTTTTAGTACTTTTGAATTATAATATTGGTGTAGAACCGCGAATCTAAAAATTTGTTTAGGAAGGATCGGAAATTAATTATGAACTTTTGAAAAGTCAAAATATAATTTTATCATTTTTAAAAAAATTAAAATTTTGTTTTTATTTTTATTTTTGGCCAAAGTACAATATCACTATATATTAAAAACTTTAGAATTATATTTCTCTATGTGTAATTAAAAATATCTTTCTAATTTATAATTAGATGGCATTACACTCATAGATTTGATTTTGTCAACTAGTATGAATTGATAAGCAACAAATAAAATGTAATAAAAGCTTCTCAACTAAGTCTTCTTTCTTACTACTTATCTCACCAATTCTGTACCATACTTACAAAATTTCTATGGTATAAAATTATTTTTAGTTTTGCATCATATCAATTCTACAGTCGATATAAGTTTATCACAGTATTCACTTTTTGTGTTTTGTCTGCAGCTGGACTGAATCGAATAAAAGCCGATTAATTTTCATACTTGGAATTGTCTTTCACCTTGCGTGATATGTCTAAGAAGTAGGTGTTCATCTTCAACATATTTTAATTCTTTAATATTTTTTTCTCTAACGATAATTACTTATGATTTGCTACAGTGTTTGAACTTGGAAAATCGTATTCCTCAATCGAGCTTGTCAACAATGGGTTGTGAATTTTGCGAGTCTGCTCTTGCTAACTCCGTTGGAACACTAGTTGCGGACTATGTGGTAAAGCCGGTGGGACGTCAACTTGATTATGTCCGCCGCTTTCATGACAATGTTGAAAAGCTCGTGGAAAAAAAAGGTGAACTTGTAAGGGCACGAGCTCGTCTGCAGCATGAGACTGAGGTTGCTGAAAGGCAGCTTTTGCATACTGAAGATGATGTACGGGATTTGCAAATGAAGGCAGTGGAAATCCTATCGAATGTGGAAACTTTGGAAATGGAAATTCAACAGAATAAGAGGTGTCTCAATTGGTGTCCTAATTGGAGTTGGAGATATCGATTAAGCAAGAAAGCAATGAAGAAAACTCTGGATATATCTGAGCTTTTGGAGAAGATCAACAATTTTGGTCAACCTGCACGAGTCGGTTACCGTGCTCCTAGTACCCTTCCCACCATAGAATTCCTATGCTCTAAGGAATTTGTGGTTTCGGAATCTTCAAAGATTGCTTTCCATCAAATCATTGAAGCCCTACAAGATGACAATATCAGCATAATTGGATTGTGGGGGATGGGAGGGGTGGGCAAAACCACCTTGGCTCGTGAAGTTGGAAATCAAGCCGAAAAGCTGAATTTGTTCAATAAAGTTGTGATTACAACTGTGTCTCAAATGCCAAACTTCCAAGTAATTCAAGATCAAATTGCACAATTCATAGACTTTACTATGAAGAATGAACAAGGAAGAAGATTAGTGCAAGATCTATGGTTGAGACTGAAGAAGGAACAGATGATTCTTATTATCCTTGATGATATTTGGACAAATATCAACTTAAAGGAGAATATAGGAATTCCGACTGGCGAAGATCATAAAGGTTGCAAAGTTCTTTTAACAACATTCCGTCAACAAGTATGTCTTGCTATGGATTGTCAAAAGGTGGTACAACTGGGTTGTTTGGATGGCCATGAAGCTTGGAATTTGTTTGCAATGAAAGCAAGTCTAAATGGCTCTGCTGATGACGCTATTAGAAAGGTGGCAACTAAAATCATCAGAAAATGCCAAGGTTTGCCCATTGCTATAGTTTCGTTGGGAAGTGCTTTGAAAGGTAAAAGTTGTCACGAGTGGAAAGCGGCATATCGGAGACTCAAAGATCGTAGATTAACTGAAATTGAAGATGTTAATGAAGAAAATGCTTATCTATGTCTTGAGGCGAGCTTCGATTACTTGAAGGGTTTGGAGACGAAGACTTGTTTCTTATTGTGCTCTTTATATCCCGAAGATTATAACATTTATGTGGAGGACTTGGTGAGATATGCATGGGGATTGGAGTTGTATAAAGGCATCAACTCAATTGAAAAATTTAGAAGCAAGTGCTTGCATCGATTGAGATCCTCAAGAACTCTTGTTTGTTGTTAGATTGCGGAAAAAGGCATGTCAAAATGCATGATGTGGTTCGTGAAGTTGCTTTATGGATTGCATCCTCTAGAGAGGAGTTTTCTTTTGCGAGTGTTGGAACATTGCCGATGGATGAAAGTTTCAAGCATTTCATGGCAATCTCCTTCAACACTGATCAACTGGGTGAACTTCCCAAAGGATTTGTTTTCCCAAATCTCAAATTTCTTTTACTTGGTGGAACAGGTGAGGGTCGCATGGAAACTTCAAGTGAATTCTTTGAGGGTATGAAAGCATTAAAAGCTTGTGCTTTGGATCATCAATTGATATCTCCAGTTGCATTTCAATTTCAAATGAACCTTAAAACTTTGAAGTTGCATTTCTGTAGAATCTCTGACATCTCAATGCTTGGGAAGTTGAAGACACTTGAGATTTTTTCTTTAATTGGATCTAGTATCTCTGAATTACCGAACGAAATTGGTGATTTAGAAAATCTAAGACTGTTGGAGTTGTCAAGTTGCGCAGAACTACGAAGAATCCCTCATCGATTAATACAAAGATTGTCCAATTTAGAAGAACTATACTTGCATGGTTGTTTGTCAATAAAATGGGCGATTGAGAACACAACTGAAAAAGAATGCTATTCTAGCCTATCTGAGTTGAATTTATTGCCCAAGTTGGGTGTACTATTGTTGAATTTGTTTCCTAAACATCTTCCAGATGGCTTTGTGTTTCCTAAATTACGGAGATTTGAAGTTTGGATTAGTAGCGGCCTTTTTGAGATGTCACTTACACCTTGTCCAATCTCAAGATCTTTGACCATATTTAACAATAAGTCCATAGATGCATGCAAGCAACTATTTGAAGATGTAGAATCTCTTGACCTGGGAACAGTGGAGGGCTATCCAAACCTTATTCCAAGCTTGAGTAGGAATTCAGTAAGTTGACTTCTCTACGTCTTGATAGTTGCGATGGTATGAAATGCCTAATTGATGCATCAAAGCAACAGGTGCCAACCAGTGCATTCTCTAATTTGAGAAGCTTATCATTAGCATCTATGCTTGCTTTAGAAGAGCTGTGCAATGGCCCTCAACCACAAGGTTTCTTACAAAAGTTAGAAACGTTGTACTTAAGTAATTGCAATGAGATGATTGGTGCATTTCCAATTTCACAAAATCTTGAAGAGCTTCAAGTTCATCGATGTGGTAAAATACAAGTGCTATTCCAGACTGTTGAATTGAGGAGCATAGAACAGTGGCCCAATCATCATTTAAGCCTCCAAAGTCTAAAGGTTGTACGAATAAGTGACTGCAACAGTTTGAAATATCTCTTCCCAATGTCAGCTGCTAATAATAGCCTTGGGCAATTGCAATCTCTGCAAATACAGAGATGCTCACAATTGGAAGAAATAATACAAGGGACAGATATGTTAAACATAAGCCCCCAAAGTCTAAGGAGTGTATGGGTAAGTGAATGCAATAAGTTAACATCTCGTTCCTCATTGTCCCATGGTCACAGGTTGCAGGTGTTAAGAGTTGACTATTGTCCTCGGTTGACACCTCTTATCATTTCGGCTAAAATACAGTAAGATTTATTATTTTCTCTTTTTCTTTTTCCTTATTAATAATTGGTGATCACAATAGAGCAAATGCTTGTATAGCTGTTTAAAAGATATGTATGTTGCAATCGATTACATCATAGTAAAAGGGAAAAAAAAAAGTTGAACACTATAAAATTATATCTATATTTATATAATGCCTCTCATTGAATTAGTGTAACAAATAAACTTAACACCAATTCAATTATAAAAATTACTTAAAAATGATAAGTTGTTCACTTTCTTAAACATTTTGAAATGATTTGTTTACAGATATGGAGCTAGGGAGAATAGCAAGAGAGCAATGGGACAATTTAGATATATGTAATTGTGAAGAAGTGGAGAAGGTTACTGAGAAGGATCAAACTTCATCACATGATCATCGACTCCAACCTATTTGCATTCCTACTTTGACTCTGATTCATATCTTCGATTGTTACTACTTAAAATGTCTCTTCCCGATTACTGTTGCTCATGGAGGCTTTCCAAAACTTCTAAGTACGTCCAATTTGCAAACTCTGGAGATAAAGAAATGCTACAATTTGGAAGAAATAATCCAAGACCAACAAGTGCCAAACATGAACCTTCAATGTTTAAGAAAGATAATTGTTGAAGAGTGCTATAATTTGAGGTATCTCTTCCCAATATCTATTGGTAACAGTCTTGGGGCATTGCGAACTCTACAAATAAGTTATTGCTATGGATTGGAAGAAATAATCAAAGCAAAAGAGGCGTCCAACGTATGTCTCCATAGTCTAATGGAGGTATCTGTACGTAGCTGCGACAAGTTGACATCTCTTTCTTCATTGTCCCATGGTCACATATTGAAAAGTTTGACAAAACTTGAAATTTACAATTGCTTTCGATTGGAATACACTTTTCCAATCTCAACGGCTCAAGGTCTTCCTCTACTGAATGAGGTTGTGTTGGAAAATTTACTTCAATTCAAAGGAAGGGATGGAAACGACATTGTACTTACCCCTTCATCATTGCAGAAGTTAAAAGTAGTGAAATGTCCCGAATTGACACATTTTATCATTTCAGCTAAAATACAAGTAAGCTTTATATATTGTTTATTAATCTTTTATTGATTTTCCCCTCTTGATTATTTACTGTCTGAACTATATGTATTTGTTTAAACTTGAGTAATTTGATAAATTTTTTTAAAATTAATAAAATTTATGTAAGAAAATTAATTAACAAAATGAGTGATAAGTTGTTCATTTGTTTGAACATTTTGAAATTGATGACTGATGATATGTTTATAGGAATTGACCCTTCGGAGGATGGAAGGAAGGAAGAAAATGAGCAACATGATGGGGAGAGGAGGATCATCAGTAAGTATGGAATATTTAAAAATTTCCAATTTTGAAGAGTTATTTGATTCTAGTTATAACCTTTCAAGCCTAAAGTTCCTAAATTTGTTCGAACTAACCGAATTGCGAGTGATATGGAATGGTCCCATCCCAGCTGTAAACTTTCAAAATCTCACTGAATTGAATGTCAGAGAGTGTAGAAGCTTAAGATACATATTCTCACCTACCATTGCTCAAAATTTGCCACGATTGAGCCGGTTACAAATATTTGCTTGTGAGGTATTGGAACAAATTATTGAGAAGGATCAAACGTCATCACAACATCATCTCCAACCTATTTGCTTCCCTAGTCTGGCTGAAGTTACAATCGGTGATTGTGAAAACTTGAAATATCTCTTTCCGATTACTTCTACCCATTGTGGCCTTCCAAAATTGATGACAATAAGCCTTGGAAACGTCTCCAAATTAGAGCAGGTGTTTGAAGGAGATGAAGCAAATGTGAGTAAGGATGAAGAGAAAGTGATACACCTACCTCAATTAAGCTTGGTGGGCTACCAAACCTCATGAGCTTCAGCCCGGTAGGTTATCATTTTGTTTTCCCATCTTTGGAGGGGTTAGCAGTAGAAGGTTGTCCCAACCTAACCACAAGGTTTAGTGTTGATTCAAAGCAATCAGTGCATGCCAAAACACAGGTGCACTTCGCTCCCAAACTCAATAATGAGCTTTAAAACTAATGTTCATCTATTGAATTCTTTACTGTGTCTTTAATTTCTATGAATTAATGCAATATTTTCATTTTGGTTGTCTGAGAGAAATTATGTTTTATGCTTTAATTACTAAATGAAATTACATTAACTGTAATTAATTTATGTTGGTTATCAGTAGTTCTTTCTGGATATCCTTGTTGCATTATTATTTTCTTTTGGCAGCTCTTGTTAATATGTCATCATTTGCTCAATCACGGGAAAATTCTCTTTGCTTTCATCATCATAAACAAACAGTAACTCGTTTTGCAGGCAAGCCAATCAGTTGATGAAACAATGGTGGAAGAATCTGCTACAGCTCAGGAAACTACATGGCCAGCTGGTAGCAACATATATTGGCCGGAAGAATAAACTGAAGAAGACATTTCTGTACAACTTTTTGAATAGGAAGATGCAATCGAATGAAGACAATTATATAAAAGGAGGTTACCTGAAAATCCATCCATTGTGAATCTCTTGTATTTGTTTCATTAAACAACTTTCGAAAAATTACTTTATTTAAAACAGTTGATATTTTTTAATGTTTGAATATCTTATATTAAATATTTTTTCCTCAAACGAATAAATCATAATATTAAACAACTAAACAATAGCTATTGAGTCAATACGCAAATAAAACAAATTTTCTAATCTACAAAAATCTCTTGTTGTATGATTTTATTTGTTATGATGATTTAAAATAGTACATGATAAGCAAATATGTTAGTTTTATAATTATTTACAACATATTATTACAAATTGAATAATATATTTTATTTTTATTTAATTCTTGGATCATGATTTAAATTTTAACTAAGGCAAATTACCCTATTCGTCACCTTAAAATAAGGTCGTTTCTATTTTGAGCCCCAGCAACCCTATTCAAAGCCCTCAATAAAGCCTGAGTTATTGGATCATTCCCAACATGGTCATCATTAATATTCCCATTTTCCATATTCCCACCTTCAGTAGTGGATTCACTATTAACTTCATTCTGTTTATTATCCTGTTCTAGCCTTAACGACGCAGCTAACTCCACCAAATCCCTCAACGGTCCCCTCTATAACCCCTCCTACCACGAGTTATTATTCTACGTGCATTCATTTTGGTGTTTTATGGATTTACAATTTTACAAGTAAGAACTTTTAGTACTTTGTTTAGTCTTTTACGCACTCACATTTTATGGTTCTCTTATTAAAGTTTTACACAGTAGTCTCTATAATCTTAATAGATTTTCAGTACTGTTTCTATGGACTTGGCATCAGACCTTTAGACTTTTCCATTTCCTATATAAAACATTTTCCAAATACACTGTGGTTTGTTTTTCCCCAAAATTTTCCCTTTTTATGTTTGCATGCATGCAGGCTTACTTAAGTAGATTTAAAATCTCAGTCCGAGTTTTTGAACCAAGGCTCTAATACCACTAAATGTAACCTTCTAAACCCGACTTAGATGTTATGGTCGAATCGAGAAGGCCACATTGGACACCTTAATGTCAAACCTACCCTAACGATAGTTAAAAACTTTCAAATACTCCCTTTTATAAAACTATGGTTTCTATTGTTAGCTTTGGACAAACGTTCATTTACTTAATCCAACCATGTTTAGGTCGAATTAGTGAATTAGGTGAAGTTGTTTTTAAAAAAACCCAACTATTAGTGTTGTCTTCGAAAAATCATTTTGTTATCTTCTTAGTAGGGGAAATGTACCATTACTAGTCAAATTATTAATTTAGCCATATATCATGCATAGTCTATTTCAACATATTTATAAAAATCATGTATGTACACCAAATATGCATGTCATACATGCATAAAAACCCCAAAATCTCAAACAGTACCAAACCACAGTTTAAAGAAACTTTACAATCCAAAATCGAATGATAATAATAAAATAAACCTAAAATATAATTAAATTAAAATAATATGACGAAGTAAAGTCCAAAGTCCGTCACATGTCCGCATGCCAATTCTGATCCTAAGTAAGTTGAGGTAATAGGGTGAGCTTAACAAGCTCGGTGTGAGACTAAGCATGCAATTACTAAGCATTCAAACAAGCAATTTCATAGAGGTACCAATAGCACAATCAAACATTATCGATAATAATTTCAAATACACACTACGAGTTCCACAGAACTCGTCTGCCAAACTCCAACGTATGTGAGCAAAGCTCGATGTGGTAAAACCACCAATAATCAATAATGTAGTGAAATGGCCAAATAAATCATGCGATATAATCGCCAATTCCCTCTGTACTCCAAATGCAATGCACTGACTACAAATATATGCGGACTTAATATGTCGTCAGTACTCCATGGAACTCGTCCATCAATTACAAAATCTCATCTCAATGCAAATTTAATGTCATACAAATTCATATGTAATCATATTTCAATACTTTTCACATTTATTCGACATGTTCAACATGTCCTCAATATTCACATACTTTCAGTAAAAGGAAGCAGTGTTCCAATTTTCAAATTACCATTAAGATGGTATCTATCAATATCGTTCAATTCACATACTTTATGTAATGGCCTAAATTCAAGGTTATCAGAATAATGGTTTCGTAACCACAAATCCGATTTAAAGAAAAATTTATTTTAATATTTTTGCATGACTATTTATATGATAGGAAAATCGTATTAAAATATCGATAAAAAAATTTACCGATTTAGTGGTTAGTTAAAAAAAAATTATAGAAGAAATTGGGTAAAAGCAACGTATCGAGATCTCGACCTCATAAAATCGAGTCAGAAATATTTTTATAAATATTTATGAAATGTTAGTGATGTGGTATTAAAATTTCGTTAGGAAATTTTAATGTTTGGGTAGTCAATTAAATCAAAAGGACTAAATTGTAAAAGATGTAAAAGTTACTTGAATGATTAAATAGCTTAAGTGTCTAATGAGAAAGGATTTAAAAGGAAATTAGACCAAAAATTTATTTGGGCTGGACGGCAAGGCATGAAAACAGCAGGAAAATTGATGATTTAAGGGCAAAATTAGAATATTGCATAAATAACTAAATAAAGATAGGACTAAATAGGAAATATCTAGATTTCTCTTCATTTTTCTTCATTCTCATCATCCAAAATGCCATAGGAGGGGTTCTCTAAGCTGTTATGTCATAATTTTTGCACCAAGTGAGTTACCTTGCCTTTTTCTTGTAATTTTTGTGTTTCTAAGACTTTTACAACTAGGTCCTACTATTAAATTCATTAGTTTTTGATTTCATGGATGAAATTGAAAGTCACCATGGTTGAGTACTGTAACTTATAATGAAATAGCATGAAATTTAAGCTTAAATTCGTCTATAAAATGATTTTATTAGGTAATTTCAATAGAAATTGATTTTTAGGACCTAATTGTGAAAATGTTTGGAATTAAAGCCTATTGCTGGAATTCTGATTCCTAAAGGTTATAAATTAGTTTAAAGTAATAGAATAAAGTGTTAATTAAGAAAAATCAGCTCAATTGAGAGGCTAATTGAGTAGGGACGAAATTATTATTTATTAAAAGCTTAGGGGAAAAATGGTAATAAACAGCTTGCACTAAAACAGTTTTGGACAGCAGCAGTAGACTAACTTTGAAAAATCACCATAAATTGTATAAATTGAATTAGAAGATGAACAAAATATGAAATTAAATATTATTGACTCTAGTTTCTCATAGAAGAAATGGTGTAAGCAATGGATCTGTAAATCATGAGATATAATGAATTTTGTGAGACAAGATCAGAATGAATTCAGATTCCCCTGTTCTAAATTTGAAAAATCATAAAAAAATTGAATAAAAATAATTAGGGACTTAAATTTATATTTTTTAGAATCCTTAATGAGTCTATTTTCAATAGAAATAAACAAATCCAAATCTTTTTTGAAGAGATAATTAATTTTTAGTGAAGAAGGGTCGAATCATTAGGCAATGAGCAGGGTGACTTTAAAGAATAAACTGTACTTATTGGCTGAACCAAAAATTCTGAAATTTTATGGTAAGAAGATATGTGAGTCTAGTTTTAGGGAAAATTTTTGGATCCTAATTTGATGTTCTGTATCTTAATATAAAAATAATTTAGTGACTATGACTCAAGTAGACAGCTTTGAATGAACTATAAATAATAATGAAATTATAGAGAATGTTGCATACGAACATGAAATGTATTAAATTGATAATTAAATTTTATTTATTTAGATCCAGAAGATTCAAATACGAAGCTAGATCGAGGAAAGGAAAAAGTTCGAGATTAGTAGATTTTTATATACAAACGAGTATCAAGGTAAGTTCATGTAACTTGAATTATATTCTTAAATGCTTGAAATGTATGTTTTTAATATGAATATGATTTGAATGTTCATTATATGAAAATTGATGAAACATTGACATATTTGATAAAAAGGGAAGAAATCCCGGTTGAATGAAAGGAAAATTCGATGGATCTCTGAAAAGGAATTGATGGTAAAAAGGATCTAGCCCGGACGGGTGATCCTATCCTGATATAGCCCTCCCGAAGAATATGTGTAAAATGGATTTAGCCCAAACAGGTAATCCCGACAATATTCTATGAGTTTATATTACAGGGGATTTAGCCTGGACTGGTAATCCCGCTGTAAGGATGAGGTTCGCGGGAGTGTGCTCTCTGAAATGGACATGTGCGCACATGAATATGAATTGACGGACCCGGATTTGTACACTAAAAGTGTACCTCTGAAAAATCCATCGAAATTTCGAGAAATTCAACGGGATAAATATGAAAAAAAATAAAATAAATAACAAGGGAATGGAAATCATGGTATTGATGAGCTCATCAATCATGGTATATAATATATTGATACAAGGAAATTATTGTATTGACTTGAATATTGAGTTTGTGCATGTTAGGGTAATATTGCATGGAATGGATATATAAATGTTTATTACATTGTATTGAAAATATTAGGTAAGTATAATTGTTGTTACATGAGCTTACTAAGCACAAAGTGCTTACCCTGTTTCCTTTTTCCCTGTTTTGTAATGTTAAGAGCCCGGAGGTTGGATTCGGTCAGAGACACATCACACTATCAAACTCAGGATTTCGGTATATAAAGAAACTTTATTTTGGAAATCAATGGCATGTATAAGCTAATAAAGCAAGTGATACTGTGAATGTAAGGTTAGCCATTGGTATGGCTAACAAGTCTTGGTTTTTGATATGTAATGACGTTATTTTATAAATATACGTGAATCTATCTTGAAAATATGTTGAATTAGATTGGCTGATATGGATTGTTCTCGGTTTAAAATTGCAGGGAAGGTTAGATATCTATAAAGGGGTTATATTGAATTAAAAAAATTTTAATTAATTCGTAAACTTCGGTAATGCCTCGTACCCTATTTCGGCAATGAATACGGGTAGAGAGTGTTACACTTTAAGAATTTCATTGTGCACCAATAACAACCTCACGTATATATATCATAGTAATATTTCATGCATTTAAATCATGCATAAACCTAATATCTCAACATTTCATACCATTCAATCAAAGATTCTCATATCACATAATATAATTATGCACAACAATCTTAATTACACATTCATACAATCAAACTAGCAATTTTGCCAACGCAACAATCTTTTAAGGCTCGAAATGTACCTAGTTCGGCCATTCACAAAACTAAAATTTTGGCTATTAAGCCAAACCAATCATCAAGCTAATTTATCAAATATAACATGACATTTATCATTATCGAATAATTTTTACAAGTTTAGGACTCACACCTTATTTTTTGCTTTCTCGCAAGGCCCTAGTGAATCTTCCAATTTTCCTTAATAAACCTTTACATAATCCTAAACCAAAATTCAGTATAAATTTAATCAATTTACCATTTAAACCAATTCCCAATTACTGATGTGGTCATTGAGAGCACCAAAAATATCATATTTCCTACAAAATAATGAAAAAGAACAGTAAAAGGGAAGTAGGGTCGAATCCTCAAGGACCGGATTGCACGAATACTTGTTCTCGAAATCCTGGGCAGAATGCGTTCCTGAAAAAATAAAAAAAACAGAATTAAAACTTTGATCTGGAAAAATAAAATAAAAACAAAGTTGAAAGTTGAATTAAAATTGCGAAATTAAATAAATTGCAAAAATTAAAATGGAGAAAATAAACAGAGTTTGGGAAAAAAGAGAGTTTCTTATGTGGCGAGATTCCAGCCTACAATTGTCTCGATTCACCTTGGGTCCAATCCTTGGCTTTTAAGTGATCCTTCTCAAGTAGAATAAGCCAGTTATAGTGGAAGAGGATGCCTACGACCACCAACTCTAGAATTTTAGACTTAAGATTTGGCGGAACCTGACTTTAGCCAACAATCGCTTTTGTGGGAATGTCTTATGCTAGATCATCACTTCCCAATGGCGAATACCACGCCATCTTGTCTCTTGAGCTCACCAACCTTTGACACAGAAAGCCAACGAACTGACTGTGCAACCTTCCCAAAACGTACAAAGCGGTCGTTCCTTGCACAAGTTAAAAAGATCACCTATTAAGGGACATGGACAGAAGCGTCAGCCCCGTAATACAGAGAAGCGATGAATACCCTGTTAAGAAGGCTAAGCACGAATTCTAAGCCTCATGAACTTTTTGGGGAATTTCGACAACTTTCGGCTAGATTAGATTTAGTGGCTCATGATTTTTGGGGAAAAACAAATAAAAATAATGGTAAGGGAATTTTTTATTGAAATATAAAAAGAACAAAAAAAGAACTAAATTTATGGGGAGGAGAGTGTTATAGCAAAAGATGGACCAAACTTGTGTCACTTCATCCCCTATTTATAGTACTAGGAAAGATAGTCTAGTCGTACTTACATTCCAAAAGATAAATACAAATAATTAAAGATAAATAAAATTAAATCTAAATAATAATCATTAATAATTATCCTAATATAATTGGAATTAAAATAGAGTCTTATGATATAAAATCTCTTCTTCTGCACTTTAGCCCTTATGTCGTCCATGCTTGCATTTTTGGCACCACATTTTCCCCATGTTGCATGTTGGCCCATTTTATCTTCAAATTCGCGATTTTTTCCCTTACATTTCCTTTTGCCTCCAATTTAGTCCCTAAAAGATAAAAGACCATAAATAGCTCAAATTAGTAGGATCATACTCGAAATAAACATATAATTAATACATAAAAATATGTCATTTTAGAGTATTATCAAATTCCCCCTACTTAGCCCATACTTGCCCTCAAGTATGGTTCCAATCCATTGTGAAATTTAGAACTTGCCATGAAAGAAATATCACTCCAAAGTTTTATAAAAATCAGCCAAAAGTGCTTATGAAAAATAAAGAAAACCCTAAGCTTGTTTTAAGCAAAACAGAAAATGTATTTCAGTTTATACACACAAAAATTAAAATTGACTTGAATTATTTCATGAAAATTAGGTAAGTTACCAAACCGACCAAGACACCCTATTTGTTTCCTCCTTTAGTCCCCAAATGCAATTTTATTAGTAATTATTTTTTTTATTTTTTATTTTTTTATTATTTTTTTGTTATTATTATTTATTTACTTAGGAATATATTGAACTTTTTGATGCGAAGAGAGATGACAGCCAAGCATCCCACCCCTGTTACTCAGCCCAACATACTACTAAAAAGTTGTTTATTTCCAGTTAGCGGAGTTTTACCCATCACGTCACACAACCTTTTGACATGAAGTAGAATGACAACCCAAGCACCCTACCCCGGTCACTTAGTCAGTCACGTTTTAAGCTGCACTCATGACTATGGAAACATTTATTATCATTAAACTAAATTTTAATTTTGGAGAACTAAGGGAAAAAAAACAATTAAGTGTCGAAAATAAGTTTTAGCAACCACCTAACAGTCATGAACATAATTTTAGGATGCAATTAAGTGTTCGTTTTGCATTAAACTTGATCGATTTTACTAAAAGCAAGATAGAGTTTACTCTATTAATCATAATTATTTTATCCTAATAGAAATAAAACAATGGAGATGAAATCAAACAAGCAAAATCATAACTAACTCGGTAGACAAGAATCATGCATGTAGGTCAAACAGTGAGCACGCCGTGGTCAAATTCTTGGGCATGAAAAGTGGCAGAATATTCTTAAAAAAATAAATGGGCAAAAACGAGCACAAGCAAAAATAGCAGATAAAATGACAGTAATAACGAGGAATGCCTCCCTCCTACTTAAAGCACATTGTCCTCGATGTGAAAGTAAAAGGAAAACAAATAGGCGGAAAAAGAAAAATTTAGAAAAACTCCCCATGTAGTTACCGTCAGAGAGGATGGCGTATGCGAAGAGGAGGGCGATGGAGCAGTGGTTTCGTGCCGAAGAGAAGAAGAACACAAAGTGGCGAGGGGTGGCGATGGGGTAGGTGACGCGTGGGCAGTGGCTCGGCTTCAGGTTCTCATCATGGTGGCTGAAAATCGGTGATGGGAAGGTTGGTGGAGAAGTTTCGGCGGCTAGGAGGATTAGGGAAAAATTGGTTAAAAATTTTTAGGGTTTTGGGTTGTATTAGGCTGAAAGGTGGGTGTTTGGCTACAGGATTAGGGTAGTCATGGAGCAAGGATAGGTTATTCTTGGTTGGAATAGGGGTAGGATAAGGGTTGTTTGGCCAATTTCTAAGTTTTTTCCTCGCCGATTTACTTAGACAAAAGAAGAGAAATTTATTAATATCCAAACAAAATAAATTAATAAATAATAAAATAAAATAAAGTAATAAAATAAAATAAAATAAAACAGAAAATAGAAAATAGAAAATAGAAAATAAAATAAAAATAAAGAAAAATAAAAATTGGGTTGCCTCTCAACAAGCGCTTGTTTAACGCCACTAGTTTGACGCCTTAACTAGTATTGGGGTTGTTCGAACTGAATTCTTTCGTTCGTATGGGCTTGGAAATTCTCCTTTTTTTACCGCATACAACATATTTTGGGTTCAATCATCCTTGTGCCTCTTTCTTTGGTTTCGTATTTTCTCCAAGAAAATCTTATATGTGCCTGTAAAGGGGTTGATCCATTTTAAGTTGGCAATAGTCTCATCATTTTCTAGAAATGTGCATTTGAGATGCTCGGGAAGTGGTTTTAATTCCAGATCTGATGCCTGCACAATAGAAGGTAGAAGTTTAGTATCCATAGGAGCCAATAATTTATTAATAGAAAAATCATCAAACATCATTTTAGATTTATCTCCATAAGATGACTTAAAAGTCTTTTCTACTAATGAGTCCATTATGTCGACACAGTTTATGTTCAAGATTTCACTTAGATGACTAATAGCATCATAAAAATTAAACTTCACGATCTCCTCGTCAAACTCCATCGTGAGGGTTTCGCTATGCACGTTAATTTTAGTATTTGCAGTACTAAGGAAAGGTCGCCCCAACAAGATGTTAGAAGACCTAGGAGCTTTATCCTCTTCCATTTTTATTACATAAAAATCTGCAGGGAAAATAAGCTCATTAACTTTCACTAATATGTCTTTGAGGACTCCTTCAGGATGCACAACAGACCTGCCCGCCAACTGTATAGTAACACCTGTTTTCGTCAAAAAACCCACGTTAAGTGATTCATAAATAGAAAAAGGCATTACATTTATGGAAGCCCCTAAATCACACATAGCCTTTGTTATTCCCAAGTGGCCTATTTTGCATGGTATTACGAACATGCCCCTATCTTTGCATTTCTCCAGCATCTTCCGCTGTAACATTGCAGATACATTCTTACCAACATTTACCCTTTCATTACCTGTTAATTTTCACTTGTTGGTGCAGAGCTCTTTAAGAAATTTAGCATATTGAGAATTTGTCTAATGGCATCCAACTGTGGTATATTCTTCTCAACATTTCTGAATGTTTCAAGGATCTCTTTGTCCTCTTTGCCTTTTCGATACTAGTAAAACCTTCTTGGAAATGGAGGTTGAATTATGGGCAATGGAGGTTTCGTTTGGACCTGTTCATCGTTCTCGAGTTTTTCTTGAGTAGATTCTTGGCCAAGATTTCTTCCAGGAATTGGTTCAATACTTTTCCACTTCACAACGTTACTGCATTTACGTGATGTCTTGGATTAGGTTCTGTTTGTGACAGCATCTTCCTTTGAGAATTCAATTTCTCAATTGATGTGGTTAACTCTCTTATAGATGCCTCGATTTTTTACTAAAAATCAAGCATATTAGCTGCTAATTTATTGACCAACGTTTTAAGAGAATTACCTGAATCTCGTGGCTATTGTGGAAGCTGATTTTGGTATGGCTGGTTATATCGTGGATTGGCCCCATAACTTAAGTTAGGGTGATCCCCCCATCCTGGGTTGTACGTATTAGCGTAAGGGTCGTATCGCCTTTGTGGTGGCCCAGGGAAATTTCCCACAGCATCTAAATGAGCCATAGTATCATCATACAAACTAGGACATGCATCAGTTGTATATTCAGGTGTAGCACATATTCCGCATAATCAGGCTAGTTTTGCTTTTTTTGCAATAAGAGAATTCAAAATATTAGCAATTCTATCAACTTTATCTTCTAAGGTTGAATTATTTAGCTGGTGAACCCTTCTAGGGGGTTCAGGATTGGCTTGGAATGGCTAAGTATTTGCAGCCATCGTGGAGATCAAGTCTCTTGTTTGTTGGGGAGTCATGTTGACCAACGCTCCCCCACTAGCAGCGTCTACCATATTCATCTCCATGAGTTTTAGGCCTTCATAAAAATATTGGAGAAGAGATTGTTCTGTTATACTGTGTTATGGGCAGCTTGCACACAGCTTTTTAAATCGCTCCCAATAGTCATAGAGAGACTCTGTTTCTTTTTGTCTTATTCAAAGATCTCTCTTCTTAACTCAACTGCTCGTGATGCTGGAAAAAAACCTGTTGAGAAATAAACGAGAAAGATCAACCTAAGTTGTAATAGATCTAGGAGGTAAATAAAATAGTCATTCCCTAGCTTAATCTGCTAGGGAAAAAGGGAAAGCACGCAATTTAATTTGGTCCTCAGTTACCCCCTAAGGTTTCATAGTAAGGCAAACCATATGAAACTCTTTCAAATGTTTGTAGGGATTCTAGTTTCGCAACCCACGAAAAGTTGGCACTAGCTAGATTAAACCTGACTTCAGTTCAAAATCAGTACTCATAGTAGGATACACGATGCACAATGGCAGTTGTTCTGCGGGAGCTTCGACCAGTTGCCGAATTGTTTGAGCCATTGGTTGATGTGCTACATTTGGGTTTTCGTTAACCTTAGTATTAAGCACTTCTTCTAGGGAATCGACTTCTACTTTTTCGCTTTCAAATTTTTAAGTAGGGTTTTCGTTAACCCTAGCTCTACTTCGTTGTCGATTCTAATTTTTGGCGGTTGATTACTTTTAGTCCCAACCACCACTAACTACTATTTCCTTAGCTTTGTTTCCTTGCAATTGGCTCTCGCAGTCTTTTCTATCTCTGAATCAAACGCAAGAGTACCTGGAACAGATCTGGTCATAAGAAACAAAAAACAAGATTAGTACGTTATCGGTCCCCAGTAACGGTGCCAAAATTTGATGCAGTCGTTGAAAGCACCAAAAAGATCCTATTTCCTACAAAATAATGAAAAAGAACAGTAAAGATGAAGTAGGGTCGAATCCTCAGGGACCGGATCGCACGAATACTTGTTCTCGAAATCCCAGGCAAAATCGTGCTCAAGAAAACCTGCGTTCCTGAAAAATAAAAAATAGAATTAAAAGTTTGATCTGGATAAATAAAATAAAAACAGAATTGAAAGTCGAATTAAAATTGCAAAATTAAATAAATTTTGAAAATTAAAATGGAGAAAATAAACAGAGTTTGGGAAAAGAGAAAGTTTCTTATGTGGCGAGATTCTAGTCTTCGGTTGTCTCGATTCGACTTGGGTCCAATCCTTGGCTTTTAAGTGATCCTTCTCAAATAGAATAAGCCAGTTATAGTGGAAGAGGACGCCTACGACCACCAGCTCTAGAATTTTAGACTTAAAATTTGGTTGAACCTGACTTTAGCCAACAATCGCTTTTGTGGGAATGTCTTCTGCTAGATCATCACTTCCTAATGGCGAATACCATGCCATCTTGTCTCTTAAGCTTGCCAACCTCTGACGCAGAAAGCCAACGAACCAACTATGCAACCTTCCCAAAACGTACAAAGTAGTCGTTCTTTGCACAAGTTGAAAAGATCACCTATTAAGGTACATGGACGGAAGAGTTAGCCTCATAATGTAGAGAAGCGATGAATACCCTATTAAGAAGGCTAAGCACGGATTCTAAGCCTCATGAACCTTTTTGGGGAATTTCGACAACCTTCGACTAGATTAGATTTAGTGGCTCATGATTTTTGGGGAAAAACAAATAAAAATAATGGTAAGGGAAATTTTTATTGAAATATGAAAAGAACAAAAAAAGAACTAAATTTATGGGAGAGAGAATGTTACAGCAAAAGATGGACAAATTTGTATCACTTTATCCCCTATTTATAGTACTAGGAAAGATAGTCTAGTCCTACTTACATTCCAAAAGATAAATACAAATAATTAAAGATAAATAAAATTAAATCATAAAATTAAATCTAAATAATAATCATTAATAATTATCTTAATATAATTGGAATTAAAATAGAGTCTTATGATATAAAATCTCTTTTTTTGCACTTTAGCCCTTATGTCGTCCATGCTTGCATTTTTGGCACCACCTTTTTCCCTGTGTTGCATGTTGGCCTATTTTATCTTCAAATTCGTGATTTTTTCCCTTACATTTCCTTTTGCCTCCAATTTAGTCCCTAAAAGATAAAAGGCCGTAAATAGCTCAAATTAGTAGGATCATACTCAAAATAAACATATAATTAATACATAAAAATATGTCATTTTAGAGTATTATCAATTACCCACTTATGGGTTCAAATCAATTGTCAAATTAATAACTATTTTACGAATTCAAACTAGTTCGATTCCTTAGCCTGTATCGATGCGAACTGTACATACGATCGTTCTTTGAATTTACGATTGATTAGGGGCATTTAGGCCAGAACCTAATTCAATAATATACTAGAAAATCAATAGCTAATAATGATTAAATTCCTTCATTTAATCAATTCATAACCTTTACCCTACAACTATGTCGAAACAACAATTAATTTTACGCTTAATTGCACTTACGCTTCTCGATTTGTGAGTTTCGAATGCCCAAACGATCAAGAATGTTTTTCCCTAATTGACATGGGTTTAATAGCTGATTAAGAGGGTTCAAAAACTCAAATTATGGCTGGAATTGTATGGGAAAGATTCAAGAAAAAAAAATAGCCCCCTATTCTACACATATGCGCACACACCACCACCCATGGTGGCTGAGATTGAGGCTAAATTTTGAAATGGTTTGAGACCTCATTAAAATCTAGAAAAATATATTTAAAAACATTTAAAATCTCCCAAATTTCAGATCTGAAAATTTTGGTTTTTAATTGACAATATTAACTAAGAAATTGAAGAGAAAAGAGATCTTACCCAAGCTAGTTGAGAGAAACAACAATGACACCTTCTTGGCAATGTTTGGGATCAATTTTGGAGTTCAGTATTTCAGATTTAGGGCTGATTTATTTGGAAGAAAATTGCAACAATGTAGTAAATGAGATGGTTCACAATCTTGATGCAAAAAGAAGAAGAAGAAGATAGTAAAATGGGAGGTGTAGGCAACAGCAACAATAGAGGAAAAAGGGAAAAGAAAAAAAATAAAGATGAAGAAAGGGAGAGGGGGTTAGGGATGGCTAAGGTAGAAGAAAAAGGGATTCAAAGGCTGATTATTTTGATAAAAAATTGTATTTATCCCTAGGTTTACTAGACTTCGATGGCAACATAAAAAAAAGGAAATTTGCAAAAAGCAATTTATTTTGTAAAAGTTGATACTTAAACTTAGAACTTACTTAAACTTAGGACTTCTTACATTAAATAACTAATCATTGGATCAATTCCCTATTTTTAACATATTTCTACATTTTTATGAAGCTAAATTTAGGATGTTACAGGCTCAGCCACATATATCTGTTTCCAGCAAATTATCACCTAATGATCTGGCAGCTAGACTGCAAACATTCTTACTAGTGACATACAATCATTTAGCGGTGTGTAGCGGATGGGGGTATGTGACACCTTATACCCGACCCAATTGTTGGATCCAAATATAAAATGCCACATTTCGTTGCTGAAGCAACTCACTTTTCTTTTTTTTTTTAAAAGGAAACGTAGTGGTAAAATTATTTTTAAAAATTTCGGCAGTATTTCTGCCTATTTTACATAAAACCCCCTACAAAATTTAGATTTTTACACAATTTCCATATTCAAATTATCTCCCAAATCAATTCTCAGCACTACAATTTCTCAAAACATATCAATAAACTAGATTTCTACGCTTTACTATTTTATCAAAACATTAGTTATAAAGTACTAGTAAAGAAAACATAATGAAAATTTTTAAATTCAGTTTACGACATAAAATTATAAATATACAAGCCTAGGTACATGCTATTTACATCAACTATAAAGTACACTCTTCACCAACATTGCTTGAGCTGAATTTCGGTTCTACGAATGTTGCTGGAACGATCTAGCGAATCTAACTACCTGCGCACGGAAAAATAGAAAAACCGTACACTAAGCAATTTTTATGCTCAGTGGTGCCAATATCATATAAATCATTACATAAGTATTGAACACAAATTAATACATAGAAATAAACTAAAACATGATTATAAATATCATTAATAACATCACAATAAAGGAAAATTCTAATATTAATAAACTTTAATATTTTGATATTAACAAATAGAGTAAAGAAAATAAGTTTTTTAGTTAAATTCAAAATCGTGTAATTAATTTAATTTGCACAATATGAAAATTCAAATAAATTCAAGTTTTGTTTTTGCTTTTCTTTCAATTTAGACCCCGTACTAAAGTTTGAATCCACCACCCCGTGTTGTTTGACAATGAGGGCTATTAGAGTAGTCCATGGCCGTCTAGGAATTGGGGCTAACAATAATAACAACTAACCGACTTGGCCTTTTCTCCCTCGACCCTCTGGGAATTGGAGAGATCTAAAGTCTCTGATATAAAGACTCAATGGCATGCCAACTATATCTGATTTAGTCTAACTTAGTGAAACGGGGTAAAAACCAAATTTCATAATCCATTTCAATTCCATTTTCATATAATTCTCATTTCAATTCCATTTCATGTTCAAATCACATATTGCCTAATGTAAAATTAGGCTTCCAATTCAAAATATATTAATCATTTTCTTGCTCAATCATCTAAAATCATAATACTCAAATCCAAATCATAACCATAAAATTGCTAATTTGATCATATGAAAAACATAGTACACATCTCGAAACATAATTTTATAAATATTAACTAAATCATTCAAACTCATCCAAAACTCATAAAAATAAAATAAAATCAATATAACTAGTCATATTAAACCATATATTCTAAAGTTTTATGTAATGAAAATAAGATATTAGCACAAACCGAAGTTTTAATCGCTTTACTCCTTTTCTTCGCATTTCTCCTTCAAGATGTTTACTTTGTTTTTAGCTACAATAGGAGCAATTTAATACGAAACAATATTATTTATCCATTCTAAAACTAAAACTAATAAAAACAAACTTAAATATGTATGATTATTCATATTGGCAACTTAAGTTTTCTAGTCCGAAATTCGCATATCTTTCGGCTCGATTCTCTGTTTTCGATTCCTTCTTCACCAGAGTACTCACTGCTTCACAGGCTATCATTTAGCACCAATATTACACAAAGTGGCCAATGTTTTCTACTTCCCCTTTAACATGGCCAAATATATCAAATAAACTTTCCATCTATTTTTATTTCTTTTTCACACTTTTAACAAGCTAAAATTCATTTTCTAATCATTTCTTATTCAAAAATATACCTACTTCACTTAAGTTTTTTAAGCTTCCATCAATATCCTTTAATGACAACTTTCAAAATATTTGATAAAATCAAAAACTATTAGTATATATATGTAAAGCAAGCTTCAAAGATTCAAAATCTAAAAAACAAAAAATTTAAAGAAAAATCATACCTTATACTTGAATTTGAAAGAAAATAACGGAAGCAATTTTTTTTCTTTCCCCACTTTGTTTGACGTGAAAAAGGAAGAAAGATGAGAAAGATGTTATCTTTCTCTCTTTTTTATATATTATAATATTAATTATTAAAATATTAAAGTAAACCATTGATTTTTTTAAGTAATGGTAAAACTGTCATTAAGTCCTTTCCATCAAAATAAAATAGGATAATTGCACTTTTGTCTCTATACTTTTTTAACTTATTCAATTTAATCCTTGAATTCAATACCGAATTTTTAACTTAACCACATACTCTTACTAATAATCCTTTGTATTTTCATGTCTGACAGTTTTCTCTAAAAACGATCACAATTTCTTATACTACTATTTATTTATAAATTACTCATTCAATGACTTTTACCATAAATATTCTTCTTCTCTCTTTTTTCTTTCTTTTTTTCTTTTTTTTTTTTTAAAAAAAAGTGGGGATGTTAAAGGATAGGATTGTATATCTGCATCTAAAATGTTCTGATTATGTTTCTATATATGAAATACGTCTGACTAGAATCTAAAAGCATGTTTGAAATAATATCTATGGTTTTTTTTTATAAGTTACACACTGAGCTCGAAAGCTCACCTCTATCTCAATATTTTCAGGTAACCCCTAGACTTAGAACAGATCAGTACGATGGGAGCTTCGTCAAACTCTTTTGTTTTGTTTTAATTAAACCTGGTTTATTCTGTTTGGATAATTTTCAAACTTTCAGATTGTTTTTTTTTTAAGTTTGGATTTAATTTTCCGTTTTTAATTATTTAAACGCTTTCCTAATTATATACTTTTTATTCGTAAAACATTAGAATTTCAACAATAAACCGTATTTTCCAAATTTGAACATGATAAAGAAGTTCCGTTGCAAACTAAAATGTTTAAAGAGTATTGGTAATTAACAAATTTATCAAATTGGTTAAGAAAGGTTTTTCCCTAAAAACTGGTTTTTTATTTAGCAAAAGCTAGTGTCGCCTTTACAAATCTCAAACAGTTTTTGGGTTTTCAAATGAATTGCAATAACTCCTCCAAATCTAATCATAATGTTTAGGTCGGGTTTGGGTGTTACATGTGGAACTATAGAAGAATGATCATGTCACTTGTTTTGTTTTATTTTTCTTAATTTTTGACATGAGACTAAGTAAAGAAATAGAGAACAGCAAGAAAAAAGGGAAAAGGAAATAACAAAAATTAATTACATTATTAATATATATAGACAATTGACAGATGTGATAGAATGTGTATAATAAAATTAAAATGTATAAAAATATTAAAATGATATTTTAGTTAAGCGGTAAATTAAAAGTTTTTTCTAATGTAATTTGTGGGGGTTTGAATCCTACCATATATGTATCTTTATTGGTTTTTTAAGTGAAAAAGTTAAAACACCCTCAAATAATATAACATATTTTAAATATAGAATGACATTCCCGTAATTTCCCTAATTGAATTAGTGACCTAGTTGAGGGTGACACCAACTCAAAAAGGGATTTTATCACTACAACAAAACAAGTCTATCGCGACACTTTTTTTTTTTTTACTTAAAACGACGCAAAAAAGGTTGGTATAGGTCATCCCGACACTTCCAAAAATGCCGTCTATAGTGCCGTTGGTATAGGTTCTGCAACGCTTTTGAAAAAGTGTTGGCATAATTCAACATAAGCTGACCTTTATTGAAGGGTTAGCAAAAACCTAGTCAAAGTCGACATTTAGAAACTATTGGCATAGGTGGAAATAGACAAGGAAAAAAATGTCGGAATAAAGCATAAATATGTCGACCTTTAAAGAGTTGGCTCATATCCATGTCAAAGGTGACTTTAAAAAGGTTGGGATAAACCCGTCTAAGACAACGTTTAAAAGGTTGGGATATACCCATCTAAAGCAACCTTTGAAAGGTTGGGATAGACATGCCTAAGACAACCTTATATAGGTTAAGATAGACAGGTCTAAGTCAACTTTAAAAATGTTGGGATAGACACGTCTAAGGCCATTTTTTATATTTTTTATTATTTCAATATTAATATATTTTCATAAGCATTTATAGTGAATAATGATAGAAATTATGCTTTAAATACAACTAAAAATATAAAATTAAAATAAAGGTTGAATATTCACTACAAAAGTTGAAATGTACACAACCAACATTCAACCGAACGTACAGAAGTAAAAAAATAAAAAGGAAAATAAAACAATTGCTCTAACAGCAAACAAGCCAAAACAAGTTCAATGAGGTCGATAATTAATTCTGATGAACCACCTGCACGACCACACCCATCAGAACCTCTTTCCTCCTTCATTATACTATTTTCACCTTTGAAGACTACAATCTTTTGAAGCTCCTGAAATCATAAGACTCTCTTAGTTAGAAAAGCAATCAAACATATTTAAAAAAGGTTCATGAAAAGAATGAAATTTAAAGGGCAGAAGAGAGAAGAGAGTATAAACAAACACAAAGGCTCACCTCAGCTTCACGGGTCAAGTATGTAAGAAGCAATAAGGCTTCATTCCATATAACCTGGAAGACCGACAGTGATCAACATCATAAAAACAGGAAAAGAACAAAAAGCAGAATATGAAAGTTAACAAAATTTGCATGAAAAACAATTGGCTAATAGAATCCATTTAATCAACATCCAGTGAACATATATATCTATGACCTTAACCCACAAACACAATAAGAGGAACAAAAAGCTGTTGCTTCTCTAATTACCTTTTTCTAAAAAAATGCAGAGTCCAAACTCGTGTTCCTTCTTCTATTAATATAAATATTTCAAGTTTGTAAATTTATGTGATATTTTAGTTGTTTTTGTATAGCATTAATTTTTTTAGCTCATATTTTATATAAATTATCATACTTATATAATTTTAATTTTATTTACTTAATATTTTAAAATAATTATTATTTGCTATAATTAAATTTATATTATTTTTATAAATTATTCAAATACATGATCAATTCTAAATAAAACAAAAAAGAAAGATTAAGAGAGACTCATTTCTCAGTCACCTTTAGATTTTATGTCTTCAAAGGTTGATATATGCCACCTCCATGGATCAATTTTTTTTCTATTAGGATCGACCCGATTAAGCAACGAACAAGAAAAATAGCGGAATAAATTGAGAAATTGAACACACAAATTTAACGTAGAAAAACCTCCCCAAAGAGGATAAAAAACCATGGGTAAAGATAATTTTACTATAAGGGCAAAAGAACGAAGAGTACAAAAGATGGAGATAAAGACTAAACCCCGAAAACCCGAAAACAAAGAACCCTCAAAACGTAAACACAAAATTCTCTAAATGTGTTATGAGTTCTAATCTCTAATGGGTGTATTTTTCTAAGGTTGTAAAAGAGCCTATTTATAGGCTAAATTCATAGGTCAAATAATAATAAAATAATCTAAACTAATCAATGTTTGATTGAAACAAGTAAACAGAGTTTAGCTGAAAGATTATTTTTCAAATTTGATTGCCTTCCCCGGGTCTGATTTTTACGAACACAGTACCCTAACTTTTCAAAACCTGCATCCAAAAGAGAACCTCTCTTCAACGAAACGGTCATACTTTTTTCCCTCCTATGATCAAGTTGCCTCCGCTCCAAAATAGTTGACTTCAACTCCGTAACGGACGAGGGATGTCCGATTTCACTGGTCACTGTAGAACCGTCCAGAATATAAAGCTGCCGGTTCTTTTACCTTTTAACAAAACTAGAGCTCCACAAGATACTTTAATGCCGCTCGACTCGATGTTAATTCTGCATCCTTTCAAGTCTAAAATACTTAAGGAGTTCTTTTGTAAATCAGGTACATACCTGACATCTGAGAGCATCCTAATCATCTCATCGTGCATCTTAATTTTAACAGTACCAATACCAATTACCTTACTAGATGAACCGTTTCCCATGCGCACAACTCCACCTTCAACCGAACTGTATGTGGAAAACCATTCTCCATTGGGACACATGTGGAAAGAACATCTTGAATCTAGGATCCACTCGGACGTGAGCTTGGAGTTATTGCTTGTTGACACTAACAAGAAATCATCACCATTTTCACAGGCCAAATTAGCACCAGCTACATCTTCCTCGTTACTCTCAGCAACTCTTTTATTTTCACAATTTATAACAATCTGCTTTGACATAACCTAACTTTTTACAATAGGGACACCTTTTGTCTCGTTTCTTTGATGCTACCAAAACAGAAGCTTGCCTATCTGTCTTGCTATCCAAATGAAGCTCATTGTGAAGTTTGTCTCTACTCAACAAATGACCCTTCACATCTTCAAACGAGAGTTTGTCTCTGCCATAAATTAGGGTCTCCTTGAAAGACTTGTATGAATGAGGTAAAGAGCACAATAATAGCATAGCTTGATCTTCATCATCAATATGAACCTCAACATTCTTTAAATCATTTAAAAGAGTAATGAATTGACTAATATGATCTCTAAGAAGCTCACCTTCGTTCATGCTAAACGTAAATAGACGTTGTTTCAACACTAAACGGTTAGCCAGAGATTTAGTCACATAAAGAGTTTCTAACCTTTTTCACAAGGCAGATGAGGTCTTCTCCATCAATACCTCCTACAATACCGTATTCACGAGGCACAACTGGATTGCAGACAAAGCCTTTTCATCAAGCTCTTCCCACTCTGCTTTATTTATATTCTCATGCTTTTTCCTGATAACAACCTCTTTCAAACTGGATTGAACTAGAATTGCCATCATCCGAACTTGCCACAAATTGAAATTTGTCTCACCATCGAACTTCTCAATTTCAAACCTTGTTGTTGCCATCTCTGAATGAGCTGATCTATGAAAATTGAACTAGCTCAGATACCACTTGTTAGGATCGACCCGATTAAGCAACGAACAAGAAAAATAGCGGAATAAATTGAGAAATTGAATACACAAATTTAACATGGAAAAATATCTCCAAAGAGGATAAAAAACCACAGGCAAAGATAATTTTACTATAACGGAAAAAGAACGAAGAGTACAAAAGGTGTAGATAAAGACTAAACCTCGAAAACAAAGAACCCTCAAAACGTAAACACAAAATTCTCTAAATGTGTTATGAGTTCTAATCTCTAATGGGTGTATTTTTCTAAGGTTGTAAAAGAGCCTATTTATAGGCTAAATTCATAGGCCAAATAATAATAAAATAACAGAGTTTAACTGAAAGATTATTTTTCAAATTTGACTGAAAATAGGAGTCATATTTAACATCTTCATTATATTCGAGTAATATATGAGAATAACAAGCTGACATGATATTACACATATAATAATATATTTGTCTCATCAAATTTGAGAATGTTAGTACAAATCTTCGGTAAGGAAAATCTTGAACACACGAACGGAACTCGAACAGAAAAAGAAGAAATAGGACAAGACTCCAATGCGTGTATCAGGCCACTATTGTTAAGGTTATATTCGCCCCCACCAATCTTCGGTGTGCAAATGAGTTCCAAGAAAATTAATTAACCTAGAGGATACAATGAAGCCAATGACTATTTGCATTTTGCATTGACGAGAATAGTCCACTAAGCACTAAGCAATGTATAATAAAAACTCAATTTCTACAAAGAATTTCTGCAGTAACCATTTATAGAACAATCTAATAATATTAGAAAATGAGGAATGATAGAAACAACTTTTAGAACTTGTTGGTGCGGTTTCCAAATAAAATCTCATTCTTATTTATAGGAATTTTTATGTCTCTTCATAGAGACATCTTTTAATAGGTGTCTTTATGAATAAATAAATAATAATAATTGTTCATTTAATTTTTTATAACTATTCAAGTAATATTGTTTGAATAGTTATAATTCTTTTTCAAAAATCAAATGATATAACCTTTGACCAATGACCAAAAGATTTATCTTTTGATTAATTACACACATTCATTTATAGTTATTGTAATACTATAAATATTTGAAAATGTTCCAACAGGAAAATAGTAAGACTTAATAAATTTAACAATTATCATTTGGTAAAGACTAAAATTTTAAAATTTTAAAATTACAGCAACTAAAAATAACCAAATTAGAGTACACAAATTAAATCCACAACTTTTGGACTAATACCAGAATTTAACCATTATAATTTAGTCTTCAACTCATTCCATGGAACTTATTGAAATAACCGATAATTGGATATGGGCATAACAATCAGTTGACCACCCTGCAGTTCCTTCTGATCTCCCCTTGTGTTCCAGTAAGAGGACTAATGTTCCCCATCCTCACCATGGCAGCAGCAAAATCAGCCGAAAAAGTAGCAGGATTGTTGCTGTAGGTTCTAACAAGAGCATCCTGTGATCCCCCATTGAAGAGCTCCTGGTCCGAGTGAAGCAGCCCTCTTCGAGCCACGAGGTTACGGAAGTAATCGTTGTCGAACCGAGTAGGAGTCTGTATATCAAGAGGAGCCAAGTTGTTATCACCACCGGAAGCAGGGCAGTTGGCCCGTCTGGTGGCTGCGAAATTCGCATCGATGTTGGTGTCGTTGTAGATGCGACCACGGAAAGTGGTGCATCGAGCCAGGCCGATCGTGTGGCCACCGGATAGGGCTGTCAGGTCTCGTGTGCTTAGGCCTTTGGCGGCGAACGAAGAGGTTAGAGTTGCGAGGTTGGCGAATGGTGATGGGATTTGGTTGTTGGCTGCGCTTTGGCTGGCTGTTCTTGCATCTCTCCGTCCTAGGGGTACTTGCCATGTAGGTCCTCCAAGCTGCCACCATATTATATAATACTAAGTTTTTATTTAAGATAATTAAGGAAATGTATGTTGTTTGACACGGGTTATAATTTTTTTTTTACATGGTACCTAAAATTATCTATAGTTCCTCCCAACTCATAAATAACAGGATAATACATTTTAACATACTCAAATTCATGTCTTTTTACATTGACAACAATGTTTATGCCAATTAAACTAAAATTCAATCAGCTTAATCTTTCTTAATTCTTAAAATAATAAAAGATTGTATTCAAACACATTTGAATTCTTTTTCTTTTCTTTTTTTACAACTAAATTATGGATAGAATCTTTTTAATAATTTAGTTGTGCAAAAGAAGTAGAGTGTATGGTCGAAATTTGGAAAGTAAAAGAGTTTACTTTTTAATATAAAATTGTTAAAAGTGCATGTATATGGATATAGCTACTATAAGCAGCATGGGAGAGCTTATTAACCACTAACCAGGGCAACACCATCTCTAGCAGCAAGTGCTAATATATCTGCACAAGAAACAGTAGCACTGCAAGCAGCCTCCACATTAGTCTTTATGGTATCGATCACTTCGAAACCTCGAGCCGAGTTTCGGTTCGGCACTGCATTCTTTTCGCCCGTGAACGTCGCCGTGTCATCCAGCAGTATCGATCCATCACAACCCTGCATTAACATAAAACATACAAACACAAAATAATCCACACATCAGTCCTATTAGCAATGTACATATTTATCATAACGTTGATGATGCTTCAAAATCAATATACATAATTACGTTAACAAAACAGTCATGGAAAAACAAACGGAGGATAGAGGCCCCGATTCGGGTCTCTCGGTTAACGGCCCGACTCATGGCATTCCGGACGATGGTTTGAAGGTTGGGGCAAGAGCTTGCATAGAAGTTGGGAGAAAGCTGAGCATTGGCAGCATGGTAAGAAAGCAGCACAATAAGTAGTGTGACAATGGGAATTGTGGAAGCCATTAGAAAGAAAGAAAGCAGCAGCTGTCAAAGTGAAATAGATAAAATATGATCAATTAGATATTTCTTTGGTAGCGGTGAATAATCCATGCATTGAGACCTGGTATATATAGCCAAAATAATTTGGCTGGTGGCATCCTGCTTTGTATTGTATGGGTTTAATTATGCTTGTAGTCACTGTACTCTTCTAACTTTTGAAATTTAGTCCCTTTATTTTTTTATTATAAATATTATATTGAAAAATTAGCTTCACAACTAATTAATTAACCCAAATAAATTAGGGAGAGAACCCACACATTTATATAATATGAGACTCGAACCTGAGATCTCAAAATTCCTAGAGCCTCAAACTCTCAACTTTTGTTTCCAAAAATTTAATCATTATACTAATCTGATTTGAAATTTAAAGTTTAATAAATTCCCATTAAATTTGAATTTGCGACATTTCAAAATTTTAAAAATCTGATTTAAAAAGTAAAATCTAGTTAATAATGCATATTTAGATTTAAAAAGTTTAGTTAGCGGTGTTATCAATTAGACATCAAATTTTGAATCGAACAAATAGAAACATTAATTTTCAAAAATTAGAAGTTAAAAGGACTAAAATTGAAGTGAAAGCATAATTAGACCTATTATTGTACCTAAGTTTCAAACTTTGCTGCGAACCGAAACGCGGTTCTAGATGCGCTTACTTTATGGGAAAAGGTATGCAAATGCAAGGGACTTGCATGCAAACGAAACAAAAGTCTAAAGTACTAATCAATGCATGATTGACTTATTACAAAATCCATATCAACTAATATCTGTTTTTCAGGAATTGTGGGAAGACTTGATTCAGTCCTTTTCTATACAAAATGACTTTGAGATTTTCAATATTCATATTTATTTCTATTTCAATTTACAATAATTTATCATCCAATCCAATTCCATTTTTTTTCTTTCATGGAGAGGTGGAATCGAACGAATTCTCGACGGATCAGTATTATGCTCAAGTGGAAGTATATGTGTCCTTAGATGCTATATAAATGGTAAAAGGTTCAAATCTCATTATGCACAAGCACTCATGTCCCCTTAATAGGTGGTCACATGCCATACACAGTCCGATCCGACACGATGCTCTCGTTTTAACCTCTTTAAATATACTCAGACTTTCATCAAAGGAGGAACACAAAACTTTGATTTAACCTAAAAATAATACCGATTTGTTGAGGGGATTGTTAGCTATAATTGAACAATACTTCGAAAAGTTGTTCGAGTTTGACTTCCCTTAATCCTTTTACAAGAAAACAATAGCTTGGATTTGGTGAAAAGTACATGGAAATCCCTCGACTGTGAAGAAGTAAGCAAATAAGTCCCTATAGTAAAAGATGGACCAATGAAGTCCCTGTTTTTTTTTAAATGAAATCAAGGTCGGTGTTAATAGAAAGCGAAGGTTTTAAAACTACAATTCTTAACTTTTTCTTTTCTTTTTTTTCATTTTATTAATTAAAAATTTTACTTAATGAAAATAAAATATGTGACACGTGATCTTTAATATCAATGAAAAATTCGTCATGTTTACAAAAATATATTTAAAATTAGAAATATTATGCGTGAGAAAACTAAGAATTTAGAACACAGATGTAACATATCATAAACAATGAAACATATAGTTTAAAACTAACTAATTATAATAGCATATGAAATATGTACATATTAATCAGTTGTGCATATTAAAATAAAAACATATAGAACACATTAAACTAAAACTTTCATTGAGCGATAAATTTAAGGTTTTACCAATCCAATTGACGTAGATTCAAATACCATAGTATGCATACTTTATTTGAATATAACTAATTTTAATTATGGGATGATATTTCTGTAATTTTCCAAACTGAATTGAATTTGATTGATAGGTGACACTAAGTCAATAAGAAACTTAAATAATAGTATAGATTAATATCATATTAAAATATTATTTTATTAAAATAAGGTCATCATGATCAATGCGCCATGTTAAATTTGCATTGAGATTTATAAGCCACCACGTGAAATTCGACACCAATTTAGTTAATGAAATTATTAGCATAACCTTATATATTTTAAATAAGTTATATTATTATGAGAATACTTTTTTCATTTTCTTATTTGAAAAAAAAAACTAATAAAAATTGCAAACGTTAATATTTGAACCCATATCACCCACATTTATAAAATCTTCTCTTTATAACATCAACCAATTTTAATACTTTTATACATTTTAATGTTATTGCACAAATTGTTTCACCCACATGATTTGTATATTGATAATGTCATTGATTAAGTTGATGTCACAAGTCAACTCGATACTAATTTAAGAAAAATGAAATGTCATGATAAACAAGTTAGTGCATTTAATATTCTTAATTTGATATATTTACCTATTTAAATTTCCTTTTACTCACAATTTAAACTATTTTTATTTTAATTTTGTACATATATTGCGTATGTATTATTATTAGTTTCAAACGGTACGTTTTATTATTTATTGTACATGTATACACGTGTGATAAAAACCAACTCAGTTATGAAATTATTAAAATACCCTTTCATGTATAAATTAAGTTATATTTGTATGAGAATGTTTTTGTCTTTATATAATAAATCAATAAAAATTCGATCATAATAAAGATTTTAACCCAAGACACCACACATAACAAATAATTAACTTTCCCATTATAACCAAAGAATTAATTAAATTTTATGTAATTTTTAAATAAATATATTTGTTTCTAAAAAAAAATTAAATTATGATAAGAGAATGTGAACAAGCCCGTTCTTGAAATATTTGGGCCTTAGATAAAATAATAAATTAATCTCTTTTAAAAAATTATAAAATATAATAGAATAAAATAAAAATATACCCTAGTAATAAAATAAAATAAAATTGGGCCCTTCTTTTTTTTTTCAAAAAAAGTGCACAAAAAAATTTTTAAACCTCTTCTACTCCTGGGCCGTAGGCGGCTGTACTCTCAAACATTATCTCCAAAACCTCACCTGAGAGGTAAAAGTTTACAAATTACTCACAAGTTGAAGGAGAAGGAGAAGTATACAAATTGTGTTGTATATAATATTAATATAAATCAGCTAACTAAAATTGAATAACTCAAAACATTGACATTTTGCTGTGAAAGAGAGAGGTAGATGAGCATTAATGATATGCAACAAGCTCATGACCGAGCCTGTGATTCCAAGTTGGATTTGAGAACAGCTCTCAACATCGACCTTCATTTGGGAAGGATAACCATTCATCATGCCATTCAATATTTTTCACCTTACAAAAGATTCTTCCGGTGTATCGGTCTACTTCATATGAGATCTCTCCAGGGCTTGGTTCTACAAATATTTTTAAATTTAGATTTGTATTTGATTTGATTTGAATTATAAATTTATTTTACTATTTAAATATTAAAAGATATTAAAAGTATTTTGTAATCAGTTTACTTCTCATTCCATACGTGAGTGAATTTTATTTATGCAAATAAATTATTTTAAAATAAAATTTAAAATATCAACTTATATTTTAAAATTGTTGTTACAATTATATATATAGTATATATATTATATATTATAAAGTCTAAAATCCCAGTTGACGTGGACGTGGACATGTTATTTAATTGACATATGGACAACTTATTTTACGGTCACGTGGATAACTCTATATTTTTCTTTATTTTTAATGAGAATATTATTATTTCAAAATAATATATTTAAAATTTATTATGTTCAATGATGGGTGTCGAATCCATCAAAAATAATATTCTTACACCTAAATAGTAAATAAATAATAGTGCAAGGAGTAGGGTCAATGAGATATCTAAAATTATTATTTGTTTTAACCAGATTACGCATCTAGGTAGACGTCGTCCTGCCCATGATGTGTGACGGTTTGTGCAAAAATAAAAAATTGGTTTAAATATGATAAAGGTAACAATAATTGAAATCGAAATAATAGTGAAAATAGGCCGAATGAAATTAAATTAAATAAATTGATATGATATTCTAGCTTCAAGCTTGATTTTGCTCCGATTTCGAACCAACCATTGATAACAATTCTTCTCATTCAACCAATAAGTCAATTATAGTGATCGAGGAATGTCAAACCACCAACATTTTCGTGTGTAAATTAATTATCGGAATGCCCAACAACTAACCCTTACCAAATGAACAACCACAAACCATGTGTCCACAATTTAACTTTATGATAGCCTTACGAACAACGGACTCAATCGCACGAGTCGTTTATATCTAATTGCTATTTCCGTTAATGGATCCAACCAACTACTTAATTGGTCACACCCTTTTGTTCTACAGTAGACCAAAACGACAGGCAATCGTATATGTTCTTCCAACTATAAGTCTATCAACACTGAATCAACGAATTCTTTTTGACTCGGTGTCAATAGAACTTTGTGAGATGACGATGTCTATATCCTAAATCGGAGAAACAAAAAATGCTAGAATGAAAGTTTTTAAATCTCTCCACTATTATGAGCGAAGGCCGACCACCCGACCATACTATCATAAGCGATCACTCCACTAGGGAAGTCTAGTAACCTTCTTTCTTTGTTTTGGGCTTACACATTAGGGACAATATGTAGTTTAAGTGTGGGGGAATTGTACATTTTATTTGCTTTGTTTTTTTTATGTGTTTTGCATTTTTTTTTTTTTTGTTCTTTATGTCATTTTTTCAAAAATAATTTTCTTATGTCTTTTTGTGGTTGTTGTTTTTGCATGGTGCTTGGACTATAATTGGGCATTGGCCATTGGTTGTGAATATTGAATAAGTATGTTGGACTATCAAACAAGTAAATTTCAACTGATATCAGATAATTTGGTATTCTTAAAATAGACTAGTTAGTTCAATAAATTAAATTACATAATAAACTAGAGGCAATCGCTTTTCATGGAAAATGTATAAATTGTGCTAGAGGATAGATAGATTGTATAGATGCTTATAAATAAAGTTTGAATCGATAGTTATTCATTGGAATAAATGTAAGCATGAGAGAACCTAAGGCACTGTTTGGTTAGCCTAGAGCCTAAATGACTAACCCTTATGCTATATACCCCTAGTTCCCATAATTTGAGCCTAAAGTATCCCTTTCTTAAAAAAAAACTTTATTTTCGAAGCCTTGAGCCTAAACTGAGTTAAAAACCCAACCCTTCTCTATCCCTAATCTTTAAACGCACTATGAAATGGACATTGAGCCATGGATATTGACGGTAGGTAGAGACATTTTGGTGGCTTCATTTTGCTCTTGAGAGAAAAGAGAAGAGATTTTTTGATATAGTGTATATAGACTCTTGCAAAGTGAAATTAAATGAAAAAGAAATCAAGAAATAAAAATAATGTGAGAGTTAAAAGCATGGTGAGTATTAAAAGCATTGTAAGTGAAAGAATGAAAATTGTAGAAAAAAGAGCTCAAACGAAAAATCAAATTCGAGCTTAAAAGGAAGTCTCTTGAGTTAGTTTCGCTTACCTTAATATCCCTGAGATTCATATTTTGCTTTATATCAATTTCAAATACTATCGCTATTATTTTATATTCCATATCAAACATTCTATCAATTATATTCACATATACATGTACTTATTTATATTTATACTTCTTTTCTTTATCCACTATACTAACATAGTAATAGTATTCTTCTTTATAATAAAGCAAAATGACTTAACAATCAATGTCAATTTCGACAAGGCATAGGGCGTAGTTACTTACTGTGTGATAAACCATACTAGAAATTATCTCTTAACATTTATACCAATCCTAACATTTAATCACAACATGAGTGAATCGTATTTGATATTCATATTTTGTATTAAATCAAAGAATTTATTAATAATTAAAAGCATGAATTGAATATATTTAAATATATTAAATTAGCACAAACCCATTTCGCTATCCTTTGCTCATTTCGTCTTTGTCACTCGATGCTCCGAACTTGTCATTAGATACATACGTTAATTCGTTTACAAAATAACATTAGTTGATAATCATAAAGGGCATAACTAACAACCAAGCATATTTATACACTTTTACAGTCAAGTCCTTTTTTTAATATTTTTAAATATAAGACAAAATAATTAACAATCAGTATCCAAATCCCAACTCAAACTCGACTCACTCTTGGCATATACCTCTAGACTCAATTTCGAGCTCGATTTAGTCCAAGAATCAGCTAATATATAGCTCTAATACCACTAAATGTAACACCCTACACCCGACCTGAACATCGGGTCTGAGCTACAAGATGCCATATTCATCGTCAAAGTGGCTAAGATCATTTATAAGATTTAATTCAATCAAATGAACATTAATCTCAATAATTAAACATTTACGAGATTTATGCAAGCTCACAAAAGCTCTAAAAACTAATTCGAGGTCGAATAGAGACCAAACATCCATCATATGATGCCAAATTCAACATGAGCATTCATTTAAGAACAAACCAATCTAGATTCAGCTTGGTACATGCCAACTTAGAATAAAAATGGAATATGCAAACGTTGATAAGTCCAATATTGTTGATTGGCTACTTAAGTCGTAGTTCAAATATCTTGAATTGTACCTAACCTACACACGAAAAACAATCTGTACATCGAGCAATGAAAACTCAGTAGTATTTCTACGATTAAAAAAAAAAGGAAGCTTCAAGTTAAAAAATTTGTAACATCCAACTATTATATCATTCATATCTAGTGGCAAACTAATTCATTTAGCATTGCAATAGAAGTGATCAATTCCATTTACATGCCAACACCTATCATAAAACATTTTTCAAATTCAATATCAATCATGAATCAAACATTTATATCATTAACATTATAACAATAAATTTCACGTTCATTCCACAACAATAAACTATTTAAGGGTCTTTCTAAAATCAGTTAACTCATTCGTAATCATTTCAACCCTCCAGGCCTCGTTCCAATTGATTTACACATAAGTTCACATACTTCCTTTAGCATGATCCACATATATTGTAACACCCCAAACCTGGCCCAGACGTTACAATCGAATCCGACATGTCACATCGAAGCGTTATTAGAAATGGCATTTTTTTATCTAAAAATCTTTCTTAGTGTTTAAAGGGTATCTTCATTATAGGTTAAAGTGAATGAAAGCTGTGCACCAGGTAGGATGCCAGAAAAGATGAGGTGAGTCCATTAGACTTCTTAAGTACCAAGCTCCCCTCGGATCCAATCCTAGACATGCACACCACCATTGCCACACCTTAACTTAGTGACTGTTCATAGGAAACCAATTCGTTTAAAATCATTTGAGAAGGTTATTAATTTTGAAAACATTTTCGTTACGGAAGCATTGCTTTGTTATCGCGATATTTTTAAATCAGGTAACTCTTTTTAAAACGCACCCTAAAGCTATTCAATTTCCACGATTAAAATAATATCATACCTAAGCTTAACAAAACAAACTAAAACAATTAAAAATAATAAAAGCGGCCTTATTACAACTCAAAAACCAAAACCATTAAAGTAAATAAAAAGCTGTTCAAATCAACAGAGGAAAACCAAATTCGCAGAACAAGTGGCCACTCCGAACCCCTCATAGGTCCAAGTCCACTATGGTTAGGGATTACCTGCAAGGATGAAATTAAGGGGTGAGTTGGGAAAACTCAGTGTGTAAAATAACCCAACCATCATCCAAATCAGCTCAAACAACAGAACAGATCAAATTGGGCCTTAGCCCTATACATAATGCAGAATGAAGCCCATAGGCCCATAACAGAGACAGAACAGATAATTCATGTATATAGAAACCTAACCCATATCCATCCGTATACACCCCCGTACCAACCTTACACCATGTGGGGAGACAACTCGACCCACCCATCCGCTACACACCACAGAATTTGCAGCATGGTGCGTAATGCGAATATTGAGACAAAGTCACGGATATATGATATATTGTGGCAGAGCCACCAGAACAAATATTTGTGGCATAGCCACCAAAAACAGATATTTGTGGCATAGCCACCAGAACGCTTCCTCCATCAAAATAACCCATAACCCATGCAGCAGATATATATATGTCATGGCATACAACATACAGAATCAAAATATCATGCATTTCAGTCAAAACTAACGCTAAAGGTGAAATGGTCATTTTGCACCTAAGGGTATAATAGTAATTTTGCATACTTAGGGGCATCCTAGTAAACTTACCATTTTAGGGTTTTCATGCATATTTCAGCCATTAATGCATTAACAGAAACACTTACCGAGCATTCATACCGAATTGGGCCTGTTGGCCCATTACCCTGATTTCGGCCCATTAAGCCCGAATATACCGAAGTGCACGAATTTGCACACTCTACAATATTACCACTTTAGATTACCAAAACTAACAAACAACCATCTCACGAGCGCTTGCACGCTCGCAAGTTCATAAAATGCTGGCTCTTTAGTATTTCGGCTTTTTGACTTTTGCCGATCTAGTCTATAAGTGGGTGTCGTTTACACACCTGATTTGTAACGGTACGTTGGCGAGATCCACTCACAAGTTGCCTACAATCGAGTTACTTAGTCTACATACCAAAATCAAAATACGTACTAATCCCCTTACCATATTCGGCCAACATTACCTTAGACCCTAGAGTTCTTACTTTTTTGCCGAAATATGGATTAGATCTAGAGATCCAACCAAATCAGTCTTCAAGCTCTTCGCGGTACGCCCCCTTGTCCACACTAACGCATACACAACAAAAAAGAAAGAGGCAACAATGCCCTCAGTCCTAACGTTAGCCACCCTTAAGGGTTTTCAGCTTTTACCTTAATATCATAAATAACTAACGAAAGTTATTCGACAAACTTACCAATCGTTATTTGGCCCAGAAGAGTGCTCCTATCTATGATCTTAACTCCGATCCACCGTAGTTACGAGATGAAACAGATTCAAGTAGCCAAAGATTCGGCCTCCTATACCACAGGTATGAAGGTTTCGGGTTTTTAAAGAAGAAAAAGAAAGAGGTTTGGCTATAACAAGATTCGGCCTATTGAGAAATAATGAAGAAAGGAAAATAAGGGAAGAGACAGAAGAGAGAAGAGTATGGGTTCGGCTATGGAGAAAATAAAAGATGAAAGAAAAGAAAAGGTGAGAAGGGGAAGTAGTATTCGATTATGAAAAATGACACAGAGAGGGTTTTGAGGTTTCCAAGCTTCGGCTACTAGCAAAAATGAAAGGGAAAAGATAGAATTCCCTAAGTACAACCCTATTTCAGCAAGCCAAATGAAAAAAAGAAAGAAAAAGAGTTATTAGGGATGGCACAACACTTTCCTAATGCCGAAATTCCCCCTTCAAAGACCTAGCCGAATCTACCTATACCAGAGACCCTTGGCCGTCCAACTCTTGTTCCTCAAGAGTCCAACATTCGGCCAATACCACACTCCTTGATCAGCTCCTAAATTTTCTCCCTTATCTCCTCCTTACTCAATCTCCTGAACAGCTCAAACTCTTCATGGCAGAGTTTCACTTGAGTTCCATCACATCCCCTTTCTGTTCACAAAAATAATACCTCAATTTGCTTACCTTGTGACTTGAACCTTAGCTCCCCCTAAACATCTACACGCCACTCCCCAAACACTTATGTGGCGTCACGTGCCACTTTGCCACAGGTCTTCTTGTGGCTTATTTCACCCATGGAATCTTAAAAGCCCAATACACCAGAACCCCTTCTCCTTTAAGATTAAAATTTGTTAAATCCACCAGGTTTTAACTTAGACTTGGGCCTTTTAGAGGCCCACTAACATACTCAGACCTACACTATATAGTCAAAACACAGGAATTCTAAAATTTGACAAAAATCACAGAAATCTCAAAAATTGGGGCGTTACATATATATGCACAATTGATTCCATAGCATTATATTATTCCATTTCGATATATTTTATCAAGTCTCAAAGTCAAACCAATTTCACATAATTTATTTCATTACTATATTTTAATTGTCAATCTATTTCATTACAATTTCAAGTTTCTAATTCCAATTATAATATCACGCCCAATGGAACTTTCACATATCATATCCTATAATTATTTTTATTTGCCTATCATACCCTGAATTCGTTCACATTTGCATACTCGTGCCCTGTACACTATTCTTATCGTATGACAATCATTCCATTACAACGTCAAATGATTCATTCCATATCTTACCAAATTAGCTCCTTGATTTATTAACCAGCTCACATTATCTTATAATTATTCTTGATAATCCAACTTTGTATATAAGTGCTTGTATTTCAAACTTACAGCATTTAATCATTTCCAAATATCATTCATGCACAAATTATCATTTCTTACATAACATTTATTGTCATCATAATTAAGCTCATATGTTTCTTTTAGTTTTAAAATTCCGATAATTTTTTAGCCTAAAAGCTCTTCCCTATTTATTCGACCCCCAAGGCTTGGTTTTTTTTTTTTTTGTATATTGATACATATTTCAATTCAATATCATTTTTATTTATTTCATTTAACTAATTTAAATCTTTATAACCTTATTAACTTGTCACGGGCTCAGAACAGATACAGAAATCCAACCAACACACCAATTTGGCACCAGTGCCTCATCGGACAATCCCAAAGAAAATAGATTGTGCCCAACACTCATCGGTGTGACCAAGGTAAAAGTTTTGCCCAGCACTCATCGACACGTAGTCAAAGTAACAATTTGGCACCTGGTGCGTCATCGGAACATCCGAAGCAATTAGTTTGTGCTTAGAACTCAGTGGAACGTCTGAAGGAAAATGCATCCAACACTCATCGACATATAGCCGAAGTAGCCCACAATCAATCTATCTTATATCCTACTTTTCTCGACCAGTTAATAGGGTAACCATTTTTCCAATGTATGTTTGAACTTGATTTACATTTCATCATTTCCGATCCATCAACCAATAATCCAATTTCGTTATAAGTTTTATTCCCATTCCATTGATCTTAATATCACCATTTCATCAATCAAGATATCATTACATACATAGCATAGCATGATTCGTCTCAGTTCCAAACCAATTTCACAAATTCACACCAATATGATTTAATCAGTAATAATTAACTATTAATTCACTTTATAACTCTTCCATATTTTCCTCATCCTCTCCATTCCACATCCTATATGTACATGTACTAGAATCTTTAGCTTTTAGTATAACATGCTTATATGTAAAATTAACTATAATTCCACTAATTACTAATGTGTTCATATCAAAGTTGTCCTCTTATGTCATAGTCACTAAATTATTTATATCTTGAGCTAAAAAATTCAAAATTCAAAATTAAGATCCACTTGTTGTTTTTGAAACTAGACTCAAATATCTTTCTTACGATAAAATTTTTAATTTTTTACTTTAGCCAATTAGTAGAGTAAATTCTTTAAAATTTCCTTTGTTCTACGAGTTGACAGCTTCCACCTTTCTTTACTAAATATTAATTATCTCATAGTGTCACAGGCCGCAATTCAAAACCCGTGACCATTGTACAAGATGTATCTCACGAAAGTCTATCGATTAGATATGGATCATTTAACCCACGAGAATTGGCCTGATTCAAAGAACTACTAAAGAATCATGTCCATTTGAAGCATGAGTGGCCTAATCATGCAGATATGGAAACATATGCTACCTGGTTAAATAAGGAAACTAATCTTAGAAGGTTGAGTAGAATAATATCTTGTAAGATTAGATGTGATTTGATATTGTACATTTTGTAAAACCCTTAATTGTATGGATAGGTTTCATCTTGTCCGTCAATTTTGAGGGAGCTCAACTATAAATAGAGGGTCTCCCCCTTACTTGTAAATCATCCATTATATTAATTTTTTTTGTTTTGAATACTAAAGTTGTAACACCCCAAACTCGGCCTCGACGTTATAGCTGAATCTGGCAATGTCACATGATAGCGTGTTAAACTAAGTTGTTACGATAAAACCGTTTTCATTTGTATATTATTATTGATTCCAAAATCGCTTACTTATTTAATCAATAATTTAATACCCAATTCGTTGCAGAAACTTTAGAAATCATTTAATTTATAAAAAATCAAATTAATTAGGTAAATTTGTTCCTCTTAGAAAAACCCCTTTATTTTAGCGAAAACTGCTTGTTTGTTGAGTTTGTGCAGTTATTAAATCCATATAAATAGTCTAAAATCTGAAATAAAAGCAAACAGTCCAAAAGTCCAATTTACATAAAAAAAATAACCCAGAAAATAATTAAGAAATAAATACCAAAACTTGAAATTAAAACGATTTAATAATATGTGTGGCCACTGTCGAGTCCTCCGCTGCACCGATCCGTCAAGTCTGGGGATTACCTGTGCACATTAAACAGAAAGGGTGAGTTTATGTAAACTCCGTGTGTAATTCCACAGAGAACAAAATACAAGAAAAACACAGATACTGATCAAATACGATTTTGGGCTCAGGCCCATTTCGATACTGATAATGATTTGGGCCTTAGCCCATCTTAGTACAGTATTAAATATGCAGTTGGGCCTGAGCCCATCACAGTATCAGTATGCATTAGGGCCTTAGCTCATCCCAGTATCGGTATGCATTATTCAGTAACAAGTTTTGACCCAACCAGCCTCTATAGACCATCTCTGTCCAACCCTACACTCCGTGTGGGGATTAAATCAACCCACCCATCCCTACACTCCAAGTAGTACCAAATGCGGCACAAGCAGTAATTTGTAGCTCAGCTGCCAGCATATTAGGCTTAAGAGTCTTTCAGTACACTTCCTCCAAATAATATTATCCCAACCCCATGCAATGCAACATGCAAATGAATGTCATGCTATCACAGATCTATTAGTTACGCATACAGTTCAGTGTACATGCTTATATATATAACATGCTCAACATATAATTCACATACCCAATTTCACACAGATAAGGGTCTAAGTAGTGCTTACCGACCCTACGAAAGGTTCACAGTCGACTTTGATGACCCTTGCAACCTTAACAGTCATTTCAGTATAAATGGGCTCACACGCCTATGTGGCCTATCCGTGTGGCCCACACGACCAAAATTTGCCTTAGCCGTGTGGATCACACAGCCTGGCCCAAAATCCCACACATCCATGTGGTTTACCCATGCAGACCCACATGCCTATGTTGCCCACACGACCCAAATTAGTCCAACCCGTGTGTCGCATACGGCCTGTCTAGCCTTCACACGGCCATGTCATGCGCGCACAGCCTGGCCTCATTGATCACAGCCCGTGTCTACCACACGAGCGATGACACGCCTGTGTGGCATCGATAACCTCATTTTCTGTGCAATCAAGTATACACCTGTGTTGTTTTCAATGTGTAAGCACTCCTAAGCCTCCAAAATCTAAAAATTGACAAAAATCTCACTCAATTAATCACTTACTTCGATTCTCAATCAACTAAAATCAGAAGGAACACTCCCTAAAGTCTAACGAAGTCCTTACCTTCGAGCAAGAACAGCGATTCAGCACATCGAAGCACCCACAGGCTGACCACAACCCCTTAACTCCCACCTAAGTACCAAAACAAGCCCCCATTAACAGAATATTCGCTAACCAAAATGAAAATGCACTTAATCAAACTAATCGAATTGTACAGAAACGACAGATGGAAACACCACAATTTGAAAGGATGTAAAGAGAGTACTAATCGAAGAGGAAAAGAGCAGTAGAAAAGAAAAAAAAAAGAAACGGAGGGGACGTCAAAAACTTTTAGAGAAAATCAATTTTTTTGGGAGAAGAGAAGGTAAAAATAAAAAAAGTTACAACCACTCCAAAGTCCCCACTCTATCGAAATTCTTACCTATCACCGAGCAAAAATAAAACCCATGCTCTTGCAGGGATTCGAACTCTAGATCTCCAACATACCAACACACAGTTTAACCACTAAACCAGTAGGCCCATTCTGTTATAAACTTACAACCAATTAAATAAAAGCCTACTGAACAAGGTTAAAGCTTTATTTAGAAAAAAGAACCAAAAATTTCCAAAGATAATGCTTGAACTTAGGACCTCTCACACACACCCAGAACACTTAACCACTGAAGCAAATATCCAATTGTCATAATTAAACAGAATCAAAAATAAGAGTTTTGGGGCGTTACAACTCTACCCCCTAAAAGAAAATTTTGGCCTCCAAATTTACCTGATCAGAACAAATGAGGATACTGCTGATGCATCGCATCCTTGAGCTCCCACTTGGCCTCCTCAGTGCTATGATTCCGCCACAGCACTTTTACTAATGGAATAGATTTCCTCCCAGAACTTTTATGTCGCGATCTAAAATTTGAACTGGCTTCTCCTCAAATGTCAAGCCTGGCCTAACCTGAATTTCCTCAACAGGAATAATATGAGTAGGATCTGAGTGGTAGCACCACAACATAGAGACGTGGAACATGTCATGAATACGATTCCACTCCGGAGGTAGATTCAACCGATAAGCGGCCGGTCCCACTCACTTTAGAATACGACAAGGTCCAATAAACCTAGGGCTCAATTTGCCCTTACGACCAAACCTCAATACCTTCTTCCATTGTGAGACATTGAGAAACATGAAGTCCCCCACAGAATACTCGATTTCTTGTCTCTTCATGTTCGCATAAGATTTCTGCCTGTCAGAAGCCACTTTCAAACAATCTCAAATCAATTTAACCTTATCCTCTATCTCGAAAACCAATTCAAGACCCAACTCAGTCCAACATAAAGGAGTGCGACACTTACGAAAATATAATGCCTCGTAAGGTGCCATCAGGATGCTAGACTAGAAGCTATTATTATAGGCAAACTCCGCTAACAGCAGACAATCCTCCCAACTACCTCAAAAATCAATAACACAGCTCCTCAATATATCCTCTAGTATCTGAATCACCCTCTCAGACTAACCATTGGTCTGAGGATGGAATGCCGTATGAAAGTCCAACCTTGAACCCATAGCCTCATGTAACTTTTTCCAAAATCAAGACGTGAAACGAGGATCTCTATCAGAGATGATCGAAACTGGTACCCCATGCAGTCTCACTATCTCTGAGATATAAAGGTTTGTCAACTTCTGTAAAGAATAGTCAGTACGAACCGATATCAAGTGAGCAGACTTGGTCAATCGATCCTCGATGACTCATACTGAATCCTTCTTAGTGGGTGTTAAGGGTAACCTACTTACGAAGTCCATAGTTACACGCTCCCACTTTCAAATAGGAATCTTAACTGGCTGTAGCAAACCCAAAGGTAACTTGTGCTCAGCCTTAACTTGTTGGCACGTCAAACATTTAGCCACAAAATCGGTAACTTTTTATTTTAGCCCTGGCCACTAGTACAACTCACGGAGGTCTCGGCACATCTTAGTCCCACCAGGATGTATAGCATAAGGGCTACTATGTGCCTCCATCAATATGGACTGCCTCAAATCAATGCCATTAGGTACACAAATCTGTCCACAGAAACATAACACACCCTCATAGTTCAACCAAAAATCTGTAGTGCTACCACTCTTAATCTGTTGGAACTAAGGACCCAAAGACTTGTCTTGCAACTGTTTACCTTTAATCTGATCTACCCAAGTTGGTTTAACCTGAAGCTCAAGCAACAGACTACCATCATCATATAAACTGAGGCAACCAAACATCGTCCTTAAATCGGTAATAGATCTACGACTCAGTGCATCGGCCACCATATTAGCCTTGCCAGGGTAGTACTCAATGGTGCAGTCATAGTCCTTAAGTAGCTCAATCCATCTACGTTACCTAAGATTTAGCTCCTTTTGAGTAAGGAGATACTTGAGGCTCTTGTGATCAGTGTAGATGATACATTTCTTACTATTCAAATAATGCCTCCAGATTTTTAGTTTGAAAACTACCGCAGCCAACTCCAAGTCATGCATTGGATAATTCGCCTCATGAGTCTTAAGTTGACGTGACACATATGCCACCACCTTACCATCTTGCATCAGCACACATCCCAAACTGACGTGTGACCCATCGCTATAAATGGTGAACTCCTTTCTAGACTCCGACTGTATCAGAACAAGAGCCTCAGTCAGTACAGTCTTGAGCTTCTCAAAGCTCTCTTACTGCGTATCAGTCCAGTTAAACGGTATACCCTTACGTAGCAGCTTAGTCAAGGATGCTGCAATCAATGAGAAGCCCTCTACAAATGGCCGATAATAACCCTCCAGTCCTAGAAAACTGCAGATCTCAGACATGTTCCTAGGCTGCTTCCACTCCAACACAGCCTCAATCTTTCGAGGATCAACTCGAATCCCCTCATTAGAAACCACATGACCCAGAAATGTCACCTCACGTAGCCAGAACTCGTATTTGCTAAACTTAGCATAGAGCTACTTCTCCCTCAAAGTCTACAGAACCACCCTAAGGTGCTCGTCGTGCTCATCCTCAATTCCCAAGTAAACCAGTATATCATCGATGAATACCACCACAAATCGATCCAGATAAAGCTAAAATACTTGGTTCATCAAATCCATGAAAGCTGCCGGTGCATTAATCAGTCCAAATGGCATTACTAGGAACTTGTAGTGACCATAACTAGTCCTAAACGCCGTCTTATGTACGTCAGCCTCCTTGACCCTCAACTAATGATACCCAGATCGAAGGTCAATCTTGAAGAACATCAAAACTCCTTGAAACTAGTCAAATAGATCATCTATCCTCGGTAGGGGGTACTTATTCTTAATGGTCAACTTGTTCAGTTGTCGGTAGTCGACACACATCCGCATGGATCCATCCTTCTTCTTCACAAACAGTTCTGGTGCTCCCCACGGAGACATACTAGGGCTGATGAACCCACAATCCAATAACTCCTAAATCTAAGCCTTTAGCTCCATAAGCTCCTTCGGTGCCATTTAATAGGGAGCAATGGACACCGAAGCTGTACCAGATAGAAGCTCAATACCAAACTCCACTTCACGATCCGGAGGTAAACTAGGTAGCTCCTCAGGAAAGATGTCCAGAAAATCTTTTACCATTCTGATGTCCTTAACAGAGGAATCCCCAGAATCTAAAACACTTACGTAAGCTAAGAAAGCCTCACATCCCTTATGTACCAACTTTTTTACCACCAGTGCAGAAATCACATTAGTTAGATAACTTCAGCGCTCTCCAACCATGACTACCTCACCATCATCTTCCGTCCTCAATACGACCCTCTTAATCGCGCAGTCCAAGCTAAAACGATGCTTGACCAACCAGTCCATCCCCAGAATTAAATTAAACTCTCAAAAAAGAAGTTCCATCAGACTAGCTAGAAGGATTTCTCCTTGAACCTCTAAAGGAACATCTCTAAACAGCTTGTTAACCCTTATAAATTGCCTCAACGGACTCAGTATAGTAACCTCACTCGTAGTGCTCTCAACCAAGATCCTCAAATTTCCAGACACAATACAGAATATATAAGAGTGAGTGGATCCTATATCTATCAATGCAGTATATGGTACATCAAAAATAAGAAACGTACCCGTGATGGCGTCCAGAGCATCTCTATCCTCTCAGCTACGAGTAGCATAAACTAGTGGTGGTTGCCTCACCTCAATCTGTTTAGTACTTCTACCTAGTGCTCTCTTCCCACGGCCTATACTATTACCACTTCTAGCCTGACCACAGCCCTTTAATGGCTGTACAGTACCAGTACCCGGAGCTTGCCTCTGATCAGCCCTCAGCGGACACTCTTTAATGTGATGTTCTAATGACCCACATATCAAGCATTCTCCAATCCAATTCTAACACTCACTCTGGTGGCGTCTACCATAATTAGTACATGGCTGCAGTCTAGTAGCAGCAACAGGGGGCCCAACTCTAATCGGCCCATCAACTCTAGCATCTTTTCTAGGCCTCTGCACCGTACCTTAGAGCTTTGAATCCCTCTTATTCCTACCTCTCTCTCTATTCTAATTTAGGCACTAAGCGCGCTTAACCTTATCGACGATCTTCGTCTTCTCAACTAGGACAGAAAAATCTCGCTCCCTCTGCGGAGCTATCAAAACCCGCAAGTTATCTCTCAGGCCATCCTTAATATGGACACATCGCTCGTACTCAGATGCCACCATACCTCGTGCATAGTGGCTCAGCCTTAGGAACTCAGCCTCATACTCGGCCACTGATTGATCTTCCTGAGTTAAATTTAGAAACTCCCTCCTACGGGCATCCACGTAACTGGCTCCTACATATTTTCCTTAGAATGCGGTCCTAAAGAACCCCCAGGTCAATCGTTCGGGCTAAGTGCCCTCCTTAACAGTAAGCCACCACTGATATGATTCATCACGCAGCAATGAAACTGCACCCTTTAATTTCTGCTTTGGGGTACAATCTAAATCGTCCATGATCCTCTCCGTAGCCTCAATCCAGTACTCGGCCACATTAAGGGTAACTCCAGTGACACCCCTAAATAACTCCACTCCATTGGACAAGAGTCGTTCTGTAACAAACCCTCGGCCCCCAGATCCAGTATTGGGCCTAGCGACCCTCTCTAAAATCTTAAGTATAGCTTGGGATTGTGCGTCGTCCCCAGCCATGCGGTCTTGAGACCCAGTCTCAATCGCAGGTGAAATCGGCGTTACACTAGTATCTAAATTAGGCAGGTTGCCAAAAGATGAAGACCCAGCTCGAGCCCCTCTACGACCTCTACCATGGCCTTTAGTACCCCATCCGCGGATACCTTGTGTGCTCATATCTAATCGAATTATCTGTATTTAGAAACTTATAAATCAATTACAATTCAATATTTATTAATAGATGTTTTATGTAGAACATTATTGATAATTCAGAGTTTGTTTTCGTATATCGCAGTTTCATTATAATTTTTAGTATACACTAACTAAAGTGTTTTCAGAACAGTATACTACCTATAGTAGTTTCAATATATACTATCAATAATAGTTTTAGTTTAAAACAATTCACAGTTCAGAATACTTACAAGATCGGCGCCGGAGCCTCAGTGTACCACTTACTCAGTAAAGCATTTCAAATCATTTAAAAACTGATTCTTAAAAACCAAGTTTTAAACCCAAATTAACAGCAGAGTTTTGTAACCTGCCTCCGATATCACTAAATGTAATACCCCAAACCCGGCCTAGACGTTATGGTCAAATCTGGCAATGTCACATAATAGTGTGTTAAAACTAAGTTGTTACAATAAAACTGTTTTCATTTGTTTATTATTGTTGATTCTAAAATTGCTTACTTATTTAATCAATTGTTTAATACCCAATTCGTTACAGAAGCTTTAGAAATCATTTAATTTATAAAAATCTAAATTAATTAGGTAAACTCGTCCCTCTTAGAAAAATCCCTTTGTTTTAGCGAAAACCGATTGTTTGTTGAGTTTGTACAGTTATTAAATCCATGAAAACAGTCTAAAATCTGAAATAAAAGCAAACAGTCTAAAAAGTCCAATTTATATCAAAAATAACCCAGAAAATAATTAAGAAATAAATACCAAAACTTGAAATTAAAATAGTATAATAATACGTGTGGCTACTGTTGAGTCCTCCGCTGCATCAATGTGTCAAGTCTGGGCATTACCTGTGCACATTAAATAGAGCTGGGTGAGTTTACGTAAACACAGTATGTAATCCCACAGAGAACAAACAATAATAAACACAGTGTATAGTCAAATACAGTTTTGAGCCTGGGCCCCTTTCGGTACTAGTAACAGTTTGGGCCTTAGGCCATCTCAGTACAGTATCATATATGCAGTAGGGCTTGAGCCCATCACAGTATCAGTATGCATTAGGGCCTTAGCCCATCTCAGTATCAGTATGCATTATTCAGTAACAAGGTCCTACCCAACCAGCCTCTACACACTATCTCCGTCCAACCCTACACTCCATGTGGAGATTAAAGCAACCCACGCATCCCTACACTCTAGGTAGTACCGAATGTGGCACAAGCAGTAGTTTGTAGCTCAGCTGCCAATATTTTAGGCTTAAGAGCCTTTAAGTATAGTTTCTCCAAATAATATTATCCTAACACCATGCAATGTAACATGCAATTAAATGTCATGCTATCACAGATCTATCAGTTACGCATACAGTTTAGTGTACATATTTATATATATAACATGCTCAGTACATAATTCACATAGCCAATTTCACATAGATATGGGTTAAAGTAGTGCTTACCAACCTACGGAAGGTTCATAGTTGACTTGGGTAACCCGTGTAACCTTAACAGTCATTTCAATAAAAATGGGCTCACACGCCTATGTGGCCTGCCCAAGTGAGCCCAAATGACCCAAATTTTCCTTGGCCATGTGGATCAAATGGCCTGGCCTAAAATTTCACACGCCCGTGTGGTTTACCCGTGTAGCCCACACGACCCAAATCAATCCAGCCCGTGTGTCGCACACGGCCTGCCTAGCCTTCACACGGTTGTGTCATGCGCGCATGGCTTGGCCTTGTTGATCACACGCTCGTGTCTACCATACAGGCGAGCACACATCCGTGTGGTATTGACAATGAAGTTTTTAACTTTCGTAAAAACCGTGTTTTCTATACAATCAAGTACGCACATGTGTTGTTTTCGACGCGTAAGCACTCTTAAGCCTCTAGAACCTAAAAATAGACCAAAATCTTATTCAATTAATAAGTTATTTCGATTTTCAATCAACTAAAATAAGAAGGAACACTCCTTAAAGTCTAACGAAGCCCTTATCTTCGAGCAAGAATACCGATTCTGCACACCAGGGCACCGACTGGCTAACCACAGCTCCTTAACTCCCACCTAAGTACCAAAACAAGCCCCCATTAATAGAATATTCGTTAACCAAAATGAAAACGCACTTGATCAAACTTACTGAATAGCATAGAAATGACAGATAGAAACACAGCAATTTGAAAAGATGCAAAGAGAAGAAACGGAGGGAACGTCAGAAACTTTTAGAGAAAACTGAATTTTTTGTTAAATGAGGAGGTAAAAATGAAAAAAGAAATTAAAAGATGAGATAACCACCCCTTATTTTCCTCCCAAAAATCCACTAAGCTACAACCACTCTAAAGTCCCCACTTTGCCGAAATTTTTGCCCATTACTGAGAAAAAATAAAACCCATGCTCCTGCAGAGATTCGAACTTTAGACCTCCAACATACCAACACACAACTTAACCACCAGACCAGCAGGCCCATTCTGTTATAAACTTACAACCAATTAAATAAAAGCCTACTAAACAAGGTTAAGGCTTTACTTAGAAAAAAAACCAAAAATTTCCTAAGACAAGGCTTGAACTTGGGGCCTCTCACACATACCCAGAACACTTAACCACTGAAGCAGATACCCAATTAACATAATTAAATAGAATCAAAAATAAGAGTTTTAGGGCATTACAAATGTGAGAGAATTTACTCAAACACCTCTCATGCATAGTTTTTTTGTGGTTATTTTATTTTTTGAGCTTTATTTTGTATTTGTGCTACTTCCACTATATAAATTAGTGTCTTTGAGTAATTCTTTGTAAATCCTAAATTGTTTGGTGGTTAGGATGACGTAAGCGTGTTGAAACGAAATGATCGCCTAAGGCCACACGGAATTGCAAGACTAAAGTTCTAGTCCTGTGAAAGTGAGTATTCGAGCTTTGGTTGTGAAGGCACTATCAGGATGTCAAAAGAAGTTTTCGTTCAAAATAAGCCAAAGGAGACCCGTTGGTGGACTAGAATTCCAGTCATTTTGAAGGGTATGTTGTCGACGATAGAGGAATGAGTGGTTAATTTTGAAGATTCCATAAGGGACATGAAGGGGACACTCGATGTGTTTAATGGACGCATAGACGACTTGAGGGAGCAGTCTAGGGACTTTGTGAATATATTTCATTTCCAATGTGGAAAAGGAATAATAGTTGTTAAATTTCACTAGGAATAAACTGACAGAAAGGAATGATGCTCTCGAGGCAATGGTGATGGCTTTGAAAGAGGAAACAAAGGCCATGACGAGGGTTTTGAGTACAAGAATAGAAGAGATCAAGGGAGAGCTTACCTTGTGTCGAGCAGTTGTGGGGAATGGAGTGTCAAGTGCAACACTCAATGGAGAGATAGACTTCTTGAATTCGAAAGATATTGTAGGGAAAATGTCTACATGCGATGTGGATAATTTTTTGTGGAGAATGGAGCACTACTTTTATGCCAAAGGCATCATGGAAGATGTGGTAAGGTAACCACTACTTTCATGTTTCTTACTAATATAGCGCTTTTATGATGGCAAGCCAGGTCCACAAATAAAAAGCATAGTGAGATTGGGATATGGGAAGAGTTCCAACATGAGTTAAAGTGGAAATTTTATCCAAAATTTCTCAAGGAGAAAGCTTGGGCAAAGTTACGATGGCTTACGTAACAAGGCACAGTGGGGGAGTATGTTTGAAAATTCAAGGAACTCATGCTCCTAATTTTAGATGCAACCAATATTGAGGTGTTTTTCGCTTTCAATAATAGGTTAAAGTCGTGGGTCAAATAGGAAGTGAAACAAAGAGGTGTCCAAGAGCTATCGAAAGCCATGATGGTAGCAGAGTTTATGGTCAAATTGGGTCTAAGGAAAGACAAGTTTGAGTCTTCCAAGTCAGAAGAAAGTGGCGTATATAAGGGGAATCACAAGGAAGATAATGGCAATGGAAATTGTGGTAATGAGAAACCATAAGTTGGGAAGAGGAAGCCCAACAAAAAGAGAGGCAAGATCAAATTCTTTCTTTACAACGGTTCACATATGTAGAAAAAATGTCTGAAAAAATCTGTACTTTTTGATAAGGACAAGCTGAAAGGTAAGGCTGAATGACTTGGGTCAAGAGCAAGGGGTGCCAAAGTCAAGGAGGCCAAAAGCGAGAAGAAGCCAGTGAAGTGTTTCTTGTGTCATGGTTCGCATAGGTTACCAAAATGTCTAAAGAAAAATTTGGTCAAAGGGGACAATGCGTCAGAGAAAGTGCCCAAAAAATTGGTTCGAACACAAGGGGAGTCAAAGCCAAAAGGGCAAAGAGGAGCAAAAAGAAGTGAGCGAAATGCTTCTTATGTTGTGGTCTGCATGAGTTACAGAACTATCCAGAGCAATCCAAGTTCACCATGGTCAAGAGAAAGGCAACGATGGAGCTTGTCGAGTCATCGGCGGGGCTTCCACCCAAGGAAGGGATAAGTTGTGCATCAGACTTAAAGAAAGAAGTAACGGTGCAAACATTAAAGCTAGGACCAATGAGGCTCAGTTCGAGAAAAGCGGTGGAGTTAGCCGAGTTGTCGGTGAGGTTTCCATCAGAGGAAGAGGTGAGTTGTGCATTGAACTTAAAGAAAGAAATAGCGATGCAAACTTTGATGCTTTAGTGAGGTTCATTTCTATTGATTCATCGAAAGAGTTGCCATCTATAGGAAAGATGGGTTACGTATCAGACTTTTCAAAAGTAGTGATACAAACTGGACAATTGTCTAAATTAAATGTTACGAGTAAGGTACATTTCAAACACTTTGGTAGTGTTTTGCATTCTAACTTGTTGGCTTTGAAAGAACGTATGGGCCCGTTCAAATTTCTTAAGTAATGAGGCTAAGGGACTGTGGGCATGCTGAAGCCTAGTTACAAGAATCAAAAGGATTCCAATTTATATGAGTCAAAATGTGGGCAAGTGAAAGTCGTGGCTTCTTGCCAACGAGTTGGATGGACCGAGCTAAGAGGCAACAAAATTTGAGGAAAAAATTTTGAAGGAAGAGATGGTTCAATAGTGATACTAGTAGGGAAAGAGCCAAAGCAACAATAAAGTTTATATGTGAATCAAGTCAGTGCCATTTCAAAGGGACGACGAGGGCGTTGCAAGAATGGGTAGGGATGAAAGTCACGGGTCGTGATACAAAGCCCATGACCTTTACATAAGATGCATGCCATGGAGGTCTTTCGATTAGATATGGATCATTTAACCCATGAGAACTGGTCCGATTCAAAAAACTAATGAAGAATCATGTCTATTTAAAGCATGGGTGGCCCAATCATGCAGATATGAAAACATAGGCTACCTAGGTAAATAGGGAAACTAAACTTAGAAGATTTAGTAGAATTATATCTTGTAAGATTAGATGTGATTTGATATTGTACATTTTGTGAATCCCTTGATTATATGGATAGGCTTCATCTCATCCGTCAATGTAACTTAATCTAGACCGTCAATTTTGGGGGAGCTCAACTATAAATAGAGAGCTTCCCCCTCATTTGTAAATCATCCATTGTATTTCATTCTTTAGTTGTGAATACTAAAGTGAGAGCATTTACTCAAGCACCTCCTGTGCATATTTTTTGTCGCTATTTTATTCTTTGAGCCTTCTTTTGGATTTATGTTGCCTCTGCTATATAAATTGGTGTCTTGGAGGAATTCTTTATAAATCCTCAATTTTTTGGTGGCTAAGTTGACTTAGGCGTGTTGAAACAAAGGGATCACCTAAGGCCGCATGAAATTGTGAGACTAAAGTTCTAGCCCTGTGACATTAGTACGGAGTTTGGATGTTGTTTTCGTTTGTTTTTTATTAAAAATAGACTCACAAAGATTTTAAAAATATAAAGTTTATCTCCTAAACATTTTTTTGATAATTTATAATGATTTTTCAATGTTAGAACAGGGGAACCTGAAATCATTCTAACATTGTCTCATAAAAATTATTATATCTCATAATATACAACTCCACTACTTACATCATTGCTTTTATGCAAAACTAGACTCAATAATATTTAAACTCATATTTTATTCAACCTCTAACTCGATTTCTACATTTTTTGGGGAATTTTCATAGTCGTACTACCATTATTTCCCATAAAGTGTTTAGTTAAACAATTTGTTATTCCATGATTTGAGTAACGTCTTTTCATTTTATTATATAACATAATAGATTCCAACCAAATTCAATGTCAACACATATAATCACTAAGTTACACAAATTTTTATTTATGTTGAAATTAATCCTCTAGTTCGATAATCAATTTCAAACATAACATTTTAAACTCAAATTGCAACACCTCTAACCCGTATCCGACACTTGAACAGGGTTACGGAGCATTACCTAACTTATAACTCAATCAATCAAACATTTCATATACAATTCTCATTCAAATAAAAAAACCATTCAAATTCATTCATATAGTCCCTAATATGAGCCCTCGAAGCCCTAAATAGACATTAAAAGTGGTTCGAGACTAAACCGAGCACTCAAGAAATTTTTAGAAAAAAATGGAAAATTTTCAAAGTATAGGGGACACACGCCCGTGTGGCCAGGCCGTGTGTCTCACGTGGTCAAGAGACACACCGTGTCTTAGACCGTGTGGGCATTCAAAATGGGATCACATAGCCGTGTCCCAGCCCGTTTCTGACCTCGTGTAACTCTCTGACTTGGGTGACACGGCCAGATTACACGCTCGTGTGCTAGGCCGTGTCCTAAGCCATGTGAAAACTGAAGGGTAAACTAACTTGAACCACATGGCCAAGCCACACGCTCGTGTGCTAGGCTGTTTGATACTACTGACTTGATTTCTAAGGAAGTTACAGGGGACACACGGCCGTATCCTTGACCGTGTGTCACACACGGCTGAGACACCCGCCTGTGTCTCTACCCATGTGGAGAAAGATAGGCTATTTTCCAAGTCATTTGTCTCACCCAAAGTGGTGCCAACCTACATACATCAATATGCATACAACCAAGGCATAATAAGCATTCAAAATCTTCCAATGTCAAGTTTATAACATGTAATATCAACACATACAAGTATGGTTCTAATAGGCATTTCAATTAACCATTTAAACTCATGCCAAATATGTCATCCAAATCTACCTAAATGGTCAAACACATATATGAAATCTTTGTCCCTAAAACTTAACATGTATGTCATTTATGAATCACAACCATTTGGCACCCAAAATACCACATAACAACCGTGGCATTCATATGACAACAATACATCATACATCATAAGGCTATTTACATAATTACTATCAAAACTTATATCATTATCAGGCCAAAACACTTGGCTAAATACATAACCATCACATAGCCCACATTAACCAAAATACTTATACATGCCATTTAACCCAAAATATAAAGTCAAAGTACCAAAATAGAGTTTGATAGTGTGACGCAGTCTCTTAAAACTTCCAAATAGAGCGAGCTCCTGAATCACTATATAACATAGAAAAATAAACAGAGTAAGCAATTAAGCTTAGTAAGTTCGTATGATACGGAATTAGACTTAACTTCATATTAAGTAAGAAATTCAAAGTAAGGTACAACTCTATTTGGCCCAAGCCTACCATACAATCCAAAATCACATTAGTCATATATTCACATAAAACCATGAATCATATATGAATTCATCAATTAATTGAATTCCTTGAACATGTAATTTCTATGCCATGTAATCATATCTCAATATCATCCATTTCAGTGTAATACCTGTACATGTTCATATCGAACATGTATAATCTTATAATAAGACTATGCCCGTTGAACCACTCAGAATACCATTAGATAAGCGGATGGTACACACGAGGTGTACTGCACTGTAATCCGTCAATTCTTGTACATGTATGCTCCTACGAGCGTTAATCTGCAAGCTCATCTGAGCTGAATTTCGGTAAACTCTTCCGAGCTGAGTATCGGTAAGCTCTCACAAGCTACAAATCGGTAAGCTCATACGAGCTGTGGTGAGTTTGCAACAAATGGAGGACCTCGACCAAAACGGTAACCTTAATGACATGTCATTTGTATCATACGAATTCCTAAGGTTCAAACAGGGCTCGGTAATTTTTGTACATCGTCGGTTACATGTTCAATAATATTGCATAATTAATTAAACCATTCACATACATATATTTCAATTAAAACACATAAATACTCAATTTATTTATACGAACTTACCTTAAACTCGTACGACGGAAAACGATCGTTTAATCGATAATCTTGTTCTTTCCCCGATCCAGTTCTGTAGATTTCTTTTCTTGATCTATATGATTAAATTTAACTAATTTAATAATTGTTCAATTCAATTCACTTCAATTTCATATTATGGCAAAATTACCATTTTTGCCTAACATTTGAATTCTTTACAATTTAGTCCCTAGGCTCGTAAAATGAAATTCATGAAATTTATTTCACATATAAGCCTAGAAAAATTTAATGTATACCTATATCAACCCATACATTTCACAAATTCACACATTTACACACAATTTTCACATTTTCTCAAACGTACACCTAATTGACATTTTCATTAAAATTCCCTTAACAAAAGTTGTTTAATTAACAAAAAGGACTCATATTCTTCCATTAAACATCAAAACCCTAAAATATTCATCAATGGAAAAACTCAAAATGTTCAATGGTTTTGCAAATTAGTCCCCTAGTTAGCTAGGCATAGTTAAAACGATCCTAAAAACGTAAAAATCATTAAAAATGGACCAAAACTTCACTCACATGCAAGGACTTCTCTTGGCTGAAATTTCAAGCTTCAAAAATGTCCATATTTTCTGAAAATTTTGGTAGGTTGAAGAAAGAAAAATGATGGCCTTTTTTTTTATTTAGTTTATTCATTAATTGACTATTTACCATTTTAACCGTACCTAACTTTAAAAATAACAAAATTGCCAAATCATGCACATACACTAACTAAATTAATGGTATAATTACCATATAAATACATCCACTTTAATTTTCTATAGCTATTTAACACTTTTAGCTAATAGAACCCAACTTTCGCACTTTACGCGATTTAGTCCTTTTTCACAAATTGAGCACATAAACGATAAAACTTCTTAACGAAATTTTTATACCATACTTATAACATGCTGTAAACCATAAAATAATATTAAAAATAATTTTTACGACATCATATTTGTGGTCCCGAAACCACTGTTTCTATTTCACTAAAAACGGGCTATTACACAAATAACTATTTTCAATTTTCCTCGATACCATAACTTGCATAACAAAATACATATGTAAAAAAATATAATTATTCATTTTATAGAAATAAAAACATAACATGAACTAATTTAGTAAGTTCCATATGAACTTACGTGGAAAAACAGTAACCAAACGAGCTTGTAAGGACTATTCGGTAATTTTTGCTTTGTTGTGACTAGCCTCAATTTGGTTCAATTCTTAATCTATACAATAATTTATTTCAATTTAGCAATTCCAAACATCTCATATCATCCTATTATAAGCATGCATCTGTCCAATTTTATTTTTTGAATGTCCCTTAAACTTTTGCATTTTATTTAATTTAGTTGTCACGTCACAAAAACTGAGTTAGTAAAAATTAGGTTAGTGTAATCAAGAGTGGTCACGTCTTGTTTTTGAATTAAGTTTGTGAAAATTTTTTCAAGTGAATTGGTCTGATTCAGTGGTTAAGTGTGTTGTTTGTTTGTGTGGGGTTCTAGGTTTGAATCATTTCCATTGAATTTTTATTAACTTTGTCCCAACCCCTATCTTTGAACTTATTGCTTATATATTATTTTCATGCAACTAATGATAGAATGAGTTTGCTGATTCAATGCTAAGGCTTTAGCTTATCCTTTGGTCCTATGTTTGAGTCCCAATGTGTGCAAAGTACACTTGTTTCACTCTCCCACTCCCTTCTTGCCATCCCATTTTTCTAAACTTTTCAGTTTTCCCTATTTTGCTTCTACAAGTTTTCTGTTGTGTTCTTCGTTCCTAGCATTCCACTATTTTCTGGCTATTGCTACTTTTCATTTCCCTTCTACTAAATACCGTTATTTTTATCATTTTACTGCTCCCTTTGTCTATCTTTTGACTTGGAATGAACCGGTGTTATTTTTGTTTTGGCCAATCCTGATCGTGAGTCATAAGGATTTTTGTTTTAAGTTTGGTGTTTTGTTGAAGGGTTTTACATTTCTGGATGGGGAACTTGCTATATTATGGTTTAATTTTGGGTTATTTGAAAGCATAGTTTAAGGAGAACTTTCAGTTTAACTGATTTCGATTTTGTTTAGGCCAAATTCTTGATACGAATATTCCTCTAACGAATTAAGTGTTGTAGGCTACTGTTTCTTTCAAAGGTAAGTGAACAATGCTTTATTTTGGGGCTATCTCATTTCATTTAGCTTTTTGTTATCAGTTATGTCTAAATTTAGTGAATCATTGCTAAATGGTTGGTTTTAAATGACGTTTTAGGTACTGAAATTACATCTGTGGATTTGAATCGAAAATTGGCTAAGTGTGTAACAAAAAACAGAGAAAAGAGCGATGCTGAAAATTTCACAGTCGACGCACATGGTCATGTGTCAAACTGTGCGGGCAACAGGGCTGGGTTATTTTGGCCATGTGGGCTACACAAGAGTGTGTTAGGATGTCTGGGCCCATTTTTCATAAATTTTAGTTAAGGTCGTATTTAAAGTGCAATTCGAGCTTAATCACTTCGTAGGTTCTGTAAGCATTATGTATGTGATATGAGTATGAAAATTGATAATCTGCTACTATTTATGTAATCTCTGAAAGCATGATTTTATGTTCTGATTAGATAAGTATATACAAGTACTGTTAAGGTATGTTTTTGCTCAATTCCCATTGCATGTGACATTGTGGATTTTCTGATTTAAGTGATTAGTAAATACTAAAATCTGATATACTTGTTCTACAAAACATGAAATTTTATGCTTATTGGTTTCTGTTAAAATATGAATGCATGTTTAGCATGCTTACTACTCTCTCTTTTTTTTTGTATTTGCACGCCATGTCACATTGCATGGAGTTGAGATAATACGGAAAGGAGGAAGTTCAGGCAGTTTAATCATATCTAGTTTGGCAGCTTGACTACAAATATAGTGGCTTGACCACATATATCTGATTTGGCATTTTAACTGCAATTTAATAAGCCACCGTTGCTGAGCAACTTGGGGTGGCAGGTCATCACTGCCGGACAACCCCAGATAACTTAATTGGTGTGTTTTTTGATGGAATAGTTCTGGGAAACTCCAATTTGGTGTGTAGAAGAGTTGGGTAGGAAGTTTTCTAAAAATTCTGCATTTTGTTTTCGAAAATTTTGCATTGACATAACCATGCATGCATAATTTTGCCATTCGAGTTTGATTAAACTCTCTGCGATACTTTGATCTATTTATTGTGCTATTTGTGTTCTCTGTTTGAGTTTAGTTACACACTGAGCTTTATAGCTCACCCAATTTTTCTAGCTCCTCATGTATTCAGCAATCTTAAAATCGGGCGACGTGTAATAGCTCGAATTGGTTTCTTAATAATTTAAGTATAATGGTTCATATTTTTAAAGTTTTTTGGATTTTTGAGTTGTAAATCTATTTTAGACTTTGTTTTTGTTTTTTGTTTTTTTTTGTTCATTGGTTTTTGGCTTTTTTTTTTAACACAAAACTACAAAATCATAAGAGTTAACAAATTGAAAACTTGGTTTCAACTAAAACTTTGACAATTTTCCGCTGCTAGACTAAGGAAATGATAAAGTGATTTTGCTATAAAATAAGTGTTTTCGATTATGAGATTTTCCAAAGAGTGCACGAAATGTTTAACTAAAAATTATTATTTTCTAACCATTCGTTTTCTAAATCTTCGTTTTCCAAAATAAGATGTGTTACGGAAACAAAAGGTTAAATTTTTAAATTTATCAATGTCACATTCACACTCGAGTCATAACTTCTAACTCGAGTGTGGCGTGTTACATTAGTCCCTAAATCCGAAATAGTCATATCTTTCAAATTTGAGCTTCGTTTTCTAATCCGATTTCAATCTCATCCTTTATAAACTCTCTACTATCTATTTTTATCAAAGTCTCATAACAGCGTTACAAATAATTCATTTTAATCCTTATGTTACAAAACTAACATTTAAACTTTACAAACTAGTCATTTTTCATAGCTAATCTCAAAATCTAACAGTTTAACATCAAAAACTTCAAGAAATCAACAATGGCAACTTTTGAAAACTTTAAAAGTTTTGCAAAATAATACACGAGCTAACTAAATCAGGTCTCTATGATCTTAAAAACATAAATTTTACACAAAAAAAAGGGGTGGATTGAAATAGCTTATCAATCAAAGGGTTTTGAAACGTTTAAAACCTCTTTTTTCTCTTGAACATTCGGTGAAAGAAAGAAAATTGAAAAAATATGATAAATATCTCATCTTTTCTTTTACTTTTATGTTTTTTATACATTATTTTTATAATTAAAAAATACACTTACCAACCATCCATCATCATTAAAACACATCTACTAAATAAAAACAATGGTTTAATAATTAATGTGGTCCTCAAGCCTTTTATAAATTAAAATTATATAATATTTAAACTTTTTACGATTTAATCCCTAAACCTTAATTAATAACTAATTCAGCCAAATTACCCATCTAAAATTCAATTCACTTATAAAATAACTCTTTAAATATTTAATAACAATATTTACAGGCTCGATTTACAGAAAGAAAGTCTCAAAACTGTATTTTTTGACACTACTGACTTTCAAGTTGTTACAGTATAATTTGCTTATTCTGTGCATAGATGCCAATAAATTTCAAGGTTTCAAGGAGTGAAATAGCATCTAGATCGCAGCTCGACTCAACAAGTTTTTATAGTCTCATTATGTTATCAATAAGTGGCATATAACTAAGGTTGAGTTGATATTAAGTTATGAAATGTCATTTTGATATTTAAGTTTGGAAATGCCATACTTGAATATGACCACTATGTATAATCTAATAGTATAGTGATATGGTTCTTTATCCAACTAAATGACTTGATGTTAGAAGTTTTAATGAATAGATATGAACTAGGAATTAAGCCTTATTAGGTGGTGGTAAGTTGAAAGTAGTGAATTAACATTTGAACTAACGCTGTAACACCCCAAAATCCTAAGTAATTGTACTTGTATGTTTGTGACACAAAATGCATGTTTGCTTCAGTGGTTAAGTGTCCTGAGAAGTGTCTGAGAAGTCTTAGGTTCAAGCCTTGTCTTATGCAAAAGTTTTGTTTTTAGTAGATTAAACCGTGTCTCTAGTCAGTAGGTCTTTTAAATTAATATGTTTATATCATGACAGAATGGGCTTACTGGTCTAGGGGATAAGTGGCTAAGCTAGTTACCTGAGGTCTGATGTTCGAATCCTGGTAGGCGCAATGAAGTGTTTATTTTGCTACTGTGTCGTGGGAGTGTTGTGGTCTAACCGAAACACTGAAGTGTTTGAATGGATTTTGAATTGAGCAGTTGAGAGGAGAGTGGATGGCATGGAGGGATTTTAGGAGAAAATCATGGTGAGTTGAGGTGAGAGGAAGTGGTGTTCTGAATTTAAACTTTAGGCACTCAAAGAATTCAGCTTTGGGTGAGATTTAGTTTCAGTTGCTGCGCAATTTTTGGTTGCTTTCTCTCCTCATTTTTGGTTTTTAGCAGTTGCTTTTGGGTTTTCGTTTCACTCTTTCTTTTGATAGCCGAATATTGCTGTTGACCACCCAGGTACCTTCTATTTTAGGTCTATTTCGATTTGACTCTTTTGTACAGTACCATTTTTTGACCGATTTCTCCTCTTTCTTACTCGTTTTTTCCCTTGTTCTCTTTTTATGTTCTTGGTCAAATACTCCCTTCCTCTCTCTCTCTCACTCGATTTTGTTTCTTGACCTAATGGTTATCCTTTGGCAGAATACCTTGTCTTCTCTTCTCTCTCTCGCAACTCTTCCCTCTTTGCAACTTGTGGTTAGGCTGATTGCTTCCTTTCCTTAGAGCCTGTTTTGTGTTCTCAGTAAGTGGTTTACACTTTGATTCTAACTATTTGTGCGAACGAAATGATTAAGGGTAATAGGTTTCGATTGAAGTACAGGTGATCTCTAAGGGCCTGAAACCAGTCTTCTGTATCGGTTACAGTGTGCAAAGGCTTAGCAATTCGAGCAAGGCAAGTATTAAGTCATATCTTGGATAAGTGTTATAAAAGGGATTGTTTAATCCTGTTGTTAAAGGGACTAATGGTATATTATGTTTGAATCTAGGTTTGGAGCACTTGTGGTCCAGTTGCACACTTTCGTATCAAGGGTGTAAAACACTACCCTTAATCGTAGATCGACAAAAGCCGAAATAAGTGATCATTGATGCTACACGGGCGTGCGCTCGCTCGTGTGGTAGTCCGAATGCCTAAACATGGGCGTATAATAATTGAGGCCGCCCATGAGTGATTTCAAGGACCGAGGTCACTTTGGGCCATTCTAGGTCAAACTGGGTCATGTGGGCCCCACGAGCATGTAGGCCCCACACGGCTAAATCACACAGACTTGCAGAGAATATTTGGCCAGGCTGTGTGGTTCACACGGCCAAGGCCATATCTAGGCTATGTGGGCCACACATGCAGGCCCACATAATGGACCTTGGGTTTATTTTTATTGTTTGACTGTTGAGGTTGCACGGGTCGCCCTAGATGACTGTGGACCTACTGTTAGGTCGGTAAGTGTACCTAGACCCCTTAATTGATAAAATGACTGAAATGCCCTTACGTGGTAAAATGATTAATATACCCCTATGAGATGTATGATTATGTTTGAGCATGTCATTTAAATAAATTGATCACATGTATGATATTAGGACATGATGTATGATATGTTGCATGGGGATAGGGTTTATTATGATTGGAGGAAGTGTCTTTGTCTTCGCACTCTCACTCGCAAATCTGCTTTAGTGCCACAACCGGTACTACTTGGAGTGTAGGGATGGGTGGGTTGATTTTATCCCCACATGGAGTGTAGGGTTGGATGGATATGGAGTGTAGAGGCTAGTTGGGTAGGATATTTTGATTGCATATCTGTACTGTATTGTCACTGAGATGGGATCAGGCCCACACTGATACTGATATTGTAATGGGCTAAGGCCCCAACTGAAACTGAACTGTTACTGTATTGGGCTTAGGCCCAAACTATGTAAGCTCACTGATTGGTTATTTGATATGCGATTATACACCGAGTTTTCATAACTCACCCATTTGTTTATCTATACAGGTAATCCCCAGGCTTAGGCGGGTCGGTGCTGCAAGGGACTCAAAGGTGGCCACACAACCACATAGACTTTCTCTTGGATTTTAAATTATAAATAGTTTTATTTTGGGTTTTTTTAATGTAATAAGGCCTTTTTAAATTTTTAAGCTTTAATTTGGGGTTTTATTTATTTGGTTATAACTGCTAGTATTAGGAACTCGAGTTTTAAAAAGAGACAACGTTTTTACAAAGTAAACGCAAGAACGCAATCGATTTAGAGAGCTTCCGTTATAAAACGATATCTTGACATTCAAAAAGTTTTAAAGTAAATACCCTTTGATTGGATCTCAAGTTTTAATTGAACAACTCGTTTTATAAATCATCATTAAAATAAAACCACAAAGGTAAACATGGAAAGGGTGTTCAACGACATCACACCTTGCGGAAAACACGTCAATGTGACATCGCTAGATTCGGCCATAACGTCCAGGATGGGTTTAGGGTGTTATAAACGCCCAAAGTGTGTAATGTTAAGAAATTACTTCTTGTTAATCACAAACGTTCAATATATGAGATATAATATTTAATAAACATGAAAAATAAAGCCTAGACAAATCACAAATTCTGAATTAGAATTGAAAATAAATTAAATTAAATTGGAGCTTTCACGGCTTAAAAATGAAAGACAAGAAATGAAAAAACAAATACAAACCTTAAAACATGAAATCCCAAAAGATGGTTCTTCAGAAGTTGAACCAGAGCCTGAAGAAAATACAAAAGAATATATGATGGTTCTTACTGAGGTATCCATCAAAAGATATTTAATAAAAATAAATCTTATTATAAATAATGAATTTCAATTGGAAACAATAGCCTTTTTTTTATACAGAAGCATATCAAAATTGTATTAAAGAAAGGATAATTCCAACAAAATATTATGAAAAAACATCATAATCCCTTAAAGCTGCAAATGGTAAAAAAACTCAAAGTTACTTACAAAATTCCAAATGCAGAAATCTGCAACAAAGGATAAATTATTTTATGGACCTGACTGCCTCTGGATATACTAACGTCCAAAGTGTAAATACTGCAACTTAATGATATAGATTTGAGGCAGTGTTCACAAGTATACGGATTAGGTTGTAATATAGTTTTACAACGAGTTAGGTAAGTACTCCGAGGATCGTACCCAAGGTAGACGAGTACTAAATTAAAGTTAGCCTAAATGCAAATAGAATTAATTAGTAGTTTAACTAAATTATATTACATTAAAACATAAGGGAAAGATTTTAAGGTTTCTATAAATAAGTAATTAAAAATTGCAAAAATAAAAGGGACTCCAAAAAACTAATTTCTAAACTCAATCAAATCAAGATATGGGTGATTAGCTCACATTGGTATTCATAATCAACTGTCATCTTGGGTTTTCTTGTTCAACCAACTAGTCAATGCCCTAACAAGATCTTCCGATTCGTCCACTGAAATACTGAGTTGGCAAGAACTACTTATCTTTTGACCTCACTGTCCATATCAGTTCAAGGTTAAGGTGTTCACGGATAGGTCAAACTAAATTTGGGTTAATTCCCACCTTGATCACTTCCTATGGTTGTCAAGCCTAGGGTTTAGATTATTCCTTTCCTAAACAATTGATCCGTTAAGAAATCCCTACAAAATAGTTAATTATTTATACTTCTACTCGCTAAACCCCATAAGAGGATTAGTTCCTCATGGAATCCATAAACATAATAAACTTGATGATAAAGATACACATGAGAAATAAATCAAGAATAAAGTTTGGAGAATCCTAATTGTATTCGATTAATGAAGCTCAAAAATCATCAAACATTTGATTGTGTCTACAAATCAAGTTTTCTAAAGATCATGAATGAAAAGAACTAAAAAGAAATTTAAACCCTAAAATAAAGAAAAAAATTCAAAAATAAATTACAAAGAAAAAACTTAGAATATCGAAAAGTTATCCATTAATAAGTGTTTAAGAGCCTGTTTATAAAGTTATGGTTATCATCATCCTCAACCTAGGTCAACTGACACTCTCGTACTTAAATTTTGATTGTGCAGACCAAAACACCCCTGGTTCGTAAGTGTTTCCTATACAGGACCAATGTCGCGACACCCTAGTGCATGTGACAAGACATCGAAGGCAGTATGCTCAAGTTCAGGGTAGCTTCAGGGGTGTGTCGTGACATCGAAGGCAGTCTTGAGATTCTTATATTCTGTCCCTATGTTTTGACACCGAACTTCCCATGTTACAACTCAGTGACTAGTATTGAGTTTGAACACCCTCTGATGGTCTCCTGCACACTCATTAAGTACATTAGCTCATCTTTAGGCCTCATTCACCCCCTAAGGGTAATAAAAGACTCCAAATACACTTTTTATTGGATTTAAACTAAACTATAAAAACTTAACTAAAACAGAACGAAAATGCTTATATTCAAGCTCTTCAAGTACGAAAACTAATTTAATCTGCTACACCAAATTACAACAGATCAGGACCCTTCCTACCACATCATCTATGGCCCCTTTCAAATTATTTATTTACATTCCAACAATTTTTTTCATGTTAATAACACATAATTTTGGTACTTTTTTTACTCTAAACCTTTAACCATAAACCCTAAACCCCAAATCCAAACCTAAGTCTCTATTCCTTGGTAATCGAAGCCCAAAAATTATTGAACTAGCCCATGTTTGACTAGCCAAACAAACAAATGACCTTGCATATTTCTATCTCTCCCGCACTTTTCTTCTTTATTTATTATTTTTATAAGATACGTATTTTGCATTTATGATGAAATCAATTTTATGAAGATTAATTCGTTGTCTGTTTCTGTAAAAAATCCTACCTAATTCACAAATTTGTGGGAAGATAGTAAACTCTTATAGATGAAAAATGTTTTAATAGGAATCTCTGAATCCTAAACCTTGAACCTGAACCTCAAACCCTAAAACCTAAACCTAAATCCAAAATCTTGAACCTTAAACATCAAACTCAAACCACAAACTCAAACCTTAAACCCTGAACCTCAAACTCAAACCTCAAGCTCAAGGTTTAAGGTTCTAGTTCAAGGTTTTGGGTTCAAAGTTCAAAGTTCAAAGTTTAAAGTTTAAAATTTATGGTTTAAGTTTAAGTTTAGGGTTTAAAGTTTAAGGTGTGGGGTTTATAGTTTAAGGGTTAGGGTTTAGGTTTAGGTTTAGGGTTCAAGGTCAAGGTTCAAGGTTCAAGGTTTGAGGTTCAAGGTATTTAGGTTTCAGGGTTCAAAGTAAAAAAGTTACCAAAATTATGTGCTAATGACATGGAAAAGTTGTCAAATGTCATTAAATAATTGGAAATGGACCATGGTTAATGTGGTGAGAAGGATCCATAAAATAATTTCTCGCAACAAAGGTATAAAATATCACCAATATTGGACAAAATGACCATACCAATATTGTTACCCAAATTAAAAAACAAATTACTAAACTTCCTTATTTATGTTTAGTTGATCCAAATGTCCTCAAGATAGTAGAAATAGATGCTTCTAAAATAGGGTATGGTGGGATCTTAAAACAAATTAAGGGAGGAAAATAGCAAATAGTCCAGTTTACTTCTATACACTAGAATCCAACTCATCAAAATTATAGTACTATCAAAAAAGAAATTTTATCAATTGTTTTATGTATTACGAAATTTCAAAGTGATTTATTAAACCACAAATTTTTTTCACAAATTGATTGCAAATTAGCAAAAGATGTTCAAAATATTGCCTCAAAATAGATTTTTACAAGAAGGCGAGCAATTTTGAGCATATTTGATTTTGATATTGAATACATCAAATGAGAAACTAATTCTTTCCCTGATTTTCTCACTAGAGAGTTTGTTCAAAAATGCCACCCAAACTCAAAGACAAAGGAAAAGGAAAATAAAAGAATTATCTACAAAAACTCAAATTTCCTCAAAACCAATTAAGTTATGGTGTGAAATTTGCCTTGAAGAAAAAAAAGAGGGATCATCATCAAAATCCTCAAAAAATGCATCCCTTCAAGATGCACTAAATCCAAATGAAATTGGTTCACAAATCAAGAAATGGATTGAGTGTAATACCTTATACTCGTTCTCGTCATTGACCCGAGCTATACGGTATTACAATTATAAAACTGTAACATTATTCATAATTTAATCAAATATAACCAAAATAACTCATATGCAATCATTTTCATGCTATTTAATCAAATTAGAATCTAAATTGAGCTTATGGAACACTAAAACAACTAGGGCCAATTCTGGGTTAAAATGAAACTTTTACAAAATTTCAAGAACAAAATGTAAATAAGAGCCACACGGCAATGTGGCCAGGCCGTGTGAAAGAGACCAGCCCATGTGGCTAATCCACATGTCTGTGTTCTTAGCTGTGTACGATTCGAATTTAGGGTCACAAGATTGTGTCGCCAGGCCATGTAACTCTCTGAGACCGTGTGGACAATTCCTACACCAAAAATTAAAAGATCACACAGCCGTGTGACACAGCCGTGTGGTAGCCCGTGTCACAAGTCATGTGTGCCCAAAACTATCTTTAAATTCAAGCCATTTCACATCCAAATGCTTAGGCTCCAAGTAATGCAATAACCAAAAATCAGACCTATCCAAAATGTTCCTAAACAAGCCAAAGCATACCAATTTACAATCAACCTATGTGCCTAACCAATATGCCCTCATTGGAACCACAATTCAAACATATATACAACAACTATTCATTCAAAAAATGTACACAGTTTGGTTTCATCCAAACATCTTTTAAACTTTAGATAGCAAACATCAAAGTTCATCTACAAACCAAATTTTTAAATATTCAAATACCTTATTCCAAATGCATAACATAACATAACCAAAACAACCATTTGAATGCATCTAGATATCACCTTATGCATCCACCATCACAACCAATCAAAATACTAAACGAGATTTACATCAATATACACATCTCATACTTCAATTGACACAAAACATATTTATGATGCTCATAACATATATATATATATATATATATCAAAACCTATTTACATACCACTTATAACCGGCCAAAATAAACAAATAGCTATCAAATGAGTTGTCGGATAGTGTGATCTCCAACGACATTCCAATTGACAACAAAAGTTCGACAATCTACAAAAGAAACTTAAACCTAAAATTTAACTTACCGTAATTGCCGGAACTTAAACATTTCGTAATTAATTTTATAAATAAGGTCATAAGTTCATTTAATTCCTATACACAACAAATCTCACAAGGTTAGTGAGTTCACATTATGTCATAAACATTACAAGTAAACATGTTTAAGACTCACATTTCATTTCAAATTTCTAGATTCAATGTTCCATTTCATAAATATATTTTCATATAACCAAACATAACATGTCAATAATCATATATCAAGATATAAATCATCATATATTTCTATTCCACTTCCATTTCAATAATTAAGTGCTTTGTTCAGAGAGCAATAGTGACTTCAGATATATGGGAGGATAATGCTTACAGAAGCTGACAAAAGAACATTAACTGATACGCGATGCTACTCGCACAAGCTTCAGAGAATCCACAACACATGTAGGATCTCAAGCCATTGGTATGGTATCCATCATGTACCTGCTAAATAATTGTCAAAGGATGGCATAATATATTTCAGTAATGGTCTTAGTCCTATTTACCATGATGCCATAACGTCTTTCGGCCATAGTTTTACTCACTTCCATCATGATGCCATAGCGTCTTTCAGCTATGGTCTTACTCATTTTATCCTAATGTCATATCATTTTTTAGCTGTGGTCTTACTTGTTTTATCTTGATTCCATAGCATCTTTCAACTATGGTCTTACTCGTTTGAATCATGATTAACCTGCTCATATACATTTCATATGATATACTATTCAATTCACACATACTCATTTACCATGCTTCACAAATTAATCATTCATTTCCAATTTCATGACTTACCTCAATTAATCATGTTAATTATAATTGTAACGGCCCAAATTTCTTATGTTTGTTTCTATAAAATTTTGACACAACTGTGTATCTACTTTAGTGGTTAAGTGTTCTGGGTGTGTGTGTGAGGTCTCAAGTTTAAGCCTTACATTTAGCAATTTTTGTTATTTTTGGAATTAAGCTCTATCTTTGTTTGGTGGGCTTATATTTAATTATCTGTAAATCTATATCAGAATGAGCCTGCTGGTTCGAGTGGTAAGGGGGTTTGTGTGTAGGAGGTCTTGTGTTTGAATCCCTGCGCAAGCATGGGAATTTATTTTTGCCCAGTATTGCGCAAGGGTTTCAGTGCAGTTGGAATTCTGAGTAATGGGTTAGTGGAGATAATTAGGGGATTCCTGATAACCTCTTGATTTTATTCTAATTTTATCATCATTTCATTTTTAAATTTTCTCTCTCCTAGAAGAAGAGTCATGTCAATTATGTTTTCCATCATTCTGTCAAATTTCCCCTTTCTTGTTTTCCTCTTTTTCATTTACCTGATTAAGTTTTTGGGTGCTTTCGGCTCTTGGTGTGTTTATTGTGGTAAGTTTTACTTCTCAAATTAAGTGTGGATTCTGTGTAGTGCCATTCTTAAGATAATGTTTTGTTGTCATTAGTCTAATTGTTGGGTTTTGGCAGTATTGAATCGCGAAGAACGGGGCTCTCCTCTTGCGTTATCGTAATCGAATCATTTAGGATGATAGAGTAAGTGTCAGATGTATTTTAGTTTCATAGTTTCGATTTAATCTGATATGAAGTCTAATTTCGAGTGATTTTATGTAGATTTTAGGCTTTGGGAAGGCTTGGGAGTGATTTTGCATCGAATCGATACCAGGTGTGTACCCAAAATACAGAAAACCAAGAGTCAGTGAAAGCAGAAAAACACCACTGTCGACGCCACACAGCGGTGTGGTAGGTCGTGTGCGACGACACGGTCGTGTGATCGACGAAGGCTAGGCCGTGCGCAAGACACGGTGGTGTGATGGTCAGAGAGTGGCCGTATGGGCTACATGGGCTAAACCTGACTGGGCGTGTAGGCCACACGGGCAAGGCCAATTTGGGCGTCCCATTATACTGAGATTTTTCGTAAGGTCGCACAAGTTGTCCTAATCGACTGTGGGCCTACAGTGGGGTCAATAAATGCTAGCTAACCCTAAAATCAAGTGATTTGCTAGACTGAAGTATGGTTATGAGCATGCCTATGTTTGCATATCTGTTATAAAAGCATGTTAAGTATGATATATCTGTTAATTCTGCATGTATGTTATGTTATCTGATATTGGGGACGGGTTGGTGTATATTAGAGGAAGTGTTCTGAAAGGAATTTGTGCCTATTATCTGGCAGCATGGCTGCATTATATCTGTTATGTGCCATATTGGTACAATATGGTGTGTGGGGCTAGGTGGATATTTTAAACCCCACATGGTGTGTAGGGATGGACGAAGATAGTGTGTAGAGGATGGGGTTAGGATATCTGATTCTGATTTGCGCATATGTATCTGTATCTGTAATGGGCTTAAGCCCAAAACTGTATCTGACTGATTTTGATATTTTGTTTGTCTACATGCTTAATTCTGTGGGGTTACACACTGAGTTTATGTAAACTCACTCTTTTCTATTTATTCTGTACAGGTAATCCACAGTCTTAAGCGGATTGGTGCAGTAGAGACTCAACGATGGCCACTATACTGTAAATTTTGATTTATACTTAGTATTTTGGTTATTTAAAATTTGGGATTGATTTGAAAGTTGTAATTCTTGAGGACTTTCTAGACTGTTTCAGTTTTTAACTGTTTATTTTTGGATTGTATAACGATTTGATTGTTTTGGTAAAATTGTTTTATTAAAACGACAGTTTTTAAGCAAACAAAGGTTTTCATGAAAACACGACTAAGATTTCAAACCTAATCGAATAAAGCTTCTGCTATAAATAAGATATCTGGAAAATAAACTAACTAATTGATGTTTTCAACAGTTTATAAATGGTTGCAAATCATGATATGTTAACAGTTTATTATGTCAATTCCATTTTCAAACCCGTTTCATGTGACACTTCCAGATTCGGCCATAACATCTAGGCCGATTTAGAGATGTTAGAATAATATATATACACAAACACATATATATATAATTGAATTCAAATTATTATAAACATAATAAACCTAATATGAACTTACTTAAACTGATTCTGCAGCAAAAATGACTTTAAAGTCTAATCAGCAATTTTTCTTTTTCCGCGTTTGTCTATTGATTGATTCGTTTCTTAATCTATATATAATAATTTTATTCAATTATTCAATTAAAATACTTTTAAATACTAAAACTCACATATTTGACCTTTTATTAACATTTTACACTTTTACCTTTTATTCAATTTAGTCCTTAAACATTAAACTTTCAAATCTATCACAATTAAACCAACTTTATGCTAGCTAATTTTTCTCTATGCAATTACAGCCCATATTTATTAAAATATCACAATAATTTCATGCCAAGTTTATTATTTTATCAATTTAGTCCTTAAACTTAAAATTAACCAAAACCACTTAACAAAATAGCTTTACAATATTTCCAAGCTTCAAAATGTCCCATTTAATATCAAGAACATCCAAATATCATCAATAGTAATTTTAATAAACTTAAACAGTTTTAAAAATGGATATAGGTTATCTAGATCTAGTTGCAACGATCTCAAAAACATAAAAATTATGAGAAACAGATGAAAAATGGCTCACCATGCAAGAGAATATCAATGGCCGAACTTGGAAGCCTTTAATAATGGCTTCTCATGCTATGTTTCCTTATTTTGGTGAAAGATGATGAATAAAATAAAAATTGGTTTTTATTTACTTAATTTCACACATTATAATTAATTAAAATTATTTTAACATAAGGAAAATTCACTTAAAACAAAGCATTATGGTCCACTACATTACACAAGGGTCTAATTGCCATTTAGATCCTTAAACACACATTAATTATGCAATTTAGCTAATGAACATAAATAGTGATTAATTTTTATATCTTTTACGATTTAGTCCTCTTTCTTTAATTAACTAACAAATCACTAAAATTTCTAGACTGAATTTCAATACACCTATATAATAACTCTATAAGTATTTAATAAAAATATTTACGGTCTTGATTTACAAAAATGAGGTCTCAAAACCTTATTTTCCAAAACCACTTGACTTTAGGGGCAACCACTCGTACTTTACTATTCATTCAATTAGAAAAAATTATTTACAAACTCACTTGTCGGACTTGTGGTCCTAAAACCACTATTTTTGACACCATTGGAAAACGAGTTGTTACATTGAGTCCCTTTCTCAATCCCTAAAAGTGGTATTAGCCTTTTCTCAATTATAGGAAATTCCTCTCAAGCAAGTTGCTGCTGAAATAGTAAAGATTTTAAAAAATAAATAGATTATTTTATACAAACAAAAATCTCTCAAAATTATTTTAAAAGAAACATCTCTCAAAGATGTTTTCCAAAAAGAACATCTTTACAGACTGCTACCCAAAAATCCTCACAATATTTTCCAAACAAATGTTTTGAAAAAACTTTTATTATGAAGTTGAAATTTTCAGAAAAACCTCCACGTATTCTTATAAAATAACTTTTCAAGGAATGACATTTTAAATCATTAGACTCTCAAAAACCTCAGCAATATTATGAAAACATATTGGTTCAAACTGGATCAGTAATGTTCAAACATTACACAAACCCAAAAGATCCAAATTTTATCACCCATTCAACAGCTCAAATAGTTACAATTCTTCGACCAAGAGATTGGGGTGAAAATTCAAATTCTCCAAAAAAAAAATTTACAGCCAAATTTACCACCAAAATAGACTATCACCCATATTTCATATATTGGGATTACCAAACAGCCTGGTACAATGCCTTCCTAATGAGCAATTAACATATGAGACATTCCTGACTCATATATTTCAAATATGGTATCCAATTCAAATTCTCAAATTAGTTTCATTAATGGTGGAACTAGTATGGACCATCATCTTTTGATATCCTACCAGAAAAAATTCAAAACTTATAGCCCAAGTTCTCTGACAAATTTCAGCTCGAACCGAACAAAAAACACATCCATTTTTTCTTAAAAATGTGTATTTCTTGGATTGTTTCCTGAAATTATTCTTATGAATAGGATCCATGTGTAGGAATTCCATTATTAGTTCGAAATTTCAGAACAAAATGGTGGGACAAATTTAATGATGAAAAATATGATTCAAGTATTTGAATAATTTTTAAAACGAGAATCCAAGACTATGTAAGTCCATGGCCCCGGATCAAACTACAACAAAATTTCTTCAAGCAAAACCGATTGCTAGTGCAATGTTGGCTCGAACCGAAAACCAAGAAGGAATACAAAAAAACTCATGATCGAAATGCTTAGCTCAATGGATTTTGGATTAGAAGACGAGAAACCCTTGACATCTTCAATCAAAACAGTGGATCTTGTAGATAATACCATTTCAGTAACTATCACCAAAACCAAAAAAAATAAAAAATAATAACAAGAGATAAATGAGTCCTTGCAAAGCAAAAACAAAGGATGAATAGGGAAGATTCTATGCAAGAAAAGGCGAATGAATAGTGAAAACTCTTTGCTATGAATAGTGGAGATTCCCTGCAAGAAAAGATGGATGAACAATGAAGGTTCCCTGCAATAAATAGTGAAGATTCTTTGAAAAAAAAAAGAAGAGAAAATACAAAATTCAACAGTAAGATTCTTTGTAAAAATAAAAAAAAATTGTAATTAGAGAATATATTCTTTGAAAAGTAGCAATTATGTAATTTTAATAATGATGAAAGGGATAAGATTCCCCAAACAAAGATGTTGTAAAGAGGTAAGAACCCTCTATAAAAGACTCACAGTTTTGTAATAAAAGGCACAACTTAAACACTAAATACAAAAAATCAAAAGTTTGTTTCTCCGAAATTTTCTAGCTTTAAAAATTTTATTCTGTATTTTAGGATATTTTAGGTATTTTAGATTGTTTAGGAGTTTTATGTTTCTTAGTCAATAAGAAAGTTTAATTCCACTAGAACTACTTATTATTTAGATTAATTAGAGGTTTATTATATTTAAGAGTTTTAATTTGATAGGTTTATTATATTTAAGAGTTTTAATTTGATGTAATTAGGTAGGCCTCTTTCATTATTCATTATTCACATACCTTGATTAATAAATTTCAACTCTATAAGTTATTTCTATTTGTGAGATTTCTCTTTTGATTATTTTACAAGTAGGTTTTCTTCCTGGTTTTCTTCTTTGAAGCCATGAGAGAACTTTTCACCCTCAAATTTATTAGTGTTTGGCCTTAGGGAGGTTGATTAGAGCCATTTGTGGATCTTGTAGAAGATTATTCTTCGAAGGGTTTCATAAGTTGTTTTTATTGAAACTTTGTTCTTGAAGGGGGATAATCTTTCCATCATCCATCTTATTTTCGTTTTCTTTCTTTCAATTTTTTTTTCATTTTACCCTAATATTCAATGATAGGGGCAACAGACCAATATTGTATTGATGTTATTCGACTCGAGAAAGATTCAAATTTGACTTGAAAGAAAAAACAAAACAAATTAAAAATAATGGAAATAAAAAGAAAAAATAAAGCATAAGATCAAGAGAAAAAAATATTAAGGGGAGAGGATGATAGTGGGGGAGGTCCGACGAGTTAACTTTGAAATCATTTGTAAAGTTTGAGAGTTAATTTTTAAAAAATTATAATTAAATTGATATAATATATAAAAACTTATAGTTAAATTTATTATTATATCAATTTTTTTATTTGTCATATTAGTTTACCTCTTGTTGGGAGTGACTAAAATAATCGAAATATATGCCATTTAAATTACAAAATTTTTATTTTAGGCTGAAATTTTTTTTTATACTTGTCTATCACTCTAGTTTACCAATCATGATATGTCAAAAAAACAAACAAACAAAAAAAATTGCAGCAAACATTCCTTTTCCGTGAAATAAATTAAATTAAATTAATCAATTGGATTTTGTTAAATCCCATATTAGGGTTTCCAGCGAAAATAAATTCTAATTCCTTTACAACAGACTTTTCCCCTCTCTTTCTCAAAATCAATACGTCGAGAACTATTGAAAATTGAAAGGTTAGTGGTTATAATTTTGTTTGATTTTATTTTCGTTATCTGTTTGATAGATTAATTTTATAAAATGAAATGTCTACTGTTTGGTACCCAAGAAAGTGATTTTCTTGCTTTTCGCTGCATTTTTCTTCGTCTCCAAATAGGTAAATAGCTATCTTTAGGTCTTATACCTGCAATTTTTAATTATAATTCATATACGTAGAATTTTTCTCTTTAATTTTCCAGGTAAGGAAACAGTTCGTTAGGTTTAAGTTCTATAGTTGCATTTTACTTTTAACATTTGGAAACTTGCCTGCTTTTTAGTTTCGTTAATTTGTTTGTTAAGTCTCAAATTTTATTCATTATTTGATATAAATTATATTAGTTTGTTCAGAACTCATTCACATTGATTTTAAAGAAGGATAGTCAATATAGTTATGTCTGGAAGAAATCGTGGGCCACCGCCTCTTCCAATGAAAGGGCCTCCTCATCCTGGATTACTGCCTCCAGTACATGAACCCCCATATGGTAGAGCGCTAGGACCAATGCCGCCACACCCGGCTTTACTTGATGAATTACGAGAAACCCAATTTGGGTTGGGTCCTGGAGGCCTCCCTCCCCACCCTGCGATCTTTGAGGAACGTCTTGCAGTTCAACTGCAAGAGATTCAAGGCCTCCTAGCGGATAACCAGAGGCTGGCAGCTACTCATGTTGCATTAAAGCAGGAATTGGAGGCTGTTCAGCATGAGTTACATCGTATGGCTCGCTATGCTGATTCTTTGAGAATGGAGAAGGATGTTCAGATGAAGGAGATGTATGAGAAGTCAGTTAGATTGGAGGTTGATCTTCGTGGTGTGGAGGCTATGCGAGCTGAACTTGTTAAGGTTAATGCTGATATTAAGCAGCTTAGTGCTGTGAGGCAGGATCTTACAGGTCAGGTACAGGTCATGAGTCAAGATTTGGCTAGATTTACTGGAGAATTGCAACAGGCTCCTGTGTTGAAGGCAGAGATTGAAAATATGAAACAGGAACTGCAACGTGCAAGGTGACATTTTACTTTTTTTCTTCTGTACTCTTTGCAGGACTCCCTGTGAGACTGAAAAATACTTGCATGAATGAAGTGGATGTTTATGTTTGAATAATATGTCTTTCTGGATATGTAGAGCTGCCATCGAGTATGAGAAGAAAGGATATGCAGAAAACTATGAACATGGTCAAGTGATGGAGAAAAAACTGATTTCCATGGCTCGGGAGCTGGAAAAACTTCGTGCAGAGATTGCAAATGCAGGCAAGAGAAGTCATGCTGCTGGTGTTAGTGCTGGTAATCCGGGTATGTGGACCTTTAATGAGATATTTGTTTCAGTTAGTTTTTTTTTTAAACAGCGGAAAGGACTTTATCTCCATGGCCTTTGCTTCCTGTTGCTGTTGGAGTTTTATATGCTGCACTTTCCAGTTTTCTATTGTTATGATATGATCATTTTTTACAAGTTAAGTTTTTATTAGAAGTTGGGTTGGTTTTCAGTCAGGTTTGAGGCTATTATGTGCTGAAGGGCGTAGAATGAATTAGTTTTCAGAAGTTTGAGCTAATTTAGTCACTCAATCTGCCTTTTAATCTTTTGAATGCTGATTTCTACTGGCTGGAGCTCCTTGACATCTTATTTAACATAGGGTCTAGTTAGTTGTTTGATTAGTTCACCTGGTGAGTCTTATTATTTGAGTAGTGATGAATGATGATACTTAAGCTTGTGAGGCTTGATGAACTGTTATGGAGCTTGATTTTTCTGTTTATGTAAGTTCTGTTAACAATATTTTATTTTTTCAATATTTTCAGCAGCACCTGGTTATAATGTAAATTACGGAAACCCTGAAGCTGGATATACTGGAAACACTTATCCTGTCACCTATGGAATTAATCCTGTAAGTTTTGCTGTTTTATAGATGTGCTTGACTGTTTTGATGTGTGTGGATTTAAATTTATATGACTTGCATGTGAGCTGTATTTGCAAGTTGTATTTATATGGATAAATGTCTTACAAAGAATTATTGGCTATTTTGTCTTTTCCTTTGTATTTGAGGTTCAGGGTGGTGTGGATGGTTATTCTCAGTATGGACCTGGTGCTGGTACCTGGAGTGCATATGACATGCAGAGAGCTCAAGGACATCGCTAGTGTGATTTTTAAAAGCATGCTGAGATGATTCATCTGGTACTTCTGGGCAACTTATTAGTTCTCTAGGCATGGGTTTGAAGTATTATATCATGATAGGCAATCTGGAATTGTAGCCAAAAAAGTTGACAATTTATATTAGCTTGAAATTGCAGTATGCTGTTTTCTGCTTGGTATTATCTGCTGCAAATATTTTGTCAGTTCATTTATGATAAAAAGTATTTCAATTTGATACTTTGCTCTTCGTAGATATTTTTATGAATTTAAAATTTTAAATTCACTATTCAATTTGGGGAGAAAGATCAGATTTTGCCTTGCCTTTTTGAGGCTAGATGTTTTGTTTTGAAGAATAGGAATCACTAAAATTGCCGTGGTTGAGGCCAACCAATGTATTGTCGCTTCTTCCTCTTCCATATCTTTTGAAATATAGGTCTGTTCAATTGTACTTTATTTGGAGAAAAGCCCCTACTGTCATGTCTCTGGCACAATTTAGCAACATATTGATCAAATTTAGCTAGCCTTTCTAGATTGTCTTTGTTTTGTTTTCTCAAGGGTCTCTTCTTCCATTTAAGCTTACTCTTACATCTATGCTTACCTTCTTTGTGGTTCACTTGGGGGTTGCCTTTACCTTGGTTTTACCCTTTAGTTTGGCAGCCTTGCTATGCTCTTGCATTTTTGCTCCGTTAAGTTCTGATAGAGTTACTTAAAAGGTTCCATAATGAACTCTGCAAACAGGCAAAGGGTTTTTAGTTTCCATAAAACTGTGTTATGAAGCGTAATCATCATTCCTTTTTTCCTTTTTTCCTTTAGGTGCTTAGTCTATTTTACTGTAAACTTAAGGTGATGCCTGCCCTGATGCAGAAAAAACAGATTTAAAGCTTATCAAATGACTTTCGCTATTCTACTGCTAGATAATATTGAGTCTGTTTTTTCGTTTTCCTTGGTTCTGTGTCATTGACTCAGTTCATTTAGGTTCTCTAAAGTTTTTCTAACCCAAGGGGAGTTAAATAAATGCTTTGTTTGCCAAACATGGTCTGCTGTTGCTCTTAGAATTCCAATTTGAGTAGGATTATGTTTCTGGTATTCATATAATTTTTCTATGTAGTTGTTTTTTAGGTAGAAGTACTTAACTTTTTCCCTCTATTTCGGTGCTTAGTTTGTCAAAATTTTCAGTTTAACTGAGTATAAGATAATAGAAGAATGCACTAGCAACTTTTTCCTGCAATTATGTCCATTTGTTCCAAAAACTAGCCTTAAGACCTTTTGCAAGACTGTGCCATTGGACTTATACCTAAACGTTTTCTTCCCAATGTGCATATGATTTCTAATTGATTTGATTTCATCTATAATTTCATGGGATGCATGGGGTGCGGGTCAAGAAAACTGAGTTACTTGGAGTCAGGATTGATTGATTGATAATGGTATGTATTTTACGTGCGGGTCAAGAAAACTGAGTTACTTGGAGTCAGGATTGATTGATTGATAATGGTATGTATTTTACATGGGTTTGTTCAATGTTTCAAAAGTTTTTCCATATATTTGGAGGATCCTTAGAAGTTTGTAATCCGATAACCATGTCTGGATGTGCATCAAACATAAGTACTTGAAGAAAAATGAAAAGCAACATAGTGAACAATGTCAACATCAGATGTGTTCTTCTATTGTTGGCAGATGATATGCCTTTCCTAAGGTTGGAATATGTAGATTTATATGTGAGATTACCTATAAAAACAACTAAAGGGTGTGATGTAGTCAGCTTTAATTGGACAGATTATCAGTGAGAACAAGTAGCCCACACCTGGCGTTGGCCTGTTTTAGCATTGATTTTACAAAGTTTGCCACCTAGGATACTAATGCAACTCATCAGGGTTTGTGACTGTTTTTTGGAGATCACTGCCACCTTTATCAGAGATTTTTCAAGGAGAGCAGAATCATACTTTACCATGGTGGCTATCATCTGGCCTCCATTTTTGTATTTGTATCAGTTACGCCTCACTGACTTCTTTCATCATCTGGTAGTTTGGTTTTATCAATTATTGGATTGTACAGTCTATACCATGTTTCCTCCCTGGCTAATGTCTATAATGAAAAGTGAGGAATGTTTTGTATGAAGATCAACTTATGCTCAAGTGTAAAGAAAAAGTAATTGCTCTTGTTATAATAAATAACATTGTCTTAGTTTTGTGTTTTCAGTTCTTCTGTAAGTCTAAGAAATATGAGAAACATCCTAGTCAATTGTACGGAATACATGGGACAGGACTGGAAATATATGAGTTGTAGGGTTGAGTAACACCAATAGTGTATGATTTGGCAATAAAGCAGGTAATGAAGTAATGCAGCTCGTATTTTGATCTTATAATCTATCTAGGAGTTTGAAATCTATAGACTATATGTCAGTTTTTAGATGGTAGGCCATTTTATGAGCAAAAGGCTATGTGCTTCAGGATTTCTTAGAATTTACTTATCTCTCTAGCAGTGGCTACTGTGTTTTCCATCCTATGGTTTCTCATGTGCCTTGTACTGATTTTGTGCATAATCTCAATGCCTTTCCTCTTGATTTAACATCTCATCTGGATTTACTTCCTTGGTTGCCTACATGAAGCATTGTTACTACCATTAGTGTTGCAGTTGCTTCCCTTCTCTATCTTTAAAAGCAAATTGCTGGTATTTTATTTTTTGTATAGTTTATCATTATTGGTTCTTTTCTCCTTACTTTCTCACATTTCCATGGGTGAAATGTTAAAGTGCCTACTTGTCAAATAAGTGTTCTCTCACTAACTAATCTTCTTTTTCTAGTTAGTATTCTTCCCATTTTCCTTTATGATTTATATTGCCTGTTTGGGTCCTAGAGCAATGAATATAAGAGAAGCGTTTGGTTAGCTTTTGAGTTGTTTCTGTGAGTACTAGTCTGTTTGTTTCTCAAATTGCCATATTTGAATTTTAATCTGGTCAGCCCTGGCTATTTATCTGATAAGCTCTTAGCTATTGCTTAGTTTTAAGTATTGGACTCTGTGGTCTTGGGAAGATGAAAGTTGTTTTATGTCGGTGTGTGATCTCTAGATTTTAGTTTTATTACTCAATCCTCATGCTCAGTGGAGGAATTTCCTTTTGGTGTGCCTGTGAACTTCTGGTCTAGTTCCCTCCTCTCTTTCTCTCCCTTAATACTACTGCTTCTACCATTAGTCTACTGCAATCAGATGAATTTCCATGGATTACTCATCTGAAGTGGGAGTCCATTTTCATGTTACCTATTCTAAATAATTGTCTTAGTTGTTGTGGGAACTGTTAAGTTGCTGAAACGTTACAAGTTAAAAAGTGGAGCAAAATATTGAGAATAGAGGATGTCATGGATTACACATCTGAAGTGGGAGTCCATTTTCATGTTACCTATTCTAAATAATTGTCTTAGTTATTGTGGGAACTGTTAAGTTGCTGAAACATTACAAGTTAAAAAGTGGAGCAAAATATTGAGAATAGAGGATGTCATGGTTTGAAAATACCTCCTTAATGGCTTTATTGTGGGGAAGTGTGGTCAAGTGAAACTCTTAAACTTCTTTAAGGGACCATCCATGTCTTGTTCAATTTGGAAAGACAGTGACTAAGCGCTGGAAGAAGCTTATTCATTGCATGAGTTATGCGGCATTGGCAAGACATGGTCAACAATGATGGTGCAGGATGAGTTCTCCAGTCAAGTAAGTGATGTAAATTTCTGAGAAAATCACCTTCCTTTCATTTTTTTCACATTGATGGTTGTTTTTTTAAAAGATTTTCATTATTTTTGCTCCTTTAGACTCTTAAGTTCGCCAAATTTTCTTTTTAGTAAAAAATTTTATGGTGTTGCAATCCATGATTAGGTAATGCCTTGTAACATTCCTAAATTGTTGTTTGTTTTGACTTTCATACTGAGAAAATATGATGTCTCAGTGTGAGCTGTGGCAATGATTTCATTACTTTTTCTGCTGTAGCTATTTAGAATACTTCTTATGTGTGTGTTGCCCCTTTGCGACATTTTTTTCTGAATATATAACTATTATTAATTAGTGGAGGATGCTTCAGTTAATTTAGTTCATTTTGTAAATATGTAGCAGGCTTGGTTTGTGCTTGTTAATGTTAATTTTATTAGACAATCATCATTTGGTCTCAGGAGCAAAGAATGCTTGAAACATAATTAGAGAGACTACTTGAGGAGGGGGTGCTCAAGCGATTTGTGGTTAAGAACCAATGATTTAGGTTGGTGTGCATATTGTAGAATGAAATAGCTGTAAGTAATATCCAGTAGGAAAGTAACGGCTGTATTTTCACCTTAGGGCTGGTATTATATTGATGGATCATTATGAAGAAATCCAACTAGATAGAAGTGTATGCCATTTTATATATTTTAATACTTGTAGAAAAGCTAAAGTTATACGTTAAATTGGAATGTCTTTTAATTTTTATTTTAAGGCTAGTTCTCTTCCTGGATTTGGGACTTTGACTTCTTTGACATGTAAGTTGTTTGATTTTGCTGAACATTTGCCATTCTTTTCTTAAAGAGCATTTATCATTTTGCTCTGTCTTTTTTGTTGTAGTACCATCAATTTTTCTGATCTGGAATTGTCAGTTGTAACATGTGAGTCAAATTGCCTTGCCTCTTGCTGCTATTCTGGCATCCGTGCCTGATATTCGATGTTTTCATATTCTATTACTTCTTGTGCCTTGTAATGCTTGGTTATATGCAATCTTGTTTAGTGTTATTATTTTATCAGCTATCAAGAACTTACATGACTGCTTTCTGGTCTTCATTCGTAGTAATCAGTCAAACATTGTAAATTTTATCTATTAGCTTAAAGAAATAAAAGTGTGGTGCTTATCTAATTTGATGATTATTATCTTTCTCTCTTTCTCCCTTCCTTTTTTAATCTTATCCCCTCTTCAAATTTAACATTTGCATGTCATATTCTTACATTTTTTTAACTTTTTATGCTTGCACATTTTCTAGTAACTTATTCTAGTTATTTCCATTTCAGGTTTATGAATTTGCACCTTGCAAATTTTCTGTTTCAGTTGTTTATCCAGTGATGTTGGAGTTCCCTGAGGTATGTTAGCTAGCACAAAATTCATTGTTGATGTATTTTTTCTGGAACGGCTAGCCTCTAGCAGGACTAGGTTGGCTGGTTGTGTAAGGCAATGCAGGTAGTGTCCCTTTTGTAGCTTTCTCAGTGACAAATAGCCTACAGTAATAATCACTTTAGATGTCTGGACATCTATTTGATGAAGATTTTTGGGTCCACTAAATTCATAATTATAGTTTTTTAAGCAAACCTGCCCATGGTTAAATATATGAAACCCTTACTACTGTTAAACTATCTAATAATATTTTTTGATACATGATGAATTCCAGCTGCATTATGCATTTGTAGATTAAATGACACCTAGGATATTTCAAGAAGAGTTGCAGCTACATAGGAAATATATACAAAAGTTGGAAAACTTAAGAAACCTAGAATTTCAGAATGTATATGCATGTCCTTGCCTTCCAGTATTTGTAGATAGAGACAACTAGGGTATTTCAGGTAGAGCTGCAGCAAGATAAAGGGATAAAAAAAGAAAAAAGGGTTTCCTTGATTTTACTGGAGCTATAGTTTTTTCATTAGTGAGAGATGTAGAGAGATGTAGGTTTGGCACTATGTCTTGGGGAACAAGAAAATACCAAAAGATTTATGATATTTTAGTTTCAGTAATTTCACCAAACCACTGAAACAAAATGCTCTCTTAATTTTCAAGCTCATGATATGCGATGGTGATGAGGATGATAACTTTGCCATGGTGTGCAACAGCTTGTTTTAGCTGTATGACAGACAATCCATTGAAGGAAGAGGGGTTTCTTAAGGTCTCAAGCTTTTATTTACTCTAGCTATTATGAATGGAGATAGTTTAAGATGTTTCCTAGACATCATGTGAATCAATATCTTCTTATTCCCATTTTGTATTGCATACTATGATCCCCTTTCTCACAGCCAGGCCGGACTGCTAAACTCAAAACTGCAGGTAAATTCTCTTCTCGTCATGTTGCTTTCCTCCCCCCACATTCATACCTTGTTCTGATTTGTGCTTTACCATGTTATTACCACAGGTTGTGCTTCTTCCTGAACTTTGTGGTGCATTCTTAACCCAGTACTTCTTGGAACTGGTTAAGACTCTCTATTAATGCCACCACCTGAAGGTAACTATTGGTTTTCTGTGAAAAAATGCAAATTGCGCAGAATGCTTCTGTATTTCTTGCATCTAGTCAAAAAGTTGTGCTAGCTTCATCCCTTCATGCATCGCAATTTTTCTTTGGCTATGCAGGTGTGCAACCTTTTTCAAGCAGTTCAAAGAAGTTATTCTTGGTTCATCCCGCATGCATTGGAAATTTTCTCCAGCTATACACTATCAAGAGCACTCAGGCTTGAATGGCGTCATCATAAAACGTGCTGGTATATAAACTGTTTGAAGCAGGTAGATTTCAAAGAAAGGAATCATTCTTTGGTTCATCCCTTCGTGCAGTGGAACTTTTCTTGGGCTATATCCTATCAAGGGTACTTGGGCTTGATATGGTGTCATCACGAACCATGCAGGTATGCGAACTGTCTCAAACAGTTAGATTTCGAAGTTTTTCTTTAGTTCATCGGTTATAATGAAAACTTACTAGTGTACTATTTTTATTCTAGCATGTTGGTATTAGTTTGTATTACATGGCCTCCGGTCCGATATCTCAATTTTTTTCTTATATAGTCCGATGATCATATTCTTGTATCTATTTTTGAATATGTATCGGAAAACTAGTCTGTATTTACATTTGCCACATCTGATTTCCCATCCAAATCGGGCCTATTTGAAAATATTTTTAACAGTACGTTTAACCTTGTGAAAAAAACATTGCAAAAGGTAGCTAACGTTAAGGGCAATTTGTGGTATTATGCAACTAGAATTAAATACAACACCATTTGAAGTGAAATGAGCCTGTGTTGTAGTGTGCGACAACATTGAATTTATTGCTCTTTCAGAAAATAATTGAACAATAAAATAATTGCTTACTTATAACAACACAATTTGAACCAATATTTACATAATTCTAATCAAATTTAATACAATATAATTTTCGCATTCATATCTTTTTTATCAAAAAGATTATGGCATTAACCAATTTGCTGTTTGCTATTGTTACTTACCAAATAGAAAAAAAAAAAAAAAAAAAAAAACCGCATACAGTTTATAATGTTATTTATGCGTTTTATATTTAATCAATTTTTAAATATTTTTTTAATTAATGGAAAATAATATTTTTATTTGAACTATTGAATATAATTAAAATATATTAACTTATGAATTTAGATATTATAATAGCAAATTTTCAAAGCATTTTTAATATATTCAACTTACAATATAGCTTCACTTCATATATTAACCTATGGTGATAATGCTTCATTGGTCCTCACTAGAGGGTGGATGGTTCAAATATAACATTGATGGGGCAGTATCATTAACTAATCACTATGCCACAATTAGGGGTGTTTTTAGAGATGCAAATGCAAACTAGGTATGTGGCTTTTCTACGGGAATGGGTAAGGATAATATTTTCAAGGTGGAAGTGAGAGTTGTGTTAGAGGGTTTGTGTGTTGCATGGGGGAAAGGATTGCGGCAAATTGAGGTCGAATGTGATAATGCATTTCTAGTTGAACCATTGTTGGCTTGTGGATATATCAATAGTAGAATGATGGAACTACATCTGATTCATGGTATCCTTAATCATTAATGTAAAGTGCACATTCATCATGTTCTTAGATCCCAAAATGTTGTTGCTGATCATATGGCAAGACTTACAGTATCTAGTCTTCCAAGTCTAGTCGTTTTTGAAGAACCTCCAATTTCGATCTACGGACATCTATTAACTAATAAGAGCTTTCATGGGTCCTAAAATGTACGCCTTTTGGTAATCGCTTTATGTTGTTCTTTTCTTAAAAAAAAACATAATTAACTTTAATATATTAATAAGTAATTATTAAGATGATTAGAATTTTATTCAAGTATTAGCATAACATTTTCTTAACTAATAATTGTAAATTAAATTATAATATTTTTATACAATATAATTTTTTGATACAAAATTCTAATATTTTTAAATGAGTGATAATTATCACTTCTATTAAATTATAATTTTTTAACATATTATCACAACTATATTACTTCTAGCTTTTTTTTATTTTAACATGTGAATTGAGTAAATTTAGTAATATGATTAAAAATAAAGGGTATTCTCATCAGTTCAAAAAAAAATTTAAACTCATGTTTTTATAAATATTATAAATTATACATATACTGGAAACTAAGAGGGGAGTGATTTGTACGAGGCAAAAATGAAAAATTGAAAGGCTCTATATATAGACTATATTACAGGTGTTTTCGTAATTTTACATTCAAATTTAAAATTTTGAAGCATGAAATTCTCACCTAACAAGACAATTAACATTCTTTTTTAGTTTTTATAGAGATTTTCGATAAATGTAGGTTTGGATGTATTGTAACAGCCTAATTTTCAGTGGTGTCGGAACAGTGATTCGAGATCACTAAATCAGAAAAATGAGTCAGAAATATTATTAATTTAGTGAGTATAAGTTAAATGTGAAGTTAGGAAAAATTTTGAAGTAGTGAATAGTGTACTAAAAATAAATATTAAAATAATTAGAATCGAAAACGAGGTATCGAGACCTCGAGAATTTTAAATCGAGCCATAAATATTTTTATAAATATTTATGGAGTGTTAATAAGTCAGTATTAAAGTTTTGTTAAGAAATTTTAAAGTTTTAATAGTTAATTGAACAAAAAGGACTAAATTGTATTAAATGCAAAATTGTGGGAAATGATTAAATAGCTTAAATGATAAAAGAAAGAGGGTTTAAAAGGAAAATAGACCCAAGGTCTCTTTGGGCTGGACGGCAATGGCATGAAATCAGCAAGAAAATAAGGAGAATTAAGGGCAAAATTGGAAAATTACAAAATTTACTTAATAAAGCTAGGACTAAAGTGGAATTATCTAGATTTCTCTTTAATTTTCTGCATTCTCATCAGCAAAAACACCATGGAAGAGTTCCTTCAAGCTGGTTTTTCATATTTTTACTTCAAGTAAGTTCAATTCTTCATTATTTCTTGAAATTTTTGTGTTTTTGTGACTTTTACAACTAGGTCCACTTGTTGAATTCATTAGTTTTTAATTCTATGAGAGAAATTGAAAGTTTCTATAAATATGTGCTGGAACTATATGATGATTTGGCATGGAATTAGAGCTTTATATTGTTTATATGCTGATTTTATTGAAAGAATTGAATAGAAAGTGAATGTTTGAGACCTAATTGTAAAAGAGTTTGAAGTTAGAGTTGTATGTAGAAATTCTGAATTTCAATAGTTATGAAATAACTTATAATGTCTAGGAAAAGTATTAATTGAGAAAATTATCTTAATTGAGGGGTTAATTGAGCAAGGACTGAATTGTATGAATTGTGAACTTTGGGGCAAAATGGAAATCAACATTTTGCACTAAAACTGTTTTGGACAGCAGCAGTAGTCTAACTTTGAAAAATCACCAAAAATTGTAGAAATGGAATTAGAGGATGAATGAAATATGAAATTAAAGCTTATTGAGTCTAGTTTCTTATAGAAGAAATGTGTAAGCAATGGAATTGTAAATCATGAGATATGATAAATTTTGTGAGACAAGGTCAGAATGATTTCGGGTTCCCCTGTTCTTACTTTGTAAAATCATAAAAAATTGGATAAAAACAATTAGGGGCTTAAATTTATATGTTTAGAATTCTGGATGAGTCTATTTTCAAGAGAAACAAATGAGGACATTATTCGAATTCTGTACAAGAAGATAATTAATTTTTAGTGAAGAAGGGTCAGAACTGTCAGACAGCAGAACAGGGGAGGCTTCAATGAATAAACTGTATTAATTGGCCCAACCAAAAATTATGAAATTTTTATGGCAAGAAAACATATAGTCTAGTTTCTGGGAAAATTTATGGATCTTAATTTCGAGTTCTGTAGCTCAAGATAAAAATGATTTAGTGACTATGACACAGATGAACAGCTTGAATATTCACATAAGTAGATAGTGAAAATTGTGGATAATGTCATCTACAAATGTGTTATTTATACCAAGGATGTGGATGGAGAGGAGGAGGAGGAATAATATATGAATGACTCGTGTATAAATTAAACACATGCCCGATTATAATCGATAAGTGTTGGATTAGAAATGATATAATGTTTTATGTGGAATATTTATTATGAAATTTTGATTATCGTTATAATACAAAATTTGTTCTTGTGAGTTTATATGGCTAAATTTTAGTGATTATTTGTTAATTTTATGAATTTCATGATGTGTTATTTCATATGTATTGATGATAAAACCGTGAATAATGTAAAAGCATGAAAATTGAATAAATGATCAAATTGAGCATTTCACTTCAGTGACAAGATGAATTGAAAGAAAAGACCATAGTTGGACCATGGCAACAAGTGATAAGTGATAGCTTCGGCTACACTTATCTGATCAAGGATAAGTGAAAGTGATAAGTGATAGCTTCGGCTACACTTATCTGATCAAGGATAAGTGAAAGTGATAAGTAATAGCTTCGGCTACACTTATCTGATCAAGGACAAATGACAAGTGAAAAGTGGTAGTCTCGGCTACCTAATCAGTGAAAAGTGGTAGCTTTTGCTACCTGATCAGTGAAAAGTGGTAGCTTCTGCTACCTGATCAGTGAAAAATGGTAGCTCCGACTACCTGATCAGTGAAAAATGGTAGCTCCAGCTACCTGATCAATGAATAGTGGTAGCTCCGGCTACAAGTGACAAGTGATTTCCGTGTAAGACCATATCTGGGATATGGCATCGGTGTGATATATGCTATCAGATAAGACCATATCCGGGATATGGCATCATTGAGATATGTGATTCGTGGTAAGACCATAGTGGGCTATGACATCGATAAATGAAAATGTGTAAGACCATAGTTGAATTATGACATCGAGTAAACGAAGTACTCAATTCCATAAGACGCTCACTAATTTGACAAAGTTTGGTAAGTGTTACATGGAATTATGTGATACAGAAGTAATGAGTTGATAAGATATGAGTATAGAACTTGGTTGATAAATGAATTCATTTGTGATTATATAATTGTTCATCTTGAATGTACTGCTTCATATGTATTGATAATTCAAACGTATTAATGAATAGAGTTTCGACATGGAATAAATTGAACACGAGACAAATAATTATGAAATTGAACTCTAACTCATGAAAATGACGGTTATTGATATATGGAGACATGAGACATTGGTATATGAATATGGAAAATGTTTGATAAATGTGTTTATTCATAATTATGGAATTATATACCCCATGTGTACTATTTGCATAAAGATGATATTTCAAATACTTTGGTTATTTAAGCCTAAATATGAAACAAATGATGAAATCAAGATAAGTTGTTATAAAAATATATTTAGATTACAGAGCTATGGTCGACATATGTTGTATGATTGCATAACGTGAAATTGTGAATATATATGAGAAATTTAATGAGAAATGAGCCCATACACGCTTTCTTGTTATTTATATGAAGTGTACGATCGACAAGGGTGATGAAGTTATAAACAGAGAGTTACACGGGTTGAAAACACGCAAGCGTGTGACTCTCCAAAGTGTGAAAATTTTCTAAGTGTTGCAAAAGTTTCATATGTTTACTGTTTGGTTCCAACCACCCCGAATGTATGTTTTGGGCCCCATAGGCCCATATAAAGGACGTTAAACATATATATGAAAGTTTTTAATTTAGAAGAAAGTTTATGGCTGATTTTTACATGATTGATCATTTTAAGTTCGGTAATGCCTCGTACCCTATTCTAGGCTCGGAATACTGGTAGGGGGTGTTACATGTATAGTGTGTTTATCAGCGGTTAGTATAAAAAATAATTGTGGCAGTAAGATTAAATATTGTAGCGTGAGATAAAAAGTAATTTAAACACACCGCACCCAATCGTCTATCCAAACCCACTCTTAATGGGTTCAGTGTTCAAAATTTCAAAGAATTGTCACGTGTTGAATCACAAATGTAACTAAATCTACCAACCCACCTTTCAACGTAGCGAGTTTGCTTTTAAATTTTTTCTTTTAAATTTCATGGTGGGACGTATGGGGATTTCACAAGATTGTGTCATATGTTCCACCTGTTTCATTTTTTTTTATTTCAAATTTATGCCACATATTAAAAGCATAATAAACCTACCATATATCACTCTTAGAGAGGGAAAAATATACTTTTTTACATAATTAAAATTATTTTTTTGGTCGAGACCAGAATGTCCATCACTGATAGTAATGACTAATCTTCTCGTCACATGTGCTCTCTAAAAAGATAAATAACTAGCTAAAAATATACTTCATTTCCGAAGAGCCCCAACCTTTTGATTAAAAAATAAGATAAACAACCATCAAATCACGCTTAATATAATTTAAAACTTACACTCTTCTTTTAAATGATTTTTTTAATCTACAATATTTTTATAATAAAACCAGAAAAGAGGCAAAGACCTTTTTATTATATGCATAAAAAAAACAAACAATAATTGGCGGGTGTTTTTAAGCTCAACACAGCTAAAATCAAAGGTTTTTTTTCTTTTTGTTCATTCTTTTCCCCGCCAAAATTTGTGTGTTTGATTTTAGCGGTAAATTCCCAAAACAAAAGATTTGGTACTTAACATCAGTTCCCACCATCTCTACTTGTTTTCATTTCAAATCTGAAATCAAATCCCCTTTTAACCTCCAAACCCAAAAACAAGCTTCAACTCTTTCCCACAAATCTCCAAAATTTACCCAGAAAAAGAAAAACCCATCATTTGCAAAAGAAAAATGGATAGCAGATTTCAAGTATTGCCTCCACTCAAAAGATTTCGGCTTTTGCAACAACACCACCACGAAGAAGATGAAGAGTTCAATGGCTCTAAAACTAACTCTTTTCCTCTCCCGGCGAAGAAAAGGAAGGAGTCCAGGGATGTCCCTTTGCCTGAAACTACTTCATATTGCTTGCCTGCCAAGAAGAGAATATGGGCTTTCCAACCTGATTTCCTTTCCGGCAAGCCTCTTTTGCCTTTTGATTTGAACGTTGAGTACGAGAAGCAAGTAGAACTGGAGGAAAACAAGAGCAACCCAATTTGTAAAACTCCCCAAAAATGCATTTTTGATACTCGAAATGAGATTTTCGAGAAAAGCAATAAAACTCCATTTGAAAATCGTCCCCCAAAATGCATCAAAACTAGGCAAGAAGAAGGGAACAAAGAAAATCAAATCCCAAAGAAAAACCCACTTGTTAAAAGCCCCAAAAGTCACCAAAAGTGCATCAACATTAGCCCTACAAAAGCTAACAAAGAAGTAGAAGTAGAAGAAGAGGAAGAAGATGGGATTTTATGTGATATTTGTAAAAGCACAGATGGGGATCCAAAAGATCCCATTGTGTTTTGTGATGGATGTGATTTAATGGTACATTCCACATGTTATGGGAATCCATTAATAAAAGAAATCCCAGAAGGTGATTGGTTTTGCAGCCTTTGCTTAGAGAAACCAAACAATGATAAACCCTTTGCTTGTTGCTTATGTCCAACCAAAGTAGGTGCAATGAAACCCACAACTATTGATGGTAAATGGGCTCATTTGGTTTGTGCACTTTTGGTACCTGAAGTGTTCTTTGAGGATCCTGAAGGAAGGGAAAGGATTGATTGTTCAAAGGTACCTGAGAAGAGATGGAAAGGGAGATGTTATGTTTGTAAGACTAGGAAAGGGTGTGTCATCGAATGTTCTGAACCTAAATGTGGATTGGAGTTTCATGTCACTTGTGGATTGAATGAAGATCTTTGCATTGAATATAAAGAAGGAAAGAAAGGTGCTGTTGTTGCTGGGTTTTGTAAATCCCACACTGAGTTGTGGAAAAAGGTACTTTCTTTTAAGCTTTCTACACAATGTTTACTTCATTAATGCAGTGAATAGGAAGGTGTCACTAATGGGTTTTGTTTCTGTTTGCAGCAACAACAGACAGGGAAGTTCAAGATTGTAGCTAGAGATGAGCACAAGTAATCAAATGTTGGCAACTTTGTAACTTGATATGAGTTTTAGAACTTTTGTTGGTGATTTCTTTGGATTACAGATTCTATAAATTTAGGTTTTTTTTTCCTTAACTGAAACTGATGTTTTTGTATGACATGGTGTGTCCATTGTTGAGTAGTTGCAGCAACAGGCTACTAACTTGAATATGTGATGAAGTTGGAATAAAATTTTATTTAAGTTTCCAATTCCCAATGTTTGTTTGTTTCTACACACTTCTCATCTTTGTTGCTTATTCAGCTTAATTTTGTAATTTTGGTGTATTGGTAAAATGTCAAATTTAACTTTTAATATTTTGTAATCTTTACTGTTTTTAAAAACTAAATTTGATGTTATATTTGCAAAGATTTTTAGGGAGTATGGTATTTGGCCATGGATGACTGGATAATTCATTAAATTTGATGATTTAAATAATTAAAATTTGTTAAATTCAAATAGATAATGTATAGCATTACTCTCACTAAAAATTTCAACTATCAATTGGTTTTTATCGAAATTTTTTACTTATTTGAATTTTTATTGATGATAGATTAATCAATTAAGGTTCTTTTTTTTTTCTTGTTATTGTTGATGATCAAAATTTTGGCTTCCACAAATTATATCTTATGATGATGACACATGACATACCATTTGATGGCAAATAATAAAAGTATAAAAAAAACTATAAAAATATCACCTTTCGTTTTCTCTGTATTATAACTCAATTTATTCTTCTCAATCACCTTAAATTATCTTTCACTTGATACCACCATTACACTTCAATCACTATTACTAACATCGTCATTACTTTTAACCAACAGCCTTCCTCAAACCAGGTTATCACATAAAACCCTGGTTGGATACTTAAATTTATTTTGTATCCTTTAAGCCTTTTAAATAATAGATGAGTAGTTGGAATAATAGTAAGAATTGGAACATTCTATAATGATTCAAATTAGTAAAAAGCAGATCATATCCCTAACAATATACTGCAATGATGGCCAATGTATTTTAAGATGCAAACATAAATCAGCTTTAAATAGTACCGCATTTGACATCAGTTTTTTTAGGTCAAATCTTACACAATACAAAAATCATTTTTTAGATCACCAATTTTCATGTTACCAAAAAAACAAGTAAAATCAAGTTGGAAAATTTCTCTACTACTTGGATTTGTGTTCAACGATTGGCTACAGATACCTTGACCACCAGGATGCAGCCATCTCCCATCTTCATCTTTCATCATACCCAAAGCATACAACATCTTACAATTTTCAAGTTTTAGGCTTCTTTGGTGTGCCTGAATTCCCTGCCTCAGCCTTGCGCTTGATTCCCAAGAAATGCTCAACCTATTGAATTGGAATATGAATTAAACCAAAATACTGAATTCTGGTATCATCCCCATTAATGATGATTGAAGAGTTTAGCATCATAATCACTAAAAGTATCCAATAAATAAAAAGAACTAGACCTTCACTTGAATTCCAATGAAAAAAATTCTATGGCAATGAAACATGATTGGCTTTCAGTAAATGTATAAGGTAAGAATTAACTTGCCTTTCTATCACCAAGCATAGGCGTCAAGCCTCCCGGAAAATCCTTCTCAACAGTAGCAAAGCCACTTGCAGGATCACTAGTTTGCCTGGAAATTAATCACATGAAAGAAATGAGGTACAATTGCAACCCAACTGAAAATGTAATAAACAAGCAATCAAATTAATTGATGATCAAAATTATATGCAATGGCAACACATATCACAGAGCATAAAATAGTAAACCAAGCTTCATTTTGCACAAGGTCAAGTCCCTGTAACTGCACATCAGACCTAATAATCACAAGAATTATTACCAACGAAGCAGATCAAGTTGATTTCCAGGTTCATAAAATATCCATTCAGAAAAAAAAAATACCATAACAGAGAAAAAGGAAGCAGCAGCTAGATAATAAATCCTAGTTCCAGGCAGCTAATATGATATGTGGATTTCTTTCAGTTCTTGAACTAAAATGTTTAAAACCCAGCAAGCAAAGAACATACCCTGGTTTGACGTGACCACTAAGGACAAGGTAGGGTGTTTTCAGCTGAGCTTGAGCTTCCCTCATCCTCTCCACTGAAAGTGAAGGTGTATCTGAATTTTTCATTTGCTTCAGCTTCAACTCTTCCTGATATTGCTTCATTCGCTTTTCTTGCTTCATTTTGCCAGGCCCCTTGCCATGAAATTTATGAGAAAGCATCCGGAAAGCTTCCTTAGGAGTCACCTGGGGAAGATAGGAAAGTCGTAATTTGTAAGTCCAAATGCAAATATAACACATTCATTTTTATAAATATATAAACGTCGACACAGACTTAAGAAAGCAATAGACCAGATTGAAGTACTTACAATTCGACCAAATTCATCTGTCCTTTCAATGCGAATATCTTTAAATCTATTATCAGTTTGGTGATCATCGTCTACAATGCCAACAAGTTTGCTCTTTTTCTTGTCCATGTTTCGGCCACCCCATTCAATAGTTTCTTTAAGTGTTCCTCGATCTTTAAGCAGCTTCAAGGCACCTGATAATCCTTTGCCAACCGCAATTTCGTGAATGGTTTCATCTGGAACAACCTCATCCTTGTCCTCATTAGCAGGCTTTTCATCAGCACTAGTATCAACGACCTCTGTCCACCCACCCACCTCGTTTTCTCCATTTTTTCTATCTTGTTCAGAAGCTCCTGGCACTTCATCCTCGTCCATGAAGACATCTTCACTATCAGGCTTATGCGCTTCTGAAGACCAAATTAACATTAACTGTTATTATTTACCAGAAAGAAATTATAAGCATAAATATCAAATTCTTAAGAAATTATAAGCATAAATATCAAATTCTTTCTTCTTCTTTTTTCTATTGAAAGAGAAAGGGGTCAAGTTAGCTGGTGTAATAGGAGTATGTGCGGCCAAAAATAGAAAAGACGGATATTCAAAAACAAGATCAAAATTATGATAAAAAATGCATATTACTGGTAGAAAATCTAGAACCTAAAACTTCCAGAAGACTATCCTGGCACAGGAACCTGTGAAGCTAAATATATTCCAGATTTTAGCAGATGATTTAGTAGCTGGCAGAAAACAAGAAAAGAAAAGAAAAAATGTGGTCATGTTATAGACGATATTATAATGAGTAGATTTTGAAAGAAACCAAACCTTCATCAAGCTGAAGACCCCATACAAACTCCTCCATCTCTGTGATCACAACCTTGTTTTCTTGTGCCTCTCCAGTTGAGGTATTTTGATCATCTGTACTTTGATTGCTAGCAGATGTGGCAGCAAGGAGCGCTACAGCTTGTGGACCTGATTTTTCTTCTTGCTTTTTAAGAGCCAACCTCCTTGCTTTTTCAAGGGATTTATAAAGATCCTCCTCATCATCAGCAAAAACCTGATTTTCATCTTCCTCAGGTTTAACTGTAAGAGTTTGTTCGAGCCGCAGTGATTTTGATGCCTCATCTGCTTTGGCAAATGCTGCTTGGTATGCAGTATTTCTCTTTTCAGCCTCGGATCTGGCCTCCTCTTCTTTAATTGCTTGTCTTCTAGAGTCATTCCTAGAACCAAGGTCTCCAGCACCCAGCCCAGCAGAGATGGCTTCTGCTTCAAGGGCATCTATATCCAACTTCTCTTTCTTCCGCAAAGCTTTCTTCTTTTTGGGCTTTTTAAATCGAAGCATTTCCTCTTGGGTGTAATAATCCGATGAAATCTTCCCAACATTATTCAGATCTTCAACACGGTTATTAGTGGGAACACCTAGTAACCTTTTACGCAACTGCCAAGTGAGGGAAAAGAAAATAAAAGGAACACGATTAGCAAAAAAATGTTAAAATATGTTTGTTATAACAGCTCAAAAAAATCATTTAAAAATCACCTCTTCTAATTTCTTTTCAGCTTCACCAGTAAAGCGCCCCCTTTCATCCAGAGTTACACCCTGAAAATAAATATAAAGTAAAAACAGCCACCAACGACCAAATACCACTTCTCTTCCAATAAAATAGAAAGGAAATTTCAAAAGACAATATTCTAATTGAAATTCAAGAAGGAAAAGAAAGATTTAGCATGAGGACAGAGCTTATAAACTAACCTCATCTGCAACTGGATCATCATATTGTGGCAGTATTTTTTTCTCAGAACCAGGATCTTCGTTGAACCTAAATTAACATAATCCATATTAAAGGTAAATACTAAATCTGCTGGTAGGTAAATTACACAGGCTCTTCATTGAACCTTAATTAACACATTCCATATTAAAGGAAAATAGTAAACCTGCTAATAGGTAAATTACACACCCAAAAAAATTGAATACATTATTAAATTCAACCACATAGCTAGCGAAGAATGAGAAGCGAACCTATAAGTTTTTAGTTTTGTATTAAAGGCAAATTTATATGCATACAGTAGAACTGAGCACATGCATATTCACACACACAGATTTACACGTTATATATCAGAATCTTACTTATCATCATAAACCCCGGTTTTCTTCTTTGCAGCCTTGTAAGCCTCATCCCGCTGCTTCTGCTCTCCGATTTCAATATTTTCAAGCATATCAACATCTGTCGGATCAGACCAGAAAGCTCTGTTACACAAAAATCTACGTCATCTCACAAACATCGCCAAAAAATACATGAGTAGCACCCCAACACTTGTTTACCTTCATTAAGGTCACCATCAGCAAGTATGCTCTGATCTTTCAGTGTTAAAACGACAGCTCCACCATCCATCACTTTGTCAAGGCCATGAAGAACCTTAACCCCTCCTAGATCATCTGTTAATGGATTGTCAATAATAATAAATGAGCCAATCAGCCAGATGCTGAGATACAAGTAAAAACAGTCATCACACTTCAAAATGAAACATTAGCTCCTATTCAGGACACTGAACAATACCCTAAATTATCTGATCTATTTATAATTAATGGTTAATTTGTTCACCATAATCAGTTGCAATGTTTGGTTTGGACATCATAACAAAGACAAAAATGGACCATTGTGGCAATAACAGTTTGCTGCTCAACTCTTTTTATTCAACATTCAATGACTACATTTAATACATAATTGGCATTATTTGCAACAAGAAAAGTTCAAAAGGAAAGTGAACATACGAGTTGGGCGATTATCAGCTTCCTCATCTTCATCTTCTCCTTGAACGAAATTATCCTGAGAAATTTATTCCATAGAATTAATTATTACTATCATTCATATCACTTGCAATAAATGAAACCATGAGAAGAAACCATGTATTGTAGAAAAGAAAGAACAAGGAATATCTACCTGCTCTTCAAAAATCTTTGATAGCTGCAAAGCTTTCTCCTTTTCAGCATTCCTTTTGTCCTCAAGCTTACGACTTCTACTAACCCATGCTGAAACCTCTGAGAGACCTTCAGATTTCTTTTTCAATCTGTCCTCTTTCATTCTGAGAGAGAATGTAAAGGCAATGATAAATACTTGCACTAGGTTAAGCCTTATAATTAAGAAAAATAAACAAGACCTAGAACACATTCTCCCAAAGCAAAGACCAAATAATTTATCAAGTTCAGAAACGAATCCTGTCATGCATTTAGAGAACCTTTTGGCCTGACCACCAAATATTTTGAAGACTTGAGTATATCATAGCCATTCATTATAAAAATGAAGTTCAAAATTACCTCATGATTTAAAATTTTCCGTCTACTAGAATATGCTACAGAATTCAAATAGCATAATCCCTTCCAGAGCTTCTATTTTATATGACAAATCTACCATAAAAAAAATTATAAAGATGGAATGAAGAAGAAAGAACGTCTAATATATAGACAATTTAAGGTCAATTGAGAATAAATGATGCATTCACCTCACTATGCGCTCCTCGAGCTCTGATGAAGATGCCTGCACTAAACTAGCATTGCTTCCAGCATTCAGTTCAGCTTCATCCTTATCTCTACGATCTTCATAGTCTAACGCAAGCTCTCCATCTTTGCTTCCTTCATAATCTTGCCCATGGTTTTTGACCACATTGTCCCTATCTCTTGATCTCTCCTTCTCTAGGTCCGCCTCTCTATTTTTCTGTTTACTTCTATCTTTTCCCTTCTCTCTATCTCTATCCTTCTCTCCTTCCCTCTCCTTCTCTCGATCCTTAAGTTTGTCTCTCTCCTTTTCCCTTTCCTTCGCCTTGTCTCTTTCCTTTTCCTTTTCTCTGTCCCTATCTCTACTTTTGTCCTTTCCCCTTTCCTTCTCAGACTCCCTATCCCTCTCCCTGTCCTTTTCCTTTCCTCGATCCTTTCGGTCCTTTTCTCTCTCACGCTCATATTCTTTTTCTCTATGCTTATCCCTGTCATAATCTTTCTCTTTTTCCCTCACCTTACTATCTTTAGCTCTGTCTTTCCCATGCTCATCTCTGTCATCCTTCCTCCTCTCCCTGGTTGACACTCTATCCTTTTCCAAGGAATCTTTCTCCCTTTCTTTCAAGACCTCATCACTGCTTCTCTTAGAACGATCCCGTTCTCTATCCCTACTTCGATGATCCTTTTCTTCTTCTCGACTGCTCTTCTTCTTGTCCTTACTCCGATGCTTGTCGATTTGCTCTAATTCATCACTGTAGGCTCCTCCAACCCAGCGTTCTCTAGAAGCATCGTCTTCCCTATCATATCTATCCTTCTCCATTGCAAAGAACAGAAACACTCAAATACCTATCTGCAAAGAAACCATGAACAATATGTGATTCATTCCATACAATGACCCAAACATGATCAGATGCACAACCCAAAATCATAACAGTGGTGGGGAATCAGTATATGATCAAAACCACAAAAGTAAAGCCAGAACAAGCAAGCCTCTATTTGGTTATTGCTTTTGCTATTCACTTTTTTTTCCTTCAAAATTTGCAAAAAGGAAAAAAAGAAAGAGGAGTGGAGATGCAAAACCATAGGCAAATTCAAATTACACAAAAATAAGAAAAAGGAAATCTATATAAAAATAGAATCATATGGTTCTCTAATTCTTTAAAACCTACTATTTGCTGAAATCCTAACGCCCTCTTTTAAACTGGTAAATGATCAATCAAACAATGCCTAAAGTTGTGAAATCTAAACAGTTCTCAGTTTCAAAAAGATAAACACAATGAATAGTAATTTCTTCTTTTTTTTTTTAGGTTAGGGTGAAGTATGTAAATTACTAAAGGCTTCCTTAACAAAACTCAACAAAAGAACATACCCATAAAATTATCTAAAACACGAAAACAAAATTCCATACACCCATAAGTTGTTGATGAACAAATAGAGAATACAAAGAAAAAGAACGATAGAGAGAAAGAGGTAAATTGAAAATAAAATAAGCGAGACGGATGTTATCGGAAACTCGAATGAATGCCAAGAAGACGCGGTACCGGTAGCGGCGGCGTATGAGATCCGACGACCGGAAATGAATTATAGGTGACGGAAGTTTTGGAGAGTAAAACTAGTTTGGCACAAAGAGAAGAAGGATTTCTTCGCAAAAATTCTGCACTCCTGATTTTGAGAAGAAAAGGGTTTAATGGGTCGGGTTGGTATATTTTGGATTGAGACGATCATTAATTGGGTTGGGCTTTTGGTAAATTTTCCTTTGGGGGCTTCTTACAGTTTGCTTATGTTCTTTTCATGTAAGTTTTAAATAGAAAGAAAATTCGTGTTTAAACGTGTTTAAACTTACATTATTCTAATTGTTATAACAACAAAATAATATTTTCAATTAAATTAAAGTTCAATCGATATTATTAATCCTTACTCTTTAAAAAATACGAGCATCTATAAATATAATTAGACTAGGTTTCAATTTGTATCTAATATAAGGGTTAATATATATTTTGCTCGTAAACTTAACCACTAGTATTATATTGGTAGCTAAACTTAATTTCATCATATACATAATTCTGCAATACTCCATGGTATTGATAACCAATAATACAACAGCACGTGATAATTTTATATTATAACACGTGACAATCCTAATAATTTTTTAAATAAAAATTTAAAAAAATTGTAAAAATTATTTTAGGTTAAGAATGAACCTAAACAAAAGTTGTCAAAATTCATTCTAGAAGTGTTTTTTTAGCAATATATTTATATTTTTAATATAAAATATCATGATTTTATATATTATTATTTTTAAATTGAAAAATATATAAAATCTAAAACAATTATTTTTAAAAATTATAAACTTATAAAAAAATATATTTTTTACATCAAGAACGAATATAGACAAATAGTTATTCTAGTTTGGATACCCATTTGCCCGGATGCATTCTGGATGTATTTTTTTTAGCAATCTTATATATTTTTATTTTTTAAATGCTATGTTTTTATATTATTATTTTGAAATTAAAAAATATATAAAATGTTTTTTTAAATATATATCATTTTAAGTTTAGAATAAAAATAGATAAACGGACAACTTCATTTTGTCCAGATTCATTCTAGACATATTTTTTTAATTTTTTTATTCTTTTTATAACAAAAAAAAATATAAAATCAATATTTTACAAAACTTCAGTAAATTAAAAAAAATACCATAATATAATATATAAAAAATAAAAAATAATTTTTAGATTTTATATATTTATGACGTTTAATAAAAATTCAAAATATATAAATTTACTAAAAAAAAAGCACGTCTTACACAATTTACCATGTATCTTATTACAAAAAATATTATTTTATTTAATATTTAGTAATTTTATATATCTTTATACATGTTTAATTTTCTCAAAATATATGTTACATATCATATAAAAATAAAAATAATGTTATAAAATTGAAAAATGAGCTAAACCAGGCTTCCCTTTTTTTTTTTTTTTTCTAAACCTTGTTCCAATTAGGCCATAGATATACACACGAATTTAAGCTAAAATCAATGCCAATTGGAAGCGATTTATTAAATATAAAATTCAATGCTAAAAACATATATTTACACATAACATAAATTAGATCATGGAAAATAAATAAAAATATCAATATCCATCTTTCCTAGCCTTCACAAAGAATACCCTACTGTTTCTGAGAAGTCAGATGATTGTTCAAACAAAGGCCACCCCATTCCGGGAAGTCGATGACCATTCGTAGCTATTACCTTGATAACGAGGAAGAGTTTGACGCTCTGCTCCCGGTTAACTTCAATTCAAGACAATCCATACTGAACTGTACCTACTGTCCTATGGGCAACTACAGCCACGGCAGCAGCACCAACTGCACCAAACTGGGTTTGTGCCTGCAGAATTTTTGCATCAATGCCCAATCTATCATTTAATTGCTCTGCCTTTGATTGCACTTGTTGATAAGGGTTGCTCTTCATGCCGACAGACATTGCTGGGGCTTGGCTTGTGGCCATGCTGAACTGAGGTTGCAGTTTGGCTTGTCGATTCATGTCACTCTGTATTCTGGTTTTCTCTTGATTTATGGTGTTGATGCTGGAACGGGGCTCCGGAGGAAGGACTGTGGTTTGGTGAAAGACCTTAGCATCGTAACCATCTTCAGTATTTTTTGGATTCTCATGTGGTATGACAGATTCAACAACTCTTCCGGGTTTTGCTGTACAAAACATGAGGAGAACAAACTTCAGGATCAGCTAAATGGTGAAGCAAGAAAAACATATACTTGGCCGTATGCCTATGATCAATGAGTAAACGTATTTTCACATTTCGTGCTAGTGAATATGCCTAAGGAATGTTGAAATCTTCAACAATGTCAAACTATTGTAGAAAAATCCACTCCCGGTTTTCAAACAGCAAACAGAGAGAGGGGGCCGGAGGGACAACATATGAAATAGTTTTCAATCCAGTCCCGGTTTTCAAACAGCAGGCAGAAACTACAGTAAAAAGAACAGAAAACACCATTCATACCTGCTGACACCTTAGATGGAGGGCGAGCTAACTTTCGATTACCAGAAATTGCATCAGTTACTTTTTTGGAAGCCTCTTCGTTAACGTTTTGATTCTCACACAAAACTGAAGTTGACTGCCTATTCAGAGGTATTGTATTGGAATGAACTGTATTCCTGCAATAAATAGGACACAAGTCGGAAATTGGAAAATCACGTCACCATAAGGGGAGAAAATGTGGTAATTTGTTTGAGTCCATATGTTATTGCGGGAATGCATAAAAATTAAAGGAACATATTTATTTTTGTTTATCATGTTCAAATGCATATATTAATCACGAGACTAAATTTCTCTTCACCCTATCATAAAACCCTAAACCCCAGAGCAGTTGAGAATAATTGTATAAAGAACATTTCTGATTAAAGGAAAATGTTAAAACATTAAAAACCTCGGTAGGGACGTGTGCTTCCTCTCCGGAGGGAAAACTGGCACACTTCTACCACTGTTTTCTTCAAGATATGCAAACTGCTTTCTGAATTGACCAATGGCACTGCGATAAAACCAAAATATAATCAAGCAGATTAAGAGTGAAAAAATACGAGAAACATAAAAATTAACGATAAATGCATTAAGATAAGTAGGAAAAATTCAAACCTCGGATAAATAAAATTAGTTCCTTCATTTCCGTTTATATAGTCTTTGAGCAGCTGAGGATGATATTCTAGTATCTCTCTGTAAATTAATTCCCTAACATCCTCCTTTACCAACCTTCGCCTCTCAAACTCGAACTCTAATTTCGAGATTGGCTGACAAGAAGGTTCCCTCTCAATTTTAGCCAAGCCTTTGAAGTAAGGATTGGCTAATGCCTATCACATTAAGATAAAGAAGTACAATTAATGTAAAGAACACACAAACATGCATGAGAAACCTCCACGATTTTTGACTCAATTGAATCAAGGACACCACATTTATAGCATTAAAATAAACGATATGACACCTCCTCAGCAGTTGGCCGGTCTTTTGGATCAAACGCTAACAGCCTCTGCAATAGCCGCACTGCTAACGGGTCTGCATTTGGGAACTTCTCTGAGAAAGGCACAGGTTGTTTTAGCCGCATTTCTGTTAAGTATTTACGTGCTTTATCATTTCGGACCTGCAATCATGTGAAACAAACATCAACATTCGCACTCTACAAAAGAAAAGTAAAATATCACCCTGCAGAAACAAAACATATACACGCACATAAAAAGAAAGCAAGAAAGAGGCCATACTCCAGAAATAGTTTCAGGTGAAGGCGTCCCCAAAAGATCAGTGATCAATTCCAATTGATGAACGACACTTTTTCCAGGAAATAGAGGCTTCCCTATCAATACCTCGGCAAAGATGCAGCCAATGCTCCAAATATCAATAGCCGGTGTATACTACAGACAGTTACCAACAAAAATTAGACTTGAATACGTAAAATTGAAAAGCCCCACCACAAGTTAAGCACTCTCGAGAAATAGACATAACTAGACAGAATTACCTGAATGACAGATATTTTAACTTCCAAGAGAATTCATAGTCCTCCCTGAACAACAATTCTTTTAATCTAAGAATTACTGTTCACTAAAAGGCACTCAAGTATCGTTTATATAAACAAAATTGTGGTGATTCGCTAAATACGACATAGTTCAAATGAGACATGGTTAATTCAATATTTGGCAATATATCCACAACTGAAATGTGGTGATTGGCTAAAAAAATCAACCCTCGAAATAAAACCAAGACATTAAACTAGAAGAGGCATACCTTGGAAAAGAAAAATCCACACAGCTCTGGAGCCCTGTACCATCGCGTAGCAACATAGTCCTGAAAGGAACATAGGAAAATAATGTATAAACATGAATATCAACTCTTCCGTAGTGGTAGAAAAAGAAAGCATGCACCGAAAACTACATACCGTCCAAAAGACAGTGGTTGGGGTGTCACTAAATGCAACTCTTGCTAGCCCGAAGTCACAAACTTTAAGCTTGCAATTGGCATTTGCCAGTATATTCTTTGGTTTAAGGTCACGATGGTAAACATTAGCTGCAACCGAGAATTTAGCAATCAGTGTAAATTTGCAATTGCTTTCAAGCACCCTATCCCAATTAGATGGCAAGAACCGAGGCAAAAGGAATTTACATCTATGAAAGAGATTTCAACCTTCCATTAAGAACAGTAACAAGCCAAAAGCCAATGAAAAATATAGCCTTAATTACAGACATGTACAAAAGACAATTAAAGAGATGAAACAATTGTTTACCTGTATGCATATATTTCATTGCACGAAGCATTTGGTAAAGGAAAAACTGGTGGTGTTCACGGGTTAAGTCATCATTAGCTTTGATGACTTCGTGAAGATCAGACTCCATGAGCTCAAAAACAACAAATATATCTTTGAACTCCCTCTTTGACGGTGGCAACATTATATGCTTAATTTCAACTATATCGGGATGTCTAAGAAGTCTAAGCAGCTTGACTTCACGTAAAATCCTTAAAGCATCGGATGTGTACTCAAATACATCCTGTATTTTCTTTATTGCGACTTTCTTACCAGTATGAGTGTCAAGTGCCGCACAAACAACTCCATAGCTTCCCTTCCCAATGACTTCAATAATTTTGTACTGGTTTGCATCACCATATTCAGTGAAAAAGTCCTCTTTTAGGTCCTGAAGAACAAAAGAGAAAAACAATCAGAACAGCGCATGACTGGACCATAAGTAAGTTATCTATGAATTAAAGAAAAGAATAAGAAGCAGCAGCGAGAGGGGAAAAACAGAATCGGGCATTACTGGATCATACAAAACATGCAACAAGTGAATTTTCTATGGAGTTAAGGACAAAGAAAAGTAGCAACAGCAGCTAAAGAATGCAGCAGAGGAGCAGTAACAAAAATAGCCAAAACAACCAGCATACCATAACTGTATAACTACTAACAAGCATATAAGATAACGGAGTCAGTTAATCAAGATAGATTGATCCAAAATCTGATGCAAATCCAATATAACACTTATGTGTAAATAAGAAATGAATTGAATCAATTCCTTCTAATGAATTGATCCATTACAACTTCGTATACGAGATACAAAGGGAGCTAATAGGAAATGATAATCTGAATCTCACTCAAAACTAAAGGTCTAAATAGACTTGATGTTAAAAATGAATGAAGACCCGGAAACATGAGTATGACATTGTCAAGAACTCGATAAATGAACTGCATTTAAGACGTTACAAATGCACACAAATCTTTGCTCGACTGCCTGCAAAAGATATCCATTGAACTAGAAGTTGCTCAAATGAAGCCAAAAGCCCAAAACCAAGAGTCTTCCTACAGCCTCTAATAGCATTTAAAGATGCAAAAAAAGATTGACATTCGGAAATGGATCCAAAGTCATTGCCTAAGGGAAACATTCCAAATATTGCTCTTAGCTAGACAAATTCTAATAGTCAAAAACCGAACACAGAATCCATCGAGACTAGACTCATTTCTTGCTGCCAATCATAGCTAGAAAGGAATCCAATACCACCTTTAAAGAAGAAAGCCAAATCGAAAAGAACCAATAGCTTAATTCGTGTTTATCATATAAAAAACAAAAGCATCTTTACAGTAATCCAAAACAAGTTCAAAGAGAATAAATTTCAGAAATCATTTACAACATTAAGCCTAGCAATCATTTTAACTAACAAAACTAATTCAAGAATTTAAAAATCCACCACTTCTTTTAAAGTTAAATTCCTCTTTTCAAAATATGGAATATCTTGTCTACACCATTGGTTACAATGAAACATGCTTTAACAGTTCTGAAACTTCAAGTTGATTTAATAACTTATCAAGTACAAGTCAAGGTCTTTTTCTTTTTTCTCTTTCTCTTTCTCTTTTACACTAAGAATTGCTTCATTTCAGCAAAAAAAAAAAAAAAAAAACTAAAAGTGATCTTTTTTAAGCTCAGTTCCAAAATTAATGCCAAAACTTAACAAAAAAGAAGAATCTAACCGCAAATGTCAATTTATCTCCTTTCACAACACCTCCAAAGGATTATTATCAACTCAGAATCCATAACACCAAAGCCTTATCCATTCTATTCAAACAAGGGAAAGAAAGAAGAACCTTAAATTTTCAATGCATGCTCAAGACAATCAAAAAGCTAAAATCTTTTCCACTTTCAAACACAAAAGAACTTAAAATTCTAAAGCTTTAAAAATAAAAGAAAAAAACAACAACATATTTTATACCAAAAGAAAAGAAACCAACCTTCTTCCACTGATCCTGCTGCATATTTTCTTCAACCCCAAAAATAAATATTAAAAAAACCAAAAATATCTCTTTTATATATAGAGAGAGAGTTCTTCTTCACTGAACAAAAGGACCCAAAGAACAGAAATAGAAACAAAAAGGAAAAAGATTTGTCTGAGTAGCCAAACACAAGCAGACTAGAAAGAGTAAAGCAGCCACATTTGCCTAAACCAAAGTTTCTTTTTTAATTAAAAAAAAAATCTTTAGAAGTTCCTGAATTCTGGGTCGTTTGAAAAACTGAAAGATCTGGGAGAGCTCGAATGTGATTTTGGTTTTCTGTTGTCTTCATTAAACTTCACTTTATATTCCTTTCAAAAAATATATTTTATATTCAATGAACAATTTTTTTTTGAAAGGATTAATATCATATTCAAATAATTTGGTATCCACCAGTTTTTTATTCTGAATTTCATTTTTTCAGTTTAAGCCCTTTTTAATAATTGCTATTGGTCAAATTCTGCTATTAGACCCTGTACTTTATATAAGTTAGGGATTTAGTATTTATACTTTAATTTGGTCATCGGTCTCCATATTTTTAGAATTGGAAAATTTTAGTCTTAACTAAACAGTAACTATTAAATTCATTAAGTTAAATTCTGTTATTTTTAAAATTTGATACGTCAAAAATATTATCACACGTGGAATGCAATGTTAGTTTGTTATTTCCATATACTACTGACAAACAAAAAATTAATTAATAGAATTAACTTGTGTCGTTTACATTAAGACTGAAATTCAAAAAATATAGCGATTAAAAATGATAAGAATGATCCAATTGTAGAACATAGACAAAACCTACAACATTACACATAATAAAAGACTAATAGCATATTTTAAGCAAATAAATTTAACTGATATCATTAGGTTAGGATTAAAATTTTAAAATTTAAAAAGTATAGGGACTAAAATTGATAAAATTAAAGTATAGATACTAAATCTACAACTTACACAAAGTACAGGGCCTAATAGCAGAATTTGACCATTACTATTTTCCTTTATTTAAAATCTCTTTTTGATAACATTTTTTTTTTACTTTGATGTTTTATATTTTAATATTATTTATTAACGATAAATATGGTTTTAATTTTTCAATAAGATTAGATTTTATCACATTTATGATGATGAATGGAAATATTTATCTTAAAAATATATTTATAAAATCATTTTAATAAATTATTATTGGCTGAGTGGCATGAATTTTTTGATTATCTGTTTGATTCTTAAATAATAATTTTTTTGAAAATTATCTAATAAAACATCATTATAATAATATTAAATTATCCTTTAAATTAAATTATTTATATATAATACAGACAAAAAATTTGTAGCTCAGATTTTACACTTGAACTCGACACCTATAAATATTAAACTACTCTTAAAAATGTATTTTAAGAAATACTTTTATGATTTCATGTGTTTTTGTTTTATAAATTATTTTTCTTTCAATTCTCTAATTAAATTAATATTCAATTATCTCGTGAACTCAATTAAATATTCTATAATAGTATAGATACTTAGCTGGAATAATTGATTAAATTTATATATGAGTAGCTAATAAAACTTTGGTACTATTGGCTAATGTTCTAAATTTTGAGAATTTAAGTTCTAATCTCGTTGTACCTAATTACGTATATTTGGGTCTTCAATTTTATTATGTGCATATGCGTACATGTGAGTTTTAGTTTGAATTTTTTTATATTTTTCGTTTATTTGTATGTCGTAATTTTTTGAATTTTTTTATAATTATTTGGATATATAATTATATTGAATTTATACCTTGTATTTGTAGTTGTAATTTTTTTTAAAAAAATATGATTAATAAATTTGATTTATCACAATCAAGAAACAGATTTTACTAGAAACTAGAAAGCAACTAGCAACGATGTGATGGGATGGGATGGAAATATTAAATTGAGAATTTACATATGAAAACATTAATCTAAAATTAAATTAATTTTAGTAATATATAAATTAATATTTGGAAACATTTGGGTAAATATATTAAGTTTGAAATAAGAATTTAGGTAGAAAGATTAGGCTTATTTAAGACATGGTTGGGATTGAACTTTAATATTAAGGCTTGAGGTTTATTTTTTTAATTTTGTAATATATTATTTTATTTTTCATATATTATCTAATTACATAATTATTGAATTTTAAAAATTTTATAATTTATAATTTTTAAACATTAAAAAGTAAAATTAAGTTGTCCATGTTTTAGTTTTAAGTAAAATATATTAAATTATTAAATTGTGAATAAAAATAGCACAATTTTTTTAAAAATAAAATAAAACTTAAAAAATAAGAAAGAGCATAGATAAATTTTGAGACACATATTTTGAGTTAGATTAAATTTTGACAAGCGTGAATAATGTTAATTGTGTTACATAGTCCAGCCCTATGAAGATCTCTAATTATTAAATAGGGTAAAACACACTTCCGCTCATGTTTAATGTAAAATTAGTTTTTTTTCCCTTATACGATGCATGAGTTTAACGTGTGTATAAAAATATTTAGAATATAATATATTTGTGATATTTTGAATCTATTACATGCATAAAGATTATGAAATACAAATATTAATATTAAACAAATTAAATATGCAGAAATAAAATTATAAACATAAAATTGAATTATAAATGTACTTTTTTAATGTCTAAATCTTACTTTAGTGTGTATATAAATATATATACCATATGTATGATGTATATAATATGAGTAATTTAGATAAAACTTGGTACAATTTTTACATTTTAATATGTTAAAATAGATTTTTTAGAGTTGTCATCATATTAGTATGTCAAATGGATTGCCTATAAACTGTGTCACATAGGGTTAGTATTTGGTATACCGACAGTGTATTTTTTTTATTCCACAAGTAATTTTAAAAAATTAATATGTGTCTCTTTTTTAAATATTTTACTATACTTTTACAGGACATTTGTCAACCCTTTAACACTACTTATAAAATTTAAAAACTCCATTAATAGTATACCAAATATTTTTCTCATATGTATATATATATATATGTATGTATATATGATACACTTTCCACCTATAGTTTGAAGAAAATCTCATAAACATACTTGAGATCTATTTATTATGCAAATTTTAAATAAAAAGTTAATTATATCACTGTTATTATATATCTTTGTATTTTATATTTATTTTATTCATCTTCCATTTTTAATTACAAAATAATAAAATTTTAATCACATATTAAAGTAGTATAAACTTAAATATATTTGAATTATTTGATAAAATTATATTTAATTTGGTTATATATTAACCTTTGACATAAATTCATTAACTTATTTTTATGTAAATTGGTTAATTTTCATTATTTACAAATTTTAATGAAAAAAATTGATTAAAATATTAAATGAAAAAATAAACTCATTTGAAAATTAATATTTACTTAAATTAAAACTAAAATTTAAATACTCAACATGTATTTATATAAAAAATATTTAAAAAAACAAAATATAATTATTATTGATAATAATTTTAAAAAAAATAAATTTACAGCTAATGAGACCTTAGTTTAATAGAAATATTAAAGTCCTAATAACTTTTAAATCTTAGGTTTAGATCTCACTTTGTATAAATTGTGTATAGATTCTTAATGCATATTTATTTTGGTTTATTTCCCACCATAGGTGGGCTCTATATGGATTTATTTTGATTTATGTTTAGATATATTATGGTTATAAGTTGAATCGAACTTTACAATGATTAATTCTAATTATAGTTACACGAATGTACTCTTTGTAAATACAATTGTAAATGTACTTGTAATTTTTTTAAAAAGAAAAAAAAGTACACATATTAATTGAAAATACAATTATGTTTAGCATATAATTATATTAGAATATAATAAATTTTATAATTTAATTTGACAATAATTAATATATTTTTATAAGTAATAAGGTTTTTATTATTTTTAATTAAAAATGATTGAATATAAAACTTCAAGATAAAAAATAAAAAAAAATTAATTTAAAAGTAAAGTTATCCTTCTATTTAAAATTTATTTAATAAATAAATCTTTAAGGTTTAGTGTATTTATCATCAAAACTTAAAAGGATAAAAAGCATTTTCCAAACCATAAGGTATAAATGGATTTTTATGGGGTTTGAATATTTTTCTCTTCAAAATATTAAAAACTCTTATATTAAATACTTTCCTTTTTAATAATTTAATCGTCATATTTTATACATAAATTAAAAAGTAAAAAAATTCTGATTGTTTAATATATATTAGTGTAAATAATATTTTACATCGATATGATAAAGATATCAGTTCGATTCAAAATTTTATATTCATCACAAGTACAAATATCTTGATAAATTCAATAATTGAATTGTTAAATTATTAATTACATAAAAAATTACAAAATAATATAAAATTACTTTAATTTTACACTGATGTAAGTAAATTCCTCCCTGTATATTTAGCATCTAATTTCTCATATTAAAATCTATGAAAAAGATTATATTAAATAAGTAATTAATGTTTTTAATTAACGACTTAAAATTTTGCCAAACATTAGAGGGCATCATCTTAAAGCCAATAATGTTGCTTTCACTTTATAACCACCTTAAAGCCAATCAGTTGTGCCCTCATTCATGGGGAATCATTTTCCTCTTCTCATTTTCTTTTTGGTCCCTTTGAAGAAAATAACCAACTTTATTTATTCCAATTTTGTGATTAAAAAAATAAATTTTTTTTAGACTTACAAAAACAAATATAATAAAAAATAGGTGAGTATCTAGTACGCTAATAGTAATTTTTTTTATTCTATAAATAATTTTAAAAAAATGACACATGTCCTTTTTTTAATATTTTATTATAATTTTATAATCTAATTATTAATCTAATAAAATGGAGAGGAAAATGAATGAGGAGGAAATCTAAAGAAAATGAATGAAGTTGGTCAAATGTCGGTTAAAGCTGTTTAAAATTGGAAGAACAGAAAAAATTTGGTCGGTGGAGATAGTTATGAGGAATTTATTATTAACACGATATGACGTGACACTTACGTAGTTACAGAATAAAATAAAATATAAAAAAAAAAAATCAAACCCACGTTTAAATCATTAAAAATAATTTTGAGAATTTTTTAAAGGTTGTAAATTAAGTTATTTATTTAAAATATTTAAAAATTATTGAAAGACATAAATTTTTTTATTTTTTTAAATTAAAATTTTAATTATTTTCTAACTAAATTAGCATCTGGTTAAAGTTTAACACTTACGAACTGTATTAATATCGAAAGCTTATATGATTATGGATTGAAAATGCATGAATTTTGCAGATACTAATACATTTGAATCAAGCTTTATAAATACTTTCAAAATCAACTTATCATAACCCTATTTTTGTTGGTACATAAAGATAATGTTAAGGAAAGCTAAACCCACGAGCATCACTTGTGCCAAATTCATTTAATGGTCTGCACATTTACTTCCCTCCTTATCTCAATGACTCAACCAGCCACTCTTCAATCAAGGTGCTGAACGGATAACAGTCTTCAGGTGGTTTGATCAAGACGTTTACCATCAACACTGCATCTAAGTCAACTATCAACCTAGGAATACCCAGACTTTCGCTAATTGTCCGAACAACCGATTTTAATTCATGAATTGAGAAACTTTTCTAATGGGAAAAGTTTAATTCTTTCTATAGGTAAATAAACTAAATGTAAAGCTCAAGTTGTCACAAAAAATAGATTTTATTTTGGGAAAATAAATCTCATTATATTTCGACATAGTAACTATGCTCAATGATGATGTTAGTCGCCGGTTGAGTCTTATCTCGATTGGCATAGACATTGTTGCCAGGGCAAGAGGACGTGGGTTCGAGTGTGCTGAAGTGCATTATCCTCTTATTTAAGGGTTGGAGATGGGGGCTATGGGTATCTAGGCATTGTGTCAAAAAGATCAAATATGACCAGAACATATTGTTTCAAAAAAAACTTAACCCATGGACTCTATATATAAAGAAAAATCACAAGAGTTCTACTAGGACAAAAAAATCAAAATAATAATATATACCAGGCTTACAAGTCCTCTTTCATGTATTATGTACAATTATATGTGTTATTTAGTCTTTAAACCAACTCATATAATTTATCCAACCCAATAATCAATTTTTTATTCCCAAAATATTAATTAATTTTGTAAATTAAATTATTTCCTCAACCCAATTCTAATCCCATTCAAGTCATTACGACAACTTTACTATACTAAGATCTGAGTAAATAAATTTAATTGCATTATTCTGTAAAACTATAATGACAATTTAATTCATTTTTTCTACTTTGAATTGAATTATTTAATTACAATCAATTAAATAATAGTTCAAATAAATTAAATTAATTCCTAAGTTATCTCTTGTTCCCCTTGAGAAACTACATTTATTGTGAATAGTAATATTTGCAATCTATTTCTCTTTTTGTTGTTTTCATTAATTCAACATATCGATTCTATTTGCAATCCGAATATGGTTGTGTTGAGCTAGTGGAGGAATCAATTGGACATATATAATCACGGTTCAAATAATTTGTAATTCTTCGTCTATTGATTACAACATTATTTAGTCATGTAGTTTGTAACATCCCTAACACCCCTTAAGTCGGGAATATTGTTGTTTCGAGACTGCGTGTGTTAGAATTTTCAAAGCAAATAAAATAGGAATTATCAGTGTTAGTAGAGAAGGTAGTTGGAAAACGGAGAGAATTGAAAAGACTAATATATTGAAAGATATTAATCTGGGGTATACGCTAAATCGTACAAGTGTGAAAAGTGTTGGGAAAAATTGTGAAAATTTAAAGTATAAATGATTAAATTGAATTAAAGGGAAAAAGAGAAATAATTAGAAGTGTAATTATATCAAGAGAGTGTTATGAAACAAAGATGGAATTATGGAGATTGATAAGGGGCAAAATGGTCTTTTTCTTAAATAGATAATTATGATGAAAACCCTATAATTGTTGGTGAAATTAGATACTTTGGATGGTGTTGGAAGTTGAGAATGAATAATATCCATTAGATCCTTTAGATAATTATGATGAAAATCTTATAATTATTGGTGAAAATGATTATGCTTATAATAATAAATTATAATTATAATATTTTATTCATTAAATCTAATAGCTTTTTATTAAGAATAGTGTAGAAATCTCATCATTTTTCTTCCATTCTCACATTACCTTCATCCATGTTTGAAGCAAACTTTGCTTTTATTCCAAACTATTCCTTTCTATCATTTTTCAACCATTCCAAGCTTGATTTCTTCAATTTCTTCTATAGATTTTTAGTGAAATGAATAGGACAACCCCATAGCAAGCTTAGTTTCTTGTAGAGACAACTAGTGTTCATGTATGAGGAGAGATGAAATTTAAGTTTAAGTAAAACCCTAAAGGTTTAAGGTAAGATTTTCATGAATCAATAAAATGGTCATGTTTATTTCAAGTATAAGTGCATGGAAACATTATTTGATCATTGTTTTGATATTGAATATTGTATATTTTTATATGAAAATGAAAAAAAGAGAGAAGATGGTTGAATATCAAGTTGAAATGGAGATAGGTAAGGGGCGAAGGAAAGAAGAAGTAAGTTTGTCCAAGCTTTGATTTGTAAGTACATCAAGAATTTTTACTTTACTTAATAAAATCTAAGTATAAAATTATGTTAGATTAGTTATATTAATATTTATGTGCTTGACTTATTTATGAATTTGTTAATATTTAATATGAAATTAATTAGAGAAAAGTGTTGACATCAATTGAATTTCCATTACAAAGTGATCTAAGTAGTGTATTGAAACTATGGAAAAAGAGACTAAATTGTAAAATGTATAAATTTGACATGTGAATTAGATATCATGTTTGAGTACTTAAATGAAGTGATATATGATAGTTTGCTAAATATAAAGTGATCTTGAAGTGTTATAAAATTGGTAAGGAATTTCATGATGATGAAGACTTGTAAAGAATATAAAAAAAGTTTTATAAGTGGAAGAGACAATGAGATCTCAGTATCCCTACCTCTTTTCAAGTAAATTTCAAGGACGAAATTTCTTAAGGGGAGAATTGTAATGACCCGATTTTTAGTGATGTCGAATAATGTGGTTTAGAAACCTCATTTTCGTAAACCGAGTTCGTAAATATAAAATAGTAATATTTACGGAGTTATTATGAAAATATAATAAAGATTGATTAAGTAACTTAGCCGAAATAGTAGTTAATTAAACCTTAGAGACTAAATTGTAAAATTTCAATTGCTATTGAGTTTTAATTTAGAAAATGCTTGAGGACCTAGATAGCAATTATCCAAGGGACTTAAATGGTTATTAAACTATTGTTTTTATATTGTTAGTGGGAAGTGATGATGACAACCATTAGTTTATAATCATAATTAATAAGTAAATGATAAACTTAATTAAGTAAAATATGATTAATTAGTTTAATTAAACCTTAATTAAAGTGTATATATAGACAAGTTAGTGGACATGAATCAAAAATGTTCATATTCTTCCTTAAAGGTCATCCCTCCATTGAAGAAAAAAATGAAGAAAACCTTCAAACAATCAACCAACTATTCAAGTAAGGTCCTTAAGTGTGACAGCCCTAAATTGACCGTAGTCGGAAAGTGGTTTCGGGACCACTAAATCGAGTCACCGAAGTATTTGAATATGATATTTATTGTCTAAAATATGTGAATATGAATGTGTGAAAGTTTTAAGCTTCGATTTAGTCGATTGCATGTGAATTTAGTTAATAGGACTTATGTGTGACACTTTTGAAATGTGATAGGTTAATCTATAAGGATCTATTAGTTCATGTTATAAAAATAATGGGTTTGCATGTCAAATTTCCACTTATGATAAGTAGTGGCCGGCCATGATGGGTTATATACATATAATATGTATTAATTATTAGTTAGTAGCTTTATATTTTATAACATAAATAAATAAAAAGGAAAAAAAAATAATTGAAATAAGGAAATGAAGGGTGATGAAAAAAAAGCTTAAATTTTTTCTTCTTGGCCGAATGTAAAGAGGAAGAGGGGAGAAAGGCATTCGGTCATCTTAAGCTAACCTTAAGCTCAAGAGCTTAGAGGATCAAAGTTGGATAGGGGAAAGGAAAAAGTGATCGAATAGCCGTTGAAATCGTTCGACAACATCCGAGATTTTGTTCGTCAGCTATCGGATTCGCGAGGGTCAAAGTCGAAGTCATCCACACTATCTAAGCCACTTTTTGGTACTCTCTTAGTTCAATTTTGAAAATGGCATGTATAGGGCTGACCCTTGTTGTGAATTGAGTACTCTTTGGTAATGTATATTCGTATAGCCATGCGAAAATGGCTCGTATATTTTGAAGTATAACATTATGGTCTTATGATATGGTTATTAAGTGGTGTGAAAATGTTTGATAAGGACTAGCCATTGGAATGGCCAATCATGGTCCTATTGGTGCTACGTACGTCGTGGCTAATCGTGATTATACTTGATATTAATGAAAGTCAATTAGCTAAATGAATCATGGAAAATTATGAAATAGGTAAAATTTACCTTAAAATAGATGCTGACAGCAGCAGTGTTATAAGTTTGAAAAATCACTAAAAATAGTAGGAATGAAATTAAATAGTGAATAAATTATGTAATCGAATTTTGAAGAGTCTATTTTCATATGAAAGAAACTAAACGACCATATGAGCCGTATTTTATGAGATGTTTAAGTTTTCGTGAAACAGGGCCAGAGCGTTTTCTGGATCCCCTGTTCTAACTTTAAAAATTTACCATAAATTAACCAGAAACAATTAGAAGTCATGCTTTGTATGTATAGATTCCTTTTTGAGTCTAGTTTCATTAGAAGCAAACGGTATAAGTATTGAAGCTCTGTACAGGGAGATATCCAAGTTGTAATGCATGAAGGTCAGAGTAGTTGAACCCTGAAACAGGGGATAATTTAGCTAATAAACTGTACCAATTTGCCGGATCAAAAATTCTAGAAAAAAATTTGTAGATAGATATTTGAGTCTAGTTTCAGGAAAAATTTACGGAATCGGTTTTCGAGTTTTATAACTCGAGATATGATTTTTAAAGTGACTGTGATGCAGTTGGCCAGCTTGTCTGGAAATTGTAAAATGAACGGTGTAAGTAAATGAATTAAGTCCGTTAACACCTTGTGTTCGACTCCGGCAACGGTCTCGGGTATGGGGTGTTGCATTAAGCTTCTTCTTTTTTATATAGATTTGTGATCATAAGATCTTGATCCAGTTAGCCCATGTATCAATTTGTTCAATTGTTAAGTTTTTAGAAAATTTTCATTAAAGAGAAATTGATGAATTAAGTTTGAATTTCATAGATATTAAGCTTAGATCATGATAAGAACTAAATTGTAAAGTTAAATAAGCTTGTTAGTTAACTTTGTAAATTATGTACCAAATTGAATAAATTGAAAATATTTCACGAGATTATGCTATAAACAGAAAATATAGGATCCCTTATGAGAGAATGTGAAATCAGATTTTGATTCGAAGCTAGATATCGAAAAATATGCCTATTTTGAGTATAGGGACTATGTAACAACCCATTTTTAATAAAATCAGAACAGTGGTTTTGGGACCACAGATCTGAGTTCAGAAAGAAAAATTATTTTAATACTATTTTATAATCTACAGTATGATAATAATATTGTGTGAAAATTTCGTAAATAAATTTTATTGATTACATGTTTAATTTGATAAATGACCAAATTGCACAAAGTGTAAAAGTTGAGTTATAATAGCTAAAGGGATTAAATAGCTATAGAAATTTAAATTGGAGGTCCTTACATGGTAATTAGACCATTAAAAATGCTTAGTTGTTAAGGATGATGATTCAACCATGGAAAATAAAATAAAAAAAATGATGAAATTGGATAAATTAATTAAATAACAAAATATAATCATTTTATGTCGTCTTCTTCCCCAAAATGCATGGAAACCCTAGGAAAGAGAAAGCAAGCTTTCTTGGCTAATTAGGTAAGTATTCAAGCCTCGTTTTTAGTAATTTTTATATTTTTGAGATCGGGATAGCCTAATCTAGCTATTTTGGGGATTAATTTGTAAAGTTATCAAAGCATGGAAATTTTTGCCATGGATGAATATGCTGAAATTTGAAATTTATGGTAAAATGTGAAAGGTTGTTGATAGATAAACAACTTTTACAAAATGAATTTTGATGAAAACATGATTTAGGGACTAAATTGAAAAGTTATAAAATTCATGGAAAATTTTTGAAATTTATGAAATACATGAGCTGTAAATGTTACATGTAAAAATTGGCTAGGCTTGGAACAACGATTAAATTGCATGAATTTCATTTTCCGAGCCTAGGGACGAAATCGTCATTAATTAAAAGTTTAGGGGCAAAATGGTAATTTTGTCTAATATGTGAATTGGACTGAATTGAGTTTAAATTGTATTAAATTGATTTTAAATTTACTCGAATAGATTCGGATAGATCAAATTTAGAGTTAGAACGAGGACAAGAGAAAAATATCGGATTAGTAGATTTTACGTACACGAACATTTGTCGAGGTAAGTTCGTGTAACTAAATTGTGTATATTTATATGATTGAATTAAATGTAGTGTATGTGAATTGTACACATATTATATATATGACATTTGAAACATATTCGACAAAGATCTGTAAATGATAATGCCTACAATAAATGATATTGCCCGATAAATGATAAATGATAAAAATGTTACTTTTATACTTGAAATAAACGTGGAATGTGTTTATGGGAATTATAGGAATTTTATAAATGCATGAAATGTTCACATGTTCGGAAATGTTAGTAAGATGATAAGTTTCGTTTGAATAATGAAATTTGATGGATATAGGTGATTTCCCGACATTGAACGTGATTCTGCATATGCTGTAGACAGGATTTAGCTCGGATGAGTAATCCTGATAAAAGCCCTCTCGAGTATTCTGTTATATAGTTTCTACGAGTATCCTAATAGGTAGTGATCTTGCATGTGTTACACACTACCGCAGGCCTTTGTAAGCGTCCTGTATATTGATCAGTTGTGGTTCTGAATATGTTACGGGCACAAACGCAGCTCCTTGTGAACGTCCTGATATGGCTCGCTTGAACTCCCTGTGATATGGCTATCTGGTGCTCTTGTTACATGGCTCTTTGTGAGCAATCCTGATAGGCTTTTTGTAAGTTTCCTGATTAAAAGTTCTTTGTGAACTTCCTGATTGTGGCTCTTATGAGCACTCCTGATTTAGCTCGGATAAGCTTCTTATTACATGGCTCATCTGAGCACCTTGATATGTGGTTCGAGAGTGTGCTCTCTAGTTATGTACCCTAATGGGTACCCCTGAATATAAGTTGACAGATCCTGATTTGTACACCTTAAGTGTTCTTCCTGTGTATCCATCGATATTTCAAATAAATTCAACAGGAAAAATCCTAACATGAGAAGATATGAATAAGAAATGAGTTATTACATGTATTTGCCTTAAATACATGAAAATAATGATACATGATATATGGAAATATGAGATGATGATATATGTATATGGAATTTATTTGATGAATACGTTCATCCATGATTATAGATTTGTACACCTTTAATGTACTACTCGTCTGACATTGATATTTCGAATAACTTAATGGGTAAATTTCTGACATGAAATAATCTAAACTCGAGATAAATCATTATGAATTGTACTTGAAATACAAATATATGATTTATAAATGTTATATGAATAAGTGATATGGAAAGCATATATATTTGGAAATCTGATTGTAGTTGAGCCCATATATGTTTCTAGATGTTATTATGGAATATATGACTAACAAGGGCAATGAGGATATGTGTAGGGCTTGATATCAAATTGATTGAATGTGCCTTACATGTTTATCTTGAAATAGAATGAATGGTAAGTTAAGTACCATGCTATACGAACTTACTAAGCATTATATGCTTACTTAGTTTTATTTCCCTGTTTTATAGTAAATCAGAAGCTCGTTGGATTAGAAGCTTGACGGAGATTACTCACACTATCCATCAGCCCATTTAGGTACGTAAGATAAATCAGTTATGGTTATAATGGCATGTATAGGTTAAATTGGCCATAATGGCATGTAAATGTAAATGGTTATTGTAATCTAGCCATTGGAATGGCTAGTGATGATTATGTTTTGGTATATATATATATTAAGATTATTTCATGGTGATAACATAAGTGTTTATTATTAATTGATTGAGAAACGTTAAACAAGTATGCTTATAAAAGGTAAGATTAAAAGCATTAATGCATGAAATAATATATCATGTTAGATGAATAAAATTAGCTTGGTTATCATACTTGAATTGATTGATATATGTGTGTAAGTGATTTAGCAGGTTGATGGCAAGGTTTGAGTGAGAAATAAGGCTAGAAAATGGCCTTATTTTGTCCACATGGGTAGACACACGGGCGTGTATCTTAACCGTGTGTGACACACGACCTGGCACATGGGCATCTGGTTTGGCCGTGTGTTCCTTGCATCCTAAAATTTAGAAACAGAATGCTCAGAATTTGGCACACAGGCGTGTGTCTCAACCGTGTGTGTTACATGGCCTAAAACACGGGCGTATGTCTTGGCTGTGTGAAACCTGCACCTTAATGTTTTGCAAGTCAAATAGTTACACAGGCTGGGGACACTGTCGTGTGACCTATATCATACACCACACGGCCTAGGACATAGGTGTGCACGGCCTATCCACACGGGCGTGTGACTTTTGTATATGAGAGAAATTGTGAAATTTTGCGAAAAATTTCCTAAGTTCCCGATTTAGTCCCGACTTGATTCTAACATTTATAATGGGCCTCGAGGGTCCATTCAAGGTACAGTATGACTAGTTTCGAAAATGAATAGTATTTAACATGAATTATTTGTAAACTTCGATAATACTCTGTAACCCTATTCAGCGACAGTTACGGGTTAGGGGTGTTACAGACTAAATTGAATAAAATATAAAATATGAGTGACTTTGTATTTGGATGTGGATTGAATGAAACCTGATATCATTTTATTAGCTTGAATTATCAATCATAATGAAAGAAGATGTTGGGCTATCGTGAGATAAATGAAAACCAAGCTTGCGTTCCAGCACCTTAAAGCCTCCCACTCAGGTTACAAGCTTGTGTTACCAAGCTTGGCTTCGAAATTGCCTATAGAAGCCTTCATTGGTTCTAGTAGCGAGAAATAAAAACAATGGAATGAAATCTGGTATCATTTTATTGACTTGAATTATCGATCGTAGTGAAAGACGATGTTGGGCTATCGTGAGAGAAACGAAAACCAAGCTTGCATTCCAGCACCTTAAAGCCCCTCACTCAGGTTACAAGCTCATGTTACCAAGCTCGGCTTCTAAATTACCTATAGAAGTCTTCATTGGTTTTAGCAACGAGAAATGAAAATGATTCTCACATTTAAACAACAACAAAGATATCGCTTCTAAATTCTTGGAAATACACTACTACAAACAAAATCGTTAGTATTAACAGGAAACCAAATTAAGTGTAAATAAATAAAGCAATCACTGTGTCGTGGAAGAACTATTGCCTTAGAAGTGATTTCGCCCTAATCGGTGTAATTGGAAATGGACGTCGCCCCTCAAGGTTAACACATTACTTCCAAATTCGTACACTTGAATGAGGAAGATGGAACTCAAAAGGATTGCTCTTCTCATAAAAGTCGGGAAATAAACTGGAAGAAACTCGGGTAAACCACACCAGGTTCAGTTCCCAAGCAAGATTGGAGAGGTCAGAGACGTTCCCGCTTAAAACCCAACCTCTTAAACAGAATATTGCACTAATGTAATTTAGTAAAACATCAAAATTTTCAGAGAGCAATAACAAGAGAGAAAAGAGAGAACAGAGTTTTCATGTTTTTTTGTGTTGTGAAAAATGAGTAGAATAGCCTGCTATTTATATTGTTTGTAGAAGGGACAAAATGATAAAACAACAATATCAATTTCCAAAAATAGTAAAAAATTTTCCTCAACAGAAAATATTCTATATCAGTCAGAAAATTCTCAATCGAAAATATTCTAGAACAGAAAATATTTTGAAAAAATATTTCTGATTTAAACTCAATTTAATGTAATAATTTAACTTAATACTAACTAGGTAATTAAATTATATTTTATCTGTTTTTTGAGAATTTGACTATTTGATTTATTATCTTTAAACCTTTCAACATATGCCACTCAAGTTGGTGTAGATCTTAATTTGAGAAGTATTAGATATGAGAATCTAATATCTATTTACGTATAACGAGGGCTTGACATAACTGGTTTAAGATCCTTATACCCAATTATATGTATGAGTCTCCAAATCCTGTCATATTAGAGTTTTAGTTCAGTTAAATAGAGTTAATTCTAGTATGGAATGTTCTAGTTTATAATTGTTTGATTAAACATTTTATTCCAATTTTTAGTTCATAATTTAATTCTATACTTTATAATTGTTTCAACATGTATTTATAATTTATACATTGACTGCATTTGTAAACTTTTTTAAAAAAAATCAATTTTATTTATGCTAACAAATCAATACAAAATTTTTACTATACGAAAAACCATATGGTACATATCGAACATATTCAATATTTTAAAAAATCACAGTCGATTAATGAAGCCTTTTATTAGTATTCAACCGGTATAGTTGATTTTTTTTTGAATAAATATTAACTTTATACATATACATTAATTCAATATGTAATTTAATATAATCATACATGTAACTTAATTGTGGTTCATATGTATAAATAAATTTTTAATTTTAATTCAATTATACATATTTTTTAAAAAATTAATACATACATTTATTTTCATATATATAATATATCAATATAATTAATATAATTATTCATGTATACAATATATCAATGTAAAATTATACTAATTGGATAATGTTGTTAGTTATTTGTAAAAATTATATCAAATCAAAATTTCTCGTATAAAACCGCAAAAGAAATCAAAATTTATAAATCACATTACAAATTAGATCAAAGTTAGTTCTTACCAATGGGAAGGACTCCATATTGAATGGTATATTCTGAACGGGATGGAACATCAATTCAACCAACGAGTCTAGTCAGATTTTTACAACACTGGTATTTTCATCCTTGAGTAAAAAACTCTAAAATCTATATTAGAAAAATCAATATTTTAAAAAAAAAACACACACACACTCACAATGTATTACTATTTCTAAAACAAAATTCATCCTCGTGAGAAAAGAATGCCAAATCATCATCACCTCCCATTAATCAAAGGAAAATGATCAGAAAAGAAGAAGAAACAATATACAACAGAGGGCTGGTTCAAGCTTAGATGAAACAATCAAAATCCACTTGACTCAACTAACGAAGAGTAAGATTCATTTTCATCTAAAGTTGTAGATTTCCTACCTCCTTTGTTTGATGTTACATTTGCTGTAGGTTTTGACTGTCCAACTCCCACATCCAGTCCCACAATTTCAAACACTTCCAGCTTCTTAACCTTTGCTGTTTCCATGTCACCATCCCAGCAAGTTTCTGAAACTATTTCGAGCACCTTTTCGGTTTTTTCCTCCGACACCAGGCTTCCGTTCTGCAGCAGGACAAGGTAAACTTGTTCTGCAGTGGCTTTGCGAATCTGGTAGATAAATGACATTTTAAGAAACAAAAAGAAATACTATAAGCAACCCCGGAGTAAGTGTTGATGCGGATAGATATACATTCATGCCCAAATAAATTCAAGGAAACTGAAAAGTTGGAATTACACATGTTTCTATTCAACAAACTCAGTCAACAAAACAGACCTTAGGGTACCGATGAGTAAGGAATGTAAGAAGATGAGAAAAGGCACGGGAGTTGATAGGATCGGAAACTGAACAAATGTAACCAAGTATAGCAATGCCTGCATATAACTTAGAGAAGTCCTTTGATGCTTTCAATTCAACCGCCAGAGAATCCAAAACACCAGAACAGAAAGCCGAAGTATGCGCCTGTAAGTTAAAAATGCATTGCAAAGAAATATTCATAAGTTTGACATCTAAACAAATAAATTATTAAACCACAATTATTCCTCAACTTTTTTTCTTTTTTTTTTTTTTTTTGCAATATAAAGGAACTGATCAAACTGCCAAGCACCACCAAAAAGTCTCCACAATACTGACCGTAAGTGGAAACAGCATGTATTGGCATTTCAGGCCAGTAAGGAAATCACTTATACGATCCTCAAAGCCACATATGTCAAAGCACATTAACTGATCTCTTTGAATTATGATATGGAAAAACAAATTTTTAATAATGCCACCATAAAGCAAAAATCAGAATTTATCTAGTCTGGGAGAAAATTGAAATGACATCAAATTTTAAGACTACTCCCTTTATGAAAGAAAGCTCAGCTTGTTTATAACACAATGACTACAAAAGAACCATCTGATTGCCATTTGCATCTAGAAGTTGTGAGATATACTAAGTCGATAAATATAAAGCGTGAAAACAGTTTGTTTCGACAAAAAAGAAGCAAAACATTGTTGCTAATAACCGGATAGAACAAAAAAAAACCAAACAGCATAACTGCACAGGCTCAGGAGCAAGAGGAATTAAAGAAACTAACCTCCATATCCAAGAATATCCTTTTGCTGAAAAGAATCTCAATTGTCTGCAATAAATGCATCACCAAATACATATATATGAGAAAAATAAAATAATATTCCATAGTTAATTCATATCAAGAAAAATTAGAGGTTTCACAATACAATGGAATGCTTCTGTTATTTCTGTTCCTTGGTTCGCAGCAAATATCAAAACAAATACATAAATATACAGTGTTTGAATTCAAAGACATGGTACAACAATTTCTCTGAGAAAGGTATCAAGAGGTTGAGTTACCTTCAATGTGGGTATAATAACCCTGTCACATCGCTTATACTGTTGGAGAATCCACAGGATGTCCGTGGATAACTTGCACAATTTGAGTTCTTCATTAACATCTTGCTCGACATTAAGATATTCCAGAAAAGCTGACAGTGATGCCTTCCTCAAAGAATCTTGCAAGCCACCAATTGAAATAACTAAACCAGACAGCACTGGTCTGCTATAACAACTGAATTGAAGTAATTGAACAAATCGCGGATATGAAAAGGTAGGTACCTACAAGCAAGAACATAATGGCATTTTAATATAACATCCCAAAGTACCCAAATCAAACTGGACAACAAGTGACACATAACTACTTACTCCCCACTTTAGATCTGTTTCGTTTGGAACAATTTCTTCTATCTTTTCCCTATATGGTATAAAAGGAATGAAAATTTCCTTGTGGTACAGAATCCTTTGGAGAACCTTAGCAGCCACTTCTCTTAGTTTATCCATCTTTTCTACAGCTTGCTTGGAGATCCCTCCCACTAAATTGGTAGCAAGATTTACATCAAAAAATGAGCACATTTGATTTTCTTCAACAACATTATTATTAGGTTGCTTCGACATAGATTCAAGTATGTCTGGTTTCCCTGTAGAACTCATGGAATCTCTCTTACAGAGGATATATGTACATCTTTCTAGGCCTTCCATAGCAGCCTCACGAACCCAGGAACCCACATCTCCTCGGTTATCAACTGAATAGTCCTCAAGAGCTTTAAACAAACTAACCATTACCTCATTCTTCATGAGATGAAATAGAGACATGTTGTCTTCTACAGAATGAATATCAGAACTTTCTCTTTCCTGAGCTAATGTCTCACAAACAGATACAAGTCCTTTGACAGCATTAACTCGTGCTTCAGCATCTCTATCCTCAGGGTTATCCTACACAGAAAACAGACTTATATCATCAGAAATCCCCACATAAGGCTGTAAATGAACTGAGCCAATCCAAGCATCAGCTTGTTCAAACTCTGACAAAATTTAAACAAGCACAAACAAAATCATTCTCCGTGCTCAGATTATTTATCTTATTGAACTTTTAACAAATTCAAGCTCTTGTAATTAATCACTACAAAAGATTTTAATCCCAAATATTAAGACTTGGACTCGGCTCAGCCTAGCAATCAATACAGCCAACCTAAAAACTATATGCCATTTATGACGGAGCCAAGTGGCCCTTATGGTAAAATCGAATTGGATCAAGTTTGGATTTGGGAGGATCAGGCAGTTATTTGGGTTTAGGTTACATTTGATAGGCCTAGATGAATATAAATGAGCTACAACTGAACTAGTTTAGGAGCCTTTCAACAAAGCATCCGTTCACTAACACTCTTGCATCCATAGTTCTTCAACCAAGAAACTTATTCAAAGTGAGAACTTGTACCTCAATTGCACAAGAGCTGCAAAGCTTCAAAATCACATCCTTCCATTTATTAGCCAACATTTCATAGGGGAGAACACCCAATGCCATTGCAGATCCTCTTCTTACAGTGACATTTGAATCATTCAAGAGTTGTAGGTATTTCAACGTTATATTATTACTAACCGCACCTTTATTATCAGTAGCAACAAGGTATGCTTGTACAAAGTGTTTTAGGGCTTTCACAGCTGCAGTCTGTATGTCAGATAATAATTTAGATTCTCAATTCAAGTTATTAAATTAATTAAAGGGAAAATTCAATTTTAAGAAAAGAAAACCTTATGGCAAAAATGCACCTGTATCTGAGAGTTAGGGTGCCTTAGATTCTCATTAAGGGAGTCAATCAAACTTCGTTTTACTTTCTCTGGTAAAGGAACTCGAGAAAATGAGATGCATTCAATAAACCGGGAAACAGCTGCCCGCATTATTTCTCCACCCTTCCCCCGATAGAGGCGTGCTTTCTCAATAGCTGGAACGATACCAGAAACTTGTTTCTGTTTATCTGTGTATATATAAACACAAAAGTAGGGAAAACTGTGGCTCAATTTCTAGATTTGAAGCTTGAACATAATAGCAATTTATACTTGATTGAATGAGAAACTGAGATAAAATATGACAAACTATAACAGCAGAGAAGATCTTATTTTAAGTAAATGCATTTTCTGAATCTTGAAGATGAATTGCTACCATCATGGAACATAAGAAGGCTCTTTGACTCATGGCATCTGCCTTTATATCCCCCCCCCCCCCCCCCAAAAAAAAAATCGAACTCCTATAGGATACTAAATCAATCAACTCAATCCACAAAGCCTATACTACAGCAGCAACCGCCAGTAACTCTCTTTTATTTTTATGAACATTTTCAAACGACTAAGATTTTTGACCAATTCTATTTTTTTTCCATAAATGTTTCTGAAACATTGCATTATTCAACATATATAATGGTGCAGTCACAAATTCTCAATTCAAGAAATTATTCCATCAGAACCAGGAATAGATAAGAATAACCAAAAACAAGGATTAAAATAAAAATCTAAACAAATACTGAGCAATTATTCGGTTTACATTAAGATAAATTTAGTCAAAATTTCCATACTATATACTTAAAGGGCCAGGAAAGTGGCTTACCATTGGGAAGATCATAACCGCACTGATGTAGAGCCAGAACAAGTTCTCCAGCCGCTAAGGTTGCACCATGGCGTGTGCATAAATCAGATGACAGAGTAAAAGGAATTAACTTTTCCAGAACAAAGTCCGCAAAGTATGCGGCATCATATCTGACAAGAGCAGCAAGTGCCTCTGTGGCAAGCTCTCTCAAGCTCCTATCCTGAAGAAATCAAGTACAATTAGTACAAAAGTCATCAGTTCCTAAAACTACTTAACATCAAAAGTTGCAGTACCCAAAATGAAAAAAGGGAAATGATTAAAATTGGTTACATATGACTACTATAATAAATCAGCAAAAATAACAAAATGTCCTAGCGCATGCAACATGCTCAGCTTAAACATATACCACAACTAGGATGTTTCATTTAGAAAAAAGAAAGGGCTAAAGGTATTAACAAATAGTGTCAGATTACAGTTTCCTAATTAAGGAATATTTGAGTGTATCAAATAGGATTCTGTAAATATTTTTTTCCTAACTTTAAGGCTGTTTTTAGGGGCAGCATCCCTAGAATTAGTCTGTTTCCTAGTATAAAGTTTCCTAAGTTAGGCTCACTATGTGTATAAATATTTATGTAATTTCTTGTGAAAAATATAATTGAAATAGCCTGTTTCTAACATGGTATTAGAGCTTTTTTAGCCCGATTTTTGGGAGTTTTTTTTTTTTCTTCTTTGTCTGGCAATTTTTTTTCTGACTCCCAACCAACCCTCAAGCCTGTAGAATCTGTTCAAACGAAACATGACTGAAACTGTCAAGACCAATAACACTGGGGATGTTTCAGAAATTTCAGTGAACAACTCAAACCCAACAAGTGAGTTTCAGAACATCCAAGTAGCCTACAGGCTAAATGGGAAAAATTACCTGAAGTGGTCTCAACTGGTTCGTACATTCTTGAAGGGAAGAGGAAAGCTGAGTCACTTACTCAAAACTGGACCTAAAGAAGGAGATCCTAAGTTCGATGCTTGGGATGAACAAGACTCTATGGTAATGTCTTGGTTATGGAACTCTATGATGCCAGAAATCAGTGATACATGCATGTTTCTTAACACATCCAAAGAAATATGGGAAGCTGTGAAGCAGACTTATTTTAAAGTTCGAGATGCTGCTCAAATCTATGAAATCAAGACTAAGATTTCATCTACCAAGCAAGGAAGTCGATCAATCACGGAGTATTCCAATCTGTTGCAAAGTTTATGGCAAGAGATGGATCATTACCAGTGCATTCAAATGAAGTGCAGTGAAGATGCAGCACTCCTGAAAAGGTTCGTTGAAAAGGATCGAATTTATGATTTTCTTGCTGGACTAAATGTTGAGTTTGATGCAGTAAGAGTTCAAATACTTGGAAAAGAGGAACTACCATCACTAAATGAGACAATTGCAATTGTTCGTGCTGAGGAAGGAAGAAGAGGAGTTATGGTTGAGAACAGTCAAGTGGATAGTTCAGCCTTGGTTACAAAAACTGTAAGTGAGAGGAGATTTGGCCTGGAGCAGCCAACTAGTGAAGATAGTAGACAGACAGAACGTACAAAGCCTATTAACAGGGATTCCGTATGGTGCACCTACTGTAAAAAGGCCAGTCACACTAAAGAAAGATGCTGGAAACTCCATGAGAAGCCACAGACAACAAACAAAAATTTTTCAGAAAAAGGTGGACAACCAAAGGGACAAGGGCAAGCAAATACAGCAAGACAGCTGGATGGAAAAAATAATTCTCAGGAATCACCTGTTGAATTCAATAAAGAAGAAATTGAGAAGTTAAAAAATTTACTGGGATCATTGGAAAAATCTTCTTCAACAGGTACTTGTAGTTTGGTTTTTTTCAGGTATATCCTCTTCTCAAGATTCTAAAGTCTCGGATACAGTCATCAAAAGTTCTTGGGTCATTGACTCAGGAGTTACGGACCACATGACCCACTCCTCAAAAAAATTTGTTTCATATACACCTTGCCCTAGTAGTAGAAAAATAACAATAGCCGATGGTTCTGTGATCACAGTGGCTGGTCAAGGTGATATTGTTATAAACAAAACCCTTACTCTTAAAAATGTCCTTCATGTTCCAAAACTATTTACCAATCTCTTATCCATTCAAAGAATTACCAAAGACTCTAACTGTAATATGGTTTTCTATCACAATCAATGTCTTTTTCAGGAACAGAATACGAGGAGGATGATTGGACATGCTAAGGAAGTAAATGGCCTATACTATCTTGAAGAATCCAGTGGAGAAGTTAGTGCTCTGAATTCCTCAGCTTTATCTTTCATATCCGAATCTATTAAAATCAATAAAGACCAAATTTGGCTCTATCACCTTCGCCTTGGTCATCCATCATTTAGAGTTCTTAAAATTATGTTTCCTTCATTGTTCAAAGGATTAACTATTGAAAAATTTCATTGTGATATTTGTGAACTTGCAAAACATAAACGTACATCTTTTCCAGTAAGCAATAAAAGAACATCCACTCCTTTTACTCTTATTCATAGTGATGTTTGGGGGCCATCCACAATTTCAAATATTTCTGGGGCTCGGTGATTTGTATCCTTTATTGATGATTGTACTCGTGTGTCTTGGATATTTCTTTTAAAACAAAAATCTGATGTAAGGTCTATCTTTCCAACCTTTTACAATATGATCAAAACACAATTTGGAGCTGAAATAAAAAGGTTTAGGTCAGACAATGCCAAGGATTATTTCAATCAATTTCTCTCAACATATTTCCAACAAAGAGGCATTATACATGAATCATCTTGTGTTAGTACACCCCAACAAAATGGTGTTGCCGAAAGAAAGAATGGTCACATTTTAGCTATTACAAGAGCCCTTTTGTTCCAAAAAAATGTCCCTAAACAATACTGGGGGGAGGCTGTTTTAATTGCTACTCATTTGATAAATAGATTGCCTACAAAAATCCTTGAATCTCAAAGTCCTATGCAAGTTCTAGCAAAATTCTTTCCTGATTTCAATACTTCAAGTAACCTTACTCCCAAAATATTTGGCTGTGTTGCCTTTGTACATGTTCATTCTCAAAATAGAGGAAAATTTGATCCACGAGCTGTCAAGTGTGTCTTTCTTGGTTATTCTTCCACTCAAAAGGGGTACAAATGCTATCATCTAGCCACAAATTTTTTTTTTGTAACAGCGGATGTTACTTTTGCAGGAAAAGAGAATTTCTTTACTCGTCCTTATCTTCAGGGGGAGATCTTATTCACAGAAGATAAGGACAAAGAATTCTTTCTTCTTGACATTCCAGCTCCTATCCAGCAACCAAACACTCACATTCCAACTCCTGTCCAACAACCAAACACTCCCACTCAGTTCTTGCCTGCTAACCCACCTACCCAACTTGAAACAATGGCCCCTATACAACCTGAAATAGAGCCTAATACACCCAAATCACCAAGAGGAATTCAGGACACTACTCGTCCTTTACTGGTTTACTCAAGGAAGAAGGCACCGATGCAAGTTCAATCATCTTCTTCTCCTATACGACCTGAGGTAATGGCTGAACCTACTTTGAATTCTAATACTGCAAATTTAGATGATTTTCCCATTGCTATTAGAAAAGGGACTAGAGCCTGTACAAAACATCCCTTATACTTATTCATGTCTTACAAAAACTTGTCCCATAACCACAAAGCCTTTCTTACTAGCCTAAATTCTATCTCCATTCCCAAAACTGTATCCGAGGCATTAGAAGATGAGAATTGGAAAAATGCCATTAAAGTTGAAATGGAAGCTCTTGAAAAAAAATAAGACATGGGACTTAGTGAAATTACCGAGAGGAAAGAAATCAGTGGGATGTCGCTGGGTGTACACGGTGAAATATAAGTCAGATGGTTCTTTGGAAAGGTACAAAGCAAGATTGGTTGCTAAAGGGTACACTCAAATGTATGGAATAGACTACCTTGAGACATTTGCTCCTGTTGCAAAGATGAACACTGTAAGAGTGTTGTTGTCACTAGCTACCAACCGAGGCTGGAAATTACAGTAATTTGACATCAAAAATGCCTTTTTACACGGTGATCTTGAAGATGGAGTCTATATGGATGTTCCTCTAGGATTCGGTCTAAATACAGTACAGGTAGTTTGCAGACTAAAAAAGGCTTTGTACGGACTAAAACAATCCCCGAGGGCTTGGTTTGGAAGATTTACCAAAGTAATGCTCAAGTTGGGGTAAACAGAGTCAAGGAAATCACACTTTGTTTGTAAAACACTCATCTACTGGGGGAGTGACTGCTTTATTAGTCTATGTTGATGACATTATAGTGACCGGTGATGATCTAGAAGGAATGGAGAATTTAAAGAAATGCCTAGTAAAAGAATTTGAAGTCAAAGAGCTCGGTAAGTTAAAACATTTCCTTGGTATTGAAGTAGCACACTCTCGGGACGGAATATTCATATCTCAAAGAAAAATACATAGTTGATTTGTTGACAGAGAGGCGGGCAAGTTGGGTGTAGAAACCAGAGAGACACCCATAGAGGTGAACCACAGACTTGGAGATGCACTAGAAGATGCAGTGATTGATAAAATGTCATATCAAAGACTTGTGGGGAAGCTCATTTACTTGTCTCGCACTGCACTGGATATTGCCTATGCAAATAAAGTGTTGTAAGTCAGTTATGCACAATCCTAAAGAATCACATCTTACACCCGTATATCGATTCTCTAAGACTTAAAGGGCACGCCAGCAAAGGAATCCTATTTAAAAAGGGAGAGAATTTAACCCTTGAAGCCTATAATTGATGCAGATTATGCAGGATCTATGGTTGATAGAAGGTCAACCTCGCTATTGCACTTTCCTAAGAGGCAACCTTGTGACTTGGAGGAGCAAAAACAAAATGTTGTGGCTAGATCTAGTGCGTGAAAATTTGAATTTAAGGCGATGGCTCTTCGTAATTTGAGAGTTGTTATGGCTAAAAATTATTTTGGAAGATTTCAAGATCAAGTGGGAAGGTCCAATGAAGTTGTATTGCAATAATAAGTCTGCTATCAATATTGCACATAATCCCGCTCAACATGATCGAACGAAGCACGTTGAGGTTGATGACAGACATTTTATAAAGGAAAAAGCGACGGTGGCTTAATTTGCACTCCATTTGTGTCTCACCGATGGTCAACTAGCGAGATATACTTACCAAAGGATTGTCTAGGAAGTTGTTTGAGAATTAGTAAGCAAGTCGAGAATGGATGATATCCACTTCCCAAACTTGAGGGGAGTGTCGATTACAGTTTCCTAATTAAGGAATATTTGAGTGTATCAAATAGGATTCTGTAAATATTTTATCCCTAACTTTAAGGCTGTTTTTCGGGGCAGCATCCCTAGAATTAGTCTATTTCCTAGTGTAAAGTTTCCTAAGTTAGGCTCACTATGTGTATAAATATTTATGTAATTTCTTGTGAAAAATATAATTGAAATAGCCTGTTTCTAACAAATAGCAATAACAACCAAGAGGAAAAAATAATGAAAATGTTATATAAACAAGAAATCCTTAACGCTCTGATTCTTGCTAGGAAAAAATAATGAAAATGTTATAAGCCCAATCAACATTTCAACATCCAAAAAGTTAAACTTTCTCTAATAGACATAATTGTTAAACTTATAGTTCAGACCATACCCAGTGAGAGATCTTGCTATGCAGAAGCTCATCCACAAATGGATGAAGATACCCTTCATACTGAGCAATACAGGTGGCAACATGAATGTAAGAGTTTGTTCGCGATGAAAGCGAAAAGTAATCAGCAGTATTCACTATGTCAATTCCATGTGGGTAATTCCCCTGTCTTCCAACATTCTCCTGAAAAGCAGCTGCAGCAGCTCTTCTACAGTTAACCTAATGAAAATACCAAATTAGCATGGTGAAATAATAGTAATAAAATATTATGTGCATAAGCAGAATTTATAATATGGCACATAACAAATGCACAAAGGTCAGCACCTCACGATCATAGCATGCCACACTTAATAGGTGGGGAGAAAGCTGTTCCAATACATTTCTCATATCTGTATGATGATATGCACGGCCAAATGCCCAACAAACATAGGCAGCAGCATCACGTACATGAGATCCAACACTATGTGGGCCTCTTCGGACATCATAATGTAATGCCTGTCAAGAAGACTGCTCATAATCAGCAAATAAATTCGAGCCTTATCCTTAAAAGCGTTTGAAGTAAGCAATTTCCATTTAAAATGCAAGTAAACCAGGCTCAAGCACTGAATTTTCATCTGGGATGAAATTTTACAACCAAATTAGCTTCCCAGGATTCAAGGAGAACATCTAGGGTTCATAGTAATCGATTACTTTGAGAAGGTTGAAAACCACACAACCTTTATAACAACAGGTACAACTTTGGGGAGACTAGAAGGTAAGAGCAACCCTCTCCTTGCCAATTCAGCCAATGCTAAGCAACCCCCATGCCAAGAACCATCTCCCTGAAAAACAGTACATATCGGCATTCAGCATGACTGATAAAGTCTCAAAAAGCTAAAAATGGTTTAAGAACAATTTTAGAAGGAATGCAAGTGCCACATGATATTGCTAGAAATGCATAATTAATCCAATTTCCCATCTCATTAGGGGAGATTAAGATATAATAGAGAGCAACAACATCAGCCTACCTCACCAGGTGCAAACAGCTCCAATACAGATGACAAGACCTCCTCTGAGAGCCCAGATGTTAAACGTGAAGTTACACGGCCTATACCTTTTGCAGCAGACCAACGTACAACGGTGTCCTGCATATCAAATCTCAGATCAAATCAGCAGTCCAAAAGAACAGGAAAAAAATGAACACATTGCTCATCTACAATAGTCCACATATTCATGTAAACTTCTATTTATTAGTTGGTTAGGCTTGTGCTACATTCTACAATGCTATGATAATCTTCAACAACTGGAACACTTCCAATTTCACACTCATGTGGGTACAACATTTCCAATCAGCCTACATTTTTTCAGAGGGATGGAAATGCCATAAATAGTCGTATTGAAGTTTTATTTAAGGGTGCCACCAAGGACTACTTAACACCAAGGGAACAGAAATATGACATTTTCACAAACAATAATGTGAACAACGTAAATAGAAGTCCAGAGATGACAACACCATTCAAAGCTTCCTACGAGCTAGTTTACACGAGAAATAAAAAAAGTTCACATTATGGAATCTTACTCTTAAGACATACCGTATCTTTCAATCCAGAAAGTAACACCTCAATAACCTCTTCTACAATCTCAGGAACATCCATGTCTTCATCTTCTGGACAGTTGGAATTTTCTTCTGATTCAGAGTTTTCTAGAATCACAACATGGTTTAACTGATTATTCTTGTTGGATGCACTCAAAGAAATATTCTCTCCAAGTGAGCTTGTTCTTCCCTACATAAAAGGCAAACAAAAAGGTGAGAAAGCACCATCAATGTAGAACCATATCCATTCAACACAAAGATCAGTGATAAAACAAGAACTGCACCAAGATGATAAATTAAATTTGAAGCCCAAGCAAATTAGTACCAGTAATGACTCAAAAACATAAGATATATATCACCAAGCAAATCTTGCAAGATTTGTCATTCTTTTGATGGAAACTTTGCATGTTACATAGGATCTTTGATGAACAAGTATTTCAACACTTAAAATATTAGCATAATATTGTGCTTAGACCAATTTAGTAGTTTTCATCTGTGAAGCAACCCCCAATTATATGTAGTTCACAGCCAGAAAGCTACGCATTCAACAACACTAACCACATAGCGCCAGGTAGGTAAACGATGAGGGAGGCAAGTAAGTCCAATTCTTTGAGTTAACTTCACCAGACACTTGCGAAGCAAAGGACTCCTAGAAGCAGAACCTGACTTGATCAACACAGAGACGTCATTCCAGATGGTAGGAACAACATCCAGCAAAACTCTCCTGCTGCCAGCCTGACAACAGTAAATAGTACCAATGAGATTGATATACTGAGATAATTAAAGCAATGCAAAATAGCAGTAACCTTACTAATACAATAGAAATAACTTTCTTACCATAGATTAATATACTAAAGAGTAATTTCAAGCGGATCATAGGTTTTTTTTTTATAATGATAGATATAAAAATGATACCACTAGAGTATCCTTTTACACAAGGTTAGCTATATGATTTTTGATATTATACTCTTTTATATTTCCTTCATATCTAGTTAATATAGATTATACACACCTTAAAAATGGCAGCAAGGGCTTCCACAGCTCCTATCAACTGAAAATGACTTACTACATCATCTGCTGTTGAAGATAAAACTTCATGAGTCCATTCAATAAAGCTGAAAACAAAAGTAACAAGAAGCAACTAGTTAACTTACCCTGAAACTAAATTAACTTAAATTAGAGCATAATAACTAGAGAGAAATGCCTAATGCAAGCAAAGATGAAGACCTGGACAAAGCCTTGGGCATATCTGGTCGTGTCAAAAGCTTTGAGAGAACTAATCCTGCCATAGTACGCATTGGACCGGCATTCGAAAGGTAATCTTTAGAAAACCCTATAATCCTCAACACCAAAGGAGCCACCTCATCTACACCAATACTACCACTACTATTCACAATGCTAGTATCAACAGAAGAAATATCAAATGGAACCAAAACAAGAATCGAAAGCCACAAAAGCATTACACATTTGGCCTCCATTTCTCCTGTGCTTTCTTGCCGTAACGATGTCACAGAAGATGTGTTGTGGCATTTTTCTAAGAGAGAAACGGCAAGTTCTAGATCAGAAACTTGATGCGGAAAGAACTTGATAACAGCTTTGTAACCGGAAACAGTAACAAGAGAATAAATAATGATGGATATAGGCTTGATTATTTGAAGAATCTCATCAGAATCAATGCCTAATTCGATTGTTTTAGACCGGATAATGAACATTAAAGGAGAGACCATGCTTTCTAAGTAGGGTTCTAGCAGTTGGCCTTGTTCTTGGTACTTATCCATCTGAAAAAAAAAAAGACGAAGAGAGAGAGAATGAACTGATTAAAAATCAAAATTTTGAAACTGGGTATTAGAAAAATGAGAGAGGATGAGAAATTACGATGGAACGGATCTTGTGAACGGAGGAAGGATCTGAGACGCGGCCATCGGAAACGATGTCATCTAAGAGAGATTTTACAAGTTTCCACTCTTGAAGAAAGTACCTTTGTAGAACCCTTTCCTTTGAATCATGCTCATCGTCTTCTTCATCGTTGGCTGCAATCCCCATTTCCTCCTCTTTCTTGCAAGTCTCTTCTTCTCTTGTTGCCATTTAGCCCAAATTTCTTGAAAGATGAAAGAAAGAAAAGGGCTTCAATCTCAAAACTTGAGTGTCACTCCCTTAAACACTGATAACTGACCTCAAGCATCTAATTCAAGCTGAATCTGATTTCAAACACTCATGACTGACGATTTCATTTCCCTTCACTTAGTAAGTGAATATATTTCTAATTGTTTATCAAAAAAAAAAAAAAAAAAAAAGAATATATTTCTAATTGGTCTAATTCTGCTATTAATCCCTCCAATTTGATTGATTTTAGGGTACATTAAATTTATTTCACGAAAGAACAGATGGATGTAATTTAAATATATATATCTTTATGACTAATTTTATTAACCTCTTTAATATTATTATAATAATATTTTAATTTTAAAAATATTAATTTTTTATATAATTAGAAATGTCCATGTGTAACACCCCCTAACCCCAAACCGTCGCCGGAACGAGGTTATGAGGTATTACCGGACATATCAGACAACTTACGAATAATTTACAGTTAATATAACTTTTATGGTATAATATAATAAATAAGTCCCTATCTTGAATTCTCGAAGTTCAAACACGTATTAAAAGTAGAATGAAACTTGATCGAGTATTCCAGATTTTTTTTTTATAAAAATTTCGGCAGCATTTCTGCTTATTTTTATCTAAAACCTCCTGCAAATTTAAACTAAAACAACCAGCACCAATTTTTCACATTCATATAATTAATATTTATATCATTAACATAATTTCAACTTAATAACTATCATAGCATCATTCAAAATTGATTAAAAACTTCATTCATTTAACAACTTAATGTTCATGTATCAAAATATCATATACTTTCCTTACCATTTCATTTAACCATCTAAATCTTATAATTCAACCTTCACTACCCAAAGTAATATACACATTCAAGTGACTAAACAAAACCTATGTACATGCCACCTTTACCCAAAAGAAAAATATACATCACCAAATTTATGTTGGAGTCGGGAATGTTCTGGATGCTGAATCGGGACACTTGACTTCTACTAACCTGCGCACGAAAACAACTGTGATTGAGTATGGATATACTCATGTGTATTACCATAATTCAAATTATATCAACAATAGTAAAAACATAAATATTAAAATACCTAACAATTAATGTCATATGTACTAATTCATAAATCAATATATTTTCTCAAACTTAAATTTATATCACTTATGAACATACATTTCATACTCTCTTTTTTTACTATCACAATTCATATTTCAATTCGTAATTCAATTTCTTTTTCTCATTTCAATGCCTCAAATTCACATTTCAATTTTTCACCCTATTAACGTAATCTCGGACTTTGGCGGATACACTGATCCAACCAAACACACCAATATGGCACCCAAAGGCCTCATCCCGGATAGTTCAAGTAATAGTTGACACCCGATGTCTCATCGGCCTAGCCAAGTAAAGTTGGTACCAAAGACCTCATCGAATCTATTCAAGAAATATAGTGACACCCAGTGTCTCATCGACTCGAGGTCGAAGTATCCCTGAACACTTCCAATCCTATGGCATGCCAACTATATCCGACTCAGCCCGACTAGTTAATAGGGTATTCAATTCACTTTCTCAATTCTATATCACTTTCAATTCACAATTCAAATCACCATTCATTTTTCAATTAATACACTTTTCAAATAATCAAATATTCCATAATTCACTTATTCAATTCAATTTGATTCAATTTGCATCACTTTCATTTTCACTCAATATTCATATCAATTTCACATACTTACCTCAAGTCTTACCATACATAACAATTAAAAATTCAACAATCAATAATAATTAAAATTCGAATTATAGTAATACACACCGTAATTCTCTCGTTTTAGTCCTCGATGACTTTATCCTTTCCTTTCGATGCTGATGCTTCAGGTTCTTTGTTGGCTACGAAAATAATAGTAATTTACATTATTATTTACAGCATTAATTATAATAAATAATTAAATTTCTAAATAATTCCTACCTTATTCCCAATTTAATCCTAACTAATCTTAATTATTTTCTTAATCCAATTCACTCTCTTTTTCTATTCAAGTTTTGTCTAAACTTATATCTAACTATAAAATTTCCAGCATATTTCTCTAATTTTGAAGTTTCTTCAATTTAGTCCCTACAACATAAAACTTATAGCCTAGTTTACAATTTAATCCCTTAATCAATTCTAACTTAGAATTCATTCAATTAAATCCCTAATTCCATAATTTGTCCAACATGAACCATATTTGGAAACATATGAACTCTTGAACTATCAACTTAATTTCATCAAAATCTTGTTTTAAAGATTCTAAAACATCAAAATTAACTAAAAAGGACTTAATTGACTTACCAAATTAACTCCAAGCTTTAAATCTTTAGTTTTCTCTTTTATTTTTCTTTCCCTTTTTCTTTCTCTTTTTCTCCCCTGCTTCCCGTTTTCAATTCTGTTTCTTTTGTTTTGTTTCTTTTATGCTTTATTATTTTTATTAACATAATATAATATTAATATCATATATTAAAATATCTTTTACTTTAATATTAAGTAAATTAATAATTATATAACAAGTGTACATATTTATATTATCACAAATGTCATTATCTAATTTGCTTATCAAATAAAAATCTCATGATTTAATTAATACAATTAATAATTATAAAATATCTTTATACTTAAATTATAAGTAATTAAATATTTAAATTACAAATGTACCAATACAATTCTTACACATGTATATTTTATTACCATACAATTGTCTTCTATTTAATTTATTTATAATATATTATCAATTAAATAATCATAATAATTTAATATAAAACTATAATAATAATAATCATTATAATATATATATAAAATATAATTTAATATATAAAACCTAAATAAAATCTTTACCAATATGCCGCCTCATTTGTAGTCAATGGCTTAATTGCCATTTTAATCCTTTTTATTTTCTATTGCTTTATAATTAAACTTTTACCCTTTATTCAATTTAATCCTTTTTACTAATTACTCTAAATTAAGCTAAATTCACCTAATTAAATCCTAATTAGAACACCACTAGGCTCATAAATATTTTTAGTAATTATTTTTGAACTTATTTCACTAAGACGGAGGCCCTATACTCACTTTTCCGGTGCCCGTGAATTTAAGGTCATTACACCATGGTCGAGTCAGCTCGAGCCAGAAAATGGGTCTAAAATTTTACCCAAGTCCGGCTCGGATAAAAATGCTAAAATCTGAACCCGAATTGCCCGTATTAAAATTTTTTATTATTTTTTATAATTTTTTTAAATATAATACATCAAAAATACCAAAAACATTAAAACAAATATTTCTCAACAAATTAAAAATAAAAAAATTATATTTAAATAACACTAACACAAACGCCTCTAAAATAGTAGCAAAATTCACAATAAAAGTTATACAATAAGAGTTATACAATATCCAAACAATAACAACAGAATAGTAGCAACATAATAGTGAAATAACAGAAAAATAATGAGAAGATAGCAATTCTTTTTCGACCTATTTTCTAAATGGGCCTTATAATTTTTACCAAGTCTATTTTTTTAGCCTATATTTTTGTTTAAACCTTTTCACCCCATAGACAGGTCTAAATACAATAAAATTTTAATAGCAAATATTATAATTTTAGTATTATTAAACATACATATCTAATTATATATATTGAATAATATAATTTATATTTTAACAAATTATTTAATATTAAAATTTATTTTATTAAATAAAATTTAACAATAATAATGTTGTAAATACATTAATAATGAATGTCTATAACCCTAGGGGTGTTCATTCGGTTAACCAACCGGTTAACCGACCGAAATATCATTAACCGAATTAACCGACCCTTCAAAATTTTTAACCGTTAACCGAACCGAATTTTTTTCTAAAAAATTAACCGACCCCAAATTTTGTCGGTTAATTCGGTCGGTTAACCGAATTAACGGAAAATTATATTTTTTTAAAATTTTGGTTAAATTAAGTATAAAATTAACCGAATTAATCGAATTAACAGAATTACCCGAATTACCCAAATTACCCGAATTAACCGAATTAACCAAATTAACCGAATTAACCAAATTATTTGTATAAAATTATATGTTTTTTATTTTTATTTTTAGATTTTTATTTTTATTTATGAAATTATTTGTAATTTTTATGATTGGGTTGGGCAATTGGGTTGGGTTGGGTACTTAGATTAATATATATTAGATTGAGTATTTGGGTTTATGTTGGATTGGGTTTGAGTAAATAGTGGGCTATTTATAATTATAATTTTATTTATTAATTTTTTCGTTAACGAAAAAAATTCGTTAACCGACCGTTTCAAACCGATTAATTAAGTTAATCGAAAACTCAAAAAATTATTAACCGACCCCCGACCGAATTAATTCGGTTAACTTACCGATTAACCGAATTCGGTCGGTTAACCGAATTTTTTCGATTTTACCCGAATTTTGTACACCCCTATATAACCCCATTAAACTCTCATTAAAGTGATTAGATAAATTTTACCCAAAAAAAAGTGATGAGATAAAATTCTATAGTTTATTTATAAACATGAGAGTAACTTAGATGTTCCAATGAAACAATTAATAAAACTTATTCACTTATACTTCGTTGAATGTAAAGAAACTTATAAATAAAGTTCCTTGTAAGTGAAATTTGAATACGAGAAAAAATCTCCCGTACTTTTTATTTGTTACTATTATTTTTTAAATTTTTCTATAACATGTTATCAACACTATCTTTTTTATTGTTATAATATAGAAAGTAAAACTTAATCCTACGTACAAATACTAACAAATTTGGAATTTGTCCTTTTAACTATTAAGACCTATAAATTACCATTAGATTTTTAGTATTAAACGATAGAAGGTCAAATTTCTTGTTTTATCTTTGAATTGCTATATTATATTTGATCATCTCTTTAATTATTATTGTTTGGTTTATGTTTTTAGGGTTTTTTACTAAAGAAGTATAAAAAAAATAAAAAAATTCCAAAATAAAATGGTATGCTCAGAGTGGTCGCGCCACTCTGACAGGCGGCACCACCCTGACTTCTGATGGTCAACAGTGAAAAAAAAATACTGAAAACGAAAAAAAAAGAGCTGAAAACGTAAAAAAAAATGTTGATGTGGGTACCAAAGGCAGCACCGGTGCCCGGGTGACTTTTTTAGGCCGATTTGACCCCTCATGCAGAAGGGTTTTGTTTTTTTGTTTGGGGGACCATAATATATAGTCCCCAAGGCTTGAGTTTCGGGAGCAAAGAAAGAGAAGAAGAAAAAGGAAATAAGAGAAGAAGAAGAAAGAAAAAGAAGGGGAGGAGGAGGAGAAGGAGGCCGGCACATGAGAGAAGAAAAAAGAAAAAGAAAAAGAGAAGGAGAAGAAGAGGGAAGGAGAAAAAAGGAAAAAAAAGGTTAATTTTTTTTTTATAAATTTGAGCAATTAATGTTAGATTAAGTTATTTATTTTAGTTATTATTATTATTCTTGTTGATTGATTTGGATTTAAATCAAATATAATTTTTATTTTTATTTCTTTGCAAGGTGTTATTTGGTTAAGAAGAGATATTAAGGTATGTTCATATTTATTTTATATTTTCATTAAAGTAATACGCATGTTATGTGCAAAGAATGTTTTATTGTTATTATTTTATGTAATTTATTTATTAAGTGTGTATTTTTTAAATTTATTTGACTTATTATATTCTGATTATTTTAATTTTTTTATTTTTTATGTGATGGGGGTTTTAAACCTTTTACAAAAAATAGTATAAAAAATAAAATACTAAAAAATATATTGATTAAAAAATAAAATACGAGAAGAAATAAAATACGAAAAAAAAATTTTGGGAAAGTGGTGCTGACGAGTTTTTTGCTAAAATAATATAAAAAAATAAAATATAAAAATAGTATATTTTAAAAAATAAAATCCGAAAATAAAAAAATATGAACAAGGTGCCAAAGTCAAGGTTATTTATTAAATTAATATAAAAAACTTAAATAATACATTTGAAACATTTTTTTGCTAAAATAATATAAAAATAAAATACAAAAATAATATATTTTAAAAAATAATATACGAAAATAAAAAATACGAATAAAGTGCTAAAATCAGGATTATTTATTAAAAAATATAAAAAAACACTTAAATAATACATTTGAAACATTATGTACTAAAATAATATAAAGAAATAAAATATGAAAATAATATATTTTAAAAAATAAGATACGAAAATAAAAAAATACGAAGAAAGTGCCAAAATCAGGGTTATTTATTAAATTAATATAAAAAAACACTTAAGTAATACATTTGAAATATTTTTTGCTAAAATAATATAAAATATAAAATATAAAAATAGTATATTTTAAAAAATAAAATTCTAAAATAAAAAAATACGGATAAGGTGCCAAAGTCAAGGTTATTTATTAAATTAATATAAAAAAACTTAGATAATACATTTGAAACATTTTTTGCTAAAATAATATAAAAAATAATATACAAAAATAATATATTTTAAAAAATAATATACGAAAATAAAAAATACGAATAAAGTGCTAAAATCAAGGTTATTTATTAAAAAATATAAAAAACACTTAAATAATACATTTGAAACATTATGTACTAAAATAATATAAAGAAATAAAATACGAAAATAATATATTTAAAAAATAAGATACGAAAATTAAAAAAATAAGAAGAAAGTGCCAAAATCAGGGTTATTTATTAAATTAATATAAAAAAACACTTAAGTAATACATTTGAAACATTTTTTGTTAAAATAATATAAAAAATAAAATACGAAAACAATATATTTTAAAAAATAATATACGAAAATAAAAAATACGAATAAAGTGCTAAAATCAGGGTTATTTATTAAAAAAATATAAAAAACACTTAAATAATACATTTGAAACATTATGTACTAAAATAATATAAAGAAATAAAATACGAAAATAATATATTTTAAAAAATAAGATATGAAAATAAAAAATACGAAAAAAGTGCCAAAATCAGGGTTATTTATTAAATTAATACAAAAAAACACTTACATAATACATTTGAAACATTTTTTTCTAAAATAATATAAAAAATAAAATACGAAAATAATATATTTTAAAAAATAATATACGAAAATATTTTACTTATTATCATTTTAAAATAATAATAAAAATATTTGTATTTAAGTTGGATATATTTAATTTTTTAATGTAGTATAACAAAAAAAATATGTTGTCGAAAAAATTGTTTGCTATTTTTTTGCATGTTATTCTAATAAATATTTAAAATCTATCAAACATTAAAATTAATAACCAAAATTTATTTTGAAATTGCATGCATCGCAATGGCTTCATTGATCAATAAGAAACTTTCTCACATATGTGACACAGTTAATGTAATATCCCGAATTAGGGCCTAATCGGAATAGTGGTTTCGTGACCACAAATCCGAGATAGAAATAATTATTTTATAATTATTTTGAGGTTTATGATATGATTACATGATTGTGTGAAAATTTCGTGAAGAAATTTTATGCATAAAATACTTAATTTGAAGTTAGGGACTAAATCGAATAAGTTGCAAAACTTGCATTCTAGAAGTTTTTAGTATGAAATTGCTTTGAAATATTAATTAGGAGGTCTTAAATAGCAATTTGACCAATTTTAAGTTCATGGACAAAATTAGGACATGGAAGGAATTTTTGGAAAGTTTAGTAGTAAGGGCATTTTGGTCATTTAGTTATTAAAATGAATTAAAAACAAAATTAAAAGCCAATTTTTGTCCATCTTCTTCATTAGGACGAAATTTCAAGGGTTCTCCATAGCTAGGGTTTCTTCAACTTTCAAGCTTCATAGTAAGTGATTCTAAGCCCCGTTTTTAATGATTTTTACGTTTTTGAGATCCTGATAACTCGATTAAGCTTATGTTAGCAATAATTTAAGTTAGGGTTCATATTTGGAAAAATACCCATAGGTGAAATTTGTGTATTTTGGTGTTTTATGATAGAATATGAAGTTTTAAATTATGTTAGACAACTTGTACTACTCGATTTTAAGCAAAAACGAGTAAAAGGGCTTAATCGGTAAAAATACCTAATAGTCACAAGTACATGTTAGAGTGAGAATTTGATGTTTCCATAGAAGAGAAAAGTGATCAGCATGTTGTAAAACATAAGAATAAGGAATAAAGTTTAATCCCGAGCCTAGGGGCAAAAATGTAAATATGCAAAAGTTTAGGGGTAAAATTGTAATTTTGCCAAAATTTGAGTTAAGGATTAATTTGATAATGTGAGTATTAAATAAGCTAAATGTGTTATTTTAGATCAAGAAAGATGTGGAATCGACCTCAATCGAGGAAAAGAAAAGATTGTGGACTAAATTGCAAAATCTTTGTATTTTGGTACCAAGGTAAGTTCATGTGTAAATAATGTAGCATAATTGTTATTTTTAAGTTAGTGATGTTAAATATATGTGATGCTGAATTTTATTATGAAATGTATGCTTTGTGGTTAATTTCAAATAATATGTAAATTATGTGAGCTACTTGTTAAATATAATTGTTAATGAGTATTGATTTGGCATTCTACTAAGACGGCAAGGATATGTGTTCGAGGAAAATCCCGTTTGAACCTTAGGAATAGATTAGGATACAAGTGACATGTGACTAGGATGGTTGAGCATCCGAGCTCGTTGAGTTGAGTCCGAGTTCACTTATGGATGCGAATGTTCGAACTCGTTGAGTTGAGTCCGAGTTCAAGAGATGTAACTAGGCATCCGAGCTCGTTGAGTTGAGTCCGAGTTCACTTATGGATGCGAACGCCCGAGCTCGTTGAGTTGAGTCCGAGTTCGCTTATGGGCGGGTTACATAATTGCTTGTTTGCATATATGGCACTTATGTGCAAGTTATCCATGTATCCGAATTATATTCCGATGTGTTCAACGGGTAAAGTTCTACTCAATTGGAGGAATATTCGAGATGTAAAGAGACGTATTGGTAAGTGATGTGAAATGGATATTTTGGACAAGTATGTATTTAACCCTCGGGTTGAGTATTGATACAATCACGATAAGGTAATAAGATGATGAAAAATGATTAGAAATGTGATATGTGTTTTAGTGATGCATGCTAATGTTGATTGGTATGATTGTTTGTTATGTTACTTATTATTTGCATATGAACTTACTAAGCATTTATGCTTACTCCTCCTTCTTACTCATTGTAGTTTTGGACAAGCCACTCAGAGTCGGGATAGGTTGAAGGCTCAATCACACTATCCTCCTAAGACTTTTGGTAAATGGCTTGTAAATTTAAGTATGGCATGTATAGCAATATACCTATTTTGTGTAAATGATCTTATGATATGGTGATGGAATGGTTGAGAAAATGTTTGACAATGATAAATTATGAAAATGGTTAGTTTAGATTATGTTTGATGTTAAGGAAAATTATTAAGATACTTAGTGCATAAAAACTCATAAAAGGGATGAAATTTGCCATAAACAGAATACTGCAGCAACACTGACCCGAGTTTGAAAATTTACTAAAAATCATAGAAATTGAATCTGGTGATGGAATATATATCAAATTGAAGCTTATTATGTCTAGTTTCACATGAAACAAATGAAATAGGTAAAGAAATTATATGTTAAAAGATATTTGAATTTTAGTGAAACAGGGTCGTAACAGTTTCTAAATCCCCTGTTCCAAGTTTAGAAATTCACTATAAATTTTAAAGATATAATTAGGTGGTGTATTTTATATCCTCAGAATCCTTATTGAGTCTAGTTTTAGTAGAAACAAACCTCATAGTAATATGAATTTTGTACAGAGAGAAATGTGGTTCGAAGTAAACAGAGGTCAAACCAGTCAAGTCCTGAAACAGGGGTAACTTTAACTAATAAACTGTACTAATTGGCTCAACCAAAAATTCTAGAAAAAAATTAGTAGATAGGTATATGAGTCTAGATTCAAGGAAAATTTACGGATCTTAATTTCGAGTTTTGTAACTCGAGATATGATTTTTCTTGTGACTGTGATGCAAGTAGCTTAAAAACTGTGAATGTAGAAACAAATAATCCAAAGTTCTAAAACTGTTAAATTAAGCTTAGTAACACCTCATACTCAACTCCGGCGACGGTCTCGGGCGTGGGGGCGTTACATTTAGTGGTATCAGAGCAGGTTTAGTCGGTTCTCGGACTACGTGTTGTATGTACGGATTTTGCTATACATGCCATATGTATAAATTGTGATAGTGTGACGACTTCTGACCTTTTAAATGATTTTTTTTATAGTAAATGGATCCCGATCCAGCTGTGGCAGATGAAATAGAGAGTAATGCGCCAGCTCCGGCTGAAGGAGCAGCGCCGACTGAAAATCTACCTCCTACTGTTGGTCAGGGAAGAGGAGAAAGGGGTCGGGAAGCCTTTCTCCAAATGATGAGTGCATGGTACACTGAGTTCGTTCGTACGAACCCAAATGTACAACCTCCCCACCTCCCCAATTCCTCAACCTGCACTCCGACGCCTCAAGGTATGGATCGATGAAATTTCACGGAACTCCAGTTGATAGAATTCGCAAGCAAGGGGCCGAAGAATTTAAAGCAAATATTGATGATGATGCCGAGAAAGCAGAGTTCTGGCTTGAAAATTCTATCCGGGTATTTGACGAATTATCTTGTACACACAAAGAATGTTTGAAATGCGCTATATCTTTGTTGAGGGATTCAACATAATTGGTGGAAGACTTTGATTTCGTGGTACCGAAAGAGAAAATAACTTGGGAATTCTTTCAAGAAGAGTTTCGGAAGAAATATATTAGTGAAAGATTTATTGATCGTAAGCGTAAAGAATTTCTTGAGCTAAAGCAAGGTAATATGACTGATTCTGTAATATGAAAGAGAGTTTGTTCGATTAAGTAAGTATGCGAGAGTATGTTCCTACAGAGGCCAAGATGTGCCGACGATTTGAAGACGGGGCTCAACGAAGACATCAAGGTATTTGTTGGAATTCTTGAATTAAAAGAAATGGTAGTATTGGTTGATCGAGCTTGTAAGGTCAAGAATTGCTTAAAGAAAAGAAAAAGGTAGAGGCTGAGACTAGAAATTGGAAGAAAAGACCGATGAGCGGTTCATTTTCACAAAGAACTGGAAAGTCAAGGAATATGAATCCTCGCTCCCAAGCTTCACCGGGCAATCATATGGGAATTATAAGAAGCAAAATGTGGGTCCTAAATCCCGCACTACTTGGCAAATTGTGTAGGGAACTCGAGATTTGTTAAACCCGAGTGCCAATGTGTGTGTAGAAATCATTTTGGTCCGTAGAGCAAATGAATGTTTTCGATGTGGTTCTCCTGGATCATTTTATTAGAGATCGCCTGCAGAGAGAGAGTCAAAAGAAAAAATTTTGAATACACAAAATAAGTGGGGCGGATTCGAGAGGAAGATATCCAAGAAAAGTCGGGAGCGAAGCAAGCAAAGTAAGAATGTAGCCAGGGATGCACCAGCTTAGACTCAAGGAAGGGCTCCGGCTAGAACTTATGCTATTAAAGCGCGTGAAGATGGTTCTCACCGATGTGATTACCTGTACATTTTCTCTCTATAATGTTAATGTTATTGCTTTGATTGATCCCGCTCTACTCATTCATATGTGTGCATGAAACTGGTGTCTAGTTTGAATATACCTGTTGAGAACACAGAATTTATGATTAGAGTGTCGAACCCGTTAGGCAAATGTGTGATAGTTGATAAAGTAAGCAAGAAATGCCCTTTAATGATTCGGGGTCATTACTTTCTGGCCGACTTGATGTTGCTGCCGTTTGATTAATTTGATATTATTTTGGGTATGGATTGGTTGACATTGCATGATGCTATAGTAAATTGCAAAGAAAAGGTTATAGAATTAAAGTGTGAAAATGGTGAAACTCTACGGGTTGAATCAGATAAATCAGAGGCATTGCCTAGTGTGATTTCTTCAATGTCGGCTCAAAGATATCTGAGAAAGGGTTATGAAGCTTATTTGGCGTATGTAATTAATACAAAAGAAATTGAAAAGAAAGTTGAATCGCGTTTGGTTGTGTGTGAATTTGCGGGACGTATTTCCGTAAGAATTGTCGGGTTTGCCTCCAAATCGTGGAAGTAGAATTTGGTATTGATTTGATACCGGAACAGCTCCAATTTTGATTGCTCCGTATAGAATGGCACCAGCAGAGTTGAAGGAATTAAAGTCGCAGCTTGCAAGAGTTGACTGATAAAGGTTTTGTGAGACCGAGTTTTTCACCTTGGGTGCTCCTGTTATTTGTGAAAAAGAAGGATGGTTCTATGAGGTTGTGTGTTGATTATCGCCAGCTTAAACAAGGTGACAATCAAAAACAAATATCCGCTGCCAAGAATTGATGATTTGTTTGATCACCTAAAAGGAGCGACATGGTTTTCAAAGATTGACTTGAGATCCGGTATTACCAATCATGTAAAAGAGTCGGACGTGGCTAAAACCGCTTTTAGAACAAGGTATGGTCATTATGAATTTTTAGTTATGCCATTCGGGTTTACAAATGCTCCTCATGTGTTTATGGATTTAATGAATCGCATATTCTCACCATACTTGGACAAATTTGTTGTGGTGTTTATAGATGATATTTTAATTTATTCAAAAGATGATACAGAGCATGCCGAGCATTTGAGGATAGTTTTGCAAACTTTGAGAGATAAGCAATGTATGCTAAGTTTAGTAAAAGTGAATTTTGGCTACGGAAGTTGGATTTTTGGGTCATATTGTTTCGTGTGATGGTATACGGGTTGATCCTAGTAAAATTTCAGCCATTGTTGATTGGAAACCACCAAAAATGTAACTCAAGTTAGAAGTTTCTTGGGGCTAGCTGGGGTATTATCGGCGGTTTGTAAATGGATTTTCTATAATTGCTCGCTCCTATAACTAAATTACTCAGAAAGGATGTTAAATTTGAATGGACGGAAGAATGTCAACAGAGTTTTGAAGAATTAAAAATTATTAACAGAGGCACCAGTGTTAGTACACCCATTAATCGTAAAGAATTTGTGGTGTATAGTGATGCTTCTCTAAAGGGTTTGGGGTGTGTGCTCATGCAAGAAGGAAAAGTGGTGGCATATGCTTGAGGCGCTTAAAACCTTATGAGAGGAATTATCCTACTCACGATTTGGAATTACGAGTGGTGTTTGCTTTGAAAATTTGGCGACATTATTTGTATGGTGAAAAGTGCCGGGTATATACCGACCATAAAAGTCTTAAGTACTGATGTCACAAAAAGACTTGAATTTAAGACAAAACAAGATGGTTGGAGTTATTGAAAGATTACGAGCTTGTTATTGATTATCATCCGGGAAAAGCGAATGTGGTTGCCGATGCTTTGAGCGAGAAAGTTGTTGTTTGCTTTGAGAGTTATGAACACTCAGCTTGAAAGTGTCGATGATGGTTCGATTCTAGCAGAGCTAAGAGTAAAACCGGTTTTTACAAGAGATTTCTGAAGCTCAAAAAGATGATCAAGATTTGCAAGCCAAGAGAAAACAGCAGTGAAGTTGATACAGTCGGATTTGAGAATTGGTTCTGATGGGTGCTTAATGTTTAAAGATCGGATTTGTGTACCAAAGAATGAGGAATTGATTCAAAAGATCCTACAGAAGCACATAGTGGTTATTTCTCGATTCACCCAGTAGTAATAAAATGTATAATGACTTGAAGAAAATGTATTGGTGGAATGGAATGAAAAGAGATATATCGAGTTTGTGTCCAAATGCTTAATTTGTCAACAGTGAAAGTCGAACACCAAGTGCCTTCTGGATTACTTGACCTATTATGGTTCCCGAATGGAAATGGGATCGGATTACTATGGATTTTGTTTCGTGATTGCCATTGATTCCAGGAAAGAAAGATGCCATCCGGGTAATAGTTGATAGATTAACTAAGTCACTCATTTTATTCCTAGACGTGCGGATTATTCTCTTAACAAGTTGGTTGAATCAGATATTAGAGAAATTGTTAGATTACATGGAATACCATTGTCGATTATTTCGAGATAGAGATCCAAGGTTTACCTCGCGGTTTTGGCAAAAATTGCAAGACGTGTTAGGTACAAAGTTAAATTTCAATCTGATCGCTTTCATCCACAAACCGATGGACAATCGGAGAGAGTAATTCGATTCTTGAAGACATGCTCGAGATGTTGTGTATTGGAATTTCAAGGAAGTTGGGAAAGATATTTGCCGTTAGTAGAATTTGCTTACAACAATAGTTATCAAACGAGCTTGAAAATGGCACCTTATGAAGCATTGTATGGTCGTAAGTGTCGAACGCCTTTGTATTGGATCAACTCAAGGAAAATCAGATTTATGGAGTTGATCTAATAAAAGAAATCAAGAAAAAGTGAAAGTAATTCGAGATTGTTTGAAAGTCGCTCAGATAGACAGTAAATCTTATGCAGATCTAAAACGAAAAGACATTGAATTTCAAGTTGGTGATAAAGTATTTTTAAAGGTGTCTCAGTGGAAGAAAGTCCTTAGATTTGGACGGAAGGGCAAATTAAGTCCTCGCTTTATTGGGCCGTATGAAGTAATTGAAAAAGTTGGACCAAGTAGCATCTCGCTTAGCATTACCACCGAATTAGAGAAGATTCATGATGTGTTCCACGTATCTATGTTACGCCGGTATCGCTCGGATCCTTCACATGTAGTTTCACCGACGTAAATTGAACTACAACCAGATATGACCTACGAAGAAGAACCGATTAAGATTTTAGCTCGAGAGGTCAAACAACTAAGGAATAAAAATGTTGCACTTGTGAAGGTGTTGTGGCAAAGGCATGGAATAAAAGAAGCTACATGGGAGTCCGAAGAAACTATGAGAAATCAATACCCACATCTGTTTACCGGTAAGATTTTCGAGGACGAAAATCCTTAAAGGGGGGAGAGTTGTAATATCCCGAATTAGGGCCTAATCGAAATAGTGGTTTCGTGACCACAAATCCGAGATAGAAATAATTATTTTATAATTATTTTGAGGTTTATGATATGATTACATGATTGTGTGAAAATTTCGTGAAGAAATTTTATGCATAAAATACTTAATTTGAAGTTAGGGACTAAATCAAATAAGTTGCAAAACTTGCATTCTAGAAGTTTTTAGTATGAAATTGCTTTGAAATATTAATTAGGAGGTCTTAAATAGCAATTTGACCAATTTTAAGTTCATGGACAAAATTAGGACATGGAAGGAATTTTTGGAAAGTTTAGTAGTAAGGGCATTTTGGTCATTTAGTTATTAAAATGAATTAAAAACAAAATTAAAAGTCAATTTTTGTCCATCTTCTTCATTAGGACGAAATTTCAAGGGTTCTCCATAGCTAGGGTTTCTTCAACTTTCAAGCTTCATAGTAAGTGATTCTAAGCCCCGTTTTTAATGATTTTTACGTTTTTGAGATCCTGATAACTCGATTAAGCTTATGTTAGCAATAATTTAAGTTAAGGTTCATATTTGGAAAAATACCCATAGGTGAAATTTGTGTATTTTGGTGTTTTATGATAGAATATGAAGTTTAAATTATGTTAGACAACTTGTACTACTCGATTTTAAGCAAAAACGAGTAAAAGGGCTTAATCGGTAAAAATACCTAATAGTCACAAGTACATGTTAGAGTGAGAATTTGATGTTTCCATAGAAGAGAAAAGTGATCAGCATGTTGTAAAACATAAGAATAAGGAATAAAGTTTAATCCCGAGCCTAGGGGCAAAAATGTAAATATGCAAAAGTTTAGGGGTAAAATTGTAATTTTGCCAAAATTTGAGTTAAGGATTAATTTGATAATGTGAGTATTAAATAAGCTAAATGTGTTATTTTAGATCAAGAAAGACGTGGAATCGACCTCAATCGAGGAAAAGAAAAGATTGTGGACTAAATTGCAAAATCTTTGTATTTTGGTACCAAGGTAAGTTCATGTGTAAATAATGTAGCATAATTGTTATTTTTTTAAGTTAGTGATGTTAAATATATGTGATGCTGAATTTTATTATGAAATGTATGCTTTGTGGTTAATTTCAAATAATATGTAAATTATGTGAGCTACTTGTTAAATATAATTGTTACTGAGTATTGATTTCGGCATTCTACGGAAGACGGCAAGGATATGTGTTCGAGGAAAATCCCGTTTGAACCTTAGGAATAGATTAGGATACAAGTGACATGTGACTAGGATGGTTGAGCATCCGAGCTCGTTGAGTTGAGTCCGAGTTCACTTATGGATGCGAATGTTCGAACTCGTTGAGTTGAGTCCGAGTTCAAGAGATGTAACTAGGCATCCGAGCTCGTTGAGTTGAGTCCGAGTTCACTTATGGATGCGAACGCCCGAGCTCGTTGAGTTGAGTCCGAGTTCGCTTATGGGCGGGTTACATAATTGCTTGTTTGCATATATGGCACTTATGTGCAAGTTATCCATGTATCCGAATTATATTCGATGTGTTCAACGGCAAAGTTCTACTCGGTTGGAGGAATATTCGAGATGTAAAGAGACGTATTGGTAAGTGATGTGAAATGGATATTTTGGACAGGTATGTATTTAACCCTCGGGTTGAGTATTGATACAATCACGATAAGGTAATAAGATGATGAAAAATGATTAGAAATGTGATATGTGTTTTAGTGATGCATGCTAATGTTGATTGGTATGACTGTTTGTTATGTTACTTATTATTTGCATATGAACTTACTAAGCATTTATGCTTACTCCCTCCTTCTTACTCATTGTAGTTTTGGACAAGCCACTCAGAGTCGGATAGGTTGAAGGCTCAACACACTATTCGGAAGACTTTTGGTAAATGGCTTGTAAATTTAAGTATGGCATGTATAGCAATATACCTATTTTGTGTAAATGATCTTATGATATGGTGATGGAATGGTTGAGAAAATGTTTGACAATGATAAATTATGAAAATGGTTAGTTTAGATTATGTTTGATGTTAAGGAAAATTATTAAGATACTTAGTGCATAAAAACTCATAAAAGGGATGAAATTTGCCATAAACAGAATACTGCAGCAACACTGACCCGAGTTTGAAAATTTACTAAAAATCATAGAAATTGAATCTGGTGATGGAATATATATCAAATTGAAGCTTATTATGTCTAGTTTCACATGAAACAAATGAAATAGGTAAAGGAATTATATGTTAAAAGATATTTGAATTTTAGTGAAACAGGGTCGTAACAGTTTCTAAATCCCCTGTTCCAAGTTTAGAAATTCACTATAAATTTTAAAGATATAATTAGGTGGTGTATTTTATATCCTCAGAATCCTTATTGAGTCTAGTTTTAGTAGAAACAAACCTCATAGTCATATGAATTTTGTACAGAGAGAAATGTGGTTCGAAGTAAACAGAGGTCAAACCAGTCAAGTCCTGAAACAGGGGTAACTTTAACTAATAAACTGTACTAATTGGCTCAACCAAAAATTCTAGAAAAAAATTAGTAGATAGGTATATGAGTCTAGATTCAAGGAAAATTTACGGATCTTAATTTCGAGTTTTGTAACTCAAGATATGATTTTTCTTGTGACTGTGACGCAAGTAGCTTAAAAACTGTGAATGTAGAAACAAATAATCCAAAGTTCTAAAACTGTTAAATTAAGCTTAGTAACACCTCATACTCGACTCCGGCGACGGTCTCGGGCGTGGGGGCGTTACAGTTAATAATACAGTAATATATTGTTATTTGTTAACCAAGGGTTCCATTAAAAAAAGATCTACGTAATTTAAGAAAATAAATTATGTTATTATAACTATTTTCTATAATTTAACACTGTCAGGACTCGTACCGCCTATTAAGGGGCCAGGTGAATGGTGTAGGATATTCCCCGAATGCACGACTGATGCCCTACTTGGAGCTAGTTGGATTCGAGTCAGCAGCATTGACCCGGACGTTCGATTTGAGGTACGATTTAATATCCACATTGGTCGAGCGTTGGCGACCGAAGACCCACACTTTTCATTTGCCGTGTGGGGAGTGCACAGTCACTCTGGAGGATGTTGCATTACAGTTTGGGCTCCCAATCGACGGGGATGCCGTCACGGGCGTAAGTACGATAGCTGAGCCAACTGTACTTTGTTATAACCTACTAGGAGCCTCGCCTGGTGATGCTGAGTCTACTTTTTCGGAGTTGAAATTTACATGGCTAAAAGCCAATTTTCAGCATTTATCAGATAATGCCACCAAAGAAAAGTTGGTGTGCGCAGCTCGAGCGTACATTATGCATATCATAGGGGGTGTACTGATGCCCAATTCGAACAACAACAAGGTTCATCTCCAGTATTTACCTCTGTTAGCTGATCTGCGTGGTATTCGCTCCTATAGTTGGGGTTCCGCAGTTCTGGCTATCTTGTAATGTGAGCTTTGTCGAACGACAAAGCCTGATGCTGTAGACATGAGCAGATGCCTTATATTGTTGCAATCATGGGCTCTTTATCGGATGCCATTCTTGGCATCGGTTAGTCACCAACCATAAGTATATCCGCTAGTTAACAGGTGATAAAATTTAACTTGTTATTAATTGACAATTTCTTTCTAATGATACTATTCTAACGATACTATATCTACTTAAAATTGTTTTCGTATATGGAGTATTTATCAAGGTATCGGGAGGTCATACACTGTCCCGATATATCGTCTGATGATTGAACAACATGCCGGGGAAGGGGTAAGCTATTCAAATATTTGTGACATGTAATTGCTTTGTATATCTTACTCCAACCGTGTTAAATTTTAATCATTGTATTAATCGTGCAGTTTATATAGATGTCATACCATAGACCAGAAATTGCGGCTATTATACCCTCGTCTGCCTACATTGATTCTCATTTGTGGTGCACTAACGCACCAATTATCAGTTTCAATGTAGTCGAGTGGTACCACGGGGATCGAGTACTACGACAGTTTGGTTGCATCCAGTACATCCCGGATCCGCCAATGCAGGTGGGGGAGGAGGTTCACGGTAAGAATAAAAGAGGGAGACATGGATAGCATTGGGGGGTTATGCACCAAAGATATATTGCGGTGTGGGAGAGTCGGATGGCTCGAAGACCTTAGATGAATATGTCTTCCTATTTGAGACCATCGTTAGAGTACATACAATGGTACTTTAGTATGGGAAAGCCATATTTACTTGATGGGCAGTTTACTATAGTCCCCCCGCACGTGCAGCGATCTGGGGCATACGAGCCAGTGGTCGATATAGAGCTCGATCCACAGCTAGATGCCGAGCATGACCCAGAGCCAGAGCCTAAGGCACAGCCGGAGGCCGAGTCCGAGCGATCGCATTCACATTCGACTGATACTTCTTATCATCCGGATTTGGCAGGCAATGACTATTTCCCGAGCTCGTCAGAGGGCGGATACCATTACGGGTTTTATATGTTTGGGTCGTACCCACCGCAGCACAGCACCTCTCCTGGCCCATATCCACCGCATTATAGCACTACCCCCGGCCCGTGTCCACTGCAGTACTCCACTCCTACTGGGTTGTATCGACCGCAGCATGGCACTCCTGCCGGCTCAAGTTCATCGATGCCATTCGAGCCATATGATTTTTCTTCTATGTATCAGACACCCTCACCTGCGACTGAAAAGGATGTTGGTCGTCGCAATCACCCACAACGTGAACATCGACCTTCGCAGAAATATACCCCTAGGACCACACCATCGAACCATCAATTTTAGGGGTTTCTTGGGTTTTGATATTAAAAAAGTTTGTATTTTTTTGTATATATTTAATTAGATTAATTGAAACTTTGAAACGTGGAACAAAATTTGACCATAACGTAAATTAGATTAATTTGGACATTTTTGAACATTAAAACACTAAAACTTGTAACAAACTTAGTCTTGTAATATAAATTGGAACAAACTTTAAATACATTACAACATTAATCTAATTGGAACATTAATTAAATTGGAACATACTATTACCGGTATATATAGAGATTTCATGGACATGTGAAATAGATGATACATATGTAGTTATATATGCAAGTTGAGTAAATGTAAACTCAACCATTACCTTGTTTGTATATGTGACTAATTCGTTGATTGAGTGTAGGTAATTGGTAAAAATTACCTTGATCGATGGAATGTTTGGTTATGTGTGCTTCATGAGAATTGAATGATGATTATATTAAGTTTTATTGTGTAATTGAGCATGGGATCCATGAAATGGTGAGTTCATGATTAGTTGAAAATGATATTATGATAAATATCATTATATTGTACAAAAACAGTTTGGACAGTAGCAGTAGTTTGACTTTGAAAATTCAATAAAAATTGTAGAAATTGAATTAAAGGCTAGATAAATATGGAATTAAAACTTATTGAGTCTAGTTTCATATATAAGAAACGGTGTAAGTAAAAGAATTTCATATTATGAGATATTTGAATTATTGTGAGACAGAGCCACAATGATTCCAGAATCCTCTGTTCTGATTTCAAAAAATTATTAAAAATTTTACAAAAATATTTATGAGTTATAATTTATATGCTTAGAATCCTTAATGAGTCTATTTTTAAGAGAAATAGACGAGAACATTATCCAAATCCCGTACTATAATATAAGTTATTTTTAGTGAATAAGGGTCAGAGATGTGGAACAGCAAAATAGGGGTAACTTTAAAGAATAAACTGTACTAATTGGCTAAATCAAAAATTCTGAAAATTTTATGGTAAGAATATTTGTGAGCTTAGTTTCTAGAGAAATTAGTGGATCTTAATTTGGAGTACCGTAGCTCCAGATATAAATAAATTCGTAACTATGACTCCAGAAAACAGCTTGAATGGATTTTGAACAAATAGAGGAATATTTGCAATATAATTTTTTTCATATAAAATAAATACATTACAACATAAGTTCAATTCCTACCTGATCATGACGATTGTCCGACATGATAGTTTCACTGCGGGCATTTACTCCGATTATGACCAGCTAACCTGCATAATCCATAACACGTACCGTCGAATTTCTCCCTAATGTCCATTTCATTACGGATTCTAGTTGATTGCGGACGACCTCTTGGATTCTTGCGTAGCCCTCTGTCTGGGACAAGTTCGAAAGTCATCGGAGGCACTTCCCACGTAGACAGGTTAGGCAGGACAGGGAACTCATTTTCCCATACACGTAACGTGCGATTCAGTGTGTACACATCATTGACAAATTGTTCAACATTAAGGTTCACTTTAGCACACGTTGCCACGACATGCGCACATGGTTAATGAAGTGTTTGGAATATCCTGCAATCGCATTGTCTATTCCGGAGATCAACTCTATAGGACCTAGGTGGTATACCAAGTCGATGACCAATGGTCTCCGTAACTCGAAACATTTCAAGGCGTCGTGAATATATTTCTACATTCATCGACCTCGCCATCTGACGGTTTACAACTATTGCATCCCTGACATCTTCGACAAACACGTGTCCTGCCTCAATCTAGTTAACTTGTTGCTAACACATTCTTGGTATCAAGGTAGCCAACCTGTAGAATGTAGCCGAGAAAACTGTTGAAATCGGAAGATGTCGTGTTTTCAACAATACAGCGTTGACCCCCTCCACTAAGTTTGTGGTTATTTGACCATAACGAAAGCCCTCGTCAAAACTTTGAGCCCATTGCCACGGCTCCATAGTACCCAACCACTGTCGGAAAGATGTATTCATTTGACCCTCCATGTCACTCTCAAGTCGAGTTATTCTTTGGCCAAAAATATGTGGCTCTAGCTCGTACGCTGTATATGTATTAAGAAAAGATAAGTTACAGTATTGCCCTAAAAACTTATATTGAAAAGATAAGGCAATCATTTATTCATTTTCACAAATTGTCTCTTCCAGTCTGTATTTTTATAATCTCTAATGAAGTTAGCTGCGATGTGACGGATGCAGTAAACGGATCTCCATGGTACACCGAAACGTCTAATGGCAGTAATTTATCCTTTCCCTCTATCAAAGATAATGCAAATATTATTGTTGCTAATAACATACCTCCACAGGTTGGTAAGAAAGAATTCCCACGATTCCATGTTCTCCTTATCTATAATGGCAAATACTATAAGGAGCACGTTCCTGTTGCCGTCTTGAGCAACCGTAGTAAACGGATCTCCATGGTACACCGAAACGTCTAATGGCGGTAATTAATCCTTTCCCTCTATCAAAGATAATGCAAATATTATCGTTGCTAATAACATACCTCCGCAGGTTGGTAAGAAAGAATTCCCACGATTCCATGTTCTCCTTATCTACAATGGCAAATGCTATAAGAAGCACGTTCCTGTTGCCGTCTTGAGCAACCGTAAGAAGTAAGATCTGTGTATATTTTCCATATAGCCAGGTCCCATCCACTTGCACAAATGGCTTGCAGTGGGGAAATGCGCGCACACATGAATCAAACATCCAGAACATCCGATGGAAAATTCTTTTTCCCAACTGTAGTTGGTCATCCGGGCCATAATAAGGTCGTGTCTGTAACTCAATGACGGTCCCGGTACGTACTCCCGCATAGCGGCTATCCATCCCTGTAGCTCGTTATACGATGCATCGAAATCCCCATACAATTGCTTCATTGCCATCTGTTTTGCTATCAATGCCTTTCGATATGACACTCGATACTGAAATCATGTTTTATTTCGGTAATCAGTACCGAAACTTTAATGGTCGGCATGTCCTTCACCATTGGCATGATACACGTACAGATAGTTTTAGAATCAAGTTTTCGATGATCTTCTGTCATACGTGTTGATGTGCATGTGTGAGGCCCAACAAATTTGCGTATCTCTCACATCTGCGAATTTTGAATAAATGCAGCTCGTACCCACCAATTGCAGCCTTTTGCCGACTTCTAACACTCCCCAATATATAATGTCAGTTTAGACATTGCAACTTTGTAATCTACTGATATATTCATGCTATACTGTTTAATAGCAAATACGCACCTTCTTTACTTTCGAATCTCTGGCCGACGAATAACTTCTCAGGATCAGAATTTACGGCCAGTCGGTGAGCAGGAAGTATTTTAGGGTACTCTGGGAACTCGGCTACATGCGCCGCGTCGGGGTCTATGAGCGACATGTGTGGCCCAGGATTATTGTGAATCACAACATGTCGCATCTGGTTCCCGATCGAAGATGCGTTAATGTTTCCATCGTCAATTACGTCTTCATCATCAATATCATCGAGGACATTGTCCACATCGGGATCACTATCACTATCGACCTCTTGATAACAAGGATCACTACTATCGTAACCATTATCACCAACCACATTCATATCGGGTGTAACATTAAGATCGATATCGATCCTACGTATAGACGATTCACTATCAACATACGATATTGGAGCCACCATGCACGGTTCTTGGCTCTATGTTCTTCACCATATGCATGAGATCTTCATTTTCCTCCATACCGGCTAACTCAGCAAATAAGTGAATCGATGCATTTTTGTCACTCCCATTCCCACAGTAAAGAGCGACCATTGTCTCCACGTCTTCGTCGTCTACAAGTTCCATTTTAGTGAATTTGATTGGATTTGTTGAAACTGAAAACTTGTAGAAAAGTTTCGAGATCCTTCTCCCACAACGTTTAACAATTTTTGCGTTAATTCTTCCCTTCATATCATCCAACGAGACATTTCTATTAAATCTCATTGCTATTTGTTACCGACATTCAAATATGCATCCAACGGTTGTTGTCAAGATAATTCCATCGAAATAAACGCATACGAAAAACTGATTATCCATATTCAATGCTCAATCTGTTAAAAAATAAACAAACTTTCTCAAAAAAATTTCGAACACCAAATAAACTACTTAAATAAAAAATTAATTAATCAATATGCATTTTTTTTCATTCATAAGCTCATAGTTTTTCAGTTCTCATTTTATACATAAACAACATTTATTTTTACATTTAACCATTTAAATTTAGTTCTATGTTTTCTTCCATCTCCGACCCTGTATCTTCCTTTGGGAAATACTGTACAATCCAATTTAGATATTATTGATTCTCTTCATATTCATCTTCTACAATCCAATTTGGCAATTCCTCAGGATCTTCTTCTTCTTCAATTTTTATAACGGGTATTGAAATTAGAAATTCTCTTGGTAATTTCCTAACATCTAATTTATCCATCGATGGTATGTCAATCACATTTTGCTTCCCAATCAACTTTCGTGAACCTATATTTTATCTCGCTATTTTCCTTGCTCCATAAGAGATTATAAACTTTACGAAGCATATAACTAGATTCCAATAGGTTCGTGGTACCAATGTCTTCTAAAGTTGGTCTAAAATGATTTGATGTTCCCGTTCTATTAATGTCCCTCTAAGGGTTAAGTATTGAACTTTATTCTTCCTAATCATTTCATGACCTTTCCACAACACTTCTTACATCTTTTTATTTACTGTGATAACATGTTGAACAATATCTTCTTCTGGTTTCATTCTGTAATCTTGCACTTCTCTCATCATCTTATCAACTTTCTCCCTTTGTGCTGAAATTGTTATTTCATCAGACAATACCAAATATGTTGTCATTTCTAACAATATCTATATATAACATGCCAAATAAATTTCATAAATATTATCTAATCAACCTAAAACGGGTTTTTTACCCTAATAATATAAAAAATAAAATAAAATAGCAAAATAGGTTGTTTGAAAGATTAAGTGCCAAAAATGGTACTTAATCTTTCAAACAACCTATTTTGCTATTTTATTTTATTTTTTTATATTATTAGGATAAAAAACCTACCTAAAACACATATAACAAATAAGTTACATAAAAAAAATAATACATTCTTTACATAACATAAATAGGCTTTTTTAGGATTTTTTTTTTACAAAATTAATATAAATCAACAATAATAATAACTAACAATAATTAGGGTTTTTTTACTAACAATAATAATAACTAACAGCAAAAAATAATAAAAATCAATAATAATAATAACAACAAAAAGACAATAACAATATAAAAATCCATTATTTAAAAAAATTATACATTTTTCTTTTCTTTTCTTTCTTTTTTCCTTCTCCTTCTTTTTCTTCTCTTCTTCTTTCTTTCCCTTTATTTTCTTCTCCTTGCTGCTGCTCCTTGGTCTCGGAGTTGCTGATTCTACGTGCTTATATACTGCTTAGGTGCCGCCTCTAGGACCCACACCACTAGTGCCGCCTCTGCCAGAGGCACAACTAATGCCGCCTCTGGCACCCACATGACCTGTTTTTTATTTTTTTTCGTTTTCAGCTTCTTCTTTTTTCGTTTTCAGTTTTTTTTTCACTTTGAGCGTCGGAAGTCAGGGTGATGTCGCCTGTCAGAGTGGCGTGACCACCTTGAGCATACCATTTCGGTAATTAGTTTTTTAGGTGTATTATTTTGGAATTTTTTAATTTTTTTATACTTTTTTAGTAAAAAACCCATGTTTTTAAATTCCAAGGCTTTATAAGGGTAATCTTATGTCTTTTTTAATTTTTCTTTCTCTGTGATTATTCATGAAATTTTTATATGCATATTTTATTGTGAATTATAAAAAAAATTCACTAACTAAATATTTATTTACTCTAGTTTTCTTAATATGTCATAGTTTTTTTAAATGTGCACGCAATTAATTTTATCCAATCATTTTATATGAAGTTCTATTGATTATGTGATGTTTTATATTTTAACTATCATTATTATATACTAGCTTGCATAGTCAAAAAATCTTGCAAAAACTCGTATTTGCGATTCTTAATATATTAGGTAAGAACTATTTATCATAGATGTTTGATGTTGAAATTCACTTAAACGCTAAAGGTTTTGGAAATACAATTACTAAGGTAATGAGACATATAAGAGATAAACTCGATTAAACAACGAACAAAGCGAAGAAAATAAGAATAAAAAAAACCGAACACACAAAATTTTACATGAAAAAACTCTTCAAAAGAGGATAAAAAATCACGAGTAAAAAAGACATTTCACTATAATAAAGGAGAGTATAGAAGATGGAGAGAATTAAAAGAAAACCCGAAGCCCCACAAAAAAACCCTTCGAAACAAAGAAAAAATTCTCTCAATCTAAATATTTTTGTTGTGTAAAACCTAGAGTAACTAAGGCCTATTTTTAGACTGAAATTTGTAGCATATATAACTACAACAACTCTAGGTTAATTAAGGTTTAAGTGAGAAAGTAAAAACAAAGTTTTAACTAATAGAAGAAACGCTAAAATAAATTTTGGTCAAAATAAGAGGCATTCACCAACAAATCCTCACATTGACTTGTATTTGGACCAACTCTCTTGTCGAGCCCTATTACGGGCTTAATTGATTCTTCGTCAAATACTTACCAAGTCCAAGTAAAAACGGGAAGGCTCTTTTCAACATGTCGACTGGATTGTGTTCTGTGCCAATTTTAAGAATATGAATTTCCCCTTGAATGGTCATCTCTCGAACAAAATGATAACAAATGTCTATATGCTTTGTTCTCTCGTAATACATTTGATCTTTGGTGAGATGTATGACACTTTGACTATCACAATATACGATAGTTGCCCTCTTTTCACTTACCAGTTCACTGAACGGGCCCCTTAACCAAATTGCTCTTTTTACTGCTTCTGTATTTGCCATGTATTCTACTCCAGTAGCCGACAAAGTCACTATAGTTTGAAGTGTCACTTTCCAACTAATGGTACAATTCTTAAAAGCAAATAAGTAACCTATGAGAAACCTTCTTTGATTTAAGTCTCTTGTATAATCAGAATCAACATATCCGACTAGACCCTTTTGAGTTCTTCCAAACTCTAAGCACATGTTAGAAGTTCCCCATAAATATCTGAGAATCCACTTAATTGCATGCTAATGTAACTTACCAAGATTTTCCATGTATCGGTTAGCAACACTAATAGCATGTAAAATATCGAGACGAGTGCATACCATTGCATACATCAAGCTTCCAACTGCGCTTGAATAAGGTACTTTTGACATGTACCTTTCATCTTTTTTATTCTGTGGGGAATCTGAAATTGAGAGTTTAAAGTGTGCAACTAAAGGAATATTTACCGGTTTTGCATATTGCATCTCAAATCGCTCAAGGATTTTCTTGATGTACCTTTGTTGCGATAAAAACAATTTCTCGAAATGTCTATCTCTCAAACTTTCTATCCCTAAAATTTTTTTTGTTGCACCTAAATCCTTCATTTCAAACTTAGAGTTAAGCATGGCTTTAAGATGATCAATTTCAGATGGATTCTTTGCCGCAATTAACATATCATCAACATAAAGCAACAAATATATAAAAGAAACATCATCAAGACGTTGTAGATAAACACAACTATTATACTTACTTCGAGAAAAATCAATACTGAACATGAATGAGTCAAACTTTTTATACCATTGCCAAGGAGATTGCTTCAGAACGTACAAAGACTTTTCTAAGAGACAAAAATGATTTTTTTTTTTTTTTTCAAATTTGAAAGCTTCCGGTTGTTGCATATAGATGCCCTCCTCAAGGTCGCTGTGAAAGAAAGCAACCTTTACATCTAACTGCTCTAACTCAAGATTATTTGATGCAGTAAGGGCCAAAAGCCTCCAAATGAACATATGTTTCACAAAAGGAGAGAAAAAATCATTAAAATCAACTCCCTCCACTTGACTGTAGCCCTTTGCAACCATTCTTGCCTTGTACTTAGTGTCGTTAGGGCATAAACCTTCCTTATTTTTAAACACCTATTTGCAACCAACGATTCTTTACAGATGGGTGGTTTAATTAGCCTCCAAGTCTCATTCTTTTGAAGCAGTTCCATCTCTTCTTCTATTGTAACAAGCCATTTGCTAGAATCAGAGGCTTGAATTGCATCATAATAACACGAATGATTGGTTGAATCAATACTCTCAGTAATACTTAGAGCATAAGCTACTAGGTTTCTTTCACAATATTTCTATGGTGGTCGTATTTCTTGTATTTTCCTATCACGAGCCAACTTATAATTAGTTAACTGAGATGGTAAGGGTACCTGAGGGTCAGATGGAACCCCAAACAAATTCAAAACAGGTTCAAACTTGCAATAATTAAAATTTTATCATGTTGTCGTGACGTCATGAGACTCCTCATTGGGACAAGACCTATATTCGTTGCGTCGTTACAACATTGGGCATTTGCTCATTGTGACATTGCTTTATGTTTTGACTTTTGACTCCACCTTGCTCGAGATGCTCTGATTTGTTGTGTCTTTAAAAGTAAAATCCCCTTTTTTTATCGAAGTATGGTAGATTCATCAAACGTAACATTTCTGCTAACAATTATTTTGTCAAATTCTGAAACCACAACTTAAAACCTTTTGTACCGTCGAAGTATCCCAGAAAGATACATTTGACGACCCTTAGTTCGAGCTTCACCTGGCTAACTTTAGCATAGCAGGACAACCAAAAATTATAAAATTAGAATAATTGAGAGGATTACTTGACCATATCTCCTCTGAAACTTTACCGTTCAATGCTTGATGAGGAGATCGATTTACCAAATAACTTGTCAGGTTGATGGATTTAGCCCAAAATTCCTTTCCTAAGCCTGCATTAGAAAGAATGCATCAAGCCTTTTCTAGCAATGTTCTGTTCATTCTTTCTGTAACTCCATTCTATTGCAAAGTTCCAACAACGATTCGATGTCTTTCAATTCCTTCTCGTTTGCAGAAATCATTAAACTTTGACAAAAAAAACTCAAAACAATTATCCATTCTCAACCACTTCATGTATTTTCCTAGTTGTTTTTCTAATAGTGTCTTCTAATGTTTGAAGATTCTAAAAACTTTGCTTTTATGTTTCAAGAAATAAAACCAAACTTTTCTGGGGTGATCATCAATAAAAGTTAGGAAATATTTATTACCTCCTTTTGAGATGTTAGAAGATGGTCCCCATAAATTGGAATGAATGTAATATATAGTCCCTTTTATTCTGTGCATAGATGAATTAAAACCAACTTGGGTTTGTTTCCCAAAAATGCAATTCTCGTAGAAACTTAACTTACCAACTCTAGTGTCTTTGAGAAGACTTCTATTGCACAAGACTATCATACTTTTCTCACTCATATGATCCAGTCACATGTGCCAAAGTTTAGTTGAATCAGAATTGGTGGAATAAGAGTCACGTTTTGTTGTCGCGACGTCAAGTTGATTTTCATCGTGACGTGGTGGCGATTTTGACTTTTTTTCGGTAATTGCAGTCGCACTAGAAACATTAGCCCTTGTAGAATGTATAGGCTGCCCTTTTTCTGTCCTTTTTATCATAACAAGAGCCCCATGAGAAACTTTTAAGCCCTTTAACTCAATGATTATCCTGCGACCGTTAGAATCTCAATTTCCCAATGAGATAAGATTTTTCTTTAAATCAGGAACATACCTGATATCTGATAGTGTCCGAATAATTTTGTTGTGCATCTTAATTTGTACTGTTTTGGTTCCAAATATTTTACATGGAGAGTTATTCCCTATCAATATAACTTCACATTCAACTGAACTGTACGTGGTGAACCAGTCATTTTTGGGACGCATGTAATAGAAGCACCCTGAATCTAAGATGCATTCGGAAGTAAGATGAGAGCTTTTGCTCGATAATACCAACTAGAAATCATTACCTCTATCCTTGACTACACTAGCATCAACAACTTCGACTTTTTATTTATCTTTCACGTCATTTTCAGCATCCATTTTGATTTTATTTTGAAGTTTCGAACATTCTACCTTAATGTGACCCACCTTTTTACAGTAACAACAATATTTGTCATGACTTCTGGATTTGGACCTTGCTTTAGACCTATTTTGATCTGTCTTTCTGGTTTGTTGTCTACCTCTTACAACTAGAACTAAGACTTGCCCATTTGATTTTTTTGTTTGAGCCTAACTCATTGTCGAGTTTATCCTTGCTCAGAAGATTCCCCTTCACATCCACAAACGAGAGATTATATCTCCCATAAATTAGATTTTCCTTGAAAGTTTTATAAAAAGAGGGCAAAGAGCATAACAACAACATAACTTGATCCTCATCACGATGAAATAATACACAATAATTATACAAATGAAAGAAATCGCCATCGTAGTCGTCGCCATGGACATGGTAGAGGACGCTATAACTATCATTATCAAGGTGCTAACAAGTATTATGACCACCAAAAGAAAAATACAATAATATAGAAAAGAAAGAGAAAGATGATGATCCAAGCAATCCTTCAAAAGGCACTGGAAATTTTGCCACCGATGTGATGTGAGTGGCCATTAGTCGCGTATCTGTCATACGCTTGAACATATTGTAAAGCTTTATCAAGCTTCCATCCAAAGGAAATGAAATAATATTGAAACAAATTTGGCTTATCGAAATGATATTGTAGAGGCTAAATTTCCACAATGATGATGATTTTAAAAATTTTGTTGATATGATCTTATCTTGATGTAGAGGATTTCTTTAAGGCTAGAAATCAAGAGTTTTAAAATATATAATAATATTTTATATTTATTTGATGATTTTATAATTTTTGTTATTTATGGTTGTGTGACTTTAGAATGCTTTTAGCATGTTTTGTTATAATTTTTTAGTGTTTACATTATTTCTTATGATGGTTTTTGTTTTAATGAAGAATATGGATCATTTGGTTGAAACCACGATCAAGAATGAAGACATATGTCTTGCCGGCAATGCTACAATGCATACTATATACTTAAAGATAGAAAATATTTTTCTCATTTAATTACAAACAATGAAAATGTCGAGACTATATCTAGTACTGCAAAATTAATTGAACGCTGTAGAAGAATTACAATATTATTACTCAAAGGGACAATGTTTTATTATAAATGATGCACTATTTTCATCAAAATAATGGAGTAATTTGTTAAGTTTCAAAGATATCCATTGAAATGAATATCATATTGAGACTACAAATAATAAAAACGTTAAGTATTTACAAATTATAACAATTATATTTGGAAAGAAATGTGTTTTAGAGAAATTATTCGCCTTATTTTCATGCCTGTACTATATAACTATTACTATAATTGAAATACATGTTATAATAAACTAGAAGTTTACTGATTTAATGATACATTTACTATTTTATATGACTGGTTAAGTCATCTTGAATCATCAATATTGTTAAAAATAATTGCTCTCTCTTTTTGAATAAAATCCCTTAATGAAGTAAACCATTAAAATGAATAAATAATAAATAAAGAGCATAATAATTAAATTACCTGAGAGAAAATAAAATCACTATAAAAATTAATAAAATCAGTATTTATAATCAATATATACGAACCCTAAGTCAGGGATGAAATCAATATTTTTAAAACGAAAATCATCCTAATTAATGGTTAATTTCGGTGACATAGAATACCATGAAATCAAACAAATTATTCGATTTTTTTTTGAAACGGAAATTATCCCAATTTATTTTTAAAATGATAATTTTTTTATAAAAAATAAACTAATAATTTAATCTATATTTCAAATTATTTTAATCCAATTAATGGTTAATTAATTGTTTATATTTTAATATATCGGACCAGAGGCGAAGGGAATGAAAATTTTTTATTTAAGTCTTCTAATTCTTTTTAAAATTTTAAATTAGTAAAAATAAAATTATACATTGGTCTCTTAAAATTATAAAATTTAATTTAATTATTTAAAAATTATAAAAATAAAAATTATAAAAAAATTAAAATTTTATCTAACTCCTTAAAAAATTATTCTAGCTTTACCCATACAACATGACATCAAACAAAATATTAGATAATTAACTTGAGGAAACAAAAATGTATGGGTTTTATACGTTAAATACTGGATAATCTCAAATACTGGATCACACAAAGTTTCAAGTGAAAACAAAAATCACACAAAGGGTTTGAGATATTTTCATTTGAAAAATAAATTATATTTCAATTTATAATTATTTCTAGATATTCCACATGTCATCCTAGTAGATAACCCATGTGACATAAATTAGATCATTCAGCAATTGTAATATAATATAATTAATTTGTATTTAATAATTAAAATATAGAACATATTTTATTAAAAAAATTATGAAATATGTCCACCATTCATCAACGTTTAAAGCGGCCCATAGAGAATAAGAACATTCCCGAATATCCTAGAAAATCAAACTGTTGTCTTCATTGGATTAATTGGAAAATTCTTGAGAATGCTAGAATCCTCATAAATCCTTATAAAAACTGCATTTCTGGTGTCTTAAGCTACCCAGGCAAGCAAAGCACAGAAACTCTAAGACAGCTCTCCTACCTCTTCTAGTTTTCCTACTTATAATCTTATTTTTCATCCCATTTCCGAATATGTCTCTCATTCCAAGCTTCTTTGGCAACCGTCGCAGCAGCGTCTTTGATCCATTCTCTCTTGATGTTTGGGATCCTTTCAAGGACTTCCCTTTCTCTTCTCCTTCATCACTCTCCACGCGCTCTTCAGAAACTTCGGCTTTTGTCAACACCCGAATCGATTGGAAGGAAACCCCAGAAGCTCACGTGTTCAAGGCTGATGTTCCGGGGCTTAAGAAAGAAGAAGTGAAAGTGGAGGTTGAAGATGACAGGGTGCTTCAGATAAGCGGGGAGAGGAATGTAGAGAAGGAAGACAAGAAGGACACATGGCATCGGGTGGAACGCAGTAGTGGCAAGTTCATGAGGAGGTTCAGACTGCCGGAGAATGCCAAGATGGATCAGATCAAGGCTTCCATGGAAAATGGAGTGCTTACTGTTACTATTCCCAAACTTGAAGTCAAAAAGCCCGATGTGAAGTCCATTGAAATTTCCGGCTAAAGATGGTTGTAGCTTGTGAGTGAATGCCTGTTTACTTTGCTTTGAGATAGTGTCTTGTGCCTATTGTCAAGTGTGTGGGATAAAAAAAAAAAGCTATGGGTACTATGACTTTATGCTGTTGATGAAGTTTGTGTTTTTATGTTGTTAATAAATGAGTTGGTGTTTTTATGTTGTTAATAAATGAGTTTATCCTCCTGCTTTTGTTGTCTAGTTTCTGCAGATGGTTGAATGAACTTGAAACACTAATGGTTTAACATTACTTATTTAGCACGACAAGAATAACACCTTGGGTGAAAAATTCCATCTTTTGTTTCAACTTAATCGCCATTCTTCATCTAGGATAAACCCCTTTTTTTGGCCTGCCTTCTTTCTATATGCCGGTAGTAAGCCTTGTATTCAACTTTTGGTCATGGTTTCAGCTACAATGTTCCAAATCCCTCTATTTCTACTGTGATAGGTGCCATTACTTCCTTCTAAGGTGTACATTTTCAAAAATAAGAAGCTTAGTTGCAGCAATTTTGTTGAAAGTTTCAGGCAATTATGAAAGTGACCTGAGCAACCATAAAGGCAGTCTGCAGTTAATCAGCCCTTTAGCCATTCCCCTTGAGCCTGTACTGGTTAATGTAACCAAACCCTTTCTCTGTTTATTGAATCTTATGGAATTGAGCAGAGTGGCAAGACTAGAGGTACTTTCCATGATGGTTGGGAAACTCCAGTTCAAGTTCAATGTCTTCTATCAGGGCCAATCACGTTGGGGACGGGGCCTTGGCTTTGCCGCTGATTTGTAAACGTGATAATGTATCTTGAAATGTAATAACATTAGTGAATAGTTATACTTTCAAACTTTTAACCAACTTTAGCTTTTCTCGAATTCAAATTTTCATAACATTAAAATATAAAATTTTTTAATAATATTTGATAATTAACGTATTTTTTTAATACTGTCCAAATTATTTTTCACCTTAAGAGTTCAATAAGAAGGGAAAGATTGGGTATTACTATTTTTATTTTAATAAGATAAATACAAAATCTAAGGTTTAAAATCATTTGTTTTGATGTAATTAAAATTAATTTTATTCACATTGTTCTCATTTTAAAATTTGTCACTATAGTTACCACTATATATATATACACACAATATTAAGATATATAATTTCTGAATAATAATAGAATAATTATAAAAATAGTTAATTTTGTTTGTCACAGATTATATTTTAATCATTTATGTTTGAAATATTACGTTTTTATCATTTATGTTATTGTTTTATTATAAAGTAGTCACTTTATCATTAAATTTCGTTACTTCTTTAACGGTAATTTTATATGGCAGTTTAAATAGATTTTATATGTGCATTTGGATGTTCAACTATCGACATGAAAATAAATTTTTAATCAAATAAATTTAATTTGACCTGTCATATAAAACATCTAAGTTGTGATTTAAAACTTATTTGGACTGTCACGTAGTACTACTATTAGGGAGGTAACGAAGCTTAACGGTAGAGTGACCACTTCATAATAAAACGATAACGTAGATGACTAAAACATAACATTTCAAACAAAAATGACTAAAATATAATTTGAGGTAAACAAAAATGATTGTTTTTGTAGTTTACCCATAATAATATATTCATTATAATATCAATTATAATTTTTAATAATTATATTTTTAATTTCTAAATAATACAATTAACATGTACATTACACGGGATAGGAAAGTAACTTACATTAATTTCTTTAGTATATTCCTTGCATATCATTAACTCAAAAATTATAAATTTAAAATTAATTCAATTAATAATATTTAATAGTGGTATAAATTATTTTAAGAAAGTATCTCGAGATTTTTTTTAAACAAACACAGTAAAATGAAAAAAAAGAAACAAAGGTTTGACTTATAGTTTTTGAAAATGGGTAAATAGCAATGAGGACCCTCCAGTATTTTTAACTATTGCAGAGCTACTTTTTTATTTCTGTAAAATTCCAGGATCAGTCCCCTTATTTTACATATTCATGAAATGACAAAAGCATTTTAATACAATTGCATATTTGATAACTCATCCTTTGTTTATTTAAAAAAAAAATGGTCTTTTTATGTATTTCAACCGCTTTTATCTTAATTAACTCTCTTTATTTCACAAACAATCCTTAGTTTTTTAACAATTTTTATGAAATTGCATATTCACCTTTAAGATTTAATGTGCACATTATAAAGTAATTTCTTGCTATTCTAATTATGCATGCTTATAATTTTATGTGTTTAAAATTATTTAATGATTATATATCATCTAATTTAATTGTAATTCCATATTCATTTTAAAGAATTTCATTTGTCTTTTAATTAAATTACGAAACAATTTAAAAAAAAAAAGTCGCCCTGACAACAGTGAATTTTAACAAGCTATTCAATTTTTTTTTTTGTGAATTATAAGAGGAGGGCAAAACCTTAACAACAACATGAGTGCAGCTCTAATCCATGTCATACTTAGGATGATGAATACTGTAACAGCCTAATTTTCAGTGGTGTCGGAACAGTGATTCGAGATCACTAAATCCGACAAATGAGTAGGAAATATTATTAATTTAGTGAGTATAAGTTAAATGTGAAGTTAGGAAAAATTTTGAAATAGTGAATAGTGTACTAAAAAATATATATTAAAATAATTAGAATCGAAAACGAGGTATCGATACCTCAGGAATTTTAAATCGAGCCATAAATATTTTTATAAATATTTATGGAGTGTTAATAAGTTAGTATTAAAGTTTCGTTAAGAAAATTTAAAGTACTGATAGCTAATTGAACAAAAAGAACTAAATTGTATTAAATGCAAAATTGTAGGAAATGATTAAATGGCTTAAATGATAAAAGAAAGAGGGTTTAAAAAGTAAATAGACCCAAGGTCTATTTGGGCTGGACGGCAAGAGCATGAAATCAGTAAGAAAATAAAGAGAATTAAGGGCAAAATTAGAAAATTGCAAAATTTACTTAACAAAACTAGGACTAAAGTGGAATTATCTATATTTCTCTTTATTTTTCTGCATTCTCATCAGCAAAAACACCATGGAAGAGTTCCCTTAAGCTGGTTTTTTCATATTTTTACTGCAAGTAAGTTCAATTCTTGATTATTTCTTGAAATTTTTGTGTTTTTGTAACTTTTACAACTAGGTCCACTTGTTGAATTCATTAGTTTTTGATTCTATGAAAGAAATTGAAAGTTTCTATGAATATGTGCTGGAAGTATATGATGATTTGGCATGGAATTAGAGCTTTAAATTGTTTATATGCTGATTTTATTGAAAGAATTAAATAGAAAGTGAATGTTTGAGACCTAAATTGTAAAAGAGTTTGAAGTTAGAGATTTATGTGGAAATTCTGAATTTCAATAGTTATGAAATAACTTATAATGTCTAGGAAAAGTATTAATTGGGAAAATTAGCTTAATTGAGGGGTTAATTGAGCAAGGACTGAATTGTATGAACTGTGAAATTTGGGACAAAATGAAAATCAACATTTTGCACTAAAACAGTTTTAGACAGCAGCAATAGTCTAACTTTGAAAAATCACCAAAAATTTTAGAAATCGAATTAGAGGATTAATAAAATATAAAATTAAATCTTATTGAGTCTAGTTTCTTATAGAAGAAACGGTGTAAGCAATGAAATTGTAAATCATGAGATATAATAAGTTTTGTGAGACAATGTCAGAATGGTTTCGAGTTCCCCTAATCTGACTTTAGAAAATCATAAAAAAATGGAGAAAAATAATTATAGGCTTAAATTTATATGTTTAGAATCCTAAATGAGTCTATTTTCAATAGAAATAAACGAGAATATCATTCAAATCCTGTAAGAAGAGATAATTAATTTTTAGTGAAGAAGGGTCAGACTTGTCAGACAGCAGAACATGGGTGACTTTAAAGAATAAACTGTACTTATTGGTTAAACCAAAAATTCTGAAAATTTTATGGTAAGAAGATATGTGAGTCTAGTTTCAGGAAAAATTAGCAGATCTTAATTTGGATTTCTGTAGCTCAAGATAAAAATAATTTAGTGACTAAGACACAGATGGATAGCTTGAATATTCACATAAGTAGATAGTGAAAATTATGGATAATGTTACCTACAAGTGTGTTATTTAAACTAAGGATGTGGATGGAGAGGAGGCGGAGGAAAATATACATATATGTATGAATGACTTGTGTATAAATTGATCACGTGCCCGATTATAATCGATAAATGTTGAATTAGAAATGATATAATATTTTTATTTTGAATATTTATTATGAAATTATGATTATCGCTATAATACAAAAATCGAACTTTTAAGTTTGTATAACTAAATTTTAGTGACCATTTGTTAATATTATTAAATTTCAATATTATTTTATGAGTGGTGATTAATATTTATGTATATTAATTGTTGAAAATAAGTAAATTATGTACAAAAGTTATGAAATTGAACTGAGTATTTCGGAGGAAATGAAACGCATGAAATGAGTACGATCTTTCAGTGAAAAAGATGAATGATGGTAAATTACCCAAGTAAACCGAGATTCAACATTTGTTGCGAATTCTCGTGTTTGCTTTCCGTTTAGCTCTTACGAGCTTTCGTTAACTCATATAAGTTTCAGATAACCCTTTTGGGGTTTCATTCACTCGATGAGCTTCGATTAGCCTCCAAGCTTCCGCTTAGCACTTGTGTGCTTGATCGACCTAACCGGCTTCCGTTTAGCACTATGTGCTTCATTAGCCTTTGGCTTCCGTTTAGCACTTGTGTGCTTCAGCTTAGCCTTCTTCCGCTTAGCACTTATGTGCTTGACTAGACTTCGGGCTTCAGATCACGATGTACTTAAATCCGTAAGCCGTTCCTTGAATGAATAAGTTGGTAAGTCGTAAATGTAACGTGTGGAAAAAGAAATGTAAGTAATGTTATCATTATTATTATTGAGCTCAATTATGTGATTTCGTCATTTAGAGATTGTGTTTGACAGGATATGTTAGTAAATTATGAGTATGTGAATCAAAGTGACAGAATTTAAACACCTAATGAGGTTGAGCTCAATCACATGAATTTGTCATTTGAAATTGTGATTGACAGGAATAAACAGTTGTTAAGCCCAATTTCTGCCCGGGCCCAATCAAACCAGCCCAAATTAAACACCCTACTAAACCGACCACTAACTCCATCACCCTACTAAACCAGCCACTACCTCCACCACCCCCACACCCTACTAAACCATCCACTACCTCCATCCCCCCCACTAACTCCATCACCCTACTTGTTATAAGTTGTAAAATTTGGCTATAAAAGCCATGGAAAAACTATTGTAAGGGGGGAATTTTTTAAAGAATACACATACGAAATCAAAGAGAATACAAATCAGATTTTTAAGGTAACTTTTTATATTATTCAATTTTGTTTACTTTGGCGTTCACATTTTTTCTTTACACAAACGAAAGAAGGGAAAAGAGAGGGAGTTTACCTCTAGTTTTATTTCCTTTCTGATTTGACCCCAAAGTTTTCATTTTTAATTCAATTTAACCCCTTTTTTATTTTTGTTATTTTACTGTTAAATTAATTAATTTGAGCTTTATTATCATTATTTTTATATTTGTTTTTTATTATTTTCTATTAATTTAATTAATTTGAGTTATGTTTCATATTATTATATATTTATTATGTAAATATATATATTTTTAAGCGAAGTTAATTATTTTAAATATAAATTTCTATTATACATAGACTTATTATATTATTTTTTTTATACCATTGTTTATTATCGGTTACCATTTTTATATCAAATTATTATTATTTACTATTTCTCACTATTACTAATTTAACATTGTTATTCCATTTTTTTTTTTTTTACTATTATCCCCCATATTTAATGTTATCGTCAACATATTTTTTGTTATTATCATCATGTTTTTAATATTATTGTTAATACTATTAGCACAATGTTTATTACATTATTGTATTTATTATTACTATTGTTTTATTAATTATTTCTATTATTATTATTTTTTATTATTTATATATGGTTAGCATTATTCTCATATTATTATTTTCATGTTGTCTATTATCATCATTTTTAAAAAAATCTATGTCCTTAATTCATTTATCCATTGATCTTCTCTCAAAATTTTTCAAAATAAAGGTAATGTTCGGTATTTAAAGAATTCGAAGAATCGTGCCCTAACGTACTGAGTTTCGCTTTCTTTGTTTATCTTGAATATTCGAAATCCTCTTACCAGTTCACTCTCAAAAATTTTCAAAATAAAGGTAATGTTCGGTATTTAAAGAATTCGAAGAATCGTGCTCTAACGTACTGGGTTTCGCTTTCTTTGTTTGTTTTGAATATTCAAATATCCTCTTAAGGCTAAAACGCACGTTTTAAAGGCAAGCTCACAATTGATGGTAAAAAATGTTGTGTCCTAACGTACTGGATATAATGTTTTACCTTGAGGTGAGATGGTCTTTAATACACATTTGACTTACCTAAATGTTTTAAAAGCCAATAAAAGGAGGATCGCGTTTTGAACTCTGTCCAAATCTTTAATTTTCGACATTAAGACACTAAATAATCAATCAAGTACCAATTTTGGGCGTTTCGAGGGTGCTAATTCTTCTTCGTACGTAACTGACTCCCGAACTGGTTTTCTATTTTCGCAGACCAAAATCGTCGTTTTGAAAAATTTATTTATTTATTAAAAATTACCGTGTTTTGAGGTGATCCAATCACACCCTATTAAAAACGATTGGTGGCGACTCCCAACTTTTCGTTTTCAAAAGTTGATTTCCTGTTTTCAAAAAAATGGTTTCGACAGCTTGGCGACTCCACTGGGGACATCAGAGAGTCGAGCTGTAAATTGATTGTTTTCTGTCTTCTTGTCAAAAATTAGAAATTTGGTTTTTAAATTTACGATCCTCTCATTGCATTTTCTGTGTCTTTGTCGGTTTTTATCATGTGGGTTTTACTTTATTTGTCGAGTCTTTCGATATATTCTTGCATCATATTGCATGACCGTTGTGGTCGCACCTTTTAAGTGGGAGTGATGAACTATGCCTTCATGAGGTTTTCACCTCCGCATGGGCTAGTGGACTGCTTTCGGGATACATCCGTACCTATGTCTTCGTGAGGTTTTCACCTCCGCATGGCCATAGGGAAATGTATTCCCCTGAATCGAACTCGATCCACATGAGCCTATAATGGGTGAGGGTTGAGGAATCTGCTGGTTCAGGTACCCTTTTCTTAGAACCGAGACACATATAGTGAACTCTAGGATCCCGCCCTAGGTAAAGCTATGTTGAACCCTAACGATTACCCAATTAGGTGTTTGATTATTTTCTATTTGCTTTGATTTTTATTTTTCGATACTAACTTGTTTTGTTTTGTTTTGTTTATTACCGCATTGCACTACATCATCATAGAAAGGAGGTGTTGATTCATATTCGATTGCTAAATAGAACAGTTTGTCCTGAGAAAATAGATTACTTGATAAAGTTAATTATAATACGGTTGTCTGAATATGGTCCAAGTAAGCACAACGAAAGAAAGCTGATAATTCATGGAGGAAAACAAGACTTTACCCGAGGATTCAAGCTAATAAAGATTGTTCGAGAGCCGTCGCGTCCTGACTTTCTTAAAGGAACTAATCAACATCGCGAGGATAATAAGTTGCGGTCTGGATCAAGCAAAAAGGAGCTAGTGGAGGCATCTATTGGAAGTTTGGGAGATTTGAATTTTACGAAGAAAGGAAATTGGTGTCTTCACCTAGAACATGAGGGCAGGGCCGCATATGTAATTCATTTTATGTAAAGGAATTTATTTTCTAGAAAAGTTGTTCCAATAGAATTGAATTCAGAATCAACGCCTTTCTTTCTTTTGCATTCATTCCATGCATTTGCATTATATTGCATCATTGCATCATGTGTATTAGATTTTCACAAAAGACCCCTAATTAATTGAAATCATTTCAGTTAATCTGGAAACCGATAAAAACTTACCAACTAAGCATCGCTACTGTACCTATGCTATGACAAAAGATATGGACCAAAGATTGGAAAGACTTAAACAACTTCAATAGAGATGCATGACCAGTTACAAATGCAATTGCAAGAGCAACTGATGAGGATACGACAAGATATGAGAGACCAAGTGCTAGAGTCTCAAAGGAATATGATGAACCAGTTGTCTCAATTGCTGACTAAGGGGCTAGAAAAGAGGGAAAGCTCCATGATTAGTGCTGGGGTGGATAATGAGGAGCCTCTTTATCCTCTGGGTTTCACTCCGACAAATGCACAGTCATGTTTGCAAGATCTACCAATTATCAGAGCTCAGCAAAATCAGGCTAGTACCTCAGCACCAGTGAATTATTTGATAGGCTCAGACTCTAATCCGGGGGCCAATCCAACTACCTTTGTAGTTCCTGATTTGAACAAAATAGGAAAAGCAAAGATGGAATTGCCAAAACAACTCGATGATCAGTATCGGTGGTTGGAGGAAAAATTCAAGGCGATAAAAAATGCTGATGGTTATCGCAGAATTGACGCTAGAGACCTGAGCTTGGTACCGGAGTTAATACTTCCCTACAAGTTTAAAATGCCTGAATTTGAAAAACATAATGGGACTAGCTGTTCAAAAGCTCTCATCACCATGTTTTGTAGACAAATGACTGGGTATGTCAATAATGACCAATTATTGATTCACTGTTTCCAAGAGAGTCTGGTTGGGGCAGCATCCAAATGGTACAACCAATTGAGCCGTACCCAGATCAATTCATGGAAAGATCTAGCACAGGCTTTCATGAAACAATATAGTTATGTGATGGATATGACTCCTGATAGGATTACTTTACAAAGCATAGAAAAGAAACCGAATGAGAGTTTCAGGCAATACGCCCAAAGATGGAGAGAGATAGCAACACAAGTCCAACCGCATCTCTTGGAAAAGGAGACCTCAATGCTTTTCATCTATACCCTAAAAGCCCCGTTCATTGACTATATGTTGGGAAGCACTGCTCTGAGTTTTTCAGATATAATAATGTCCGGTGAGATGATTGAAAATGCAATAAGAAGTGGAATGATAGATGTGGCAGAAAGCATTAAAAGGTCAACTCCGAGAAATAAAGAGAATGAAGTGAACATCATTAGCATGCCTTCCAAATTGGTCAACATAGACCAGTCAAGGGCTGTAATCACTAGTTATCAATGCTCTTCAGGGCAGGAATTCAACTTGAGGACAAAGTTTATGCCTATCCCGATGTCATATAGGGAATTGTATCAGAATCATATTGGGAAATCTGAATGACATATTTGAAGAGGGAATCGGGGAATAAGAGTCTCCAAACCTTTGCATACTTGGGAGTGTTTTGAATAATGGGACTGTGGAAGAGATCCCTGTATTTTTAGAGTTAATCCAGAGTAATAATCAAAATGCGCTTGTTGCTTTAAGCCTAGAAGCAATAAGAATCCTTTTTGTGAAATAGGCTTGTGATCAAAGTCTTTATTTCAATCAAAATACATCTTTTTGAGCAAATGTTCTTTCATTCGTGACATATTATTTTATTTTTTGGACTCTCTTTTGAATATGTTTTATTTTTCATTCATGATCATGCCATATCCATAACATCCTTGGAATCATTTGTTCTTTGGAAATATGCCTTTGTACCTATAATAGGTCCCTAGATATGAACGACAGGAGTAACGCTGTAACTGACTCCCTTTTGGGGTGAGATATGTGTTTAAGCGGATCTCAGGACTTTGAATATGACAGAGATTGTAGCTTATCTCTTACTTTTGTTAAGGATGGTAAAATATGAAAAATAGATCTTACTTTACGAAGAGTCAATGGACATTGTGAGCAGGAGGCAAAGATCGGAGTTTGAGTCACCGTAAAGACAAAGCGAATCGTCATTGAGTTATTTCAAGAATTCAAAGATGTTTTCTCATAACCATATCAAGATATACCTGGAGATGCAGAAAATGTCTATATGGGTGTTAGAAGGACATATGTTAATAGCTTCACGGTAGCCACATTAATCATGAGGTTTGGGTACTATTGAGACAAGATCCATGTGCCTCATTTATTTCTTTACAGCCTTTCTCTATGTGGGGTATGAATGTTATCAGATCATTCTCGACTAATATACATTGATTCATCTTGCCAGTCATCAATTACTTCAAGAGGAGGGTACATGTTACTTCATATGCCAATGTTACAAAGTCATCAAACTCTCCCAAAAAAACAAAGTGAAAGGCGACCAAAACTTATAAAGATTGGCGTAAAAAAGTTATAATTTACCCTCTTTGTTTATCGAACATCGACCAGGACTCGTTGGGGCAACATATTGCTCATTGATTTATGGGATAAAAATGATATTGAAATCGAGATTCTTTCTCTTTAAGCTTTGATTGAGTCGAGAACTGGATGAAGCAGAAGGATTCAATAAACTTAATTGAAGAGAAGAGGGTGAAAGTTACCGGTCATGGTCAAAATATACCAAAAACGAATGATACGAGCTTACGACAGAAAGGTTCGCCCTAGAAAACTCCACGAGGGAGACCTGACATTGAAGATTTCTATACAAAAGGACTTCAGAGGAAAGTGGATCCCAAATTGGGAAGGACCTTATGTAGTAAAGAAAGCATTTCCTAGAAGAGCATTGATATTGATCGAGACGGATGGCAAAAACTTGCCCAATCTGGTGAATTCAGATTTAGTTACAGTTAGCAGTTTCAAAAAAGAAAAAACACAAAAAAGAAAAGAAAAAGAAATAGGAGAGGCCAAGGCGAAAACCCGCAAAGGGCGCCTTGAGACCAAAGGGGATTTGAGTTGAAAACCCGAAAAGGGCGATTCAAATTTGGATCATAGTGGGGTATACAGTAGTCTTACTATGCCTAAATTAACAATGAAGAAGTATGCTACGTCTGGGGGCATTGACAAAGTACTCTGGATTCTCTAAACATAGATTGAGCTCAAAATAGTCCTCAAGAAGTTGGTACAGAGAAGCTCAAGCTGCGATATCTGGGGCACCTAGTTTTTTATTTTACCCATTTTTGGATTTGATATCTTTGATTGTCTTATTCTTTCCAAGATACATTTCAATAAATTTCCTTATTAATTGTATTTTTCCATCATTGGTTAACGTACTTGCTTCGAGCTATGTTTCTGGTTCATTGTCATGATCTTTTTTAAGCATTTTGCACTGAAATGATGATTAATGGACTAATAACACTTTCATAAAAGGAGTTTCGTATATTACTCTGGAAGTTTCTAAATAATATAGGAACCTGAAATGGGACTATTGTTTAAAACTCACCAAGCTTAGGGGTTGGAAATATTTAAGCCCAAATTGAAATTATCTCCTTAAGTTTCCTATCAAAGACATTGGTTGACCAAAAAGAAAATTACATTGGTGTCGTAATCCTGGCAAAGAACGAGTAATGGGATTATTCTCAAGAAAAAGAAAATGGTATTCTATATTCATGCAGATATCAGGCATATATATATTTTCATTACACCCGGGGAATGGTGTAACAGATCAAATTGATTGAAGATGATGTAAATCCTGTACCTCTGAGTTGCAGTAGGATGGATAGAAGAAATTAAATGATTATTCCTTTGAAGTTGTGGCGGGAAGTATAAACTTTATGTCTCAGAAGGTACAGTGGAAGAGACTTTGAAACTACAGTGGGGCAAGCCAGTTGAGCAAAATGGGTTGTTGGAAATGCTAGCCGATCAAGAAGGCAGCATAATACGACAGTGATAAAACTCTGATGAATATCGAGTGATGTCACTTTAAGCGTTTAAAAGGAATCATTCTCATGACATTTCTACATTCAGTATTCATACAAATGTTATTCTTAATACATATAGTTAGGAGCATTTGATTCATTTTGATTATAGCATCCTAATTATTTGGCATAAACATAGACATGAAACCGAGTCTACAGGGCATATTCCCCAGAGGACAATGTAGCAACATCGGTGAAATTATAGATCTTATCTCCCGGAGCAATAGTGGGGCAAATAAAAAACAATAGGCTTTAACTCCCTAAGCAATAGGGTAACAAACTGAAGATTGCAGGCTTTAACTCCCTAAGCAGTAGGGTAACAGGCTAAAATTTATAGATCCTGGCTCTCCGAGCAGTGTTAGAGCAGATCAGCGATACAAGCTTTAACCCTCTAAGCAGTAGGGTAACAGGCTAAAATTTACAGATCCTGGCTCTCCGAGCAGTGGTAGAGCAGGTCGAAGACCCGCCGTAACCCTCTAAGCAGTAGGGTAACAGGCTAAAATTTACAGATCCTGGCTCTCCGAGCAGTGATAGAGCAGGTCGAAGACCCACCTTATCCCCCTAAGTAGTAGGGTAACAAGCTAAAATTTACAGATCCCGGCTCTCTGAGCAGTGGTAGAGCAGGTCGAAGACCCGCCGTAACCCCCTAAGCAGTAGGGTAACAGGCTAAAATTTGCAGATCCTGGCTCTCCGAGTAGTGGTAAAGCAGGTCGAAGACCCGCCTTAACCCCCTAAGCAGTAGGGTAACAGGTTAAAATTTACAGATCCTGGCTCTCCGAGCAGTGGTAGAGCAGGTCGAAGACTCGCCTTAACCCCCTAAGCAGTAGGGTAACAGGCTAAAATTTACAGATCTTGGCTCTCCGAACAATAGTGGAGTAGGTCGAAGACTCGCCTTAACCCCCTAAACAGTAGGGTAACAGGCTATATACTAGATCTTATCTTCACTTTGGCGGAGGAAGCGCGGATCAAATTTTGGCAAGTCTTATCTCCATGTATCTAAATGGAGCAGATTTCACCCACCACCTTATCTTCACTTCATGGCGAGCAGTGGAGCGGTGCTATATACTAGATCTTATCTTCGCTGAGCAGGAGCGGAGCAGATCAAATTTTGATAAATCTTATCTCCATGTATCGGTAATGGAGCAGATCCCAATCATCAGCCTTATCTTCACTGAGCAGGAGTGGAGCAGGCTAAACATACCAGATCTTATCTTTACTGAGTAGGAGTAAAGCAGATCAAATTACAACAAATCATATCTTCATGAAACAGCTATGAGGTATTTGGAAGCAACAGGATGCAGTGGGTTGCGATAGGGTTACACCAAAAAGCCAAGATCTGACAGGACCGGGCAAAATTGGCCTTTGTAATCTTTGCTTCGTTCCCATTACATGACAACGAGCAAAAAAAGGCAGCTGTTAAGCCCAATTTCTGCCTGGGCCCAATCAAACCAGCCCAAATTAAACACCCCACTAAACCGACCACTAACTCCATCACCCTACTAAACTATCCACTACCTCCATCACCCCCACACCCTACTAAACCATCCATTACCTCCATCACCCCCACTAACTCCATCACCCTACTTGTTATAAGTTGTAAAATTTGGCTATGAAAGCCATGGAAAAACTATTGTAAGGGGGAATTTTTTAGAGAATACACATACGAAATTAAAGAGAATACAAATCAGATTTTTAATGTAACTTTTTATATTATTCAATTTTGTTTACTTTGGCGTTCACATTTTTTCTTTACACAAACGAAAGAAGGGAAAAGAGAGGGAGTTTACCTCTAGTTTTATTTTTTTTAATTTGGCCCCAAAGTTTTCATTTTTAATTCAATTTAACCCCTTTTTTATTTTTGTTATTTTACTGTTAAATTAATTAATTTGAGCTTTATTTTCATTATTTTTATATTTGTTTTTTTATTATTTTCTATTAATTTAATTAATTTGAGTTATGTTTCATATTATTATATTATTTATTTATTATTATATATTTATTATGTAAATATATATATTTTTAAGCGAAGTTAATTATTTTAAATATAAATTTATATTATACATAGACTTATTATATTATTTTTTTATACCATTGTTTATTATCGGTTACCATTTTTATATCAAATTATTATTGTTTACTATTTCTCACTATTACTAATTTAACATTGTTATTCCATTTTTTTTTTTACTATTATTCCCCATATTTAATGTTATCGTCAACATATTTTTTGTTATTATCATCATGTTTTTAATATTATTGTTAATACTATTAGCACAATGTTTATTACATTATTGTATTTATTATTACTGTTGTTTTATTAATTATTTCTATTAATTACTATTATTATTATTATTTATTATTTATATATGGTTAGCATTATTCTCATATTATTATTTTCATGTTATCTATTATCATCATTTTTAAAAAAATCTATGTCCTTAATTCATTTATCCATTGATCATCTCTCAAAATTTTTCAAAATAAAGGTAATGTTCGGTATTTAAAGAATTCGAAGAATCGTGCCCTAACGTACTGGGTTTCGCTTTCTTTGTTTGTCTTTAATATTTGAATATCCTCTTACCAGTTCACTCTCAAAAATTTTCAAAATAAAGGTAATGTTCGGTATTTAAAGAATTCGAAGAATCGTGCCCTAACGTACTGGGTTTCGCTTTCTTTGTTTGTTTTGAATATTCGAATATCCTCTTAAGGCTAAAACGCACGTTTTAAAGGTAATCTCACAATTGAGGGTCAACAATGTTGTGTTCTAACGTACTGGATGTAATGTTTTACCTTGAGGTGAGATAGTCTTTAATACACATTTGACTTACCTAAATGTTTTAAAAGCCAATAAAAGGAGGATCGTGTTTAAAACTCTGTCCAAATCTTTAATTTTCGACATTAAGACACTAAATAATCAATCAAGTACCAATTTTGGGCGTGTCGAGGGTGCTAATCTTTCTTCGTATGTAACTGACTCCCGGACCGGTTTTCTATTTTCGCAGACCAAAATCGTCGTTTTGAAAATTTTATTTATTTATTAAAAACGATCGTGTTTTGAGGTGATCCAATCACACCCTATTAAAAACGATTGGTGGCGACTCCCAACTTTTCGTTTTCAAAAGTCGATTTCCCGTTTTCAAAAAAATGATTTCGACAACAGTGATTGCATGCTTATGAATGGTTACACATAATTATCTGAAAAACAAGAAAAACGACGGTTATTAACATGTGGAGACATGAGACATTGATATATGAATGTGGAATATGTTTGATAAATGTGTTCATTCATAATTATGAAATTATGTACCTCATGTGTGCTATTTGCATAAAGATGATATTTCAAATACTTTGGTGAATAAAACTTAAATATGAAATAGTATGAAATCGAGACAAGTTGTTATGAAAATATATTTAAATTATCTGTAAGTGTTTCGTACTCCTCAGTAATACCTCGTACTCTATTTATACGAGTAGGGGTGTTACAAATACCCTATCCATCAGATCAATATACGGAGTTCATATTTTCCAATTTTTGATACACCATAGTATTATAATTGTATATGTCTAAACTATATAATTACTTATTTACATTAAACTTTCTAAGCACACACTATAAATGCCCCTTTATTTAAAGTTTTTTTTTCATCTATTCTTGTTAGTCCAACATATTAGTATTAAGCTTTGATGTTACGTAGCACCATGATTGTAATAGATTCATTTTTATAAATTTTAATATGACTACCTTTATTAAATTCATTTCCAATTTTTTCATATATATACCATTTCAATTTGTCTATGTTCAATGGATACTATAATTCTTTTACAAAGAATAAATACAACTTCAACGAAGAAATGTGGTATCAATTAAAGAAAAATTAAGGCTGAAATATTAAATAAGTCCTCTAAAAATAATTTTTAAAAAATCAATTAAGTATTTCGTCGAAAACTACACTTAATTGAGCCTTTTGAATCATGATTTGTACCTAATTAAGCCCATTGTATTCTGAAAGCTTAAGTGAAGATGTGACAAGCGATGTGATAAGTTGATGTGGCAAGTGATATAAAAAAATGATAATGTGAAAGTTGACATGATAAGTTGACGTGAAAATAATGACATGGTAACTAACATGATAAATTGACATGGAAAGATGATTATGTGAATGACTTAATTGATTTTTTTTTATTTTACGATGGCTTAAATAATTATTTAAGTAAAAAATAGATATAGCACTTAAAACTTTAATGATGTACTATATGTTTAGAATAAAGCAAATATTTTAATTACAAAAAAAAATTAACACTGGTGACATATCCAGACGTCACCAAAAAACAACAGGGTCACAAAAGGCTACTCGTCCGTGAAAAAGATCACTCGCCACTATACAGAGATGTCAGCGAAAATTCACTTTCTGCGATGGTTATCTTTACTTTACCTTCTTCTAGAAAGCGTCACTAAAATATGATTTTCTGTCACAGTTACAAAAACGCCACTAACTGTTACATTTTCATCACAGAAAGCTCAATTTCTTGTAGTGATCCTCTTTGTAACATTGTTGAATAAATATATCCAAGCCTAGAAATCAATTTCAGGAGTCTCCTTTTCCTAGAGGACAGAGCTATTTTATCACCGAAAAATAAAGTTTTTGATAGAGTTAATAATTTCATTTTGTCTCAAATTTCGAGCGAGTCAAAAAAATATATTAGTGCTGATAGATTCTCTCTAGTGTCTAGTAATATTAAAGAAGAACAACTTTTATACCCTCCGAGATTCTTGAATTCACTAAAATTAAATTGTGTACCTAATCATGAGATTGATTTGAAAGTTGGTGTACCCATTATTCTATCGAGAAACCTTAGAGCTTGGGGTTGTGTAATGGAACTAGATTGATCGTAGTTGAAGTAGAAACCATAACTGGTAACAATATTAGACATAAAATTTTTATTCCTCGGATGGAAATCTGTCCTTCAGACTAAAAATGGCCATTTAGCTTCACAAGACAACAATTTCTAATTAAAATTTGTTTTGCGATGACCATCAACAGAAGTTAGTTTTTCAGCTGACAAAGGTTGATGGAACTTGGAAGCTCAAATTTCATATAACAAGGATTTGGGATGCTATAAATGTAAAAGAGGGTGATAAATTCATTAGGATTGGGTTGATGAATAAAAGTTGAATTTATTCATTTTCAATACTATATATAATGCTTCCATAACATATAATATTTTTTTATGAATACAATTCCCAACTTTATTATACGACAATCACATTTATAATTTATTCTATGATATACAAATTAAATGTGGGTCGATATCGTACCACGCAATTAGAGGGCAATGTTTACTTCACACATTGTAGCGACGTAAAAATTTTACTTTCGTTCGGTCGCTAATTGTGGCGATTTACTGGAAAATTGGAAATTTAAATTTAGTTTTAAAATAAACCGGGAGTCGCCACCGATCCTTTTTCTAGGTTTGATCGGACACCTATTAGATTTTTCTTTAAAAACGAGCAAAAGGCCGAGTTTAGGTCTACGTTAAAATCCAGAGAAAATTTAGGGTTCGGGAGTCAGTTACGCGCGAGGAAGGTATTAGCACCCTCGCGACGCCCAAAATTGGTATCTTATAAACACGTGTTGTCTTGGTTTTCAAAAATACGAGTTCAATGTAAAATTTAGTTGTGATCCGATTAAAAAGACGAGAAATTTTAGTTTATTTCGGTTTTTTGAGAAGGGTATATCGCTTTAACACGAGTCAATTGACATTCACCCAACATAGCGATGAACTCGATGACTTAATGTTAAATCGATACATTGCCTTGATTATTGAAATTACTTAGCAAAACAATAACAGGGTTTTGAAATAATGTAAAGTAAATTGGAATAAAAATGAATAACTGACATAACTAGAAATATATTGAAGCAAATAATAATCATGACAACAATCTCAAAAATAATAATCATGCATGCTATATAAAACATATTAATAGTATTAAACTAAAATCTTATAAATATATACATGTATATATGAACATATATTAGCAGTGATAATAATAGTAAAAATAAAAAGATGGGTATATATATAATTTTAAAAGAAAGTAAGTGAAAATAATAAGTATAATAATGAACGTAATAATATACGAAAATAATACTATATATAAAAATGTATATACAAGAAAAATATATGTGCAAATATTAATAATGAATGAATTAGGAATAAAACAAATATGATAATAATATATATATACAATATGGTATAAAAATAAACATATATATATAATGACTTAAAAATATATATATACGTGGGAACTAATTATGTAATAAAATATGACGATTTATACATAGTATAGTATTACAACATAGATATGAAAATATATACTAGAATGTACATATAATATATATGGGTATATATAGTATGATATTCAAAAAAAAAAATTTGTGCAAGATATATATATATATATATATATAATATGATGCTAAGAGTTTACGTAAAAAGGAAAAATAATAATAAAATATGTACGCATAGTATAAAAGATGTATATATAATATAATGCAAAAATACATGTATAATATGTAAATATTAAAGAGTAATGACGTTATAAACCACTAAATACAATACTTTACAAATATATATATGTATATAAATGTATAGATGCTAAAAATATACATAAATATAATATATACATATAAAGTTCACTAATATTTTGAAAATAATAATACGTATAATGGTAATATTAAGTATAATAATATATTTACAACAATAATAATAATAAGCAACAATAATAATATAATAATATAGTAAAACTAATGTTTAAAAAATACTGTTTAAGGATAAAAAACGAAAAAAGGATGAAATCGTAATCAAAACAGAATTCTTGGGATAAAATTAGAAATAAAATTGGGAATCGGACTAAATTACAACGTGCGCGTGAACTGGAGGGACCAAAGGCGCAATATCACCAAGCCTTTAAAACGCAACATATTAAACGGGGCTAAATTGTAAGACAGATCGAAATTTTAGGGCCAGATTACAAATAATAAAAATTTAATTGTAAAGTATCAGAAAAGCGGAAGGGCCAAACGCGATTTGCGGCCCTCTTCCACCGTGAAAACACGCGGATCCGGGCTGGGGCGGGTCGGGTCGATCCGACCCGCATCAAAACGGCGTCGTTTTGTTCATAAAGGGGGGGGGACCAAAACGCACCGTTTTGGTCCCCTATATAAGTTAAACTTTTTTTTTTTTTCATTTTGCATAGCTGAAGAGAAAAAAAAAATGAGAGGGAGAGGGAAGAAAAGAGAGAGGGGAGAGGAGGGAGCTCCTAGTGGGGGCTCACATGACGACCACACGGAGCTCTCGCATGGCAGCTTACGCACCACCTACTGATGGGCGGAAAGGTAAAAATCCAATTTTTTTATTTTAATGTTTTTTATATTATATTTTCATATATTTGACGTATTTTTATATAAGTATTTGTGAGAAAATAAATAAAAAAACGATGAATGAATATAAAATCACCTTCGATTCGATTTGCGATTTTGTGTTTGGTGCTCGATTCGGTGTTTTTCTTTGTGTGAGTTGATATCTCTGCTTGGATGATATTCCTACTCAGATATTGACTTTTGTTTCTTTTTTTTGATATGTATTCATTGATAAAAATCCCCCCCTTTTACAGATTTCTAATCGGCTTTATAGCCATTAGTTACACTGTTTGGTTGATATTGCGTATCCTCTTTGTCCTTGCAGGGTATGGGGGTTGACTGAGGTGATGGGACAGAATCGGTGGTGGCGGAGAGAAGTAAGTGGGCCGAAAGAGGGTTGGTGGGTGGTTGCGGTGAAGCAGTTTAGGGTTTCAGAAGTTGAAACCCTAAGTCAGAGTTTGGGTTAAGGATTAGTGGGCTGGTTGGGCTAAAGGGTAATTGGGCTATGGGTTTGTGGGTTATTTGGGGTTAATGGGCTGTAGTTTGGACTTAGTGGGTAGGTTGATGATTTGGTTATTGGGTTGAGGGTTATTTGTTTAGTGGGCTTTAGGCTGATGTAATTAGGGAGCCAAAATTTGGCCTGTACACACATAATTTCAATGTGTCTAATAGAATAGTTACAAATTAGTAATTTCTTATTTTTAAACCAGTATTTTTTTTACATTCTATTTATTATAATAAACGTCGATAATAATAGTAGAACGACTACAAAGAAAAAAAAACATATAGTAATATTGAAAAATAAATGATACAAGAAGAGTTTCGGCTACATCTATTTAAGGGTTGAAAAACCCTGTTTTAATCAAAATCAAATAGAAGAAGAATAATTCTATACGGATTCAACTTGTGTTGTATGGTCTGTACCACGGGGGCTTCGTTCCTGCAACCCCACAGATCCCTTTATTTTGCCACAGTATTTATTTCTTCAACAAATAACAAAATTCTGGTCACATAATCTCTAGCACTATTTATTCTTATTTTCATCATTCTTCGATTTCACATAATATACAATAATTCATTAATCATCCAAATTGTTGGGAATAAACAAATTGAAGAGTTCATTACCCCAATAAAAAATAATTTATCTATTGGAGAACTATTCTTTAAAAATAGATCAGGGGCAAAGTCAGAAAAATATTTTAGGAGGTCGAAATTAAATTGTAATTTTTACGATAGTAACAATAGTAAAAATGCAATTTCACCATTTTAATAGTCTCTTTCTTTATAATTTTTAAAGGATTAAATCAAATTTTTATCATTTTTAAAGAGGTCAAAGTGTAATTTTATTTTTACTAATTTAAAATTTTAAAAATTTTAAATAAAAAAATTCATTTTAAGGTTAGAGTACTACCAGCTTGTAATTTCACCCATGGTTGACATTCTTGAGTTTATTAAAGATAATTCATGCAAGGTAACAATGTATATCTTACATTTATTATAATAAAAAAAAAACTTATTTCCAAAATAATTTCCTTATAATATATAAAAAAACATCATATTCAAATCATATTATATAAAAGGTTAAGAAATTTAAATGTTGTGCAATCATGTTTAAAGTGTGACACGTCATTTGGGTATTACCTTTCACGTCATATTCATAGGAAGAAGGTTGTACAAATATTAATTATATATTTTTAGAATTCTTATTACTTATTATTTATTTATGTTTTATATGTAAAATATTTAGTTTTAAGAAATGATTTATATACTTAAAATATTTTTGTCAATGTATAATTATATGAAAATATTTAATTGAATTTGAAAAAAATTATTACTCATACGAATTTAAAATATTAAACAATTTTTAAAACTAACTTTAAAAATAGTTTTTTAAAATTGAATTTTTAATTATAAAATTGTTTAAAACGTATATTTTTACTTTAAATTAATAAATTTGAATGTTTAAAAATAATTCAATTGTTTAAAAGAGACTTTTTTTTTTAATTTTCCAATTCCAAAATCTTTTAATGTTTTAACTTGAATATTCAGAAAAAAAAGTAAATAAATTATTTAAAAAATACTGAAAATTTTAAGATTTAATTTAAATATGTAAATGTGTTATATGATACTTTCCATCATTCCTATTTATATTTAATGTTTTTTTACGTTGAAATTAATTTTAAAAGTAGTAATTTAATTATACATAATTTTTAAATTAAAAAAAAAATGCAGTTTTCAGTTTGGCAATTTTGATGTATCTTTTAATATACATAAATTTAAGGAATAAATATAATATATTAGATAAATAGAGAGGTATATGATATGATTTTTTGCAATGTGAATTTATTTATTCAATAATTTCTAATTATTATTATTTTCATATATGATAGATCAATTGATAAACAGTCAAAACATCGATTTATGAAAGAAAGAAAAATGAAAGAAAACGCTAGAGAGAGGGGTCGAACCTCTGACCTTATGGTTAACAGCCATACGCTCTAACCGACTGAGCTACTCCAGCTTTTGTTTAGGAGCTTTTCATATATTTTAATTATTCAAATTAAGCTATAGCTATTCCCATTCAATAAGAAGGCATGATTTGAATTTTGATGGCGCTTTTTTTTTTTTTTTTGACAATTATCAATTGAATTTTTTTTATTGTGATGGATAATTATGTTATTTTATTTTTGCTCAGGTAAAAGAAGCTAAGGATTAAAGAGAAAGGGAAGAAAGATATTCATAACTGTTGTAATCACAAGTGCAACTATTTTATTCTCAAAACATGAATTTGGTCTCATAAAAAAAATGAATTTGGAGTTAAATTAAATGAGTATAATTGGAGGTGTTTATAGGTCGGGTTTGGTTCGGGTTCAAGCTAAGTAATACAAATATACTTTATGCTTGTACAAATTTGGCCCATTTGAAATATGGACTTAATAATTTACTCAAACCCGTTTATATTTGTAAAAGATTAAGTCAAGCCTATTGTAGGCCTGCCCATATTACTTTTTATTTTTTAAAAAAATATTATTTTATTTTATTTTATTTTAACATTTAATAATTTTATACATTTTTTGTTTATTAGAATTTTTTATAGTCATCTTAACATTATTTTATTTAATGTTATCTTAATATTATTTTAGTGTTTATATTAGAGTAGTATTATATATTTAGTATAGTTTTATTTTTTTAATGTGTTCTAAATTACATAATATATAAAAATAGCATAATGGGCCTTGAATGTTCAAACCCGAGCCTGGCCTATATTTTAAACAAGCCTGATTTTTTTACCCAAGCCCATTTTTCAAGTATAATATTTTTATTCAAATCCTCCCATATTTCAAGAGAACCTTTAAACCTGGACAGATAAACCGGTCCATGAACAGGTCTAAGTATAACACGTCATGCAAAATATGAGATAAATTAAGAAATTATATGAAAATAATATGTAATAATTAAAACTTGACGTAATATGACAATGGTATTAATATAAAAATGTGTTAAAATTTTACATAAAATAAATCATTAGCATTTGAAATTTTATAGAAAATCACTTGATTTTAAAAAATATAAAAAAATAAAAATACAACATAAAAATATAATTAGATTAATATTATTAAAAATGATGTAAAATATGAGATAATTTAAACGCAACGTAACATAAATACGCCATATTAAATATATATTATTTTATAGAAATTTTGGCTTTTTTTTAGCGTTTCATATTTTTCATTATTTGTAATTATAATGACTTTTAAATTGTTAAGCCTAATTAATTATATTCAAATAATTTTAGATTGAGTAAATTATACAAATAGTCATCTCATTATACTCACGTTTTAGCTCACCCAATTTTAAAAAAAAAATAATTTAGGCACTAATACTTGAATTCGTTTCTATTTTGGTCACCCGTCATTAAATTGATAATAAAAAATCTTTTTCTAATTGGTATAATAACATATTTGTCCTCAATACTTAGTTATTCTATCAGGTTGATCCTAATTCTAAACAATTCAAAAAAAATTATCCTTTACATTTACAACTTCTATCAATTTTTTCCTCAAACTTCCTAACCAAAACTTTCAGCTTTTACAAGAGAGGCATTGCACATCTATTCATTGACAACTAAAGTTTTTTTTCCTTTTTTTTGGGTTTTACAAATTAATAGATGTGGAATGCCTCTATTTTAAAAGTTGAAAGCTTTGGTTAAGAAGTTTGAGGATCAAATTGATAGAATTTGTAAATATGAAGGGTTAAATTTTTTGAACTATTTAAAATTAGGATCAAACTAATAGAATAAGTATTTGGACTAAATGCGGTATTATACCGGTTAGAAAAAAGCTTTTCGTTATCAATTTAACAACAGGTGACCAAAATAGGAACGAATTCAAACATTAGTATCTAAATTAAAAATTTTAAAGTTAGGTGATCAGTTGTATAATTTACCCTTCTAAATTTGATATCATACATTATCTTATCAAGAGAGCTATTAAATATGTCACTTATTAGTTTGCATTCTGGTGCAATGCACGGATTAATTATATATGCTAAATAAAAATAAACACTAATATAGAATAATTTAAAATTTTTTTATTTAATTTTTAGATAAATGAGATGCATAATTGTAATGAAATATATTTTTAGATTTCCTTAATGAATTAGTATTTGTCACACTGGCATTGTATTTCTTTTATTTACGAGTCGTCTTGAAAAATTTAAAGTTAAGAATGCACTGAAACTGTGAATTAAAAAGATGGAAGTTGAAAAGTGCATTTTCAACCCAAACCTTAATTTCAAACAAACAAACAAAAAAAACTGTATATATACAAGCAGCTTTTCAAACCAAACATTGGTTTTAATCCGGAATTTTAACCCAAGTCGGGAAAGTGTTTTCCAATAAAATTATTTTTTTATCCCCATAAATCCTCTAGCTTACACCATTATGACTAAAATTGATATTTTATTTTCTTAAAAATACTTTTTGATAGTAATGACAAACACTATCAAACTTTTGAAAAACACTTCTTAATTTTTTTTCACGATACTTTCCAATCAAAAAGGTATACTAACCCTTAATAAATATGTAATATTTTTTTCCACAATACTTTTCAGGTAATAACTTGTTGGTTCACATAATTCTAAGCTTTACAATTTATCTATGTTTTTATTTTCATGGTTAATTTTCTGGGTCACATAATTTATAAGTTTTATTTTCGTTTTATTTTCTTCACTAATTACGCGTCATAACTTATTTACTTAATATTTGTTGCCAAATACAAATAAAAATATTTTAATTTAGGGTGTATTTGATAAATCATTAAAAAATTTTATTTTAACATTTAATATTTTAAACGTGTTTGATAAACATTTTAATTTTTTACTTAATATAAAATTGACAACAAAAATAAAAGGTTCACTAAGATAAGTGAGTAGGTAGCTACTTATCACTAAAGGTAGAAAATATTAAGTTTATTTTATTTTCTTAAAAAATTGAAACAAAATTTCTTTTAAAAAAGAATAGATATTCAAATCATCATGTTTATCTTTCATCCAAACCTATTCAAAATAATATAAAATATTATATTAATAAGATTAAATTTAAAAATATGTTTTTTTATAAAAAAATTAATATTTACTTTTGTCAAACAATATAATTATATTTAATACTTATATTTACTAATTTACCAAATAATTTTCTAATATAAATTCAGCACTCATAAAATTTAGTATTTAATTTTTCAATTTATCAAACACACCTTAAATTATAGAACTTTTTCAAAGAAAAAGTGTGAGAAATAATAAGTAGATAAGGAATTACTTAAAACTTAATGTGGACTTTTTTTCAATTTATTTTATTTTATTTTAATTCTTTTAATATTATCCTTTAAAATTTTAAAAATTACATTTATTAAACAATCTAATCATATATTACATTTAATTTTAAGAAATATATCAGAGGTGTTCTCATCCGTTATTCGATCTAAATATAGTTATATTCGGACTAAGTATGGTATTTAAGTAAAGTTCTCTCAATAATATCAACTCCAAAATTCGAACTTAATCCAAATGTTTAAAGAAAAATTAATTATTTAAATAAAAATTATATTTCATTGGTAAAGATGCTCCTAAAGCTTTAGCTATGAAATTTAAGGATAAAAGTTACAAATATGTGCAGGAAGAGTGTAAATTTTAAAACTAAATAATAAAAAAAGTAGGTTTAGAAAGATTCATTGAAGTTGGTTACTTTAATTATATATTGATAAGAAATGCTACTCAATTTTATAAAAAAAAAAATCATTTTAACCATTTATTTAATTTTTTATTTTTTTTAACTTTTGAATTTGTACAGTTTAACATGTTATACACAATACAAATATTTTAACTTTCAAATAATATAAAATATTTTTTTAAAAAAATAAAGCTCAAAATTAAGAATAAAATACTTAAATAAAATCTTAAGAAAGAAATTTAATTGGCATTCATAGCAAAATGATAGATGACAAAAAATAAAGAAAGAAGGATACATAAGAATACCACAATAAAAGTAACAAAAATTTATAACAATAAAAAAATATTGAAACTCACAAATAAAAATAAAAATAACCCTACAACTAATACCCATGGCTACCATAGTCAAAGGAGACCTTATTAGTGATGAGAGTTAAATAAAATGACAAGGGTTTCACATACATTAACCAGTGGTTGAGAGTTTAATTCTTGTCTGGGTATAAAGTAGCTTTAAAACTCGTGATCTATCTCTTTAATAGACTTACCAAATGCAGAAAATTAATTATTGGACTCACTACAATAAATATCTCAAAAAAGTAAAAAAAAAAAAACCTTATTTATATGCAAGTAAAAGAAAACATAACCACAAGTATTTATTAATTATAATTTTATTTAAAACATAATTATTACTTTTTGTACATTATAAATCTACAGGGGCAAGAATTAAAAAAAATGCTTTATATAATAATTTAATATATTTTTCTTTCATAATTCCCTAGTAAAGCAGAATTGTTTTAGTTATCGAATAAAATAAAATTATTGTCCAATTAAAACATATAATCGACTATCCAAAAACGCTTCGCACCATCTTCTCTGTTACTAAAGCAGAAATTACATTAGATAGATAACTCTGACGTTCCCTACCATGATAACTTCTTTCCCAGACCCGCTCACCAAAGTCACCTTCTTCAATGCACAATCCAATCGAACTTGATGCTCAACTAATCAATCCATCCCCAAAATCAAATCGAATTCATTGAAAGGAAGCTCCATCAAATCAGCAAGAAACACCTCTCCTTGAACCTCTAAAGGGCATCTTTTATAAACTCTTCACAAGTGTGGAGGATTCTAAGTGACTAACTACAATTATAGTGTTTTTGGTTTCCTTTACCCCAATTCCCAATTTTACGACCACATTACAAGCAACATATGAACGGGTAGATCCTATATCAATCAAAGCAAAATAAGGTACTGAGTAAATAGTGAAGGTACCTATTATGACGTCAGCCGCATCTGTATCCTCTTGGCGCATAGTTGCATAAACCAAGGCAGGTTGTCTCGCCTCAGCTCGATTCACACCTTGAGCTGGTGTTCTCTTGTAAAGACCCGATAGTCACGGGGTGTTGGAAAGTGTACTTTCGAGTCTCCGGTTTCGTAAAACAGATTCGTAAATATTTATTAAAAATATTTACGAAGTTAGTTGTGTAGTTAATTAAGTTTTGGCTAGGTGAATTAGCTTGAATTAAGAGTAATTATGTATAAGGACTAAATTGCATATAGGGAGAAATTTTAATTATAGATTAGAGAAAGGTGAAGGGACAAAATAAGCAATTAAACCTTAATATTAATAAGTGTTTTGTGTTGGTAAGGACATGTGTAAAATTTATATACATATATTTATTTATATTATATACTTACTTAAGATTTAAGCATACATAAATATTATTATAATTAAAACAAAACAAATAAAATAAGAAAAAGAAAAAGAAATAACAAGCAAAAAACAAAACAGGGGAAAAAGAAAGAAAGAAAAAAAAGGAGAAAACTAGGGTTTAAGGTTCAAAGCTCAATTGGTAAGTCAAATTAGTCTATTTTCTTGTAATTTTTATGTTTTTGAAATCCTAGTATTAAATACTACTTAATCTATGTTGAAAAATTTGAAATTATTGAGATTTTAGATAGTGTCCATGTTGAATAATTAGAGTATTAGGGACTAAATTGATAGATTTTTAAGTTAGAATTGAAAAAAAGATTGAATTATGGAATAAATTGTAAATTTTGAGAATTAGGGACTAAATTGTTAAAAAATTCAAAATTTAGGGATTTGAGTGAAATTAGAGAGTTGAATTTAGTCTAAAGTGGAAATTGAATGAAAATATGAAATTAGTTTTGAAGAAATAAAGTTAGTCTAGGTTTAAGGACTAAATTGGAATTTAGGCAAAAGTTGAATAAACATTGAAATAGTCAATGTGAAATTGTATTGTATTGATGAAATTTTAATTGTTTCAATTCTGTAGCTAACGTTGTGCCGGAAACCTCGGCTAAGAAGGAAAAAGATAAAGTCAACGAGGAATAGCTCGGAAATTCTAGTTTGTATTTCTATAATCCGAATCTAATAATTATTTGTTGTAATTATTATTTAATGTGTATGGTAAGTGGATTGGTGTGAGTATTTGGTTCTATGGTATTGAACTGAATTGAATTAAATTCATGAGTATATGTAATTATTTGAATTGAAATGTATATTGGTTGAAATTGAAAAATGATTTGAAACCCTATTAACTGTATCTGGCTGAGTCGAATATAAATGGCACGCCATAGGATTGGAAGAGTTCAGGGATACTTTGACTTCGAGTTATTGAGACACTGGGTGCCAAATTATTACTTCGGATATGTAACGCCCTGACCTATATATTTCTGTTTCTGTGAAAATGTGACACAAATGTGTATCTACTTCAGTGGTTAAGTGTCCTAGGTGTGTATGAGAGGTCCCAAGTTTAAGCCCTATCCTTTGCTAATTTTTTATTTTTTATCCAAGCCTTACTCTGGTTCAGTGGGTTTATATTTAATTGTCGGTAATTTTATATTAGAATGAGCTTGTTGGTTCAAGTGGTAAGGGTGTTGGTGTGTTGGAGGTCCTGTGTTTGAATCCCTATGTTAGCATGGGCCTTTGACGAACTAGTAGTAAACCCTCTGTACAGGCCAATCTTGGGCCACCCAAAACACCCCAAACCCATTTACAATTTTAAAAGCCCAAAACCTAAACTACCCAACATCAGACCCAACTATCTACCCAAGCCCATTTACAAAATTTCAAACCCAATTACACTAACACCCAAGACCCATTTCAGAAACAGAAAAAAATCCCTAACCCTAGCCCTAAAGTGGCGCCGCAACCCTCCCCACTTGTCTCTGCCAAGGCCACCAACCGCCACCAGCACCACACACACCTTCCCAGCGCCTCGACGACGCCTCAACCCCGTCACATCGCCCATTACACGCAAAAAGGAAGGACAGCAGCATAAAGTAGAAAAAGCTTGTAAAAATGGGGATATAAGAAGGGAATCGATTTGTAATAGGGGACCCTTTTTTGGACCGATAATAAAAAGCAAAAACATTAAACGAAAATAGAAGGCCTAACAACGCAAAAAAAAAAGAACAACACCAAAGTAAAAACAACTAATGAGATCCGCAATCGTAAAAGAAAAATCCAAGGTGATTCTTATTATTTTTTCTTTCTTTATTTTTTTTTTTCTTTTTAGTTATTTTTCTTATGTAAGCATATATATTAAACGAAAAAAAAAAAAAAAAACCTTTGGCGATTTCCGCCACCGTATGCACGGTGGCCGCACGGCAGCACGACGCGACGACGACGGACGGTGGTCGGGACTCAGCCGGACATGGAGACTGCAAAGAGAAGAGAGGAATGTGAGAGAGAAAATGAGTTTTTTTTTTTAAAAGCGAAGAAAAATGGGTCAAGGTTAAAAATTTGCATATATATAACATGCATGAAACGGCGCTGCGTTTCATTCGGCTCCCCAAGCGCCCAAAACGGCGTCGTTTTGGGGGGGCCGACCCGCAACCCGACCCGCCAATCTCAGGATCCGCGTGTTTTGTTTGGAAGGGCTAATTGCGCTTTTAGCCCTTCCGCCTTTTCCTATTTTCGCAATTGAGTTTAATGCATTCCTTAATTTGGCCTCAAATTTGCTGCGCTTTGTGATCGAGTCCTCTCACCATGCGTCACAGTCAAAGGAGAAGGGAATATTGCGCTTTTGGTCCCCTAGCTTATGCGCATATCGCCTTTAGTCCTTTCCACTTTGTTTTCTTTTAAATTTGCCCCAAAACTTTGTTATTAATTCATTATTAGTCTTTTCCTATTTGTTTTTGTTTCTTTGTTAAATATTATCATTATCATTCCTAATATATTATTAATGTTATCAATATTATTATTATTATTTTTATATGTTAATGCACATTTTCATTAAATATAAGTATACGTATATATTTATATAATACCAGTTAGTTACTTTAATTTTATATTGTTATTATTAGTATTGTAATATTATATTTATTATTAGTATTAGTATATATTTTATTATATATGTTTATATACTTTTATACAAATATTATCGTTTCTATTATTATATTTATCATCATATTTATTATTTTTAGTTTTATTATTATTATACATACATATACATATAGATGTTTTTAAGTATTTATAATATATTATTTTCTCATTATATTATTATTGTTATTACTCATTTCTTCATTATTTCTTATTTTGTTTTGTTGTTATATATTTATTATTATTATTCATGTATTTCATTTTATTATGTATATGTTTTATGTCATTTTTATGTACATACTTTTGATATTATTATGTATACTTTTGTTTCTATTATTACGTGTATATATTTCAATACCTTATTTTATATATATTATTATTATATCTATTTTTTATCCCTATATTATTTATTGTTAATATTAGTTCATGCATTTTATTATACTTGTATATGTATTCTATAATATTATTATTTTCGTATATCATTATATTATTTATTATACCTATTATTTTATTATTATCACTTATCATGTACATGTGTTTTTTAATACTTATTTTATATACGTATATACTATGTATATGTATGTATTTATTATTTTCATTTCTTGTTTAATTCTAGTATTACATTTAATATCGCATATATCTTTATTGTTTTTAATATATTTATCGCACTTATATTTGCTTCAACCTATTTCTAACTCTTTCGTTTATTTATTTCTCTTCCGTATCAGCTTTGCTTTGCATTACCTCATAAATCACATTCGTGTTTTTTTTTTGATTAATTTCAATAATAAAGGTAATATATCGATTTAACATTAAGTCATCGAGTTCATCGCTATGTTGGGTGAATGTCAATTGACTCGTGTTTAAACGATATACCCTTCTCAAAAAACCGAAATAAAATTAAAATTTCTCGTCTTTTTAACCGGGTCACAACTAAATTTTACATTGAATTCGTATTGTTGAAAATTAAGACAACATGTGTTTATAAGATACCAATTTTGGGCGTCGCGAGGGTGTTAATACCTTCCTCGCGCGTAACCGACTCCCGAACCCTAATTTTTTCTGGCTTTCAACGCAGACCTAAACTCGGCCTTTTATTTGCTTTTAACGAAAAATTTAATAGGTGTCTGATCACATCTAGAAAAAAAGATCGGTGGCGACTCCCGGTTTGTTTTTTTTTAAAAACCGAATTTCAATCTCCAGTTTTCTAATAAATCGCCACAATTTAGCGACCCGAATCCATAAAATTTTTACGTCGCTACAGCTGGCGACTCCACTGGGGACCGGTTTTGAGAGTCGAGTCGAATTAAACATGTTTTGTCAAAGTTTTCAAATTTCCTTGTTCAAAGTGAATATTTGGTCGTGATCCGTAAATCTTATTTTCAAAATTCATGCATTTGCATCGTGTTGTAAATATTTTTCTAACTCGTTTTTGCCCTTTTGTTTTTCAGCTTTAGATTTTTACGGTTCTTTTCGGTTTAGCTTTTAAATAAAAATGTTTATGAGTTTCTCCCCATACACACCGTACACTTGCATTTTGCATAACATGAGCTTTAAACCCGGGCTCCGTCCGTTTAAGTGAAAGTAAACGCTACGCCTTCGTGAGTTAACTCGTCCCTCCGCATGACGAGCTAGTGAATACTTTCGGTTACATATGACTTATGCTTTCGTGAGTTAACTTGTCCCTCCGCATAGGCATAAGTAAATGTAATCCCTCGAATTGAACTCGTGAGCTTGTGATGAGCTACGACCGAGGCTTCGTACTAGTCTTAGTAGACGACGGTACGAACGATTTGAGTACCTATCTAGAACCAAAACCGCATGTAACGAACCATACGAGCTGTCCAATTAGAGCCATGCCGAACCTCTGTCCGCTTATAGTCACCAAAATAAGTACACGGGGAATGGCTTTTGCCTTTAATTTACCTTGTCTATGTAAAAGAGTTGTGTTGAGTAGTTTAATTTGTTTCTCAAAATATATTTGTTGTGTTACTAACCAAGTTTGTTTGTTTTTATTTTTATTATCATCATGCGTCATAGGCATCACATTAGGAAGGTGTTGATTAAAGGATAGTTGCCAAAGAACGGGTTTCTGATGGAGGAGTCAATTACACAAATAATCGAGAAGAATGCCGTGGTTCGAGACTGGTCTCTAAAAACTCGAGAGAAAGGGGGACACCTAGTGGAAGGGTGTGTTGTCAATTTGCCCAACATACAATCGTGAATGTTCGCCAAAACAACCTTGAGGATTTGGTGCGAGTTTGGAACCAATGGGATTCAGACACTAGGGGCATTTTCACCGAGAGGTATGGAGATATAGCTCACTTGATCACCATTCGTGTAGACGAACAGTTGATTCAAGCCATGGTTCGATTCTGGGACCCAGCTTATCAGTGCTTTACATTCAATCAAGAGGACATGACTCCAACCATAGAAGAGTATGCTGCTTTACTCCGCATCGACAATGTGCAATTCGGCAAGATATACGTGAAGGAGCCTAAGCCATTGACCTTTAGGAAAAAATTAGTAAGACCGATGCACATGACTGATGCATGGGCGAAAAACAAATAAAAAGAAGAATGAAACCGTTTGCATTCCATGGTCCAAACTACGAGAATCGGGCCTCCGAGTCATCCTGACATATTGAAGAGAGTTAATCTATTCGCCTTGGCCATTTACGGTTTGGTCATTTTCCCGAGAGTTCTCGGACATATTGAGGTCGCAGTATTTGATTTCTTCGAAAGGCTAAAACAAGGAGTCAACCCTGTCCCGACTATCTTAGCCGAGACATTCTGTGTCCTTGAGTACTTGTCGAAGGGGTAGGAAATGGACGATTTATCGGTGTGCACAAATACTCAATGTTTGGATTTTTAGTCATTTTTGAAAGTAGAACGCACTCCATTCCACATGTTTTCAAAAACATTCGCCCGCTTAGAAGCTTACCTCAAGAAAGAATGGCCGAGAGAAGTCACCGAGCAACATTGGGTATCGCTCTTTGAGAATCTTCGCACGAGGATATAACGTGGAGAGCACCACGATCCGTCCTTCATCCCCCGCTATACAAATGTGGAGGCCAAGATTGGGTACCTTTACTCGGGTTATGGGGAGGAGTTGGATATGCTCCGCTATTAGTCCAAAGGCAATTTTCTTCACGACAATTTATACCCGCAATGTGGAGGATTAGCACAATTCGAGTTCGCGCCATGCGAAGTGAGGATATATGAAGAGAGTCCGAGATATTGCTGTGTCTTGGAATGAAATTCATTTCATGGAATTAGCCTTGTATGCGATGATACTCTCACCCAAGACTATGACCTATGGAGAAAGCGGCGGGTAAGTAGTCAAAGAAATCTCATCAACAAATTGCACCGCCTAACCCCTTTTTGGAGGAAATGCCGTCCGAGTTGGACATCGCTAGACAAGAATTCGAGCGAGAAAAAGCTAAGATGTCTAGGGACCTTAGTACCCTTCAAGAAGAAAATTATCGCTTGAAGATTGAAGCTCAAGTTGAAAGGTCCAGAATCGAAAAGTACAAAGGAGGCCGAGATCGTGAGAAACGACTTAAGGGACCTTCATTTGGAAAACAAGAAATTAAGAAGCACTATAAAGAATAGTGGATTGGGCAAGTCAACAAATTGAGTGGAAAGAAGAAATTAGCAACATCAAAGGAGGAATGGAGTTTTGGAAGGAAAAAGAAGAGAGAAAGAGGAAAAGGCACACACATTGCAATAGAGTTAAGAAGGAAGAATGCCGAGTATGAAATGGTGACCGCAGAATTTGCGAATAGTCAGTCTGAATATCAAGAATTAAAAAGGAGAGTACGAGATTTAGAAAATACGCTACAATCTCATCAACAACAATTAGATAACCTCCTGAAGGCTCTAGAAGAAAAGAATGATCAGTACGATCGGGACATACACGCGTATGAAGGAACTCTCCAAGAAAGAGAAATGCAACTCAACTTCCTGATCAATGAAATTCGCCAAGCGGCTATGCAAGTTGTTCAATTATCGATGAAGCCGAAGTTCTCACCGCCAATTCCTCCGAGCCAAAAGATCGAGTATATCGAGTTTTTAGAGCAAGTGAAGAAACAAGGCAATGTGGCTAGGAAATTTGTGTAACTGTTGGAAAAAAATGAAAACTTTTTGTAATGTACTCTTCTGATAAATGAAATGCCTACATATGGGGCTATCTTGAAATCAACACCAAATTCTTGCATCTTTATTCATAACTAACATTTATGCATCATTTATTCTTTGGACATTCATTCATTCATATACCCATTCATTCATTCATCGCATGTACATATCACCATCCACCGGAACTAAAAGAGCCATACAATCCGCAGTTGCAAGACTTCAAGACTGGAATCACGATATTCATATAGAACGCGTCGACAAACCAGGGCAATGGAAGCTGAGTTCAATGAGAGAATCGAAAGGATGGAAAGTGCTCAAAAAGAGTTATAAGAGCAACTGGCCAAATCGCAACAAGAAACGAGAGATCTAATGGTAAGATCTCGAGAGGAGTCACTTGAGCAAAGAGATCAGATGGCTAAAATGATAGAGATGATGACAACTTTGGTCAAAGGAAAGGGACCCATGCAGAACCCAGATGTTATGGAACCTCAATCGAGAATTCACCACGATCAGGATCCACTCTATCCTCCGGGATTCACTCCACCACCCGCATATACAACACAGAGAGGGTATGCTCAAGGAGAACCCACAGGCTTGGAACATCGACCTATGCCACCTGCTCCACCCACTAATTTGGGGCAAGGAATATTCGCGTCGAACCACAGGGCTAGTCCTCACGATCCACTAGTTCCAGATCTCGATGACCCCAGGTGAAGTTACCAAATTGAAATTGGATAACCATGACGCGAAATATAAGAGTCTGGAGGAAAGACTCAAAGCAATAGAAGGCACTGAGGTCTTCTCAGCGCTGGGTGCCAAGGAACTTAGTCTAGTACCTGATCTAATTTTGCCTCCGAAGTTCAAGGCGCCTGATTTTGAGAAGTATGATGGGACTAGGTGCCCAAAAGCACATCTCATCATGTTCACGTCGAAAATGACTCGGTTACGTGAATGATGATAAGTTACTTATACATTGCTTCCAAGATAGTCTAACAGTGGTCACCCTCTTGGTTGGTACAACCACTCAGCGAGGAAAAGATTAGATCCTGGAAAGATTTGGCATCTGCATTCTGCGAACAATACAAGCATGTATCAGACATGGTGCCAGACCGGATGACCTTACAGATGATGGAGAAAAAGCCGTCAGAGACTTTTAGACAGTATGCGCAGAGATGGAGAGACATCTCAGCCCAAGTGGAACCCCCACTAACAAAAACGGAGATAACCGTTCTCTTTATCAACACCTTAAAGACGCCGTTTTATGACAAACTAGTGGGGAGTGCCACGAAGGAGTTTGCAGATATTGTAATATCTGGGGAGCTCATAGAGAACGCCGTTAAGAGCGGTAGAATGGAAAGTTCAGAAGGTTCGAAAAGGGCAGTGCCTATGAAAAAGAAGGAACCAGAAACCCACATGGTCGGGATGGGAAACCGCTATGCCCCTAATTCATATCCTAACCAACCCCGACCCCGAAATTTTCCACCTTCCAATTTCTATTTTCCTCCTCAAACCCCTTACTACCAAACACCACCTCCTTCCTACCCCGTATATGCTATGAACAACCAAAGACTCACCACCACTTTCTCACAAAACACTGCACCACTCAAAACCAACTCGTAAATGAGCCAAGACCAAATGAGGCCTAATACCGAGAGATCATGATTTACTCCCATCCTCGTGTCGTATGGGGAATTGTACCCAAAACTTTTGGAGAAACAATCGATCTCTCCCACTACATGGCACCTCTTAAACCTCCATACCCGAAATGGTACGATCCAAATGCTAGTTGTGCATATCATGCCGGAATCAAGGGCATTCTACGTAGAAACTGCCTTGCTTTCAAAAGGAGAGTTCAAGGGCTCATCGACGCGGGCATCTTGCGATTTGATGGTATGCTGGCGATGCACTGGGAATCCATTCCCAAACCACACCAAGGAAATGTGAGCGCAGAGAGAGAGGAGGATAAACGACGGCAGTAAAAGATGGGTATCTCGAAGTAAGAACACCTCTGCAGAGAATGCAGGAGGTGCTAGTTGAAAAAGGGCTACTCTGTCCTTTTAACGGAGTATTCGAAGGAAGGGATGCAAAGAGTCACGCGCTTTTTGAGTTTCCATGGCGTCGAAGGACACGACATTCAAATCTGTGATGAATTCGTAAGATTGTTACAAAGTATGATGGATAACAAGGGGATAGGGATTTTTGTAAAGCCAAGAGGCCGATGGTGGAGAAATATGTGCCTCGACAATCAATCATCAGTCCCCTTATAGCACTGATCGACCATTGGTGATTTACTATGACGCGAAGAGGAGCCGGTGAAACCAAAGATGATCATTGAAATACCATCTCCTTTTCCCTACAAAATGACAAGGCGGTACCTTGGAAATACGATGTCAACATCGTAACACCGAAAGTGAAAAACCGAAGCCGCAATCGGAAGCGTCGGGAAGTGGGTCACTTCACCGCAGATGGGAGATGCTATTCTAAAGAAATTGAACCGACAAAGAAAAGTAGCGATTTGAAGCAAAAAGGAAAGCGTTGATGCACGAAGTGGAAGTCGAGCAAGAAATTCCACCCGCAAGAAAACCAAAAAGCCTGGGATGATGAAGAAGCTCAAGAATTCTTGAAGTTTATCAAGCACAGCGAGTATAGTAGTGGTGGAACAATTGAGTAAGCGAACCCGGTAGCGAATCTCGCTTTTATCTCTATCATTAAATTCAGAGCCACACCGGAATGCTTTATTGAAGGTGTTAAATCAAGCTTATGTGGCTAATAACATATCCGTTGAAAAGCTTGATAGGTGGGTAAACAATTTGAATGCGGACAATTTCATCTCTTTTAGTGATGATGAGATACCGCCAAACGGTAGAGGATCGGTGAAAGCGCCGCATATCACGACTCATTGTAGGGCTACATAATACCGAAACGTGCTCATCGATAATGGGTCAACATTAAATGTTATGCCATTGGCCACACTTTCCGTAATACCGATGGATTTGTCCTACTTAAGGCAATCGCCATTCCACGATGTAAGGGCATTCGACGGGACGAGGCGTGAAGTTATGGGAAAGATTGAGATCCCTTTAGAAGTGGGCCCTTACATTTATGATGTTGAGTTTCAAGTCATGGACATTACGCCATCGTATAAGCGCCTTTTGGGAGACCTGATCCATTCTCGCTGAGCGCCCGTCATCCTCCACCAAAAATAAAATTTATCATGGACGGCCGCCGTCACCGTCGAAGGAGAAGAAGATATTGTCGCATCTCAGATCTCATGTGATGCACCGCATTTGGAAGCAAACAAAGACGCAGTGGAGTGTTCCTTCCGGTCCCTTGAATTTGTGAACGCCACTTTCGTTGCTGAGGGAAACAGAATTCCAGTGCCAAAACTGTCGAGAAGTACCAGAATGGGTGTCAAGTTGACCGTAGGAAGAGGAGCTCGAGCAAGAAGAGGTTTAGGCAGACATCTGCAAGGAATAGTTAGGGCTTTAAAGCCAGTGCAGCACAAGGCTCGATACGGTTTGGGATTCCAGCCTGATATGCGTCAAAGGAGAAGACAGTGGAAGAAAGATCAGGAAAGAAGGATTGCAAGAACTTTGGGCCGAGAACCAGAATGGGAGCCCATAGAATACCCTCCTTTGTCAAAAACATTTACGTCTGCGGAAATGATATACCCTGACAAGACGATCCACGAAACATGCCGAGGATAATTGAAAGGGGTTTTCGAATGTCGCGATAAAAATGTCATTGACAAAGGGGCTGGTACAAGTAAAGATGTCTCGAGGATACGCCCTTGCCCTCCTGGTTTCATGTTGAACAATTGGACTTCCGAGGAGCTTCTTGTAGTTTATAAGTCTTCAGAGTAATGCCAAACATTAACTTTCTATTGTGTCTTTAGATATAATAGAATTCTTTTGTAAGAGCGTGCATTCGCTCTTTATCATTTAAATGAATATCAATGAAGATGCATTTTGTCACGACTTTTTCGCATTATCGCTAATTTCATAATCATTTTCTCATTTCATAGCCCATATTCACATTTACCACATTCCATGCCATAATATTCCTTTGTTGATTCCAATACTTGGATGCCCTCTATAGTTTCTTTTTCCATTCAACTTTCGGATGCTCGATATCGATGACATGAACAAACCCATTACGAGTCTTGAAATCGATTTTGAGAAGGTTTATTTGTTTAGGGAATTTGAAGTCAAGAAAATGTCAAGATTACGTCTCGTCTCTGAAATTGTTAAGAATGGTGGAACAAGAGGATAAACAGATTTTGCCTCATGAAGAATCTGTGGAAACAATAAACTTGGGCACTGAAGAAAGGAAACAAGAAGTGAAGATTGGGACTTCTATTTCAGAGAGCACCATGCATAATTTGATCGCTCTACTCTGCGAATACAAAGATGTTTTCGCATGGTCATACCAGGACATGCCAGGGCTAGATGAAGATTTAGTGGTCCACAAGCTCCCATTAAAGCCAGAATGCAAGCCCATCCAGCAAAAATTAAGACGGATGAGACCCGAAATGCTACTAAAAATAAAAGAGGAAGTCAAGAAGCAATTTGACGCTGGTTTCCTACAAGCCTCCAAATATCCAGAATGGGTGGCTAACATAGTCCCGGTACCAAAGAAAGACGGCAAAGTACGAATGTGCGTAGATTACCGTGACCTGAATCGAGCAAGCCCAAAAGATAATTTTCCCTTACCACATATTGATACATTGGTGGACAACACAGCAAAACATTCATTGTTTTCTTTCATGTATGGATTCTCGGGGTATAATCAGATCAAGATGGCCCCTGAAGACATGGAGAAAACTACCTTCATAACAATGTGGGGAACGTTCTGCTACAAAGTGATGCCATTCGGGTTAAAGAATGCCGGGGCAACATATCAGAGGGCTATGGTGACATTATTCCATGACATAATGCATAAAGAAATAGAGGTCTACGTCGACGATATGATTGCTAAATCCCGAGGGGAAGAAGAACATGTAGTGAACTTGAAGAAGTTGTTCGACAGGCTGAGAAAGTTCCAGTTAAAGCTCAATCCAGCTAAATGTACGTTCGGGGCTACCTCAGGGAAGTTGCTAGGCTTCGTTGTCAGTGAAAGAGGTATCGAGGTCGATCCAGATAAAATAAGAGCCATTCAAGAGTTACCACCCCCGCGCACGCAAAAGGAAGTTAGAGGATTTTTAGGGAGATTAAACTACATCGCCCGATTTATCGCTCAACTTACCAACCCAGGTGCGACCCAATCTTTCGGCTTCTTCAAAACATAACCCGGGAGATTGGAATGAGGAAGGCCAGTGGCCTTTGATAAGATAAAGCAATATTTGTCTAGTCCTCCAAAGCTAGTACCGCCAACTCCGGAGACCTTTGATTTTGTATTTGACGGTGTTCAAAATTCAATGGGTTGCGTACTGGGGCAACATGACGAGACGGGAAAGAAAGAAAAGGCGATCTACTACCTCAGTAAAAAGTTCACTGAATATGAGGCAAAGTATTCGTCCATTGAAAAGTTTTGTTGCGCTCTAGTTTAGGTAGCTCGGAGACTCAGACAATACATGTTGTACCATACGACATGGCTAATTTCAAAGCTAGACCCGATAAAATACATGATGGAATCACCGGCACTATCAGGAAGGATGGCCCGATGGCAGATCCTCCTTTCAGAATATGACATTGCCTATGTAAGTCAGAAGTCAATAAAAGGAGGCGCAATAGCCGACTTTCTAGCAACTCGAACAACAGAAGAATATGAGCCTTTAAGATTTGATTTTCCGGACGAAGACTTAATGTGCATCACAGAAATGAAACCAGAGTCATCAAATGAGAAGTCATGGAAGATGTGCTTTGATGGTGCGTCGAATGCTTTGGGGCATGGAATCGGAGCAATCTCGGTGTCACCAGAGGGGAATCATTATCCGCTTCTCGCAAGACTAAACTTCTTCTCGCACCAATAATATCGCAGAATATGAGGCTCAGTATCATGGGGCTTCGTGCAACTATCGAACGAAACATCAAAATCCTAGAGGTATACGGAGAGACTCTACTCTAGTGGTTTACCGATCCGTGGAGAGTGGGAAGTGAGGATCCAAAATTGATCAAGCACTGATGATTTAGTGGCCGAATTGATCAAGGAATTCAAAGAAATAACTTTTCATTACTTCCCACGAGAAGAAAACCAATTAGCCGATGCCACGCCACTTTGGCTTCAATGTTCAAAGCAAGTAAAGAAGCAGAAATAATGCCCCTCAAAATGAGCATATACGAGGTTCCTGCACACTGTTGTAGCATTGAGAAAGAAACAGATGGACGTCCATGGTTCCACGATATCTTAGAATATATCAAGAATCAAAGATACCCCGAACAAGCGAATGAGAATGACAAAAGAACAATCAGAAGAATGGCAGCTGGATTTGTTCTTGACGGGGACATCCTGTACAAAAAAGGAAAGGATCAGGTGCTCTTGAGATGTGTGGATGATGCTGAAGCTAGAAAAATACTTGAAGAGGTCCATGAAGGAATCTGCGGAACACATGCCAATGGATTCAATATGGCCAGAAAGATCATGAGACTCGGTTATTATTGGCTGACAATGGAAAGTGACTGCATCAATTTTGCTAGAAAATGTCACAAATGTCAAATCTACGGCGATAAAATTCATGTGGCCCCTTCTCCTCTTCATGTCATGACCTCTCCGTGGCCTTTTGCTATGTGGGGCATGGACGTTATAGGGCCAATCTCTCCAAAGGCATCAAACGGGCATCGATTCATCTTTGTGGTCATCGATTATTTCACAAAATGGATAGAAGCTGCTTCGTTTGCCAATGTGACGAGGACTGCAGTTTGCAGGTTTTTGAAAAAGGAAATCATTTGCCGGTACGGCTTACCTGAAAGAATCATTTCAGATAATGCCACGAATCTGAACAATAAGATGATGAAAGAAGTGTGCGAAAGCGCCCAAATAAAGCATCATAACTCTTCACCTTATCGCCCAAAGATGAATGGGGCTGTCGAAGCAGCTAACAAAAACATTAAAAGGATCATTGGGAAAATGACTGAGACGTATAAAGATTGGCACGAGAAACTTCCATTTGCTTTGTTTGCATATCGCATATCCATGCGAACATCTACTGAGCAACTCCTTTCTCTCTAGTCTATGGAATGGAAGTCGTATACCCATTGAGGTTGAGATCCCCTCTCGCGAGTCTTAATGGAATCAAAGTTAGAAGAAGCAGAATGGGTTCGAGCTCGATATGATCAGTTGAACCTCATCGAAGAAAAACGTCTAAAGGCCATTTGTCATGGGCAGATGTACCAGAAAAGAATGATTGCGGCCCATGACAAGAAGGTACGACCAAGAGAATTCCATGAAGGAGAACTCGTCTTTGAAAAGATTCTCCCGATACAAAAAGACTGCGAGGAAAATGGGCACCGAATCGGGAAGGACCATACGTCGTAAAGAAGGCATTTTCAAAGTGAGCTTTGATCCTTACCGAGATGGATGGCAAAGAGCTACCAATCCAAAGAACTCGGATGCAAATGAAGAAGTACTATGCCTGAAAGAAAAAGTCGAGATGAAAACCCGAAAAGGGCATCTAAAAAAAAAAAAAAAGAGGATCAGAGCGAAAACCCGAAAAGGGCGCTTTGATCAAACAAAAAAATTAGGATGAAAACCCGAGAGGGCATTCTAATGAAGCCAACATTCGGCTTACAAGGCAAGGTGTTTTAAACCGTACGACAAACAGTGAGACTACAGTATTTGAAGCATCTCTGAAAGCTCAAAATCTTCTACGCAAGGAGCCAGACTCGAAAAGATTCTTGATTGAGGAACGTGGAAGAGTTCATGTGTTAAATATCTAGAGCATTTGTACCCGTTGAATACGATCCTTCCTTTCTTTTTGACATGTCTACCCTCATTGGTTAATTTCCTTTGTTTGCCACACTTGAAATAAATGAATATGAAATATCATTTTTGTCCCTACTTGACCTATTTCATGCATTTCATTATGTGTTTATTTACATGATAAATGGTGAAATGACATGCTCTAAACAAAAGAAATGTTAAGCATTACTTGGATGAAAACTTGATAAGCACAAGAGCTTCAAGGCAAAGAATGGAGTTCAACCAGAGGCAAAAGAGTGATATCCGAGAAACGTCAATTACTTGTAAAGCTTGAAAACGGGTACAGGGCTTAAAAAGAAGTCGAGAGCCAAAGCAATGATACGAGATCATGAAAAGTCGTGACCAAAAGGACATATGACAAATATGCCTAAGGCACACTGCATAATCATGTAGGCATAAAGGCATTTAAGACAAACATGTGCATATCATGATAACATCATGCATGGCATATACAGGAACTCCAGCAGAGCAAAAAAATCTGGAATGAGAGTCGCAGTGAATCAAGTGAAAAGACACCTGAGTTCTACCCAAAGACAGGTTTTGGTATTTTGATGTTTTTAATTCATGCCTTTCAAGGAAAATCAACTCATATTGCGAGAAATGAGTTGAGCCTCAGGACACGCTGAGGTATTTTCAATTTCGGTTTTCAATTGATGTTTCAAAAATCAACTCATATTGCGAGAGGTGAGTTGAGCCTCAAGCCACGCGCTGAGGTATCTTTAGTTTATGGTTCAAAAAAAATTGACTCATATTGCGAGAGGTGAGTCAAGCCTCGGGGCACGCTGAGGTATTTTTTTTAATTTTTGTGTTTTAAATCAACTCATATTGCAAGAGGTGAGTTGAACCTCAAGACACGTTGAGGTAATTTTAATTTCTGCTTTTCAAAAAATCAACTCATATTGCGAGAGGTGAGTTGAGCCTTAGGTCACACACTCGAGGTATGTTTAATTTATGTTTCAAAAGTTGACTCATATTGCGAGAGGTGAGTCAAGCCTCGAGCACGCTGAGGTATTTTTAATTTTTGTGTTTTAAATCAACTCATATTGCAAGAAGTGAGTTGAGCCTCTGGGCACGCCCGAGGTATTTTCAATTTCTGCTTTTCAATTCTGCTTTCAATTTATGTTTTTCAAAAGTCAACTCATATTGCGAGAGGTGGGATGAGCCTCAAGACACGTTGAGGTAATTTCAATTTCTGTCTTTCAAAAATCAACTCATATTGCGAGAGGTGAGTTGAGCCTCAAGACACGTTGAGGTAATTTCAATTTGTGTTTTTTCAAAAATCAACTCATATTGCGAGAGGTGAGTTGAGCCTTTAATTTTGTTTTTCAAATCTCTTCGCTCAAATTATCAACTCATATTGCGAGAGAGTCAATTCATATTGTGAGAAATGAGTTGAACTCAGGATCACATGCCAAGCAAAGACTAAAAGATTGAAGCTGATTGAAGACATCAGATTTGGCCTCCCTGAAGTTGCAGTAAAGCAGGTCAAAGTTGCAAGTCTTGTTTCCTGAAGTTGCAGTAAAGCAGGTCAAAGTTGCAAGTCTTGTTCCCTGAAGTTGCAGTGGAGCTAATCGAAGATATCAAAGCTTGCCTTTTAGAGTCACAGAAGAGAAGATCACAAACCTCATCTCACTGAAGCCATAGAAAGGTGGATCGAAGCCTCAAATCTCATATCCTTGAAGCCACATTGAAGAAGATTAAAGTTACAGGGCTACAAGATACGGTGGACTAGAAGAAGACTACCCAGAACAAGAAGAGCACCAATAAAGTCAAGACTCGCAAGACAGAGCCAAATTGGCCTTTCTTTATGTCTTTGCTCTATTCTCGTTGCACGACAATGAGCAAAGAGGGGCAGCTGTACAGGCCAATCTTGGGCCACCCAAAACACCCCAAACCCATTTACAATTTTAAAAGCCCAAAACCTAAACTACCCAACATCAGACCCAACTATCTACCCAAGCCCATTTACAAAATTTCAAACCCAATTACACTAACACCCAAGACCCATTTCAGAAACAGAAAAAAATCCCTAACCCTAGCCCTAAAGTGGCGCCGCAACCCTCCCCACTTGTCTCTGCCAAGGCCACCAACCGCCACCAGCACCACACACGCTTTCGACGCGCTCCGACGACGCCTCAACCCCGTCACATCGCCCATTACCTGCAAAAAGGAAGGACAGCAGGCATAAAGTAGAAAAAAGCTTGTAAAAATGGGGATATAAGAAGGGAAATCAGTTTGTAATAGGGGACCCTTTTTTTTGGACTGATAATAAAAAAGCAAAAACATTAAACGAAAATAGAAGGCCTAACAAATAAAAAAAAAAAAAAGGAGAGAACAACACCAAAGTAAAAACAACTAATGAGATCCGCAATCGAAAACCAAAAATCCAAGGTGATTCTTATTATTTTTTCTTTCTTTATTTTTTTTTCTTTTTAGTTATTTTTCTTATGTAAGCATATATATTAAACGAAAAAAAACCTTTTGGCGATTTCCGCCACCACCATGTACGGTGGCCGCACATGCATTTTGCGACGACGATTTGACGGTGGTGGTCGGGGACTGGCCGGACATGGAGACTGCAAAGAGAAGAGAGGAATGTGAGAGAGAAAATGAGTTTTTTTAAAAGCGAGAAGAAAAATGGGTCAGTTAAAAATTTGCATATATATAACATGCATGAAACGGCGCCGTTTCATTCGCTTAAAGCGCCCAAAACGGCAGGCGTCGCTTTGGGGCCGACTCAACAACCCGACCCGCCAATCTCGGGATCCGCGTGTTTTGTTTGGAAGGGCTAATTGCGCTTTTAGCCCTTCCGCCTTTTCCTATTTTCGCAATTGAGTTTAATGCATTCCTTAATTTGGCCTCAAATTTGCTGCGCTTTGTGATCGAGTCCTCTGCCATGCGCTGCATCAAAGGAGAAGGGAATATTGCGCTTTTGGTCCCCACTTATGCATGCGCATATCGCCTTTAGTCCTTTCCACTTTGTTTTCTTTTAAATTTGCCCCAAAACTTTGTTATTAATTCATTATTAGTCTTTTCCTATTTGTTTTTGTTTCTTTGTTAAATATTATCATTATCATTCCTAATATATTATTAATGTTATCAATATTATTATTATTATTTTTATATGTTAATGCACATTTTCATTAAATATAAGTATACGTATATATTTATATAATACCATTGAAGTTACTTTAATTTTATATTGTTATTATTAGTATTGTAATATTATATTTATTATTAGTATTAGTATATATTTTATTATATATGTTTATATACTTTTTATACTGATATTATCGTTTCTATTATTATATTTATCATCATATTTATTATTTTTAGTTTTTATTATTATTATACATACATATACATATAGATGTTTTTAAGTATTTATAATATATTATTTTCTCATTATATTATTATTGTTATTACTCATTTCTTCATTATTTCTTATTTTGTTTTGTTGTTATATATTTATTATTATTATTCATGTATTTCATTTTATTATGTATATGTTTTATGTCATTTTTATGTACATACTTTTGATATTATTATGTATACTTTTGTTTCTATTATTACGTGTATATATTTCAATACCTTATTTTATATATATTATTATTATATCTATTTTTTATCCCTATATTATTTATTGTTAATATTAGTTCATGCATTTTATTATACTTGTATATGTATTCTATAATATTATTATTTTCGTATATCATTATATTATTTATTATACCTATTATTTTATTATTATCACTTATCATGTACATGTGTTTTTAATACTTATTTTATATACGTGATATACTATGTATATGTATGTATTTATTATTTTCATTTCTTTAATTTAATTCTAGTATTACATTTAATATCGCATATATCTTTATTGTTTTTAATATATTTATCGCACTTATATTTGCTTCAACCTATTTCTAACTCTTTCGTTTATTTATTTCTCTTCCGTATCAGCTTTGCTTTGCATTACCTCATAAATCACATTCGTGTTTTTTTTTTGATTAATTTCAATAATAAAGGTAATATATCGATTTAACATTAAGTCATCGAGTTCATCGCTATGTTGGGTGAATGTCAATTGACTCGTGTTTAAACGATATACCCTTCTCAAAAAACCGAAATAAAATTAAAATTTCTCGTCTTTTTAACCGGGTCACAACTAAATTTTACATTGAATTCGTATTTTTGAAAATTAAGACAACATGTGTTTATAAGATACCAATTTTGGGCGTCGCGAGGGTGTTAATACCTTCCTCGCAGAATCGACTCTCCCGAACCTAATTTTTACGGCTTTCAACGCAGACCTAAACTCGGCCTTTTATTTGCTTTTAACGAAAAATTTAATAGGTGTCTGATCACATCTAGAAAAAAAGATCGGTGGCGACTCCCGGTTTGTTTTTTTTTAAAAACCGAATTTCAATCTCCAGTTTTCTAATAAATCGCCACAATTTAGCGACCCGAATCCATAAAATTTTTACGTCGCTACACCCTCCATTCTTCGCTTCCCAATTCTGTCATTAAATCCTACTTGTGGATGTTCGAATCTTGGTTTCACACGGCCGTGTGGTGGCTTGGGTATGGGCGTGTGGGCCCACACGGGCATATGGGCCTATTATATTAAAATTTATCCTAGGGATGCATGAGTCTTTTCGTTCGACTGTGGGCCTACCGTAGGGTCGGTAAGGGCTAACTAAACCCTAAAACTATATGACCTGTTAGTCTGAAACACTATTCTGAGTATGATTATGCATGTCTGATTACGATGTTAATTGCAAATATGATATTTGTATATATATAAGCATGTTATAATTTGTAATTTTTGTATATGTGCTCTATATCTGTTTTGGGGTGAGATATGTATTTGAAGAGGAAGTGTTCTGTACAGCGATCATCGCCTAATTTCTAGCAGCATGGCTGCACTATATCTGATATGTGTCATAATTATAATGCCCTTTACCTGTATCCGACGCCAGGACAGGACGAGGCATTTCCAGACTTAAACACAAACAATCATGCAAACCGGGCCATAAAATTTCATTCAAATTTTAAAATTTTCAATTTTTATCTTAAAGTCCCTTATTTGGGCCTACGAGGCCTTAAGTATGCTATGAAAGTAATTAAGGACTAAACCGGGAAATTTGGAAGGTTAGGGAAAATTTATGAAATTTTTCCATGAAGCGGAGCCACACGCCCGTGTGGACACAGGGACACGCCCGTGTGTCTTCAACACTCCAATGTCCTCAAGCCGTGTAACTCTCTGACTATGATGTCATCACGTAAAATGAACCACACGGTCAAGTCATACGCCCGTGTGCTAGGCCGTGCCTTCCACAAGGTTGAGACCTATGGCCGTGTCTCTGTTTGTGTGACTAACACTTAGGCTATTTTCCAATCCTTTGTGTTACCCTTAATTTCCACAATTCATTACATATATTAAGGACACATATCATGGCACCATTTTAATGATTTAACCTCCTTTATTAAGATAAATTCTTAACATTAACATGTCATTATTCACGTATTTCACATGCTCGTGCAATATTAAGTCTAGATGCAAACATCTATGACCATTAATCTTACTATTGCACCACATTTACTAATAATCTAGAATTATTCACTTATCACTTGTGTCATTAGACCTTGAGCATTCAAGTTCAATCAAAATCATCATCTTTTTTTTTTCTATATCATGCATTTTCTCATAGTAATGACCGGTTCGATTGGTCATGAAGCATTCATCATACACACATGTTATACACCAACATGCATTTTCAACAAGCATATCCACATCACAAACATTAGGGCTTAACATGGATAAATTGGCTTACAAGCCATAATCATTATAAGCCACATCTCATGGCTATATACAACGAATCATTATAAGCCAATACATTTGGCTACTCATAACAATATCTATCATAAAACTAAGTCCCTATACATGCTACTCACTTGGAATCTCTAGCATAAATATATTAATATTCCAACGAAGATGTCTTGATAGTGTGATGCTGCCTTCAACGATCTCAACCCCGAGTCGACCTGAAAATGCTAAGGAAATGGAGAGGAGGGAGTAAGCTTTACGCTTAGTAAGCTTGCATGAAAAATAATAAGCAATGTGATAACATGCTATTTTTAAAATTCTTTCTATTTATTCAAAGTCCAGTCAAGCTATTTTCTTGAGTCACAGTCACTAAATTATTTGTATCGGGAGCTACGGTACTCCAAATTGAGAACATTAATTTTCCTTGACACTAGACTCACATATCTTCTTACCATAAAATTTTTAGAATTTTTGGTCTAGCCAATAGGTACAGTTTATTTTGTAAATTTACCCCTATTTCGCTGTTTGGCAGTTTCGACCTCTCTTCACTATAAATTAATTATCTCATAGTACGGGACTTGGATGATGCTTCTGTCTATTTCCCTTGAAAGTAGACTTATTAAGGATTTTAAGCATATAAATCATTACCCATAATCATTTTTTTTTACAATTTTTAATGATTTTCAAAAATTAAGATAGGGGAGTCCGAGATCACTCTGGCCTTGTTTCACGAAAATTTAAATATCTTATCATATGAGATTCCTTTGCCTAGACTCGATAAGATTTAATTTCATATTTTACTCAGCTTCTAACTCAATTTTCACTATTTTTGGTGGATTTTCAAAGTCGGACTGCTGGTATTGTACTAATTTGTCTTAGTGCAACATGATGATAACCATCACAATTTTGTCATAGAAATTATTCTCATAAATATCACTCATTCATTTGCACTCTTATCACAAGTCCATTTAATTTCACATGGAAAACACATGCTCATGGGTTTCGAGTACGTACCTGTGTTATCTTTTAGCACAACCACTCATCTAAACATGACAGTCATATACATCATATTAGTATCATCTAAACATAGATGAGTTTATCATTTCAAGTATTTCCATTCCATTTCTCATATTAATTCCCATTGAATTCCTCAGAATCTCGATGGATATCACATTTATCGTCAAGTCATGCAAGCGATCATTTCAAGTACGCACTTCCGCGAACCTCACTCATTGCAGCGGGATTACCAGTCCAGGCTAAATCCCCCGTATCATAACTTACATAGTGTTGTCAGGATTACCAGTCCAGGTTAAATCCCTTACAGTGACATACACTCTCATAAGTTCGGATCTGAATTACCAATCCAGGCTAAATTCAGTCCTTAATCGAATTACCTATCCGGCCTAAATCCTTAATGCACCCATATTCTTCGGGAGGCTCGATCACTTGAAGAACACCTGCCCGGGCTAGATCCTTTCTATATTGAGATCAACGAATTACCCGTCCGGGCTAAATCCTTTTCTGCAACACATGCAGGATCTCATGTCATGTAAACAACGCTTTATCCATCGGATATCCCTTTTTATTCAACCAGGATTTTCTCCTTTCATTAAGTATATCAATATACATAGATGATCATGCAATGTACATTCAATTCAACACATTTTCATGTTTATTTGGGCATTAGTCCATACAACCAAAAATAACATATCACCTAGTTTTCATGCAAACTTATTCATTTCATTTAAAATGTCAATTTCTATAAAATGTCCATTAACATCAAATTCAATACAATCATAACAAGATGTATTTCATGTATAACAATAATAGCATGAATAATATGCTTATTAAATCACGTGAACTTACCTCGAATAAGGAAATGAAAAAATTACCATTTTAGTCCAAAACTTGTATTTTCCCGATTTAAGCCCGAATCTCGATTTCCTTGATAATCGAGCTTGGAACTTGAAAAACCCTAGCTATAGTTTCTCCATGCAATTTTTGGCCAAGAGGTTGAAGATGGATAAAATTTGGCTTTTAAATTTGTTTTCAATTCATTTTAATAACCAAATGACCAAAATGCCCTTAATAAAAAATTTTGAAAACATGCCTAACCATGTCCATATTTGTCCACCAACTTAAAAAATGGTCTAATTACCATATAAGGACCTCCAATTTAAAATTTCATAACAATTGGACACCTCTAGCATGTAGAACTTAACTTTTGCAGTTTTTGCGATTTAGTCCTTTTGACTAAATTGAGTGCCCAAACGTCAAAATTTTCGAACTAAATTTTCACGAAATCATCCCGTGAAATCATAGACCATAAAAATATAATAAAAATAAATTTTATTACGTCAGTTTTGTGGTCCCAAAACCACTATTCTAACTAGGCCCAAAATCGGTATGTTATAGTAATGACACAACATGGTGTATAAGGATGGGTGGGTGTTTTTAACCCTTCATGGTGTGTTGGGATGGTCGGATATGGTGTGTAGAGGATGGGGGTAGGATTCTGATTCTGTTTACGGTATCTGCATATGAAATGAGCCTGAGCCCAATTCTGTATCTGTATTTGTTTTTTACTGTGTATATGAATCTATTTGACTCATGCTTAATTCTGCTGGGTTACGCACTGAGTTTATGTAAACTCACATCTGTTCGTCTGTTGTGTCAGGTAATCCACAATTTTAGGCGGATTGGTGCAACAGAGACTCAATGGTGACCACTTTTCCGATAAACTGTTTAGATTTACTAAATTATATTTTATAATTAATTTGGGTTATATTCTGAGAGTTTGTAATTTTTAGGACTCTCTGGACTGTTTGGTTTTTAACTGTTTATTTTTGGATTGTTTGGTAATTTGATTGCTTTGATAAAAATCGTTTTATTAAAACGACATATTTTGTGCAAACAAAGGTTTCCTTAAAAACTCGACTGCTTTTTCAAACTATAACGAGTAAGGCTACTGCTGCAATAAGTTTGGTAAAGAAATTGACAAATTTGTGGTTTTAATAAATTTTAACTATAGATGGTTTACCAAGTCATTACGATTTTCAAACCCATTCCATGTGACATCACCAGATTCGACCATAATGTCTATGTCGAGTTTGGGGTGTTATAGGATAAACTCGATGAGGTACTGGGTAACAATTTACTTCGGTTAAGCCGATGAGACACTAGGTGTCAACTTATTACTTTGAATTATCCGATGAGGCACTGGGTGCCAAACTAGTGTGTTTTGGTTAGATCCGTGTATTCGTCCGAGTCCGAGTTATGTTAATAGAGGTTATTGAATAAAATAGTGTTATGATTGATATTGAGCGGTGAATTGAAATATGGTTAGAAACACATGAATTGTGTTTTTATGAATTAAATATGAATGAACAATATTGTCGTTCAAATGATTAGTGTTCATACTGTGAAAAGCTATCTGGATAGCAAATGATAAGAATTGAATGTGTTATAAATACCTTATCTATGAATTGAATAATTGTTTGGCTGTAGTTATTGTATGTTTTATTAATTTTACCCTTAAGTATTCGAATTATAGAAATATCACTGAGTTTATACTCAGCGTACGATTTGTTTTCCGTGAGCAGGTTAGATAAAATCAGATTGCCGCTTCAGCATCTTTCAATGATCCCAAACTCAAAACGTGGAGATGTATGTTTCTTTTTGTGTCGGCATGTACCTAGGATGTCTTATGCTTGCTATTTTGGGGTTATAATATAGTATGCTTAAGTTAGTATATAAATGACCTTAATATAGGTTAATTTGAATTGAAATTGGTATGAATTTAGAATTGGCTTGAATGGTGTTTTATTGGATTGTTTTGATAATATATGTAAAGTACCTATGAGTAGACCTGATCATGGGCCGGGCCACCCGACCCGACCCGAAGGCCCGCCTGAAATGTGGGAGGGTTTGGGTAAAAATATAGGCCCCAAAATGGGCTTGGACAAAAAAATAAGGCCCGTTTAAAAAATGGGCCGGCCCTCAGGTAAGACATTTTTGGCCCGAGTCCGGCCCGGCCCGAATCCACTAAAGGACAAAAAAATTAATTTTTTTAAATATTATTTTCTTGTTGTTTTCTCTTTATTTTGCTATCATTTTACTATTATGTTGTTACTATTATGTTGTTATTGTTTGGATATTGTATAAAACTTATTTTATTATTAATTTTGTTATTATTTTAAAGACATTTGTTAATTTAGTTATTATTTTAGAGACATTTGCTTGTTAAGTTGCATATATCTTAGTGTTTTTTAAGTATATATATTTTTAAAAATCTATTTTCAATTTGTTAGGAAATATTTATTTTGATATTTTTAATATTTTTGATATATTATATATTTTTTAAAATTATATAAAAATTAATATGGGCGGGCCAGGTTAGGCCCAAGTTTAAGCATTTTTATCTGGGTCGGGCTTGGGCAAAATTTTAGTGCTATTTTTTGAGCCGGGCCGGGCCTAACAAACATGCCTGAATTTTTAGTTGAGCTCGGCTCGAACCCGGCCCGACCCATGCTCACCTCTACCTATGAGGTTACATTGGTTAGGTAATTAGGTTGGTTGTTTTAACATGTTTTTAAAGTATTTGATCGTGTTTTAAACTTGATGTTTAAGGTTCATTTTGAGTCTACACGGCTAACACATGGGCGTGTGGTTTAGCCGTGTGTCCCCTGCAACATTAAAATTTCAAAACAGAATGCTTAGGTAATTTCACACGAGTAGAGACACGGGCGAGTGTCTCAGCCATGTGTGACACACGGCCTAGCACACGGGCATGTGGCTTGGCCGTGTGACCTAAGTCAGAGAGTTACACGGGGTCAGACACGGCCCGAGGCACGGGCGTGTTCCATAGCCACACGGGTGTGTCTCTTGGCCACACGGGCATGTGTCCATTGTACCTAGGAAAATTTTTAAAATTTCATGAAAAATTTTATGAATTCCCGATTGAGTTTTGATTTTTTTCCAACACATATTTTGGGCTTCGTAGGCTCATAAAAGGGACAATATGGTTAAATTATGATGTGTATGCTAAATGATTATGTAATGTTCGTTATTTGATCTAAAAAGTCTAATAATGCTCCGTAACCCTGTTTCGGCGACGAATAAGGATTAAGGGGTGTTACATCTCTGACCCCAATTACCATTCCCATTTCTATTCTGATGCCACTTTGAGTACCCTGATTACCTCTCTGATTTTGACCTCCAGTTGGACCTTGATTTTGAATTGGAGCTTGCACTTGATCCTGTTGATGAGGATAATCCCTAATCTTATGCTTCATCGAGCCACATACCAAACAAGCACACATCCTCCTGCAACACTCGCCCGGATGGTGCCTCTGACAATACTGACAAACTTGAATTTTCCCTTCCCTAATCTTAAGGCCTAAACTGTTGGACTGATGTTGTGGCATTGAGTCTTTATCTATCAACTTTCATTATTTTTATCCTGTCTTCATTAAACACCTAATAGATGAAAAATCACGAGTTTAGCATAGTAATAGTAAAAATAACAAAATTCCTAATACTACTTTAATAAAATAGAATTATACGTGAAATTGTAAAAATTAGTTAGAAATCACTCGAAATACCCATGAAATATGAGCTTAAAATTGAAAATATCTCTATATTTTAGAGTTAGCAAGCTTAAACCTTTTCATAATGAGTCCATTCCACAAAATCTGCATAGTGGAATTTGAAAGAGTTGGCATGATTACCCTTCTAAGGTACGTCGGTACACTAGCCGATTGGAGGGAAACATCAATGAAATCCCATCGAACTTTTTCCAAATCAACTTTAACAGTCATCCAACACCTCTTATTCTATTTCCCTCTCATTGAATAGATAACCTCCTACGCTATTATGACGTTATCAGAAATGTTCCTTCTCACAATAAAGGCAACTTGCTCTTGCTCAATGATTTTAGGAAAGACCAGCTTGAACCAATTAGTTATGATCTTCATAATCAACTTGTATAAGACTAAACAAATACTTATAGGTCGAAATTTTGTTATATTCTCCGAATTAAAGACCTTAGAGATTAGGACAATAAGAGTATTATTCAAACTTGTATCAATAATTCCACCATCAAACACCATCTTTACCCATTCACAAATAGTTTTTCCAGCAACTACCTACTGGTCTTGGAAAGAGAGAGCATTACTACCTGGAACCTTCAAAGGAGCCATATCAAAAAGAGCAATTTTAATTTCCTTATCCAAAACTATTTTACCCAAAAAGTCCTGCTCACTTTGATCAAGCAGTGGGAATGAGCTAAATGGAAAACCTCTCATCGATGTTGGCAATTCCCATACAACTTCTGAAAGTAGCTAACCCCTTCAACCTATATATCCTCTGGGTCATAAATCCACTTCTTAACTCTTCAAATTATTTCACCTTGAAAAAAACTTCACTTTTTCCAATAAATATAGTAAATAGCATATTATTTGTTTGTTTTGATCTACATTGTGTTTTACATGTGTCTTATGTCAAATTTGGAACTTTAATTTATTTTTAAATTTAACTTTGGTTGCCTTGCTTTGTGGGGTTTGTTTTATTAATGAATAACATTTTATTTAAAATATTTAATTAGTATTTGACATTGAAATAGTTGACATTTCACTTTGTATCTTAATGTTTTAAATAATACTATGAATAAATTTTATAATATTTTAAATATTTTTAGGTTAAAAATGTACTCAAACGGATTTTTCAAAAGAATTAATGGCTATATTTCAATTTTAGTCCTTCAAATTTTTAGGTTTTATGTTTTAGGCTTAATAGATATTTAATTGTTGCCCACCTATTTTTATTATATCATGCCAAATTTTAATTTACTAGCTTTTTTTTCAACTATATTAATTTTAACTTATATGATTATTATTATTAAAACTTAAATAATAAAATACTTTATTTCGTACTTTTAACTTATAATTTAATCACTATGACTAGATTTGTTATTTCATTATTTTGATTTCATTCCACAAAATATACTACTATAATTTTCTAGGCAAACTACTATTTATTTAATTTTACTTTATGTGAACTATATTACAAAATATTAGAAAAATATTTTCAAAGACAACTAATTAGTTATAATTAATGAATTCATATTTCATAACCAATTAAATATATAAGTACTATTTGGGTAGTCATCTAGTAATTAGATTTGAGTGTAATTGCTTATGAGAAATTATTTTATGGACCCTTCTCACCACCTCATATATGCTCCTATCCAATTATTTTATGTCACATCAATAATTTTTTCCAACTCAATTTTAAAAGAATAAAAAATCTTCACGTTAGATTTTGAGTTATTCAAAACTTAGAAAAAAAAGCATTTAGGGTTTTGACAATTCAACATCTGCAATAAAGGATTACAAGCTGAGTAAAAAAATAGAGGGATTATAGAATCTGGTTCGTTCCTTCTCAAAGGACGCAAAATCAAGATCCCCTTATTTCTTGTCAGAAATCCTCTATAGTTCTAGCGGCAACAATGGCGGTGAACCAGCACTGACAATTCTTCCATCAGTATCGTTTGTGTTTGCCAACAGTCCTCCCAAGCAAGTTTTCTCACTATGGAAGTGTTCAAAACTCTATGGAATTTGCTTCGTGGTTGGAATAATCGTCGGCTTTGATTATCCCAAAATTTTCTATCTAATTAAAATGTTAGGTTTTAATTTTGACTCATGTTATTTTTCATAAAAATTGAATTTACAAATGATGGGTATTCAAGCCCCTAATTGACAATGACAACGACCATCTACTTCATCATATTCCTAATTCTTTATCCCAAATTTGCCATCGAATTAAAATGTTAGGAGTTTGATTTTGACTCTTGTGTTATTTTTTATAGTAATTGAATCCACAAATGATGGGTATTTGAGCCCCTAATTGACGACAATGATGATGCATTCAAGTAGAGGGCTTTCACCCTCCCCTAGAAATTCTAAATTGTTCAAGGGTTTTTTTTTTTTCAATTTTTAATCTTCTCTTTCAATTGATTTGTTCAAAATTATATAGCACAGTTTGGTTGACAGAATTAATGAATAAAATATAGTTTGGTTGTGGTTTGCTATTGTTGGTTGATATAATTTCTTGATGTGCCAATTCCATAATTTTAAGCAAACATTCAAGGCACCTAATCACCAAACCAAACCAAATTATTTAACAAATTTACGCAATTAAAATCTAAGAAATATGGGGTGTTACGCCTAAAAATGTGATTCCAAGCACCAAAGATTAACCAATTCGCCTCTACTCTACCGATTTGAAAACTCAAATTCACAAACATATTAAACCTATAAGAATTGCGATCTAACCATACAAAAGAATCAAAGAATCTGGTTTAAAACTCAAAGAGACGACACTTACACTACACCCGTTTCAACACCTTGTTGAATGAAAATACTGAAGAACGATCAAGACTAGAGGGACATCACAAGATTACTAAATTATAAATATTCTAATAGCGAAACAAAATAAAACTAAAGAATCATAAAAGAATTGAAGAAGAAAATTGGTGGCGAAGGGAATACAGTAGCAAAAAAGGGTAAAAAATCTGAAATCGGGAAAAACAAAAATATGAAAGAGAGGGACGTGAGAAGGAATAGGAAGCAAACATGAGAGGATTTGGGGATTTTTTTTCTAAAATTATAATTCCCAATAAACTGAAACTAACCCCCTATCAGACACATCTAAACTTAATTTTAATTAAATCCCACAAGTTAGCTACATAGAAGAAAAATAATAACAAGAATAATCCCCGATTGGGCGTGCAGAGATTCGAACACAGGACCCAGTGGTAAGGTGCACTGAACCAACAAGCTCATTTTGTCCCTAGGACACAGAAATAATCTTAAAAGTCTAATCACACCCACTGACTCAACCAACAACCCTTGATTCTTCTAACCCTATTTTCGGGATGTGACAGAAACTTTAAAATAATAATAAGAAAAACAAGCTGCTAATCCGAGATTTCTCCAATGTCATTTCGAGTCCTATTTTTTTGCATTACCTGATAGGTAAAGAAAGAGGGGTGAGCTTATGACAGCTCAGTGTGAGTCTAATTTTTAAACCATTATATATAATCGTACAAGTAATGAAGCATTCAGTTTATAGCAACATAGAAAATTAAGGAAAATGTAGGGATCATTCAGTAAACCAATACATGTATAGAATAAATTCATGATGCAATGCAATTATGATTTTAAATTCCCATCCATCCAAACTATCCGCTCTTGAGCATCACTTGACACTTTAAAACACATATCAATAATTGACCATCCCAGATTTGTTTCTCCGGTGATGATGGTTGTTCACTTGTCATCTATGATGATAACTTTTACTACAACAACTTCCAATCTCGGTTGCCCGATTTTGATGGCTTTTTAAACTATCATCCCGATTTATCCAATTTTGATGACATTACCGCCTACTTCGTACAGTACTGACTGTCGGTGTGGATTTAATTTGCCACTTTCTCCTATGGAACTCCTTCGTCCTCCATACCAAATTTCATGTAATTATGCACATATACTTCGTATATTATGCTATCTATCATCAATCGATGCTACATCAATATTTCACACTATTATTTAATAACATGTATTCATGCATTCATTCACATCAATTCCACATATACAATTAATTTATGTGAACTAAAAACAATTTCACATATACGATATCTTAATGCGAATTAACAAGCCTAGTTTGGCTAACACATACATATAGGTTCACAAGTGGGGTTTTCACATACAGGGTTCACATGTATAGGGTTCGCATGCTAATTCATGTTAGGGTTTGCATAAGTAAACATATCGAGTTTGCATAAATAGGGTTCACATATTACAACATGTAATGTTTGCATGTATATTCCTCCTAAGGTTCGTATAAATAAACATAAAGTTCATACAAATAGGGTTCGCATGTTACAGCATGTAAGGTTCACATGTGTATTCCTCCTAGGGTTCACATAAATAAACGGATAGGGTTCACATAAATAGGGTTCACATATTATAGCATGTAAGGTTCGCATGTATATTCCTCCCAGGTTTTGCATAAATATACTAAGAGATCGCATGCGAAATCATATGAAGATTTGCATATGGGTTCGGATAACAGTCTATATAAGGGTTCACACTTAGGGACCGCATTTATAAGGGTTCGCGCATATGGGGGTTTTGCATACATGGGCTCGCGTATAGGGGCTTTGCCTATAAAAAGTTAATATATAGCTTACTTTCTAATACTTCAATTAATTATACACAATGATTTAAGTTTAAATCACACACCTGATCTGAAAACACAAAAACCTTAATTTTGAAAATATTTGAAATGCTCGGTTGAAAATTGATTCGGCAATGAAGGAGAAAAGGAAGATTTTTGAGAGTTTTTCTTGAAAAATTCTCTAGGTAAAAATTCTAGGGTTTGAAAAGATTGACTATTTATAAAACTCTTTTTCCCTAATTGAAATAAGTTTTAGAAATTCATGTAGAATTAGGACTATTTTAAATTAATGACCAAATTAAAAAAATAGTTTTTGGGTTGGGCTAGTTTACAAATTTGACACTTTTATGGATAAAAATAAGAAAATAAAATATTTTGGTTGAAAAATGCACAAAGGGTTTCAAACATGAGTCTAAGGGAAAATTAAGGCTTTACCACTAAACCAAAGACTCATTCTTGTTAATTTTCTTATCAAAATAATTTTTGAGGCATTCTAAATTCTTTTATATTTTATTTTAAAGAAATAAAAATCTAAATTTTATTCCTATTTATTCTAGGCCTAATTTTAGGATGTGACAAAAATCATTTACAAACAAATCGAATATGGATTTAAATCAATATTAAAGTAGATGCACGAATAAAATCATTTAAATGTTTTATTCAAAATAAAAATAAAAAATAAAATTTTAGATAGTTTTTTATGTAAATATTTAATCATATTTTAATATTTAAAGGTTTGATTTAAAAATGAGAATTCAATTGATAAAACATTCAAATTTAATAGAAATCAATTAATAATATTATCAATTGAGTTCAATTGATAATATTTTATCTTCTCTTTTCCTTTCTTTTTCATCTACACTTGACTATGGGTCAAACCACCAGCTTAGACTCGAAGGTTTGCCTCAAAAGTAGGAAGGTTTGGTAAAAAATATAGGCTCAAAAAATGGTTTTAGGCAAAAAATAAAATCCGTTTTCTAAATAAGCTGGGCCTCAAGTAAGTTTTTTTTGGCTCGGCCCAAATTTGCTTAAATTTTTTTCTAGTTGTTGTTTGCCGCTATTTTGCTACAATGTAGTTGTTATTGTTTGGATATTGTATAACTTTAATTTTGCTATTATTTTAGAGACATTTGCTTGCTAAGTTGAAACTATCATAGTGTTTTTAAATATAAATATTTTTTAATGTATTTTTAATTTGTTGGGAAACATTTATTTCAATGTTTTTAGTGTATGCGTTGTATTAATATTTTTTTAAATTTATTCTTATATAAATATTAATAAAAAATTTAATACAAGTAAATCAAGTCGAACTCAAGTTTAATATTTTTTTATATGAATCTAACTTGAACAAAATTTTAAACTTAATTTTCGTATCTAAAATTTTGTATTGGTTGTACTCATAAGTAAGGAACTTGTATTTGACGAGCTTAGAATGAGTATTAGCATACACTTATTTATGTCATATAATATATTTTATTTCGTTTTCTCATATGTTTTTCTAAAGTTCTTGGGATGCCACGAATTAAATTTTTTTAAAATAAATATATAAATCTCATTTATTTTCTCTTTTTCTTTAAAAAAAGAATTCATTTCATTTCTTAAAATAAAAATTCCGAAAATAAAATTTAGTGAAATTGAAATTTTTAAACATTATTTTTCATGAAATTTTTAAACATTATATAAGAGTGTTGATATCCTTCTCATGCGTAACTTTATTCTGGAACTCAATTTATTTTTGTAAACCAAAAAATTATCATTTTAATAAGTTCTAATTTGATTTAAAATTTTATTTAAGAGATATGTCTTTACTTTTTAAGTGGCCAATCGCATCTAAATAAAAAAGATCGATAATTATTCCATAAATTTTTAAGGATATTTAAAAAAAATTCATAATAGATGCTGAATTTAGGGTTGAATTCTATCCTCCATCATTTTAAAATTAAATTAAATTTATTGTTTAAATTTTAAAATTTTCACAATGAACTTAACATTTATAAGTGACAATGTGTTGTAATCATGTCTAATAATTACTTTAATTCCAACGAGGCCTGAAAAAAATTATGACATTGACAATCCATTGAACTCGACACTAGTTAGTGTCGAGATATCCCTAAAACAACATTTAAAGATACATATTTTAATAAATAATCATTGCATTTGTAATATAAAAAAATAATTAGTATAAGTTTAAATTTGAAATTAAAAATATTAATAAAATTCTAATAAAAATAAGTAATAAATTTTATTTCTTTAACTCAAAAAGTAATGTATATAGCTAAAAATTATTGAATAAAATTAATTTATTGTAATTCTCCTACAAAATATAATGTGGCGTAAATAATTACAATTATATCTTTACTGAATCGGTTTATCTTTATCTCGTTTTAGAAAATGATTTGCGTTTTTTTAAAAAAAATTATTTGCTTTTTTTTTTAATAACATTATCTTTTGATTAAAGCATATTTAGGTGGCGAAAAATCATAAAGCAAAAGATTCTTACTTTGATTAAAGCATATTTCAAAGACCGTGACCTGTTTTCCACTTTCCTCGTGTTTTCCCATCAATGCTCATTTCTCATTATTCAATCACTTCAACTCATTGCCTGTTAACTCCAATTATACACAATCCATCTCCATTTCTTTCCCTGAATTTCCGTTTTGCTTGTTCATCTCTCTTTTTCATTTCTTTGTCGTAATTCCACCATGTCTGTCATTGGAGAGGCTGCCCTTTCTGCGTTTTTGGAGCTGTTGTCTGGCAAGTTGGTTGACTCTGTACTCAACTTTGTGGCCGATCACAGGCAAGTCCACCAGCAACTCGAGCAGCGGCAATCCATATTACCCGAGATCAAAGCTGTGTTGAACCGTGCAGAGGAGAAGCAGATCAAGGACGAGGACGAGGGTGTGAAGATTTGGTTGGACGATCTCCAATACTTAGCTTACGATGTGGATGACATCTTGGACGACTTCGCTTACCAACAGTTGCGTCTCAAGATCCAAAAACCTCAAGCTCAAGCCAGCACTAGTAAGGTACAGAAGCTCATTCCTACCTGCTGTACTGGTGCTAATTTCTCTCCAACCTCTTTTAAGTTCAATACTGAGATGATTTCAAAGATAAAAGAAATCACCGGTAGACTGAATAGTTTGAACACTCGAAGAAGTAGTTTGGGGTTGAGTGAGATCATGTCTCAAGGCGCAACTTCCAAGGGAAAGAAACCCAGGCTGCAACCAACTTCCTTGATGGATGGAGCTGTGGAGTACGTTGGTAGAGCCAATGAGAAGCAAGAAATGCTTGAGTTTCTCAACAGTAACAACTCCGATGGAGTTTGTGTTCTTTCCATCGTTGGCATGGGAGGGATGGGGAAAACAACTCTTGCTCAGCTTGTTTATAATGATGCCAGCATTAAGGAGTCTTTTGATCACAAGGCCTGGGTATGTGTTTCTGATGAATTTGATGCAGTTAATATAACTAAGACAATTTTACAGTCCATCACTTCTGAGCCATGCGCTTACAATGACCTGAATTTGCTTCAAGTCAAGTTGAAGGAGAAGTTGTCAGGAAAAAGGTTCTTGCTGGTTTTAGATGACATTTGGAACGAGAGTTCCACTGATTGGACCATCTTACGGGCTCCATTTGGAGCAGGAACCAAGATTATTGTAACAACTCGACTTGAAAAGGTTTCATCTAATGTGGATTCGGTGAAAGCTTTTTACTTGGATAAACTCTCGCATCCTGATTGTTTATTCATATTTGCTCAGCATGCATTGAAAGCAAGAAACTTTGATGGGCATCTCCAATTTAAAGAAGTTGGAGAGAACATAGTGAAAAAGTGCAACGGCTTACCTTTGGCAGCAAAAGCTATTGGAAGCTTATTACGCACAGCTAAGGATCATAGTGAATGGGAAAAAATATATGAGAGCGAGATATGGAACCTACCAGAAGATCCATGTGGCATAATTCCTGCTTTGCGATTAAGCTATCATTATCTTCCTCCGCATCTGAAACGATGCTATGCATACTGCTCCATATTTCCTAAAGATTATGAATTCGAAGAAGAAGAGATAATCTTGTTATGGAGAGCAGAAGGTTTCCTGCAACCAAAAGCTCAAAGTCAAGCCAAAGGTCTTGGAAATCAATATTTTCAAGACCTAGTGTCAAGGTCATTTTTCCAAATATCTAGTAAAGATAAATCCCGTTTCGTGATGCATGATCTTATGAATGATTTAGCTAAATTAGTTGCAGGAGGAATGTGTTGCAGACTGGAAGGTGAAAAGCAACAAAAGTTTTCGCATCGCTCTCGTCACGCGGCTTATGTTAACGATGATTGGTGTCACAATGTAAAGAAGTTTGAAGCATTTTATCAAATGACTTCTTTACGTACTTTCTTACCCTTACCCTTAATGATTCCAAGATATCCGAGACTCTTTTTAACTAATGTTGTCTTGGATGATTTGTTGCCAAGACTTAGCTACTTAAGGGTTCTTTCTTTGCGTGGGTATGAGATCTATGATTTGCCTGACCTTTTTGAAGATTTAAAACATCTACGCTACTTAAAATTTTTCTAGGACCAAAATCAGTTGTTTACCTGATTCTTTGTGTAGTCTTTATCATTTGGAGACTCTAATATTAAGAAATTGTTCAAAGCTAAAAAATTTACCCTCGAAGATCGGAAACCTTGTCAACTTGCATTTTCTTGATATTAGAGGTGCGGATTCAATAGAAGGGATGCCCTCCGGATTTGATCAGCTAACCAAGCTTCAAACATTATCTAATTTTGTTATAGGGAAAGGTAATGGACATGTTATTATAGAATTGAAAAATTTGTCAAACCTTAGAGGTAATTTTTGTCTTTCTGGGTTAGAGAATGTTATTGGTGGAGATGCGAGGGAAGTTAAGTTAAATGAGAAGCTAGGGATTGATGGGTTACAACTACATTGGAGTACAGACTTGGAAAATTGTACAAGGAAAAAACAAGTTGAAGAGCAGGTGTTGGACTTTCTTTGTCCTCAGAAAAAGCTTGAGCAACTCATTATTGGGAATTACGGTGCTGCAAAATTCTCGTCTTGGATAGATGATTCTTCCTTCAAGAATTTGTTGTCTTTGAAGCTTCGTAATTGTAAAAATTGCAAATCACTACCCTCAGTTGGAAGGTTGCCATTGTTGAAAGATCTTTCAATTATTGGTTTCGATGAGGTACAAAAGATTGGTGTTGAGTTCTTTGGAGAAAATGAATTGAACCCGTTTGCATCATTGGAGATTCTGCCTTTTGAGAGTCTTCCAAACTGGAAGGAGTGGGACACTTGTGAAGGAGATGAGAGGGTTTTGAAATTCCCCGGCCTCTGTGAACTTTCAATCGTAGATTGTCTTCAATTATTGGGAAGGTTGCCTACCCATGTTTCCTCCTTGCAGAAACTTAAAATTCGTACATTTACGAGTTTGGTAGTTTCAATATCAAGTTTCCCATCACTGTGTGAATTAAGTATACGAGGGTGTGCAGAAGTGGTGGATGATTGCTCTTCTCCTGCAAAGGAGGTTTCCTCTTTGCAAACTCTGTCTCTTTCTAACATTTCAAAGTTTAATATTCCAGCAGATAGAGTAATGTTGAGGTTTGGAAATTTAGGATATTTTGAAATTGAGGGTTGGGAGGAGTTGGAATCTTTATTGCAACATGGGTTAAGTTTAGTTGGACATCGTTTCATTGCAGTTTTGCGTTGTCCTCAACTGCACTCTTTGGAAACTGAGGAAGCCGAATTGCAACCTGACAAGGTCTCACGTGTTGAATCTCTCTCGATATATAACTGTGAAAGGCTATTACTACCAAAAGTCTTACATGAGCTCACATTCCTTACAGTGATGAAAATTTATGGTTGTCCAGGCTTGGTTTCTTTTGCAGAGAATAACTTACCTCCTAATTTGAAAAAGCTGAGCATTACGAACTGTGAGAATTTGGAGTATTTGGTTGATGAAAAAGTAGATAATAAGAGTATGAATAGTACCCTCTGTCTTCTTCAGGACTTGGAAATACAAATGTGTCTATGTCTAAAGTCTTTGTCATCGAAGGGGCACAAAAATATTTGCAATCAGCTTCAACTTCTCCAAGTTACCAACTGCTCAAAGCTGAGTTGCCTATTTTCAAACTCCAAGTTACCAACTGCTCAAAGCTGAGTTGCCTATTTTCAAACACCAAGTTACCCACAACGCTTAAGTCTCTGAAAATTGATGGATGTCCAGAGTTGGAATGCATAGCCCAAGAGTTTGATGAAACCGCTTGTCTTGAATCTATGCTAATTGAATGTTCTGGAATTAAATCTCTACCACGAGGGCTAGACAAGCTCATCCATATCCAGGAGATTCGATTGAGAGAGTGTTCAAATTTGGTTTCTATTAAAGAACGTGGGTTGCTTACAGTTACCACCAACCTCAGAGCTTTCTTTGTTGATGGTTGTGGAAATTTTGGAGCCCTTCAAAAGTGCATTGTCAGCATCAGCTCCCTTCGAAAATTACGTGTGTGCAACTGTTCGGCTGACATATCATTTCCATCGGAGGGTTTCCCTGCCAATCTCACATCACTTAGCATCTCAAATGCACCCAAAATTTATAGGTCGCTTGTGGAATGGGGATGTGAAAAAAATAAAATAAAATAAAAAATAAAGAACACAAAATTTTACGTGGAAACCCTTTCGGGAAAAAACCACGGGCAGAGGAGAAGAAAATTCACTATGTCGAAAATTTGAATCAAATACAAGAGGAATAGACTATGTCTATTTATAGGCTTGCAAAGCCATATTCTAGTAGGATTGAAACACCTTATCCTAATCAATATAAAATAGATGGAGTTTAATAAGGTTTAAAAACCTTATTCTAAAATAAGATAAAAGAAGTCTAGTTCTATATGGATTTTACTTTTATTTTATTTTCCATCGTATTTTATTTAAATAAGAATTTGGGTCACTTAATTCTAACAATCTCCACCTTGACACAAATTCTCAATGAACAAGTTCTTCATCGCGAACAAGTTCTCCACCTCTTCCATAAAACCCCTTAAGGGTTTAACTTCAACAATGAACACCAACCAAGTCTAGGCAATGCTTAAACTTGGTTATAGGAAGTGACTTAGTCATCATATCTCAGGATTTTCATGAGTACTAATTTTGCTCACAACAATATCACCACGAGCAATAATATCACGAACAAAATGATACCGAACATCAATGTGTTTTGTTCTCTCATGAAACATTTGATCTTTTGTAGAAAGATGGCACTCTGATCACACAAAATATCATGCTGATTTGAAGGTCTTCATTTAGTTCACTAAAGAGTCCCTTCAACCAAATAGCTTCTTTACAAGCCTCGATGAATCGCCATGTACTCGGCTTCAGTGGTAGACAAAGCGATCGTAGTTTGCAAAGTGGCTTTCCAACTTATTGCACAACCTCCGATTGTAAAGACATAACTCGTGAGAGATCTTCTTCTATCAAGGTCTCCAAAGAAAAATCAGCATCAACATACCCAATAACTCTATCTTCGGCTTCTTCCAAACTGTAAGCAAACATCGATAGTACCTCGTAAGTATCTTAAAATCCACCGAATCGCTTTCAGTGTTCTTTACCGGATTCGCCATATATCCGCTAATCGCTCGATCGCATATGATAAATGACGTGAACAAACCATAGCATACATGAGAGATCCCATCGCACTAGAGTATGGAACATGTGACATGTACTCAATCTCATCATCCGATTGTGGAGACAAAGCCGATGAAAGTCTAAAATGGTCGCTAAAGGAGTACTAACAGGCTTAGCACTCGCATATTGAACTCAAAAGAAGTTTCTCAATGTACCCCTTCCGACTTAGGTACAATTTACTTGTTTTTCTATCTCTAAGAATCTCCATACCAAGTATCTTCTTTGTTGGTCCCAAATCTTTCATCTCAAATTCTTCACTTAGTTGGGCTTTGACCTTTCTTATCTCTCCTTTGTCTTTTCTTTTGCTATCAACATGTCATCAACGTAAAGAAGTAGATACACAAAAGAACCATCATTGTTTTTCTTAAAGTAAACACAAATCACAAAACTACTTCTTTTGAAATCGTGAGAAGTCATAAAGGAATCAAACCTCTTGTACCACTCGCCTTGGTGATCAAGTTTCAAACCGTAAAGGGACTTTTTCAAAGAAGCAAACATAATCCTCTTTTTCTCAAATCAGAAACCCCTCTGGTTGTTGCATGTAAATATCTTCCTCAAGTTCTCCATGCAAAAATGCGCTTTTACATCTAATCGCTCAAGCTCTAAATCATGCATGGCCACAATACCAAGCAAAGCTCGAATCGAACTATGCTTCACAACCGGGAGAACACATCTCAGTGAAGTCCACTCCTGAACTTGATCAGTAACCCTTTGCAACAAGCCTTGCTTTATATTTAGGTTCTTCAACTCCTGAGTCCCTTCTTTCTTTTTAAACACCCATTTACAACGAATGTCTTCTTACCTTTAGGAAGTTTCACAAGATCCCATGTTTTGTTTTTGTGGAGTGATTCCATCTCCTCTTGCATAGCAAACATCCATTTTTCTCGAGTCTTCACAACTAATCGCCTCGTAATAATTTGATGGCTCTTGATTCGCATCTATATCTTCACCACATTTAAAGCATAAGCAACTAGATCACCTCGGCAGATACTTCTTTGGAGGTTTAATTTCTCTTTTAGTTCTGCTTTTTGGCGATAGAGTATTGAGGCGAAGAAGCAACTCTATTCTCAATTTTTGTAATCGACTTGAGGAGTCGACTCAGTATTAACTGATGCTCCACCGCTTTTGATTTTCTTTATTGGAACAGTCTTTAAGAGATAAGTTAGGAAGCATAGCGGTTTCATCAAAAACAACATCTCTGCTAATCACAACTTTCCTATTTTCAGACACCATAACTTATACCCTTTTACACCAAACTTTATAACCAAGAAAAACACATTTAATGGATCTCGGTTCCAATTTTCCATTATTAACATGAGCATACGCAGGAGACACCCAAAGATCTTTAAATCGTAATAATTAGCGGGATTACGGACCATACCTCTTGTGGAGTCTTTTTCTCAATGGCAACGGATGGAGATCGGTTGATCAAAAACATGCAAGAGAGGTCGTCACGCCAAAACGACTTCGTAAGTTGGCATTTGACAACATACATCGAACCTTCTCCATGATCGCTCTGTTCATTCGCTCGCAACGCCGCTTTGTTTGTGGAGTATGACGAATCGTCAAGTGTCTCACGATCCTTCCGACTTGCACAATCTATTAAACTCATCGTAATAGAACTCTAAGCCATTGTCTGCATGCGGAGGTATTTTATCTGCTTTTCCGTCCTGCTTTTCAATCATAATTTTCCAAGACTTAAATGCGGAAAACACATCGCTTTTTCTCGCTTGTGAAGAACGCCCAAACTTTTCTCTCGAAAAATCATCAATAAAGGTTAGCATATAATTAGCTCCACCTCTCGAAGGCACTCTGGATGGTCCCCATAGATCGAATGAATATACTCCAACGTTTCCTTCGTGTTATGGATTCCTCTAGTGAATCGAACTCTCTTTTGCTTCCCAAAACACAAGGCTCACAGAAATTCAGTTTGCAAATTCCTTGCCCATCAAGAAGTCCTCTTTGCTCAATTCTACCATGCCATTCTCACTCATATGCCCTAGGCGCATATGCCAAAGTTTAGTAATATCATCATCCGACAAGGAAGAGGAAGCGACAATGTGCATCACCATAATGATGAAACCCCAAAACATATAACTTGGCGCTTTTTCTTTGCCCTTTCATCACAACAAGGGAACCTTTGGAAATCTTTAAAACCCCACTTTCACCGTGTATCTGTATGCTTTTTTTGAATCAAGAGTACTCAACGAAATTAAATTTCTTTTCAATTCGAACATACCGTGACGTCACTAAGTGTTACGACAACTCCATCAAACATCTTAACTTTAATTGTTCCAACACTGCGATCTTACACGAAGCATTATTTCCCATCAAAACAACACCTTCGCATTAATCGCTTCGTAAGTTGTAAACCAATCCCGATTGGGACTCATATGGAAGGTGCAAATTGAATCAAGTATCCACTCTCACTTACTTTAGAATCATTGACAGGCGACTAGAAGTTCACCATCGCCGTAGTCTTCTACAACATCACCTTCACCGAATTTTCTCGGTTGTTTTCCTTTGATTCGCACCTCCCTTTAATCTTATTTTGTAGCTTATAGCACTCAGATTTAATGTGCCCTTTCTTCTTAGAAGTTACAAGTTTTACCTCTATTTGAAGACTTGATCTACCCTTAGATTTACCACGATGATTTCTTTCCTGTGTCCTACCACGATCATCATCATCAGTATTCGATCTTGTCTCCCACGAACAATGAGACCCTCTCCCGAGAGTCGGTTTAACCACAAGATGTTTCATCTTATCATACGAGGTTAAAGAATCATAAACCTCATCAACCGTGAGAGACTCGCGGCTATATAAAATCGTGTCTCTAAAGGTTGAATAAGACGGAGGCAACGAACAACAAAGTAGAATCAACCCTAGATCTTCCTTATCATACCGAACCTCCATGGCCTCCAAGTTTGAGAGAATTTCTTTAAACATCAAGTTAAGTGTTCGTGTACAGACGCACCTTCCTCCAAACGATGAGCATAAAATGACGCTTGCTTCATATGCAACTTGCTTGTTAGAGTTTTCGACATACATATTTGTTCTAGCCTCTTCCATAATGCAATGCATGAGTCTTCTCTTTCATCACATCCTGCAAAATTTCATTGGACAAATGCAGATGCAATTGTGTTAATGCCTTTCGATCCTTACGCTTCTTCTCTTCATCTGCATAATGTCGAAGGCATCTTATCTATCCCTAGCAGGGCATCCTCTAGATCCATCTCGCAAGAGAACTGCTTGCATCTTAATCATACAACGCAAATCGGTGTTGCGATCCAACAACGGAATTTCATATTTCAAAGACGCCATTACCGTGATCGAGATGAACAACCCTAAGCTCGGATACCAATTGTGAAAAAATAAAATAAAATAAAAATAAAGAACACAAAATTTTACGTGAAACCCTTTGGAAAAAACCACTGGCAGAGAGAGAAGAAAATTCACTATGTCGAAAATTTGAATCAAATACAAGAGGAATAGACTATGTCTATTTATAGGCTTGCAAAGCCATATTCTAGTAGGATTGAAACACCTTATCCTAATCAATATAAAATAGATGGAGTTTAATAAGGTTTAAAAAACCTTATTCTAAAATAAGATAAAAGAAGTCTAGTTCTATATGGATTTTACTTTTATTTTATTTTCCATCGTATTTTATTTAAATAAGAATTTGGGTCACTTAATTCTAACAGGGGATTACATAGACTCACCTCTCTTCAACAATTGACCATCGGAGGTGGAGGATGCTCAAACGTGGTGTCGTTCCCAGAAGAAGGGATTGGAATGATGCTGCCTCCTTCTCTCACCTTTATCGGCGTTTCAGATTTTGAGAACCTGGAATTCATGTTCTCCGAGGGCTTTCAAGACCTCGCCTCCCTTCGAATATTGCATATCATGAATTGTCCTAAGCTAACATCTCTTCCGGAAAAAGACATGCTTCTCTCGTTTGGTTATTTATATTTTTACAATTGTCCATTGCTGAAAGAAGAGTGCTTAAGCAATAAAGGACGAGAGTGGTCTAAGATTTCCCACATACCCTGCGTTCGTATGGATGGTGAAAGAGTCATCCCGAGGGAATGAGATTGAAAGATGAGCCACAAAATCTGTGATTGGCTTCTTCAGTCATAGGACAGGTACAAAAAAACCAATTCAAACATTTCAGAGCTTTTCAGTTTGGTGCATCTAACTTTCCTTAGGAACATGATGATAATAGCAATTTTTTTTATAGATTTTTGCAGGCATTGAAAGTTAAGTTGGTGTGGAAGTGGGCTTTCAGAAAGATCGTTTGAAAGAAAAGTAAAGATATTGAAGAGAAGTTTATTTTTTCATTTTGGATTCTTAGATGTGATCAATTTGGTATAGTTTTAATAATATGAGCTTGAAATTATAATTAAAACTTATGATATAAGCACGTGAAACATTACTTATTTCCATCATTTCTGATCTTTCTTATATATTTATTTATTTTTACAGGTGATGAACAGGCTATGTGAAGCTTCAAAGCTAAATCTGTCACAAAAGGCTTTCTTCCATTGCTACAAAGGCTTCACCCTCCTTTTCCACTTACAGTGATGTTAGCAAGATCTTTGTTTATGATAGGGTATGTACAGGTTATATGGAGAACTTGTTGTTGAGATACTTCAATTCTAATGATTAACTAACTACATAGGCCACTTCAAAGGATCCTTCACACTTCACACAAAGAAATGAGCCAAATATTGCCCCCGGGGGGGGGGGGTTTAAAGGAAAGGAGTTGTAAGTTAATTTTCTTTGACATGCAGTCTTGTAATTGGCAGCTATTTCCCATATTGTGATTTAGTCTCTGTGCAAAATTACCTCACTTCAATGGTTGTCCTATGCTAAACAAGGTTGGAATTTGTCATTGAGTGTCCCTTGGGCTAGTAAAAGGGTGGGTGGTGTTTTAATACTTTGGGTTAAGAGTGTTAGAATTGTGTGACTCGAATCCCGCTCACTTGTTAAAAAAAATAATCACTAATATGGTTTTTTTAATTTTTAAATTGATGGAGTCGAAACTACTTTTGTATTATTCATTTTCAATATTAATGAATTTCTCTTCTTCTGCTTGTGATTTTTTTCGAAAGAGTTTTTCACGTAAATTTGTGTTCTTATTTTTCTGTTTTTATTATTACTTTGTGATCATTTTATTGCAATTATTAAACAGGGAGCTGAGCTGATAATGTTTATAAAAATCTTTGTTGGTTTGGGGTTTAATTTTGTAGTAGCATTAGGTAATGGGTAGCAGCACTTGGTAATATCGGATGTGAGTTGTAATCTCCCGTTTTTTTACAGTGTTATTCATTTAATAAAATTATTTTTTATTTATAAAATATATAATCAGTAATATTTTAAATATGGAATAAGGCTTCATGTTTAATCCGAAATTTACCGAAAGAAATAAAATATTAGCAATAAATTTGGATGAACCCATAACTTCCATCTTTTTTTTTTATTACTAAACTAGGTTTTTTATTCCGTTTATAAATAGAATATATTTAATAATTTTAATGAAGTTTTAAAAATTACTAAAAAATTCAAAAATTTTACTTTAATAAAATTTTAAATGGAGTTTTCTTTTAATTAAAGTACAATAAAAATATTTTTTATTTGTATACATATTTTATTAACAAATTGTAGCATATTTTAAACTTTTAATTAAACTTTTATAAAATTTGAAAAACAATAAAGTTGTTTTAAAATATTTAATTTTAAAATATGCTTATTAACCTATTTTAGAATTTTTAATTTTTTAAAATATATATTTAGCTTAAAAAGTGAAAATATTCACTAATTTTTAATTAAAAAGGTTTTTTTTTGTTTAAATGGTATATTTAGTTAAATGTTTGTAAAAAAGTGATATAGCTTAAAGAAAAAAAAAATTAAATATAAAAAACATGTTGGAGAACTTATTATGAAATATTGAATATATTATAGAATTTTTTAAACATATTGGAGGACTTATTATTAAACAATTTTTAAAAGGTAGCAAAAGTTGTAGGTTGAATTATAAAAATATAAGCAAATTGAAAAGATTTATTATGAAATATAATTTGTACAACATTATTGAAAATTATATAAAAATATGAGGAGGGATTTATATTGTAATTTCTCCCAGCATAAATGCTTTATTTTATTTTCATGCCACATGCCAAAATTTTGTAGTGTAAATACTTTGAAATTTAAGGACCTTCTAATATATATATATATATATATATATATAATTAGTATGGTATCCAAATCACATTTCGTATTGGATTAATTATTTATATGGGTCAAATTATAGAGCAAAATCTTAAAATAAAAAATTTTAAATTCTCTATTTTTTTTTATCTTCCATTTTTTTTATAATTCAAATTTTAGGGTTCATGATTGCTTCTTTTAAGAATGCCGTCTCCAATGTTTAAATTTGTGTTCTCTCTACTACTGTATATCTAATACTTGTTTGTAGATTATCTCTATTTTAAAACTTAATAAAACAAAACTATTAAATTAAAAATATATAATTTTTTAATTAAATAACAAATTAATAGGGATGAAGTACTACAATTTGAAATAATATTTTAAGTCAAATTATTTATATCCACATAATAATATACTCGAAGTGAGTACTATAATTGCATCCGTTTTATTTATCCATTTTATCCTTTATTCTGCTTTTTTTTTAATATTATATTATGGGAAAAATATTTAAAATTTGATTATATAAAGTATTTAATTATTTGGTAATAACATGTTATTATTAATTATTACTAGTAACTATTTGAATTAACTGTCGTCATCATAATTAAACACATGTTGTTGGGTTTATGATAAATAATTTTAAAAAAAATTAATAAAAATTATTTAATTTATATATTTATTTTTTTATCATTTCTTGTTCTCTTTCCCTTCCCTCTAAAACTCGAAACTAGATTGTCAAGTCCGATGTCGTGCCGCCGCGCTACTTGCATGCCGGCCATAGTTGTTGGCGATCGATGAAGTTCAGAACTCATCTACAAATTTGTTTTTTCATGGTCTTTTTGAATTCGAGCTTGATTTCATTAAAATTAAGTCTAATTTCATCCTATCTCCCTCTTCCACCATCGAATCAACCCCCATTTTTAGTATATTCAGTGGCGAAGTGAAGGGGGCTAGTAGGGGTTCCAGCTCCTTAAAATGGAAATTTTTTCATTTTTGCCTTTTATAATTTATAAAATTTTAAATTGTAATAGTAAAATTACACTTTTCCCCTCAAAAATAATAAAAACTTGATTTAATCTTTTAAAGATTATAAAGATATAAATTATTAAAATAGTGAAATTACGTTTTTACAATTATAAAAATATACAATTTAATTCTACCCTTAAAAGAATTTTCTAATTCCACCACTGGGTATATTGCTCGTGTGCCTAAAATATCCATTCCACCGTTTAGATCTTCCAACCAAGACCCCAAGCCTTAACTCAAAACAATCAAAAACTAAACCCATTTGATTTGGAAATGTATTGTTTGGTGTGGGTGTTGAAGTTGAAATGGTGCTCAGGGGTTTGCTGTTTTTGATATGGTGATCAGGGTTCTGATGCTAATCATTATTCCATTAAACTAAAACAAGATGATGAACCATACTTTTTTAGATTTTTTATTTAAAACATTTAATTATTTAATGATTTCTCCTTTTGGTGTTGAGATGATGAAGTGGAAGAGAGTCATGATGAGATGAATCTTCATTGTTTGAATTAAGAATATTTAATTATATATTTGGTTTTTTATTTTTTTAACGCAGATTGATATCTTAAATAGTTGAGCTATTAATATGGGATAAAAAAAATTTAGGTATTAATATGAAAAAACAAATATAATTTCAAAGTTAAAATGTGAGTAAAGTTTTTAAATAATCAACATAATAATTAAAATGTTAAATATATATAATCATTTATATGGTCTTGGCACTTTCAAGAATTTGCAATATACTCAAAAATATGTTTTAAATGTGTTTTAATTTATTTAAATATTTTCGAGTTAATACTAAAATGTTCTAAATTGTTTAAAATATTTTTAAGGCATTTTAATAGTTAAGTCTCGAGACATAGGCTCGGTTGTCTTAAGAAATGAAAGTTTAAACAATAAATCATATGTAATTTTTCGAGAGACATGAAAGTTTGAAACAATAAATCACACGTGATTTACTGCATGTCTTGGGACAAATTGAAAGGATGCGGTCTGGATTTGATCAGCTAACCAAGCTTCAAACATGACCTCACATTCCTTACAGTGATGAACATTTATTGTTGTTACGAGCTGTGAGAATTTGGAGTATTTGGTTGATGAAAAAGAAGATAATAAGAGTATGAATAGTACCCTCTGTCTTCTTCAGGACTTGAATATCTGTAACTGTCCATCTCTAATGTCTTTGTCATCGAAGGGGCAAAAAAATATTTGTATCAGCTTCTACTTCTCCAAATTATCCACTGCTCAAAGCTGAGTTGCCTATTTTCAAACACCAAGTTACCCACAACGCTTAAGTCTCTGAAAATTGATACATGTCCAGAGTTGGAACGCATAGCCCGAGTTTGACGAAACCGCTTGTCTTGAATCTATTCTAATTGAATGTTCTGCAATTAAATCTCTACCACGAGGGCTAGACAAGCTCATCCATCTCCAGGAGATTCGTTTGAGAGAGTGTTCAAATTTGGCTGACATATCATTTCCATCGGAGGGTTTCCCTGCCAATCTCACATCACTTGACATCTCAAATGCACCCAAAATTTATAGGTCGCTCGTGGAATGGGGATTACATAAACTCACCTCTCCTCAACAATTGGCCATCGGAGGTGGAGGATGCTCAAACGTGGTGTCTTTCCCAGAAGAAGGGATTGGAATGATGCTGCCTCCTTCTCTCACCTCTATCCGCCTTTCAGATTTCGAAAACCTGGAATTCATGTTCTCCGAGGGCTTTCAAGACCTCATCTCTCTTCGAAATTTGTTCATTTATAGTTGTCCCAAGCTAACATCTCTTCCGGAAAAAGACATGCTTCTCTCGCTTGGTTATTTGTATATTTTATTTTGCCCGTTGCTGAGAGAAGAGTGCTCAAGCAATAAAGGACGAGAGTGGTCTAAGATTTCCCACATACCCCGCGTTCAAATTGATTTTAAAAGTGTCATCCCGAGGGAATCAGACTGAAAGATCTGATTGGTTTCATCAGTCATGGGACAGGTACAAGAAACCATTTCAAATATTTAAGAGCTTTTCAGTTTCATACATCTAACTTTCCCTAGGAACAAGAGAATAATAGCAATTTTTTTATTGATTGTTGCAGGCATTGAAGGAAAAGTAAACATATTCAACAGATCTGCTTTAGCTTATTTGATTAAATATACAGCTAATTCTCTATATATTGTTGAAATCATGCAAATTTTATTTGATTTAATATAAGCTCTAGCCATTTCAACCGCATAATGGCCACTTTGCTGTCTTGTTGGATGCCATTTTAATGTTGCTGAAATCTATTTTAATTGGTTTTTCCCTTGCAAGAATCCCAAGCTCGAAATGGCCACCAAAACTCAGATCATAGTTAGCATAACCCAAGTATTATCTTACTCTCTCTGCACATCTGAACCTTAACTGTATCCAAGTTATAATCTCTCTTGAAACAGTACCTCAACAATTTTCCTTTTTCTTAAGCAGAATACAGACTCAGCATGAACTTAATAAGTTTAACAAGCCAAACTATAACAACCATGAACTTATACTTCAAACTTGAAGAAGAGAAACAAACTAACAGCATATCATCGAAACCAATTACTATCAAATTTAACTCGAAGGTATTGATTGAGGGAACTAAAATTTTAAAAAGGTATAGGATAACCATCGTCGAAGCCCAAGATATTTGCATCTGATAGCTTTCTTGAATTGACTGAATATACAAGCGAGGAAATCTTGGGAAGGAACTGTAGGTATGTAAATTATACTATTTCATATTTCCAAGTTATGGCTGCTATTCTGCAGTTTGTGTTATTTTTGCTATCAATATTCATCACAATTGACCATCATGGTATCTGTTACATTATAACACTGTTAAAAATGCATCTGCTGCTTCTATTTATGATTTCAATATCTAACTACTTCAATCAACTTTCTATGAGGTTTTCCAGATGATCATAACTTTTTTGTTTTTTGGACAGGTTTCTTCAAGGACCATAAACTGATCAAGAAACTGTGTCGAAGATAAGAGAAGCAATTACTGAACAGAGGGAAATCACAGTTCAGTTGATCAACTACAAAAAAAGTGGTTGGTAAATTATGAAAAAAAAGACAAAAAGAAAGAATATGCATGCTGACAGAAACATTATTTTCACTGAATTGTTACAAAATTATGAATTTCAGGCAAGAAATTCTGAAATTTATTTCACTTGAAACCTATGCGAGACCAAAAGGTACTTTAGAATTAACATTTTCACGAGAGTATCCTGCAGCACATACTCCTTTTGACGACCCTTTTTCATAAATTCCTTGTTATTTTGCAGGGTGAGCTTCAATATTTCATTGGTTTCCAACTTGATGGAAATGATCATATTACAGGTGATGAATGCTAAATTGACTAGAGGCTACAAAAGGCTTTCTTCCATTGCTTCAAAGGCTTCACCCTCCTTTTCTACTGACAGTGATGTTAGCAAGATCTTTGTTTATGATAGGGTATGTACAGGTTATATGGAGAACTTGTTGTTGAGAAATTGTAGGTTGAATTATTAAATATAAACAAATTGGAAAGATTTATTATGAAATATAATTTGTAGAACATTATTGAAAATTATATTAAAAAATGAGGAGGGATTTATGTTGTAATTTTTCCCTCCATAAATGCTTTATTTATTTTCATGCCACATGCCAAATTTTTATAGTGTAAATACTTTTGAAATTTAAGGACATTGTAATATATATATATATATATATATATATATATAATTAGTATGGTATCCAAATCACGTTTCTCATTGGATTAATTATTTATATGGTTGAAATTATAGAGTAAAATCTTAAAGCAAAAAAAATTAAATATAATATTTTTTTTATCTTTCATTTTTGTTTTATAATTCAAGTTTTAGGGTTCTTTTAAGAATATTGTTTCCAATATTCAAATGCAATAGACGTGTTAAATTGCCTTTACAATTCAAGTGTGTGTTCTCATGCCACAGTTACAATCCTTTATATACACTTTTCAAAGAACCAATTTCACATGATTTAATCCTAGAATCATGCTTAACAACCCACCACAATATCAGATTTTCTGAATATAGAATTTGTCAAAGTCAAAAGTCTGATTTTTTTATCATCCTAAAAATAATTCTGTAATTTTTAATTCAGCCCCACAACCTGTTTTTTGTTCCAATGTAGCCCGATTTCGCTTGTTTTTGAACTTCGACACTTTAATTGCATCCTTGATAAAATTTAAGTAAGAAATCATAAGCTTAATAGTATTATGTTAAAAAATTGAAAAAAATTAGATACATTAAATACATAAAATTAGTTTACTATCAATATATTAAAATATTTATTTGTATTTGGGTAGGGATGATGTGCGGAGCAAATGAAAGTTAAAACCAAATTTTATATTGCATTCAAATCAAGGCCGCAAATATTATCTGTGTTTTTTGCTTATGAGGTTTGATCCGTTAAACCGATGCTCAACTGTAGAACCTTGAATCATTGCACTCATGGTTCACTGTTTCGTAGAGCTGTTTAAGGATTTACGTTCGGTTGAGCATCGGCTGGGTCGGACTTAGCCATAGTGTTTATATTTATTATCTCGTTTTAATTAAAAAATTAAATTAAATTAGAATAATAAAATAAAATTTAAAAATTCGACAAACTTAAAATATTTTCAATCAATTTGACTCCATTCAATATTTCTTGTATCAAATTTAGTATTAAACCTAGATTCCTTCAATGGATTTCTGAAAAACAAAAAAAAGAAATATTAAATTAGAATTTAATATATATGACTAATTTAGAGTGATGATAAGCCATCTTCATTCTATCAGCACAAATATATCATCTTTAGTTTTTTTTTTTTTTTTTTTGGTGAAGTATAATAGGAGGGTAAAGCCCTAACAACAATACAACTTACACGACTCGAACCCAGGCTACACCTGAGGCAATAAGCACCTTAACCATCAAGCCAATACATAGGTTCATATCATTTCTAATTATAATAAAAGGGTAATGGTGGTGAGAAGTGAGTTTGGAACTAATCATAACATCTCTCTACTCTTAAATAAAAGGATAAACGCACTCGAACTCACGTATTTTTGTATTGACAACAATGCTAATGCTAACCGAACTAAGACTTAGTCTATCTCATATTAACCATGTTAATAAAAGGATAAAATATTTTGATTTATTAAATTTATATGGTTATTCTATCTCATGTTAATTATAAAATTAAATATGTTAATTTATTAACTTTACTTGAAATTTGTTTATTCTATTTAAGAAACTAGAAATTATTAATATTTAAATTTAATTTATTTCATGTTTATTAAGAATTTAAAATTTATTTTGAACAAAAAGCTATAGATTTTAATTAAATAAGAAGAAGAAATTCATGTGTCATCAAATTAAACAAATCGTTCATGTCATCTGTGAGCTTGAAACCTTGTAATATAATATATAATATGTATGATTTATGTATTATTTTGACTCTTCTATCATTGTAATCACGTAAATAACTTTTAATATATATTTATACCTACTATAAAAGCAAAGGGATTGCTTAATTTGAGATTGAGGGGCTTGATAATTAATTTGAAGGAAGTTGAGGTAAAATATAGTGAAGGGAAAATGATATATTGTTTTGGGTTCATTTATTTCGCTATAAAACAAAAAATATATATTATGTTATTTGTGTGAATTTATATGTTAATAATTTATTTTATGTATATAATTTTACATGTTTATTAATAAGTATTAAAAGTAACATATTTTAACCTCGTTTTTAATGCGTTTTTGAGTGATTATTCGATGTCAATAGTGAATTTTATGCTTCTAATCCTTTAAATTCATATTTTTATACTTAATAGAGTATTTAGGAGCAAATATAGGGAAAAATGAGCAAAAATCGAAACAAGCTACAGGAGCCACATAGGTTGACCCATTCCACACATCCTTATTGTAGGCCGTGTCGATTTCACGAATTTGCACCCTAAATTGAGAGAAATCATATTTTTTAGGTTTTTCGAGCATTCTAAAACGTATATATGACAAAAATAAGAAGATAGAAGTGAGTCATCATAGAATATTTAAGAAAACAACTCGAAAAACACTATTAAAATCGATTCTGAAGCAGATTTCCATCAAGATTGAAGATTCGCATTTGATTTCTTAGGAAGCCATCATGAGTTTCTTTATTTTTTTGGTTATACCGTGTTTTGGATTTTTTATTTGAAAGCATGAACTAATTTTTTAAATACCCAAGGGAGATGAACCCTTATGATGAATTATGTCGTTTGATTTTTATTTTACACAATAAACACTTGGATCTTGTTCTCCATTATGTGTGCTTAATTCTTGGTTTAATATTTCTAGATTATTGATTCGTGTTTGGTGTGCTTAAATTAGAGGAAGAATAGACCCTGTTTAAGAGTAAATCTTGCGTAATTGAGTGGAGTTGCATGCAATCCTAGAAATAGGACGACATAAATCTACATAATAAGAGTCAAATCTAATAGGGGAATCCATAGCTCGAGTTAATGCGATAATAGGGGTTTTAATAAGAAAATTTTTTTAATTAATCAACCTAGAGTTAGTTGCTCTTACTCTCGAAAGAGATATTAGCATAATTTAGGAATTTTTATGAATCAAGTTACTAAGTAAAGAAGTTGCGTAATTTAGATGGACAGTGATAGATGAAATCTAGGTGAATTCTTTCTTGAGTATTATTTCGCTTCTTAGTTTTTACTCGATTATTTTAGTGTTTTGTTCTTTGTTGCACTCATAGTTAATTAATTTAGTTAGTTTTAGTTTTAATCAATCACTCGAATTTATCGGTTAAATAATAGGATGATAGTAATTACTAGTACTTTTAGTCCTCATGTGAACCATATCTACCGTCACTATACTATTAACTGATAGGTGCACTTGGCTTAGTCAAATTTTTAGTTAGTTTACAACGCATCATTTATATATTCATGTTATATTAATATTATTTTTCTTGTGTATTTAATTATTTTCTATTTTTTTCGTGTATAATCTTAATTTATTTTATAATTTTTTCGTCCATTGTTGTGTTGAAATTGATTACGTATTCTTCATAATCTATTTTAGTTATTCAATTTAAATATATTTGTGTTTACGACGTGTTCATATTTGTGATAATTTTTTTTTGCTTAGAAATTTACAAAATTTTAAAATTAATAAATTGTTTTATATAAATTTTAATACTTATATATATATATATATATATATATATAGTCTTTCATACAAAATTAAGAGGTCTTACTTAAGGGCGAAGCCAGAACAATCTTTTAAGGGGCGAATGAAATTTTAATTTTTTATAGTCTATCTTTATAATTTTTAAAGGATTAAATCAAATTTTTATAATTTTAGAGGATCAAAGTATAATTTTACCTTTATTAATTTAAAATTTTAAAAAAATCTAAGGGCCCATGCCAGCTCCTTTAGATTCGCCACTAGTCTTATTATTGGTATTATTATGTAGTGTTGTGAAATTGGACAGTTATTACTTGTCCCAATATATTGGCGATTAATGATATGAAAACTAATATTATTGCATTCACTTTAATAATTACAAAATTTTAAGAATTTTTATTCTAATATAGAACTTAGTAACAGTGACTCGGATTGAGTTGGATCAATATATAATATTAATATTATACATATTTGTTCAAATTCATCTCGATTCAAAATATGAATTTTAATCAGCTAATCCAAACTTATTTAACTTTATATATATTTTTTATATTTCAAAAAGATATTTTATAATCAATATTTTCTAATTATATATATTTCTTTACTACCATTATATATATTTTTATTAAATTTCAAAACATAAACAACTTAACATATTTTATAACATTTACAGTATAATATAGTATATTTAATTTTCATATGATATAAATTCAATAATATATAAAAATAACATGTTGAGGGCAATTTGGCATAACAGGTTTATTTACTTTCATGAAAGAATTCAACAGAAAATATATCAGATCGTGATTTTTATCAAAGCTTATTTTTCAGAATTGGATTATCTGGAGGTAGCATTGAAAAGTAAAAAGATCATAGTGATTACCCAGTGGGAACCCTTTTTTTAGGATCAGGTTAAAGTTAACTTTGATGTTACATTCCTTTAACATAACAATACAACAACCTTGGGAGTTATTATCAGAAAGAATATGGGATTTGTAATGGGTTCGTGTTCTTACCCGATCAACAATGTTCAGGATTCGATAACAGCAGAAGCGCTTTCATGCCTCAAATGAGTCATTTTTGCTGCAGATTTGGGTTTTGGCAACGTCATCATCGAAGGGGACTCAAGGTACATCGTAAAAAATTGCAAAAACAAGAAAATGATCGATTAATCATTGGGGGGTATCATAAAGGAAATACTAACCAAATCAAGGAATTGTCAAAAGATTCAGTTCTAGTTCATACCAAGAGAAGCCAATGGAGCGGCGCATGCACTAGCTGCGTGGGGAAGAGGAAGAGCTACGCCGTGTTTTTGCGTTTGAGGAAATACCATTAGGGATTGAGGTCTTTATAATAAGAGAATATAGGAAAACTGATTAAAAGGAAATATTTATTGAGTGAGAAGGTTGAGTTTGGTGTAGGGAAAGGGACACCAGAAATCTGAGGATGTAACGCCCTAAATTTTTTAACTTTATTTCTATGAATTTTGACATAAATATGTATCTGTTTCAGTGGTTAAGTATTCTGGTGTGTGTATGAGGTCTCGAGTTCTATTCCTACTTTTGGTAAATTTTGTTATTTTTTTATCTTAGCCTTATCCTTGTTGGGTGGGCTTATATTATATTTTTGGTAAACTCATATTAGAATGAGCCTGTTGGTTCGAATGGTAAGGAGTTAGTTTGTTGGAGGTCTTGTGTTTTAATTCTTGCGTGAGCGTAAATGACAATTTTTGTTTCAGTTGTTTGATAAAGGTTTGGTGGAGTTGGGAGTCTTAGGCAGTTGGATGTGGTTAGTGAGTATGATTCTATAGGATAAGGTGGTTAGTGGATAGAGTGGGGATTAGTTTAATTTTATTTTAATTTTCATTTTTCCCAAATTTCCTCATTTTGACGTTTCTTTCTCTCCTTTCTGTTTACTATAAAAAATCTTTCCTTTCTTATTCTCTTCTAATTCTGTCACAAATTGTTCGCGCAATTCATTGTGTCTTAGTTTGTGGTATCCATTTTTTTTCAATTCGGTAAGTGTGGTTGGGTGTGGTTTTTGCTTTTGGTTGATGAATCTTTGTTGATCGTTGTATGTTCATGTCGTTAGGGGAAGACGAAAAGGGTTCTGTATTTAGTTGTGTGGAACTACCATTGTTCGATTGAAGGTAAGGGTTTGGTTGAATAATGGTTTGAACGGATCAATTTAGTTCGATTTTAGTATCGATTTAAGCGTCTAATTCAGTGTTTTAATGATCAATTTTAGGTTCTGGTTATTTTGTGGGAGTGTGTGCGTCAAATCTGATTTAGGTGTGTAATGAAAACAAGAGAAAATAAGGTTCAACAAAAGCCAAAAAAGTGGTTTGTCGATGCCACACGGGCGTGTACTCGGTTGTGTGGCTGGCCGTGTGCAACACAAGACCGTGTGACGAGTGGGTGTATGGCCGTGTGACCCACACAAGCTAGGCCAATTTGGGCCAGGCCGTATGGGCCATACGGGCAAGGCCAATTTGGGCGTGTGCGTCTAAATTTTTCCCTAGGGTTGCCTTAGTCGTTCCAATCGACTGTGGGCCTTCCGTAGGGTTGGTAAGGTCTAACCAAACCCTAATGCTTGTGATCTGTTATTCTGATAGACTAATTTGAGTAAGAAAAACTGATATGTATGTCTGATTGTTCTATATAAGCATGTATGATATCTGCACATGAGCATGCGAGACATGTTATTTATGTATATCTATTATTTGATATCTATGGGGTGGGATTAGTATATTTGGAGGAAGTGTTCTCTACGGCGACCTTTTGCCTATTTTCTGGTAGCTTGGCTGCATACTATTCTGTTGTGTGTCGTATGGACACTATATGGTGTGTAGGGATGCGTGAGTGTTTTAGACCCCACATGGTGGGATGGGATGGTCGGAGATGGTGTGTAGAGGATGGCGGTAGGACTCTGTATATCTATTTTGATTATCTGTTTCTGTTAAGGACTTGAGTCCGTATCTGTATCTGTTCTGCATATGAGTTTCTGTGTATATTTGCATGACTATCTCTGTTGGGTTACACACTGAGTTTTCGAAAACTCACATTCGTTTGTCTGTTCTGTTCAGGTAATCCTCAGGCATAGGTGGATCGGTGCGACGGAGTCTCAGCGGTTACCACTAGTTCACGAATTGCTTTAATTAATAGTTTTATTTTAATTCTGGATTATTTTGAGAGTTTGTAACTTTTGAGACTCTCTGGACTGTTTTGTTTTAAATTTGGTTTTGATTGTGCATGGACTTTTATACTGCAACGTTTGACAACTTCACGGTTTACGCAAACAAATGATTTTCTGAAAACACAAACTCATTTTTCAACTCTAATAATATCAAACTTTCGCTGCAAAATAAGTTTTCTAAAAGAACAAATTAACAACGTTTCCATAACCAAAATAAAAATATGTTTGTTAAAATGTATATTCTTCTTTGCAATAGTTAAATGAGAGAAATTTGGCAAACAAGATTGATTTCAAAACCTTTTCTTCGTAACACTCCCGGATTTAGCCATAACGTCTAGGCAGGGTTCGAGGTGTTTCAGAGGATCTCAGAAATGGATGGATCGAAGAAGTAAAGATACGATGCAGATTGCAAATCTAGATACTAAAATTCATCAGGGGAGAACAGCACGACGACACAAAAAAATTGAAGAGGGAACATTATTTAGGGTTATGTTTTTTCTTTTTCTTTTTTTTGCTTTTGTTTTTGTTTGACCATTGGAATGTGAAAAACTAGAGGCAATGCCCATGGTTTTATAACGGTCAATTTTCTTTTGCTATTTTTCAATTTTTCTAGGAAATTATTTTTCTTCCTTTTCAATAAAAGTGACTGGCTTTTAATTCAAAAAAAATATTAAAACCTAAACACGATCTATATTTTAAATAGAGTTAATATTTTACTTCAACTCATTTTTCTAGTTTAGTATTTTTGTTTTAATTCTTTCAAATATAAAAAAGACCTTTGAGATTGAACAACTAACCTAACCCGTAACCATATATATTTATTAACTAATATTTTAAATTAGATTTATTCAACCCATTGAAAATAATTTCCACCCATATAAAATGTGAAAATAAATCATGATAACTTAAGATCGAGATACTTTTTGTCAACAATATTTTAACTTAGTGGCAAGAGCATTAAGTTGTGAGGCATGAGAATTTGGCTTTGATCCCAAACAATCTCATCCTTACTCTCGATTATATATAGAAAAATGGGATACTTTTTCAATTTTTTTAAATATTGAGATTTAAAATTTTAATATTATTTTTCTAAATACAATTTTTATTAACTATTTATATACATTTAGTATAGGAGGGAAGTGAGACATAATTGATGAAAAGAAAGCAAAGCACCAAAAATGGTTAAAAATAAGTGAAAAGAAAAGGAAAAGACCCCAACGAATCCTTTCATTGTCTTCTCCAACTATAAATGGCATCAAAATATGCATTCCAAAGTTGCTTAATTCGATCCCTCTCTGTACATACTTAATTTCAGTCCAAATCAAGCACAACTCTAACCAAAAGGTTTCATCTCATCTACTCTTTATATTCCTATATATAAAGGTTTCTAAATAGAGATGGCTATAATGTTGGATGAGATGCTTTTCTTTTTCCTCATAATAAAATATGGGTTAGTATTTGATGTACTGGTAGTGCATTATTTTTATTTCACAAGCAACTTTCAAAAACCGTTATATGCCTCTTTGTTATAAATATTTATTTATTTAATATTTTACTCTATCAATATAAAACACTTGTCGACCCCTTAACCTTGCTTATGAAGTCTAAAAACTTCACTAGCAAAGTATCCAAATATTTTCCCATAAAATATATGTTATAAATATTTATAAAATTTAAAAATATATAATTTAAAATATAAAAATATTTATAAAATTAAAGAGTAAACTACGAGAATAGTCAACCTACCTATGACTTTGGTTCTATTTTGGTCACAAAATATTAATTTTTTAATTTAGTCACTCAAAATTTTAAATTAAGCATTTTAGTCACTCTCTCATTAGTTGTTGTTAGATAAGTGGAAAGCTTACTGTGCTTCTTTTATTGACCTAAACAAATTTAGCCCTCTAATATTTACAAAATTTATCCCTTTAATTCCAATGCTAAAAAAAACAATAAATTTGTCTTTTTGCATTTACAAAATTTGTCAATTTAGTTTTAATTCTAAAAGTTTCAAAAAAAAAAAAAAAAAAATTGAAAAAAAATGTTTTTTGGACAAAAAATTATAAGAATGAATTAAAAATCTAAAAAGTATAAATAAATTATTTATAAAACATGTATTAAAAATAAAAAAAATACCAAAAAGAGATATATCAAATGATTCAAAAAGAACTGAACAGGAAATTGATTGATGGGTACTAAAGATTTCACATTACATTATTTTCTCTACTAAAAAATTAGGTATTTTATTTTTTTAAAATAAGAAAAAATTGAAAATAATTGTTTTGTAATAGTTTAAAAAATTGTTAATTTTTATTTCTAAGTACACCTTAGTGTGTTTAGAAATATCATCAATAAAGGTCATATAATATGTTTCACCTTTTATGGTCAAGGTTTGTTTTAACACTCCTAACTTTTTATGAATTAAAGTTAAAAGCTTTGTTTCTCTAAAAGTTAATGAACAAGTTTTCTTAGTTTGTTTCGATTAAACACACATTTCACATTTTTGCATGCAAATATTGTTACTATAAATCAATCCAATTTTTTGTTTTTTAACATAAAAAAATATTCACATGTCCTAATCTAACATAGCATAAATCTATTACTCAACCAAGTAAGCAAAAGAACTAGCATTTTCATTTATTATTTTGCAAACATTAAATATAAATAGTTCATTATTACAGTAATCCTTACCCATTTGGTTATTATAACCATATTAGACTCAAAGGAAACTTTTACCCTAACCTTTCTTAACAACCTAACAAAAACCAAATTAGATCGAATATCACGAACATGGAGCAAATCATTTAAGGCAAGAATCTTTCTAGAATTTTGAGCATGACCTTGTTGTTCCCAAACACATTTTTTGTTGATGAGTCCCAAGATAAAACATTTCTCCTCCTTTCTCCACTTAGGAGTAGAAGGCAAACACATTTCGATTGCCACAAATGTCTCAAGTGATACCAAAGTCTATAACCCACTATTTTACATTTATCACAATGTTGACTTGAGAAATGACTGCTGTAATTATGTCATTTGATACAACCAAAATGACATTTTTCCTAGTAGGATTATCATTTCTCCCCTTTATATGTTTGCATTGATGTACATAATAACTCGATTTGGGCTTGTAGTTATGTTTTTTTAATTGAACCTCTCATAAGCTTGCCATCGACCAAGTTGGTGAGAGTACTGATCCCCTTTCTCTTGGTGGCACTAGCTTCTTTTCGGTTGGTGTCCTCTACAGTCTACCAGAGACAGATGCTTGTGCTTGTGTTTAACTTGTTTGTAGTCAGACCAAGATTGAGACAAATCCTTAATGGTCCAACAACAAACTATTTTGACAAGATGATGTTCTCAAACTTTAGATATTCCAATACCTTATGGTACTAGTTAATTTGTACCTTTATATCCTTGTCATCATACATCTCCCACTGATAGTATTTTTCAATGAAACTTCAACTTACTAGCATATTCAGTAGTGTACTTGATGATTCTTTTGCTTCCTTGTACGAAACAAAATGTCAAAAAATTTCATTTCAAAGAGTTGAAATAATTGTGTCTACATACCTTGCTCACATGTACCCATAATTCAATTTTTTTTTTTTGATCTGAGACATTAGATGAAGACTTTTCAGTAAGGGTGAAAGTAACTCCATGCATATCAAGTACATAAAAATGCGTTCTTGCCATTATTTGAAGTTGTTTCTATCAAACACCTCAATTTTGAGATGTCAAGAAACAAATTTGTGTAGGAAACAACGTGTATCATTGGAGCTATTGGAATATGCTCAAAAATCAATCATAAAATGAATGCATTTAATGGTGGTGTTGGAATATGCTCAAAAATCAATCATAAGATGAATGCAATTAGTGGTGGTGTTGGTACTATTGAGGTCGGAGCAAAACACCATGGTCGTAGTTCAATTCCTGCATCAAAAATACACTACTAGAGTCATTTTTTCTCTACTTAGATCAAGAAGGTATATTCAAACTTTTTATTCAACCTAGATTCGTTCCTCGTACATGAATCCATAGGTTAATTCTCGGAATAATTTTTTGCTACATCAAACATGTCAACGTCCAATAATGGAATTAGGATTAGATTCTTCAAATAATTCACATTTCAAAACCCACCTAAATAGGTGGTTTTTCTAAAATCTTCATTCATAGAAATCATAAAATCCTTATTATAATTACCCAATTAGTTTGATTCTAATAAAATCCTGAGCGATCTTTACTTTGCAATTTTTCTACTTGAGTAGCCAACATCTTTGAAACAAGTTAGAGTACTTATATTTTATATTTTCACTTTATTTTATTATAAATAATTCTTACTTTTTGGTCTGGATAATGTTTCCATAATCTATTTTATTTGAATGGTTAATTGCAATAATGCCGAGAATCACTTTAATCTCTTTTCTTAATTTGCTCAATTATTTTCTTTTCCTGGTTGATTTGATTTAGAATAGATTTAATATAATCATTTGACACATTGGAAGAATTTTCTTTTTATATCTTTCGATTGAAGGCAATTTAAAAAAAAATTGTATATTACTATCAGTTATTGCTATAGAGCTTAAGACGTGAACTTGTGTGGAACATTAACATATAAACTTGATTATAGGCTGAGAGTAAACTTATACTAAACTTTGAATGAGTCGAAAAAGTGCATAATCAAAGTTGTGAAATGCACTTAAAGAGTATATTCTTCCATTTAATGAAAATGATGGTCGTAAAATGGAATTCACAAGATTATGGTTTTAAGTAGAGATTGTAAGTAAATAGATACATAAACAAGAAAAAAAAACTGAAGCTGTTAATTGTATGTGATATATTTTATTAATAAAATTATATGTGATATATGATACTTGACATCATGATATTAATTTTATTTTATTTTATCTAAGTAAGATTATTTAATTTTACTTTGCTGTGTTTGTTTTATGTTGTGGGCGATGTAGCAATGGACGATAATGCAAGAAACAACTTATTTCATACAAATGGAAAACACAGTAGATAAGAAGAGGAAAAAAAATAAAATTATCATGAGTATTATTGCTATTGTTATTGATGTCGTTTTTGAAAAGATTAAAAAATGTCAATCACTTATTATGGAATCAGGGATTCGAAAATCAATGTTATCTTAGTAGAATGTTTAATGGAAGGGAAGCTGATTTTAGTGAACAATTAAGAGTTTAGTGAAGCCATGTTGCAATGTTTCTGCATATTCTTGCTCATGGTTTAAAATATAGTGTTATCCAATTTGATTTTATGAAATAATAAGTAGGCTGTTCAACAATGTTCTACAAGCTATAATGAGAATTGCTACGGAATATTTGAAGCTTCACAGTTTCAATATCCAAGATACCAACTAATGGAAATGGTTTGAGGTATATATTATTCTAAATTAATTTAATTAAAATGTTAAATTATAAAAATCAATAATATATAATGTTTGATAGAATTGCCTTGGAGCTCTTGATGGAACTCATATTTCAGTAACTGTGAATATCGAAGATAGGTCTAGATATCGAAATAGGAAAGGTGATTTGTGCTCCAAATATGAAATTTGTATATGTATTACCCGGATGGGAAGGATCAGTTGGTGACTCTAGAGTTCTACAAGATGCTTTACATAGACATAATCATCTTCATATTCAAAACGGTAATAGTTTTGCTTAAACAAGTGATATATGAATTATCACTAAATTAGTGGAATTCAGTTAGTTAATATATTTTTTATTGTCTCATATTGTAGATGAATACTTCTTGTGGATGTGGGATATACCAACGATCCAAAAATTTTAGCACCCTATCGAGGGACTAGGGATCATTTCAATGAATAGGTTGGAAATAACCCTAAAAGTTACAAGGAGTTATCCAATCTTCGTCAGTGGAAGAAATATAATTGAGTGATGATTAGGATTATTGATAAGACTATGGGCTATATTAACAAGTCCTTCCTTCTTTGATATAAAAACACAAAAAAAGGAATTAATGCTTATTTATATTTCATAATATTATAAGAATGGAGAAAGCTGATTTAGAGTTTTTAAATTTAGTTGGTCAAGAAATAAATGAAGCCAAGGATAGAGATGCTAATAGCATTGAAGAAGAAATTGCACCTGTTCAAGTTACCAATGAATGGACTACATTTCATGATAACTTGGCAATAAATATGTTTGTTGATTGCCAAATAGAGAATGAAATGTTATCTGAATTTTATGTTAGTGTTATTTTTTATGTAGGTTTCTCTTAGTAGTGTATTACTCAAAATTCATATGTATGAATTATATTATTTTATAAATTAATATTTTTATCTTTTAAAATTAATTTTGACTTAATTTTATTTATGCAAATAGTATTATTTATTGATTATAAAGATTTAAAAAAAAGAAAATTAATATTCATATGTATGAATTTTAATTCACAAAAAAGATAATTTAAAAAAATAGAAAAACATTCAAGTTTATTAAAATGTAGTATAGATATTTATATCTCTACATTATATTGTTTTTTCTTCTATGTTTTTGAAAATTTCTCTTTTTTTTTTATTTCATGTATTTTTTAAAAAATAAAAAAGTATATTTTTAAATTCTTGGAAATTTTTTAAACCTTTCCCTCTTTTTTTTTTTTTTTTACATTTTTTTTACGTTTGTTTTTCATTATAGCTCTTTTTTGTACTTTATGTATTTTTTAAATATAAAAGTAAATATTTTTAGTTCGTGGGAATTTTATATAATTTTATTTTTAAAATTTTGTGAAATTTTTTTTTCTATTTTTATCTCATTTTTTGAATTTTATTTTAGAAAAATAGGAACTCGGTGATGTACCGTGCCATATCATCTTTTTTTAGCATCTTTAATGACAGGATAAAGTGATACACAATTGGAAACTTCATGTACTAAACTGATACAAATTTTTTTTGAAGTACTAAAGTGATAATTTGCTGCAACTTTTGTGGGCAAACGGTACGTTAACCCTTGATTAATTATGAGTAAAATGTAATAATGTCTTATTGATTTGAATTGTTTTATCTTTAATTGGATGCTCTGGGACAACATATTGATATGTTAATCATTTAACACAGCCATAATCGACGGTGGGCTGATATTTGGTCCTTGGTTAAAAGTTAACTAAATGATAATTATAAAGGAGACAATGGTTGGTCGAATGGAGTTATATTATCAAAAAAGTTGATAATTTTTAAAATTTAACTTGATATGAGAAATTTGTTTACTTTTTTTTTTTTTTTTTGGATGGGAGGGAATGGGGCGTTGTCCCGATGACCCATATGCGTAGGGAACATTAATTGTAGCTACTTAATGCGATCCATGTTAGTAAGCGATTTGATAAGTATAATTATGTTTAAATGGAAATGTGATGTATGTAATTGTTAATATGCACGGTGTTTGCAAAATGTATAGTTATAGCTCAGTAGTTGTATAATTTTACAAGGGTTGTAAATTTTATAAATATGGTCTGCATGTCCTGCCTCTCTATTACTTCTGCTGTAATTATCTTTTCATCTTCCTCCTTCATATACAAAACGAGTTTTTGAAAATTGTAATATGTGTATCTATTGATGCGGTTTTAAAGAGATCAAAGTTGAACTGCCTGAAGAGGAAAAGAAACTTGAAAAGCTACTTGAACCTATAAGTTACCTTATGGTTCTCCCATTTGCTTGGGAGGAACCACTATAGTTGTATGTATGGGCTATAACCATTGCATAGTTACTACATTATATTATTCATGTATATGATTATATGGATGATGCTTTAGCATGTATGTTTAAATTGGTTGATAAGATAAACAAGGCTATTAATTGATCAATGGGCTAAAGTAGACCATAATGGTGAGATGCAATTTTATCAAAATCCCTCAATAAAATAATATCTTAAAGCCTTCCAATGCTTACCCTTTTTAAAGCCTCGACTGACACAATATAGGTTACACTAAAATGAGGTACTTGTATTTGTCTTGGGGAAACCCAAAGAATATGAAAGTGATACTCAGTGATTGAAACATTGGTAAAAGAATTAACTAGGTTATTCTAATAGGATTAGAAACTTAGAGGCAATTATGTCGTTGGTGATCATAAAATGATTTGAATAAGAGTTGTTCACCAAATATATAGGAATTACAATTAGTGTAATAAGCTAGAGTTTCTTACCAAATAATCATAATCTTAAGTGATAAGTTAAAGCTAACACATGAGGAGGTGAAATATGGATCCTGACCCACTAGAAAATTCTTTAGAGAATGAGTTTTCCAAAATTAATAATGATTATTAATTTTTGAAATAAAAATAGTAGGAGCATCATTTAATATTCTTCTTTTTAATGTTTATAAACTTGGTAAATTAACTCAAACACATTATTATTGTAGATATATTATGGTTGCAAAACAAATTCATTATCATTGCAATAAGTCCTTGAGAAAGACAAACTTGACTGGTACCACAATTTGAGGATTGTCCTCAAACAAGAATGAAAATTATTTTTCATTAAAGAACCTATTCCTAAGCAATCAATGGTGACTGCCGTACGAACTAACAATGATGTTTACAAAAAGCACATTGAAGAATGTTAGACAAAGGATGTCTAATTCTTGCCACCATGACTCCTAATCTTTAGAAGCAACATGAAGACGTGGTTGCATACTAAATGATTTAGCACTTGAAACAACTTATTAGGGACAAGCACATTAAGAGAGTTATGAGACTTCTAAAGCTATTTTTTAGTATAGAATGTTGGAGGGAACTCCAGTAGGAACACATGTTCTCAAAATGATAGACTATATTGAAAGTTTAGAAAAACTTAGATTTCCTCTAAGAAAATAATTGGCAGTTAATATTTTCCTACAATCATTGCTGGATAACTATAGCCAAATGTCTTGTAATAGCTCTATTTTTAGTGGCGCTAGAAAAGGCAGTTTCAAAATCCTATTTTTGTAAATTAGGTCCATAAATATTAAAAACAAATATTTGCAAAATTGGTATAAAAGAATATTAATGTTTGGTCTTTTAATTTTGTTTATTAATTGCTTAATTAGGGTATAGGGACTAAATTATAAAAGCATGTAACATTGATTTTTTTAAAGATTATTGGATTCAAGATTGTGGTCCATTAGTGGAAAGAATTGATGTAGTGCAACAAAGGTCGAATACTTATGTGGCGGTTAGTTCAATGAAAAATCAGTATGGGAATTGGGATTGGAATATAATTGATGGTTGGGTATCTGTAGAGATTAAACGCCTGATTGCTGCAATAAAGCCTCCCTCACCAACTGATATTGAGGATTTTTAGGGATGGATTTGGGATAGAGGTAGACAATTTTTAGTAAAATCAGCGTATGAGCTCTTAACTGAAGAATATACATTGATAGAAGACCGCAGATAGAAGTTGATATGGGCTCATCGTGGCACTCAACGGGTTCGTGTTTTCTTGTGGCTTGTTTGTAAGAAGCGTCTGTTGACAAATAGAGAAAGACAAAAAAGACACATGATGAATTACCCATCTTACCCAATCTGTGGAGATGCGATTGAAGATATAAGTCATGTTCTGCACACTTGTTTTAGTGTTGCAATGACTTGGTCGCAACCTGTAAAGAATGAAAAGTTTGAAGAATTTATGTCTATACTAATTAAAGATTATGTCTATACCCCGTAAGAACAAAATGATCTTTGAGAAAGAGTTCATTAATAGTGAAAGCATATGTGAAACAAGTCTAAGGGTGTAGACTAAATGCCACGGAAACGCCCAAGCTGCCCTTATGGAGAAAAGAGAATAGAATATTAAAATAAGTTGGACGCCACCGCCACCGGGCTGGCTAAAGGTAAACACTAATGGTGGCTTGACAAACGAAGGCAAGATTGCTACATGCGGAGGAGTGTTAGAGATTATTCAGGAAGATGGTTGGCGAAGTTTGTAAGAAATATTGACTCAACTTCTATTTTGAATTCTGAACTATGGGGTGCCTATGATGGTTTGAGTATGGCATGGTCTTTAGGGACACAATAGCTAGTTCTCGAGATGGATAGTTTGATAGTTGTTAATCTTATCGGTCAAACAAATTCAGAGCCTTCTTCAAATGTTGTGATCCGTGCAATACATAAAATGCTGCAAAGATGATGGATTGTTCATCTAGAGCATGTTTATTAAGAGGCAAATAGCGTAGCCGATGCTTTGTCTAATGGTGCGAAAACAAGGGCACCTGGATATCATTTTTTCAATGAACCTCCAGAAGAAACTAAAATGAGTCTACATGCTAACAGCGTGGGAATCACCTACACAAGGATAAGTAAGCAGTAGCCTTTGCTCATTTTCTCCTTTATGTATATAAAAAAGGGTAAATAGACAATTTTATTTCTTCAAAAGGTGGTGAATGAGGTTAAAATCCACTAACTTTGGCTAATTAAGCTTAAATTTTAGTTAATTAAAGTTTAATTAATTAATTTTAATTAATTAAGTTTAATTAAAAGTATATAAGTTAAAATTTAAAAAGAGAAAAGTTGTTTCTTTTTCTAATCATCTTCTTCTCTAATGAAACATATATAAAAAAAAGGGTTTTATGCTTCAACAAACTTTTGATCATCAATTTCTAAGGTAATTCAAGTCCTTTTCTTTTTTTTTTTTTATGTTTTTAATGTCATGGGAGTTTGGTATAGCTAGCCCATGTATCAATTTGTAAAATTGTTAAAGTTTTTGAAAGTTTCCATTATTTATTTCTTGAAGAAATTGGTGTTAAATTGATAGATTTTAAGCTTAGATGTGAAAAAGGACTAGATTATAAAGTTTAATTGTTAGATTTGTACAAAAGGACTAAAGTGTATAAAGTGTATAATTGATGTGAAACTTCTATAATAATAGATATTATAGGGTAAGATCGGTTTTGAAACTGAAGCTCAAAATTGAAAGTTATGACTATTTTGATTTTAGGGACTAAATTGAAAAAAATGAAAAACTTAAGGGGCATTCAAAAAATGGAATTAAATAGATTATTGCATATCATAGAATGATATAAAAATATTTGGTATTGATGAATTGTCAAAAATAATTGTTTAGATCAAGAATTGAATCAAATCGGGGATGATCAAGGAAAATCAAAATAATAATTTAATTGATATTGATATTTAATTGTCTCATTCAATAAAATTATGATGACTAATTAACTTAATTCTCACGTCAATTATTTAATTTCATTCAATTAAATAATAACTTGAAGAAATTAATTTAATTTCTAAGTCATCTTTATGCTTAGTAAGAAAATTCATTCACTATGGTTACTGATATATGTGATGTATTTCTCTTAGTCACCGCTTCCATTCATTTCATAATATTGGATGTATATGCAATTCGTTTTTGATTATATCAAGGTAGCGGAGGGGCTGATTATATAATTATAATTAGGGATCAAATAATTTTTATCACATCCCAAAAATCGGGTTAGAAGAAATTGGATTGGTGAAACCTAGTGTGGTCACATTTAGATTTTTGAGATAAGACTATGAATATTTTATTAAGTCAATTAATTTGGTTTAGTGGTTAAGGGATGTGAGTAGTGTGTGTGAGGTTTCTGGTTCAAATCTTTTGTCTTGTATTTTTTCTATTTTTGCCTAAATCCCTATCTTTGAGCATCCAATTTATAAATTATTTTCGTTCATTTGATGACAATGATGAGTCTAGTGGTTCAGCGGTTAAGTTTTTGTATACCCTTTGGTCATGTGTTCAAATTTTTGCATAAGCAAAGTAGATAGGTTATCAGAACTTTGAGTTGGTTAGGATTGGGATCTTTTTATTAAAATATTATTTTTGTTATTATCATTTTTAATTTAGTTAAATTTACTTTTTCTTTTTCCAAAATTTCCCCTATCCCCATGTTTTCCACTATCATTCCCTATTTTATTTTTGTGTTATTATTTTGATTAATTTTATTATTTTGATTTTCTTTCTTTTGAAAATACGTTTCTTTCTTTATTGTTACCTTCGTCCTTTTTTCTTTTTGTATCGTTATTCTTCCTTTTTGCTTTCCAATTTCGTCTGTAGATATCTTTAGTTGGGCTACGTTATGTCTTTTGTTGTTTCGGTGACATGTTTGAGAGGTTGTGTTGTCGACTCATTATAAATGAGGGGGTGTTTTTCGATGGTAAGTTTAATTATTTTTGCATTATGAATATATTGAAGGATTATGGGTATTCTTGATTTTTGGTCAATGTTAATCGTGTGCGTTTTGGTTATGTGAAGAATATGAAATTTTATGTTATTCCTCCAGTGAACTAAGTGATTTAAAATTGTTGTTTCCGAGGGTACGTACTCGTATACCGTTTGTTATAGATATTGTTCTTAAGTGCAAAGCCTCAAAATTGTGTTTTGGATTTGTAGTCGATATCGATATTAATCTTAAATTTGTATGATGTGTTCAAGATTTTTGCTTGCTACGTTGGTGTCTTTGTTCCAATAGTATCAAGTGTGTGAAATCTACCCAAAAACTCATAAGAAACTCGATAAAATCATGAAACGAAGTTGTTCCTCGAAACTACCCAACGTCACATAGTCGTGTGAGATTTTTGTAGACCATGTGGTAGGCCATGTGGACCACATGGGCTAGCTTTTTGAGTCGTGTGGGACTCAAAATTTAGGTTTGTAGGCATCGTATGGGGTCCGTTCGGCTTAAATAAGACTCGAAATTTATAATGTGAAGATGTGTTAGTATATGTAATGGTTAAGGTAAGTGAAAAACTTGCGTACGATCTGAAAGTATAATTATGTGTAAAATGTGCATGATATTGGTATGTAAAATACCTTTTAGTATAACCAATATGATATGTTATGATTTGTATAAGTTATGTGTTGTGTTATGCTCCGTATAATATTTTTTATGAATGCATGCTATGTAACCTATGTGATATGTATGTTAATGTGATTTTGCATATGCATTGGGGAGGGTTATACTATGATGGAGGAAGTGTTATATGGCAGTTTATACTGCAATTTTGGTGGTTAGACTACAAATTTATGTATGGTAGCCCAGTTGCAATTATATAAGTGGCACACTGCCACATATTAGTGTAATTGGATGGATAGACTCTTGTAGTCCTATATGGTATGATTGGCTGGACAGAGATGGTGTGTAGCAGATAGGGGTAAGACATGATATGATATGTTATGCTATGATTCGATATGACATGATATAATTTGATTCGATGGTATGATATGATAAGATATATTATATGATGTGCTTTGATTTGAATTATGATATGCTACGACACATTCTGATATATGATGAGCTCCATTACATTTTATGATATGCTTTGATGTGTAATATAATATGAAATTATGATTTGATTATTGTATATGCAAAACTCATAAGAAAATTCTATTTGTGGGTTAAGTCACAACACTGAGCATCAAGCTTATTTGTTTGTTAAATATGTTTTAGATAACCTTATGACTTAGGATCGGACGACATGCGAGAGCTCATATTGGTTTCTCGGTTAACTACATATGATAGGTTTCGTTATTAATCTTTCTGGACTTTAGGGACTGTAATTTGTTTTTAAACTTTATTTTTGGTTTTTGTTTTGTTTGTCGGTTTTTGGGTGTCTTAACATAAAACCACAAAATCACATGAGTTAACAAAATTGATTTCGGTTTTCATAACTAAAATAAGCTAAGGATTTTCTACTGCAAACTCGAAATAGGTTTTATGAAAATCTATAACGAATGTTTCAGAATATATCCATTTGGCAAATTGTATGTTTTCAGTTATCGAGATCACATTTTTTTCAGTAAAATATCTGAAATTTTCAATTTGAAATGAAATAAGTTATTAAGTGCTTTTACTGTAAGTTAAGTGTTTTCGAGCAAAAGATTTGACCAAAATACATAAGAGTTTTGCCACACTTGTATTTTCGAAACACACTCTAGAAGAAAAAGTTTTTTTTAAACGAGTTCAAACTAAGGATTTCTCTGTGAAACGAATAAGTTCTATGTGTAATTGCTAAAATAAGACGTGAGTGTTTTGGCTAAAAATGATATGTTCAGATTTCACGCTTTCAAAAGCTAGGATTAAACTTCTAGGTTTTTTTTTTTAACAAACTAATGTAATTCCTTCAAATTCAGCCTTAACGTCTAGGCCGAGCTTGGGGTGTTTCATTTTTTTATTAAGTTTTGACCTTTCGTCTATTAATTAGAACATTATTTAAGCGTGGAGTCATTCCACTAAAGTACCATGATTGAACTCTCCCTTATTGCATACCATTTCGAAAGCAACTTAATAAGTGTTTGTGCAATGACCTTGTCAAAAGTAAGTTACCCTTATAGGATATCATTAATCTTTTTGGGTTAAATTTGTTCACCCAATATGATTGAACATATTTTCTCTTGCGGTAACCAGTACATCTTTCTTCATGAAAAATTTAATTAGTAACAAATAGTAATTAAATCATTTATCTTGGATAAATGACCCGTGGCCATGTTACTTTTTCATCTATCATGTAATTCCAGCGAGAGGATATCATTTGCCCTTTATTAAGCTATGACTCTCACTATTGTAAATGAAGCTATTTCATGCAAAATCGTATACTCGACGTTTCAACTTTCAACTCTTTAGTTATTTGAACTCAGACTTTTAATACATCAAATTATACAAGTCATGTAAACATAGTCAATCACTTATTCAATATTGAGGTAAGCCACATTATGAATGTTAACCTATAAATAGATCTAGGATTAATTCAACTTGGGTCCTATCTAATGCATTGTCAATCCAAACAATCACATCTATACATCTATCTTTCAGGAGCAAACCACTCTAATACCCAAGACAATGTATCTCCCTTTTGGACTTGATAGATAACATGATAGTCCTTTAATAAATTTGCTTAATTTCGATTAATCAGACTATGAACCTTTTCAAGTTACCTACTAATATAAGTTATCTTCTCACATTATGATCCTACCATGTAATGTAACTTAGTATTAGTTAAACATTAGGTAAATAATGAGCCATTATTTGCTTACATTTTTTTTCATGCAAAAACTATTGAGGATATATACAAACAGCATTAATTTGAATAATGAAATTTTTTTTAAATCAATCTGTTCGAAAAATTACAAGCATAAATGACGAATAAACTACACTTAGGGCACTAGATCCTAAGAAGATGAAGGACGAGCACATTTGGTGCAATGAACTACGAAAAGCCATGGAGGAAAATCGGACAAAATTGAACTCCATTATGGTACAATTATACTCATGTATAAATACTATTTATTAGGTTACAAAGTTCCATTGATTGCATGGGGGTATTATCAAAGGATTGTACCATGTCAGCTTGTAAGAAAGGACCTACGACTATGAGAGATTTGAGGCACTTCATTATCCATGCTCACATGCAATTGTTACATCTGATTTTGGTTATTCGATTTGCATAAAGTATGTTAATGATGTTTGTGATCCAAACGTATCAGTGGCACTAGATCCTAAGAAGATGAAGGATGGGCACATTTGGTGCGAGGAACGGAGGAAAGCCATGGAGGAAAATCGGACTATAACACCCTATACCCGGCCTAGACGTTAAAACCAAGTTTAGAGGCTACATCAAAAATTTTAAGGAAAACCAACCTTAAAGTAATTTAAAATTCATCATTTAGAAAACACCTAACCGGTCAAACCAACGTGGAAATTCAATATTACAAACCATAGTTCGAAATAAAACATGAGTTAATTCAAGTTTAAAAAAAAGTAAAATATCTAATAAAGAGAGATGACTGAGCTCCTGATAGATCAAGCCTCCTAAGTCTGTGGGTTACCTACAATGCAGTTAACATAGAAAAAGAGTTTAACACTCAATGTTTGTAACCGATATATAGGCAAACGGTAATATAGATATAAAAACAATTACCCAAATTTAGATATAAAATCAGAAATAGGAGATATTGTAATAGTTCAAATAACATGCAGAACAGTTCAGATGCAGTTTCTTACCCCCATTTGCTACATACCATCTCCGACCATCCCAACATAGCATATAAGGTATCAAGTATCCATCCAGCCTTACACACCAATTAGGGTAAGTATGACATAATTCAGAATGATCGCAGACTAGCTACTAGCGATAAATCGCCAGAATCAGATACCGAGTTGTGGCTTAGCCACTCAAGTCGAAAAATAATTAAACTGCTAGCACTTCTTTACACCATTCCTGCCCAATGCAGATGAAGAGTACATATATCAGATATTAGGGATGTAAGTACAGTTATTCAATTACAATTCATAATTCGATAATACAAATCAGTATCATTTAACGATTATCGTATCAATTATATGTATAGAATATCAATTATTCAGCCTCAGAATATTGGATATCAAGTTATACAGTCTAATTTGAATCATACAGACCCTATGAAAGACCTACGTTCGATTTGCACAACGCTTACGGCCCTAGAGAAAATTTCAAGATTTTGTCACTCATGCTCGTGTGGGTTCACCCGGCCTAGGTGTTTAGCTCATGTGGTCTACTTGGCCCAGCACAAGACCGTGTGGGTCAAAATAGTGAGTTACACGGTCTGACACACGACTAAGCACACGCCTATGTGTCTCACAACCCTCATATGACCTAGACACACACCTGTGCCCCTAGCCCATGTGACACTAAATTTAAACCAATGAGTTCCACGGCCTAGACACATGCATGTGTCCCTATCCCGTGTGCCTCAAATTCAAAAACAGTGAGTTAAACGGCCTACCACACGGGCTAGCACACGACTGTGTGGTGTTGAAAGCCATGTTTTTCGATGTTCAGAATTCGCAGATGTAACCTCCCTAACCCAACCTAGACGTTATGGCTAGATTGAGAAGGCTACATTAGCCATCGAAATGGCTAAGCTAACTTACGTTACTTTTAAAGACTTTAAATAAACTCATTTTAGAGAAAACTCGTATTTGCACTTTTAGTTAGTCTAAAAGAGTTCATTTATTAGATAATCTATACTTAAGACTCATTTTATTATTGATAGTGTTGTTTAAAAAAAAATATCATTTGCTTGTCACTCTACTTTGTAAAAACTAGGTGTTAAACTAATGCAACGGAAAAACTATTTTTCAAGTCATTTTGGAAACTTTGTTGCCTTATCGATTTGTTTTTCAAAAACAGTTCATTTGCAATGCAGCAAAAATTAGGGAACAATGTCAAATTTTACTTATACCCGATATCATGCATTTTTTGGTTATTATGCTTGAGTAATCTATGTATGCAAAAATCCCCAAAAGAAAAGTTACCAAGCCACAGACTAGAAATAATTAAAAATTACAAAACCAAAACCAATAAAGACTTAATAATACTTATTAAGAATAGTCTGAGGTCTAAGGTGATTCTTTGAATGCTGAGTTCAGTCCTAATTTTGAGGTTTACCTGAAAAGTTAAACACTGTTGGGGGTGAGCTTATGAAAGCTCAGTGTGAGTGGAATAATTATTTAAACAGACATAAATATCGAATGCAGTGAAACATATTAGCTTTAACAAAAGACCACAGAACTATCATTGGAATTTCATATCATTATTTAGCCATTATCAAATTGATGTCAAATGGTGTATGAGCATGGGTCATCATTCATTCAAGTAACAATAATTAACTTTGATATCATTCATTACAATACAATACAAAACTTAACATAAATCGATAACATTCGATTATGTCGTGAGCATGATGCAATGCAAAAAGGTTCCTATCCATACCATCCGCTACACACCACGGGTTCCCCAGAACCCGTCTACCAAACTTCAACAAATGTGAGCATAGCTCGATGTGGTAAAACCACAGAGTAATCAGTAATGCAGAAAATCTATCGGATATCAAAGAGTGTGATACAATCACCAATAACATATAATATGTGATAAAATTATCAATCCCCTCGGTACTCCAGGTGTAGTGCACTAATTACATATAAATACAAACTTAATATGCTGCTGGTACTCCACGGAACTCTTTCATCAACAACAAGATATCTCAATGCAAATGCAATATGTCACACAAACTCATACATAATCATATCTCAATAATTTTCACATTTATTTGACATGTTCAATATGCCCTCAATAATCACATACTTTCAGTAAATGGAAACAGTGTTCTAACTTTCAAATTACCATTAAGATGATATCATTTAACATTACACAATTTCATATACTTTGACAATTTTTTAATGTGCATGTATAACAACCTTTCCAATAGAACATAACAAACTATTCATGAAATTATATCATGCGTAAACTCGTATCTCATACCATAGCAAACTATTCATGAAATTATATCATGCGTAAACTCGCATCTCATACCAAATCATTTTATATATATAATCAACCTAAGACCAAATAACACAATCATGCATCACAATATCATTCACACAGTCATCTTGTCAAACTAGCAACTTTGCCAACGTATCAATCTTTTAGGGCTCGAAATGTACCTAGTTTAACCACTTACAAAATTAATTATTTGGCTATTAAGCCAATCCAATCAGCAAGCTAAGTCATCAAATATATCAAAAAAATTTATCATTTTTAATTAGGTTTTTGAGTTTAGGACCCACACCTTATTTTTTGCTTTCTCACAGCACACTAGCGAATCTTTCAATTTTCCTTAATAAACCTTAAAACGAATCTAAGTAAAAAATCAGTATAACTTCCATCAATTCATCTCTTAATCATCACTTAAACACCCCCTTATGGGTTCCAACCAATTTTCAAAATCACTACTATTTTACGAATCAAACTAGTTAGATTTCATACACTATTTTGTTGCGACTCGTGCGCACGAATGCCTTTTGGCTTTACGGTTGATTTGGGGTGTTCCGGTTAGCACCTAACACAATTACATACTGAAAAATCAGTAGCTAATATTGAATAAAATCCCTCATTTAATCAATCCATAAGCTTTTCCCAACAACTTTGTCGAAACAACAAACTATTTACAATTAATCGCACTTACACTTTCTAAACTGTGATATCTGAATGGCTAATTGATCAAGAACGTCTTTCCGTAATTAACATGTGATTAAAGGCTGATTAGGAGGGTTCAAGAACTCAAATTAATTCTAGGAAAAGATGGGCAAGGACCAAGAAATAAAACAACCCTCTTTCTTGTACATAGGCGCATGCACCACCACCCGCAGTGGCCAAATTTGGGGCTAATTAAAGATCCACTAAAAATATAGAAAAATATATTTAAAATATTTAAAATTCCCCTAAATTATATATCTGAAAATTTAGGTTTTTAATTGACAATATTAATGAATAAATTGAGGAAAAAAGAGATCTTACACAAGCCAGTTGAGAGAAACGGCAATGGCATTTTCTTGGCAATGTTTAGGATTGATCTTGGAGTTCAAGATTTCATATTTGAGGCTGATTTTAATGAGGAAAATACCAAAAAGATGGTGGAGAAGATGTTAACAAATCCTGAGACAAAAAGAAAAGGAAAGAGATGGTAAAACTAGGTATACGCGATGACAATAATGGAGGAAGAAAGAAAAAATTTTGAAGATCAATGAAGAAAGGAGAGGGGAGGAATGGCTAGGGTGGGTAAAAATAGAATAAAGGCTGATTATTTTGTGTAAAATTAACATTTATACCTAGGGTTACAAGGGTATGGATGGCATACACATTTAAAACAATGGATTTTGTTAAAAAATAGTTATTTTGCATAGGAAAGGATTCAAACTTGGGACCTCAATTTAATTTTCATGATTTTGCATTTATCAATTAATCACTAGGCTATTTCCTTATTTTTGAAATAATGGCGTGTCACGTACTAAGGTTTGAGGCAAAATTAACAAAATAATAAAAATGGTGAGAGAGAAGGGATTTGAACTTGGGTTTCAAGGAACGTTTCACTAACACTTATCCAACAAACCAAAAGCTCATTTTCTCCTAAACACGAATAGATAATCTCAAAATTTTGGGCATGACCACTCTCTCTCGATTTACAAACCTGATTCTACTAACCCCTGATTTTTTGGATGTTACAGCAGAAAATCGGGTTTTTTTAACACACCTGAAGTAGTTTCGATGTAGAAGTAACGCAAAAGAATCCGAAACCTAAAAATGACAATTAATTAACTAACTAAACAATAAAAAATCAAACTCAAAACACTAAAAGTATCACTCAAAACCAACGTACGCCAAAAACTTCAATGCAAGTATCCAAAGCAAAATTTGCACTTACCGACAAGAGAGCAACTACAATTTGAACCTAAACATGTGCAGAAGCATTACTTTCAAACCCTTCGCCTAGTAGAAGGTCCACTTGAACCATTAACTAGAATTTCACAACAGTTGACAAGAATCTCTAACTTTAACAAAATAAACAAATTCTAGCAAAAACAGACAGAAAATAACAAAAAACACTTATGTAATAACCTAGCAATGGACGCAACAAACCGCACAGAATGCCTAATTAAACCCAGTAGCAAACTTACGAAGGCAATCAAAGTAGAAGGAAAAAGAAATAAGGAAAAAAAGAAAGAAAGAAAAACAACAAGGAAGAAGAACAGTACAGAAAAAAGAGGAACGAAAAAAAATAAAAAGTAAGTTTTAAACAAAACAATTATCTAAATAAATAAATAATAAACTAATTTATTACTAAGTGACAAAATATTTCCTTGATGCATGTGCAGATGCTTGAAATTAGGACCAGAGGATATACAAAAACTTAACCATCGAACAAACAGACTCATTCTTGACACAGATTCACACAGATTCAAACAAACAAACTTAACCATCAACAGATTTTATTAAACGATTGTTCAAAAATTAGGGCATTACAACTTTCTCCCCCTAAAAAAAATTTCAGCTTTGAAATTTACCTGAGTCAAACAGGTGAGGGTATTGCTGACAAATAAAATACTCAGGTTCCCAAGTGCCTTCCTCCATGCCATGATTCCGCCACAAAACCTTAACCAAAGGAAAAGTTTTCCTGCTTAAGACCTTTTTTGTCTCGATCTAGGATCTGAGAAAGTTCCTCCTCAAACGTCAAATCTGGTCTCTCCTCAATCTCCTCAGTTGGACAATATGTGAGGGGTCCAACCGGTACTATCTCAGCATAGAGACATGAAACACGTCGTGAATCCAATCTAATTTTGGTGGTAGCTGTAACTGATAGGCTACAAGTCTGATACATTTTAGAATACGGTAAGGTCCAATGAAACTCGGGTTCAACTTCCCTTACACCCAAACCAGAGAACTTATTTTTCATGGAGAAACTTTCAAAAATACCTGATCACCCACATAATACTCTATATTACGCCTTTTTAAATCTGTATAAGATTTTTGTCGATCGGAAGCCACCTTAAGATGGTCTTGAATCAACCTAACAATAATTTCAGTTTCGAAAACCAGCTCTGGATCCAAAACCTGACGCTCACCTAGCTCATCCCCACACAGAGGGGTTCGACACTTACGGCCATACAATGCCTCATAAGGTGCCATCTGGATACTAGGCTGAAATTTGTTATTGTATACAAACTCAGCTAACGACAATTAATCCTCCAAACTACCCCGGGAGTCGATAACACAGCTTTGCAGCATGTCCTCTAAAACCTGAATAACTCACTCAGATTGTCCATCTATCTGAGGATGGTACGCAGCACTGAAATCCAATCAGATACCCAAAGCCTCGTGAAGCGTCTTTCAGAATCGAGAAGTAAAACATGGATCTCTATCTGAAATGATCGAAACCAGAAGTCCATGCAATCTTACGATTTCGAAAACATACAACTTAGCCAATTTCTAAAGCGAATAATCAGTTCGGATCAGAAGAAAGTGAGCAGATTTAGTTAATCAATCAGTGATGACCCAAACTGAATCCTTCTTAGTGGGTGTCAAAGGAAACCCACTAACGAAGTCCATAGTCACATGCTTCCACTTCCAAAAGGGAATCTTAACCAGTTGTAGTAAACCTGAAGGTGGTTGATGTTCAGTCTTAACCTTTTGACATATCAGCTAATGAGAAACGAAAGTAGTTACCTCCCGTTTCAGACCAGGACACCAGTAAAGCTCACGGAGATCTCTATGCATCTTATTGCCAATGAGATGCATAACATAAGGACTACTATACACTTCCCACAGAATCGACTGCCTCAACTCATCATCGTTAGGCACACAGATCTGACCCCTGAAATACATAATCTCATGCGCCATTTAATCCAAAATTAAAAGTCCCACAACCCTCAACCTGACTAAAATGAGAAACCAGAGACTCATCATTCTTTTGTTTAACTCGAATCTGATCAACCCTGGTCGGCTTAACCTGTAACTCATCTAGAAGACTGTCATCATTAGACAAACCTAAACGAGCAAACATCACTCTCAGATCAGTCATCACTCTATGGCTAAGAGCATCGGCTACAACATTGGCTTATCAGGATGATACTCTATCATACAACTGTAGTCCTTAAGCAACTCGACCCATCTACGTTGCCTAAGATTTAACTCCTTTTGAGTTAGCAAATACTTGAGGCTTTTATGGTTGGTGTAGATAATACAACTCTCACCATATAGATAGTGCGTCTAAATTTTCAGAGCAAAAACAACTGTAGCCAACTCAAAGTCATGCGTAGGATAGTCACCCTCATGCGACTTAAGCTGCCGAGATGCATAAGCCACAACCTTATCGTCCTATATCAGAACACATCCCAAACCAATAAGCAAAGCGTCACTGTAGACAATAAACTCCTTACCAGATATAGGCTGTACCAGAATATGTGTCTCTGTCGAAATTGACTTAAGCTTCTCAAAGCTCACTTGCTACTCGTTAGACCACACAAACAGAGCGTTATTACACAATAGCTTAGTTAGGGGAGCTACGATAAGCGAGAACCTCTCCATAAACCTCTAGTAGTAACCTGCCAACCCAAGAAAACTACGGATCTCAGATACATTCTTTGGTTGTTTCCACTCGATTACAACCTCAACTTTCTTAGGATCAACTCGAATCCCCTCAGCAAACACAACATGGCCCAAAAAATTAACCTCTTTCAACCAAAACTCATACTTGCTAAACTTAGAATATAGTTGTTTCTCGAGGAGTATCTATAGAACTATCCGAAGACGCTCATCATGCTTACTCTCATTTTTAGAATAAATCAGAATTTCGTCAATGAAGACTACAAACTGATCCAGATATGCTAAAATACTCAATTCATTAGATCTATGAATGCAGTCAGAGCATTTATTAATGCCGATAACTAGTCTTTAAAGTAGTCTTCTACATATCAGTCTCCTTAACCTTAAGTCGATGGTAACCGAAATAAAGATCAATTTTGAAGGATACAGACGCCCTATAGAACTGATCGAATAGATCGTCGATCCTTGGAAGCAAATACCTATTCTTTACCATCAACTTATTCAGCTGACAATAATCCACACACATTCTCATTGTGCTATCATTTTTCTTGACAAATAGGATCGGTGCTCCCTACGGAGACATACTTGGTCAGATGAACCCTCGATCAAAAAGTTGCTAAAGCTGAGCTTTTAACTCCACTATCTCTTTCGGTGCCATGCGATATAGAGCAATGTACACTGGAACGGTACCTGGTAATAGTTCAATGCCAAACTCAACCTCTCTGTCTAAATGTATACTTGACAAGTCCTCAGGGAAAACATCCAGAAAGTCTTTTTCCATTTGAATATCCTTAATAGAAAGTTTTACAGAACCAAAATTAGATATTAAGGCTAAATATGTCTCATAACCTTTCCGAACTAACTTTTCAGCTACTAAAGTGGATATCACATTAAAGAGGTAATCTTGAGCTCACCAATCATAATGATCTCACTATCCTCATCTGATCTCAGAGTAACCCGCTTAGAGGCACAGTTTAAGCTAACTCGATGTTCTACGAGCCAATCCATTCTTGGAATCAGATCAAACTCACCAAATGGCAATTCCATCAAGTTAACCGAAAACACAATACCTTGAATTTCTATCGAAACATGTCTATATATCTTATCAACTCGAACTCAAACTGACTGACTCAAGGGACTAACTACAGAAATATCTCTAGTAGTACAGTCAATAGATTTACCCAAGTTCACTGAGACAGTATCAGATACAAATGAATGTGTTGACCTAATATCAATTAGAGCAAAGTATGGAACAATATGAATAAAGAACGTACCCACTATAATGTTGGCATCGTCTCTATCCTCATGGCACCTCGCTGCTTACACTAGAGCAGACTGTCATGTCTTAGTTTGAACTACACCTCTGCCTAGTACTCTTTGACCTCTACCAGAACCGTTACCACCTTTGGCCATACCACGGCCCCTAAGTGGCTACCGACCGACTCTTAGTAGTGGAACCAGACCTAGAGCCAGAGCCTGTGCAGAAGCTTGCACCTGATTAGATCACTGGGGACAATCCCGAACACGGTGCTCCATCAACCTGCACCAAAGACAAGCCTCCAACTTCCTCCAGCACTCACTCGGATGAGGTCTCTCATAGTTACTACATACCTGAATCTCAGTCGGTACAGCTAGTGCCTCAGTCCTCGGAGGCCCATCAAACCTCGCCCATTTCTTAAGGACTCGAATCCTTTTAAACTTTACTCTGACCTCTCTCTCTATTTATCCTCTCGTACTCAGTGCGCTTCACCTCTTCTGCTATCTTTGCCTTTCAACTAAGGCTGCAAAAACCCACTCCCTCTAAAAAGCTATCAAAACTCTCAGGTCGTACCTCAACCCCTCATCGAATTGAATACTCCTCTCATAATCATTCAGAACCAGAACATGAGCATACCTGCTCAATCTCAAAAATTCAGCCTTATACTCGACTACAGACCTCTCACCCTGAACTAAGCTCATAAACTCGCATCTACGAGCCTCCACATAACTCACCCCCACATACTTGCTCTAGAAAGCGCTCTTGAAGAAATCCCACAAAACCTGTTCGAGCTAAGTACCCTGCTCAACTGTCAACCACCACTGGTAAGCCTTATCCTGGAGCAGAGACATAGTCCCCCTCAATTTCTGAGTAGAAGTGCAGTCAATGTTGCTCATAATATGCTCAGTGGCTTCTAACCAAAACTCGGCCACTCTAGGGTCGACTTTAGTGACACCCTTAAATAGCTAAGCACCATTCAACCGGAGTCGTTCGATAACCAACCCTCAGCCTCCAGGGATAGAATAAGCCCCAGTAACACTCTCTAAAACTCATAGCAGAGCTTGGGACAATGCGTCGTCTCCAGCTATAAGAGTCTAAGACTCAGTCTCAATAGTAGGAGTACCTATAATCTCGCTAGTCTCCAAATTGGGCATAGTGCCCACAGAGGATGACTCTACTCGAGCTCCTCCCCGATGCCTGCTAACTAATCCTATCAATTTATCTACAATGTCTGAAGAACATAGATCAATTTAAAGTTTTGTCAAATATCGTATGACAGTTCATAATAGAATTATTAACTAACTAACAGGTTCAAACATCACAATGTGTCCAACTAAACGGTATAACTAAGTAAAGATACTTCCAAGTTCGACGCCAGAGACTCAATTTTTTATAAAACCAATTATCAGAATTTTTTAAATAAATATTTCATTCAAGACATATTTTATCAAAAGCAGGAGCGCAGAAAACATAGTCCAAGTTTTATAAATCTGACTCTAATACCACTAAATGTAACACTCCACACCCAGCCTAGACTTTAAAACCAAGTTTGGAGGTTACATCAAAACGTTTAAGGAAAATCAATCTTAAAGTAATTTAAAATTTATCATTTAGAAAACACCCAACCGGTCAAACCAATATGAAAATCTGAGTTTACAAATCATAGTTCAAAATAAAACATGCATTAATTCAAGTTTAAACAAATAGTAAAATATCTAATAAAGAGAGATGATCGAGCTTCCAATACGTCAAGCCTCCTAAGTTTGTGGGTTACCTACAATGTAATTCAAAAATAAAATGAGTTTAATACTCAGTGTGTGTAATTGATATATAGGCAAACAGTAATATAGACATAATAATAGTTGCCCAAATTCAGATACAGAATCAGAAATAGATGATATCGTAACAATTCAGATAAGATATAAAATAGATTAAATACAGATGCAGTTTTTTACCCCCATCTACTACACACCATCTCCGACCATCCCAACACACTATAGAGTGTATCAAGTACCCATCCAACCCTACACACCAATTAGTGTCGGGGTGACACAATCTAGAATGACCACAAACTAGCTGCCAGATCAGTATGTGATAAATTACTAGAATCAGATACCGAGTTGTGGCTTAGACACTCAATTCAGCAGATCATTAAACTGCCAGTACTTTCTTTTTTATACCATTCCTGCCCAATGTAGATGCAGATTACAGATATCATATATCAGGGATGTAAGTACAGTTATTCAATTACAATTCATAATCAGATAATATAAATCATTATCATTTAACAATTATCATATCAATTATACGTATAGAATATCAATTATTCAGCCTTAGAATATTGGATTATCACATTATACAGTCTAATTTAAATCATACGGACCCTACAAAAGACCTACGTTCGATTCGAACAACGCTTACGACCCTAGAAAAAATTTTAAGATTTTGTCCCACATGCCCATGTGGGTTCACATGGCTTGGGTGTCTAGGCTTGTGGTCCACACGGCCTAGCACATGGCCGCGTGGCTCAAAATAATGAGTTACATAGATTGGCACACGGCCAAGCACATGTCTATGTGTCTCACAACCCTCACACGACCTGGACACAGGCCCGTGTCCCTTGCTCGTGTGACCTAAAATACAAATAGTGAGTTACAAGCCCGTGTCCCTGGCTCGTATGCTTACAATTCAAAAGTAGTGAGTTACACGGCCTACCACACGACCGTGTGGCATCAAAAGCCATGTTTACCGGTGTTCGTAATTCATAGAAAATTGGGTTTTTGTTACACACCTGACGTAGTTTCGATGTAGAAGTAAAGCAGAAGAATCTAAAACCTAAAAACAAAAATTAATGGACTAATTAAACAACCAAATCGAACTCAAAACGCAAAAATTAGTACTCAAAACCAACGTATGTTGAAAACTTCGACGCAACTATCCAAAGCAGGATTTTCATTTATCGACAAGCAAACAGCAACAATTCGAACCTAAACTCATAGAGAAGCGTTACTCTCGAAGCCTTTGCCTAGCAGAAGGTCCATTTGAACCGTTAACCAGAATTTCACAACAATTGGCAGGAATATCTAACTTCAACAAAACAAACGAATTCTAGCAAAAACAGACAGAAAATAACAACAACACTTACACAATATCCTAGCAATCGACGCAACAAACCGCACAGAACGCCCAATTAAACTCGGTAGCAAACTTATGGAAGCAATCAAAGCAGACGGAAAAAGAAATAAGGAAAGAAGAGAAAAATAAAAAGAAAAAAAAACAACAGGGAAGAAGAACTGTACAGGAAAAAGAGGAACGAAAAAAATAAAAAAGTAAGTTTTAAACAAAACAATTATCTAAATAAATAAATAACTAATTTATTACTAAGTGACAAAATACTTTCTTTAACACATGTGCAGATACTCGAACACAAGACCAGAAGATATATAGAAACTTAACTATCGAACAATCAGGTTCATTCTTAACATAGATTTACACAGGAATAAACTTAAGTCCAACATTCAAAGTTAAGGGTCAAATCAAACAAAATAACAAAATTCCCAAGAGTGATATTTGAACCCTAACCTTTAACACACAAGAAGAACACTTAGCCACAGATACAGAGATTTAATTAACGACAAATTTTGTCAAACAATTGTTCAAAATTTAGGCCGTTACATGGAGAAAAGCAAATTCCATTATGGTACAATTATACTCGTGTATAAATACTATTTTTTGGGTTACAAAATTCCATTGATTGCATGGGGTATTATCAAAGGATTGTACCATGTCAGCTCGCAAGAAAGGACCTACAACTATGAGAGATTTCAGGCACTTCGTTATCCATGCTTACATGTAATTGTTGCATGTGATTTTGGTTATTGGATTTGCATAAAGTTTGTTTATGATGTTTGTGATCCAAACGTATTAATGGCATTGCCATTTTTAAATCTGTAAAAAAAAAATTTAAATAAAATATATTACTATACAAATATTTGACAAAGTAATAAATTAATAATATTAAATAATATTAAAATATCAATATAGATTATAACAAAATTTATAATCTTTTTAACATATCATTTACTTTACTATAACAAAATAATAGTTGCAAGCAACCTAAAATTAGATTAATCTAATATTAAAACTACATAACACTTGAAAATAAATAACTTAGCTTAAATTACTTGATAAAGTTTTGGTGGAGAAAATTGAACCAAGAAAATATATTTGAGAGAAAAAAAAACTTTCAAGTTTATTTAGAAAATAATATAAATAATTGAAGGAAATATAATTTATAAAAGAATGAAATTGGGAGAATTAATTTAGATTACTGGTTTGTAAAGAATGAGAGAAGGGTTGTGGTATATATAATTGGTAATGTACTTCTTTTCGTTGGGTCATATTTGTTGACTAGGATGTTAACGTAGCAAAAACGTACCCTATAAAATGTGTTTATATTAAAATGTATTTTAAAAAATCACATTTTTTATGATGATATTCGACTCGACAAATATAATTTATTTTCCTAATTCATCCCATAACCAACTTATTTTTTAAAAAGAATTTCCCTAAATTCAACCTTTTTTCACTATTTTTTTTCTTAAAACACATCATAAATAACGCAAACACATTTGTAGGGGTCCATGCCGATTCGGACGAGATAAAAAAAGGAAATTCCTAAAGTTTTAAAAGGTTATTTGGTGGGCAAAATCTTTCAAATTAGTATATTATTATTTAATTAAAATAGTACGAGGGCTCCACTTCCTATAATTATACCTCCTTAAAGCGTGGTGGGAAATGTGAAATCATATATATTACCTATTTTAATATAATATTAAATATTCTTGTATATTCATATAAATTTGATCTTATTCAACATGAATCTTAGCAATAATATAATATTTTAATATTATTGATACAGTTTACAACTAGTAAGAAGTAAGGAGAGAAGAGTGGTTGCTATAAAGATCGGTTCACCTAGTTAGGATGGAGAATTAGAGGTTATGAAGTGTGGAGGTAAAGAAAACGTAAAGATTGAGGGTTGAAAGAATGTTGACAGAGTGTAGGCATAATATTCTGAACAGAGTGTAGGTATTTATAAATGAAGATCTCGTACAAGATAATATTAACGTGTTGGACTTACCATTTGACCATCATTATGGAGCGCTTGAGGGAAGTCTTAGATGAGACGAAAATGTCTGTGACAGGACAAATATTATCATTCATTCTGACTTGATGGGAGAAAGCAGTTGAGCCCATGTGATGCTTAGTTATCAAAAACTTAATGTTCCCAATGAAGATTAGGCCATTCGTCGCCTGGGTGACCATCCCAAAAGGGTGAGCTCACAAGTAAGCTCTCGACATGTTAGTGACAGACTTACTACTAAAGAGTTTTTTTAACTTATCATGTGTCTTAACACAAACGAAATATAACAAATACCAGTTTCACCTTTTTAATAAATAATAAACAATATTTTATTACGAACCATATTTTATTAAATCAAAATATTTTTAGCAACAATGATGCTTAATAGGAAGACTATATGTATATATGTGTATGTACTTGTATCAATAATACGAGGTTTAACAGTTTTAAAATCTTACATTCATGTGTAAATTTTTAATTTAAATTTATTTTGATTTAATTTTCGAATTATGTGAATTTTATCTGACTTTATTTCTATCTAAGTACAAAAATCATCTCTATTATTAATATAATAATAAATTATAATTATTAGTTGTTGTGATAATTATTGTTTATACTTGCAAATAATTTAAAATATATGTAGACGATTTTCTTTTTCTTTTGAAAGTCCTTTGATTGACGTTTTAGTTGGAGAAAAATCGTAGGTTTGATGTAAAAGCAAATATTAAAATATTTTTGGAGGATTAAATGTCAAAAAAGAAATATATATTCCCGACATGGTGGTGAATTTGGTTGAAATTTAAACAATATAATTACATTATTGGTCCATCACCATTATTGAAAGTTACCAATTGAATTGATTTGAAATGGTATAATAATTTATTTCTTCTTTTAATTTTTTAAAAAATAATTTTTTATTTATTTTTTTAATTCTTAAATTTGTGTTATTTGTCAAATTATTTCAAATTGGATGGGAAAGTTAATATTGGTTAACTTTGCTGACGGCAATATGTGGATGTCATGTAAGTAATTAATTATTTTTAATTTTAAAAAATTAAAAAATATTTTAAAAATAAAAAAACTATAAAAATATTGTCAATGTTTTTAATTAATTGTTAACGTGGATTATCACATGGATGTAACATCAATCAAATTAACAAATATTAATTTTTCTATTCATTTTGGGTTGATTCGTTATGGCCAAATCTGAAACGTTACATTAATACATTGAAATTTTGGTTATTTATTTTACCAAAATGTGTCTCATTATGAATTCGAAATCGAAAATTTATAAAAAGTCGCCATGACTTCTTTGTAGGAAAATTTTTCATTCTTAAAATGTTTAAGTGAAATTATTAATTGTTTGCTTAAAAAACCAATTTTATAAAATCATAATGCTTAAGACGCTTTGTAAAACTTTTAATTTCGAATAAAACTTTGTAGTGGAAAATTTCTTAGCTTGTTAAATTTTGAAAACCAAGCATTGATTTTTAACTGAGAGAAATCATGCAGAAATCTTTAACTAAATAACAAAAACCACCACAAAACTGAAACCAAAATTAAATTCAAAAATTAGTCCAAAAATCAGAAGTCCAGATAATTTAATTATTAATAACTCAAGCCATCTTATGCGAGAAAACCAAACTGAGTTCCCAAATGTCAGGCAATTCTAATTCTGTCAATTACCTAAAATGGTGAAATGAAAAGGGGTGAGCTATAAAGCTCAATGTGCAACAAACATCAATAACCGAACAGTCATGGATGACATGGCATGTCATCCGATGCAACATAGCAAACAGATCAGATAACACAGAGAAATTTCATGATGTTCAATTGACTGAAAATGAGAATGCATGATTATGTTAATACAGTAGTTTTTAGAAAAACACAATGCATATTTTTCAAAAAAACGTTCCTACCCAACTGTGTCAAACACAAAATAGAGTTCCTTAGAACTCATCCATCTAAAACACACCAACATATAGTTGTGGAACAATGCCACTAGAGTCGCAGATCAACTACCAGAACATATATAGGTGGTTGTGCCACCATAATTGCAATCAAGCTATCAGAACAGATATGGGTGGTTAAACCACAAGATAGTGTAGATCATTAAACTACCAGAATTTTCTCCTTGCCATATTATCTCAACCCCATACAATTTGACATGACATGCATATATAGAATTAGAATAGTAAGCATGTTGAACATGCAATAGTATATTTAACAGAAACCAATAGGCATGAAATTTCATGCTTTGCAAAACATATATGTCAGATTTCAATAATAATAAATCACTTTAATCAGAATAGCCACAATGTCACATGCTATAAGAATCAGAACAAAACATAAATCATCAATAAACGCATATACTTAGCTAATCAGAAACACGTTAACGGTGCTCAAAATTTTACATATTAGAACCAATTTTTATAAGGTGGCATACCTTCCGAATTTATGCAATCATATTAGAACAATAATTTTCATTTAACAAACATCATACATATCACTTAACAAAACCTATGACAACATTGACCTCGAACCACACTTCAAAACAGGGCCCTAATTGAATTTTATAGAAAATATGCCCACACAACCTAACTGGCCCAGCCTGTGTGGCCTCCATGACCTGGCATACAGCCTAGTAGATGCCCGTATGGCCCATACAGCCTACTTAAACCAGCCAATGTGGCCTACAAGGCCTGATCCACGATCGTATCGCTCACACGCTTACATGGTCTAGCACACAATCGTGTGGCTTCGACAGTGAATTTTTCAACTTTATGTCATTCATTATTTTTACGAGATCGAGTCATACACCTAGTCGATTATGGAAAACGATGATACAACACACTTTTAAACCATAAAAACCAGTGTCCAAAACAAACCAATTAGCACAGATACACTAAAATCCAATCAATTTACTAGGCCACAAGTGATAAACATTCGACCATAACATCAAAAATCAGCCTCTACAAGGAAGTCGGATACTTACCCAAAGATGCAATTGCTTCTAACTCAATTCGCCAACAAAGTGCTCAACTTAAAAACTCCACCTAGCAAAAACACAAAATAATTAGACCACCCGATTGGCCAATTAATCAAAATCATCTGTCATCCTAGGAGAAAACACCAAAACAAAATTCCTAAATGGAATACATGGAACTTACCAAACAATAAATCAACGTCAATGAAATGTCACAATAGAAAGGGACAACCAAACAAACACTAAGATTAACAACACTTAGAATAGCAAGAATGTAATCAAAAGTAAGAGGGAAGTAGCAGAGAAAAGGAACGACAAAATAGATTTTACAAAATAAGCAGGAAAGATTTTCTCATCGGAGATTGAAGGGGATATTATTCAAATCAGGCCAAGCAAAAGAAAGAAGAAAGCTCTTAACAAAAAAATCAAGTCTATGCGTGAGATTCAAGACACAACACTCACATCGAAAGAGAAGCTGAAGAGGGACAGAGGACTAAGGAAACAGAAAGGAAAGGGGATTTTGAGCTTTGATGATAGTGTCGCAAATTTTTCTCTTTCGGACTCCGATATCAGCAATAGAAGAAGAGTTTTGTTAAGAGAAGCGACAAAGACTTGGGAGGTAGGGAAAAAACTGGGTTTCAATGTGCATAGTGATGATGAACAGATCATTGGAGAAATCATGAAGATCGATGGGAAGCTGTAGAAACTCTTAAGATTGGAGATTGCGGGATTAGGGGAGACAGGTAAGTGGTTGTTTTTTTTTCTTGCTATCAATATAAGAATAGTATTAGGAGTATGAGAATTATTACGTGGAACATCAGGGGGTTCAGATCAAATCTCAAAATTGAAGCGATTAATAGAGTTTTAAGAATGAATAGAGTCGATGCATGTTTTATTCAAGAAATGAAATTGGAATCGGTGTCAGTGGAGCTGATTAGGAAAATATGGGGCAATGATGGGTTTTATTTTAAATATGCCGCGGCTGTTGAAAGGTCAGGGGGATTATTAACAATTTGGGATATGGGTAGTTTTACGGCAGAATTTTAATTATGTGAAAGGAGATTTATTATAGTAGTAGAAAAATGGGTAGCGGAGGAGAAAGAGGTGACGTTGGTTAATGTCTATGCTCCAAACAATTTAATAGATCAAGAAAGATTGTGGGAAGAAATTTATGGTTTGAGAAATCTATTTTGTAAAGCTTGGATTGTTGGAGGGAATTTTAACATGGTGAGGAATCGCAGTGAAAGAAGTAATTGCTCATGCTCAAAGAAGGGTTCAAAAGAATTCGGGGAATTCATTGATAGATGCAAGCTGGTCGATTTATCGTTAATTGGAAAAAAGTTTACATGGTTTGGCCCGGATAGTAAATGCAGCAGACTAGACAGATTCCTAATAGAAGAAGAGTGGGTGGTGCAGATGATGGATCTACAACAGAAAGGTCTCAAGCGATTTGTATCGAATCATATTCCAGTGATGTTGGTGGATGAATCTGTAGACTGGGGTCCTCGACCTTTTAAGTTTTTCAACGCTTGGTTGAAGAAGGAAGAATGTTTAAAGTTAATCGAAAAAAAATGGTCAGGTATGGAGGGTTTAAAAGGAAAAACGGCTGTCAAATTGAGAAAATTGAAAGGAGCAATTAAGAAGTGGAAAATAGAAGATGGAAATTTGTTGGAAAGCAGTATTGTAGAATGTGAGAATAGAATTAAGGCGATTGACGAAATAAGTTAAAATAGAAAGCTGACCGAGTTGGAGATCAAGGAGTTAAAACAATTGAATATTGAGGTTAGTGAAGCAATCAAACTCAAAGAATCTATATGGCGTCAAAATTCAAGGATGACTTGGCTAAAAGAAGAGGACGACAACAGTGCATTTTTCCACAGGGCAGTGAAAATTAAAGCCAAAAGAAAAATAATTTATAGCCTAAAAATTGGTAGCCGTAACATTAAGGACCTGAAGGAGATGAAAGAGGGCCTTGTCAATTACTTTAAAAATTATTTTGGTTGCTCGGTAAGAAGGTGGAAAATAGGGTTGGACCTGAAATTCAAATTGATTAGCGAGGAAAGTGTAAGGAAATTGGAAGTGCCCTTTTCGATGGAAGAAATGAAAGAAGCTGTGTGGAGTTGTGATGAATCAAAGGCGCCTGGGCCAGACGGATTCAATTTGTGCTTCTATAGAAAGTGTTGGGAGATAGTGAAACATGATTTAGTAGGGTTAATGTTAGATTTTTTCATATTTGGGAAACTTGAGAAGAGCATTAATACCTCATTTATCACTCTTATACCAAAGGTGGAAAATCCTATGAAGATTTCTGAGTTTAGACCAATCTGTTTGGTGAGCTCTCTTTACAAGATAGTATCCAAGATTTTGTCTTGAAGGTTAAGGGAGGTTGTAGGGGAGGTGGTTAGTGAGACCCAATGCGCTTTCATTAAGGGTAGGCAGATTTTTGATGGGATTTTAATTGCAAATGAACTTCTCCATTCAGTAATGAAGAGAAATAATTGTGGGGGAAAGCTAATTTTTAAATTAGATTTTTCAAAAGTTTATGACTGCGTTAGATGGGACTTCTTAGAGTTGGTGTTATCAAAAATGGGGTTCGGGAAAAAATGAAAAAACTAGATGTTGGAGTGTTTATCAACAGCTAGAGGGGCAGTCATTATTAATGGGTTTTCATCAAACGAATTCAGATTTTGGAGAGGTCTCAGGCAGAGAGACCCAATGTCTCCAATTTATTTATTTTAGTAACGGAAGTTCTCCATTTGGCGTTGGATAAAGCTTAGAAGAAAGGGTTGATCGAAGGGTTCAACGATGTAATTCAGGGGATGAATTTTTCTCATCTGCAATTTACTGATGATACGATTCTTTTCCTTAAAGCTGACAATAAAGTGGTGACTAACGTGATGTACATTCTTAGGGTGTTTGAGATTTTTTTGGGGCTGAGCATAAATTTTAATAAATCCTACTTAGTGGGGTTTGAAGTGGAAGAAGATTTATTGTTTAGAATGGCTGCTATATGCAAATGCAAAATTGGAAAGCTACATTTTAACTATGTAGGGGTTCCATTGGGTGCAAATTCGAAAAGATTATCTACTTGGGAACCAATTATAGACAGAGTCAGGAAGAAGTTATCGGGATGGAAATGTCAATCTCTTTCATAGGCTGGCAGGGTAGTTCTTATTAATGCGGTGTTGTCCTCGCTACCGATATACTTCATGTCTTTGTTTCATGCTCCGGTGACTGTTATTAAAAAAATTGACAGGATCAGAAGGTATTTTTTATGGGGGAACACGGATGGAAAAAGAAACATGGCGAGAATAAGATGGGATATTGTCTGTAAACCAAAGGTTAAGGGTAGGGCGGGCGTGGCAAATCTTGAAGCTAAAAATAAAGCTCTATTGGCTAAATGGAGTTAGAGATTTGCAAAAGAAAAAAAAAGCGTTATGGAGAAAGGTGATTTTAGCTAAATATGGGTCAAATATTCAGAGTTGGCGATTTAAGATGACGAACAAAAAAAAAAACATGTCAGTTGTATAGAGAGGCATTGTCGAAAATGCTAAAGATGAGAAAGTGTCCAAATGGGTGGGGCCAGAAGCATTTTTTTGGAAAATAGGAAATGGAAAATTGACTTTGTTTTGGTGGGACATTTGGTGTGAGGATCGACCATTGAAATCTATTTTCCCAAGGCTTTTCCGTCTTGCTAAAAATAAAGTAAGTACTGTTGAAGAGTCGTTAAGCAATTCAGGGACAGGATCCGTTAATTGGGAAGGATGATTTTTCAGACCATTATTGAATAGAGAGAAGGATATGTGCAAAACTTTGGCCAACAGATTGATTGGCACAGTATTGATTTCAGATAATGAGGATAGATTGTGTTGGTCGAATGATATCTTGGGGGAGTTCTTGGTTAAAAAGTGTTCGGAGCTATTAATTTTGGAAGATGATTCAGATATTAATTTGGACTGCAGTAAAATTTGGAATATTAAGGTCCCTCCTAGAGTTCGTAGCTTTTTATGGATGTTGGCTATCGACAGAATCTCGACTAAGGATTTTCTGGCTAAAAGAGGAGTAAACCTTCAACACCTTTCGATTGTATGCCCTTGGTGCGAAAGAGATTCGGAATGCGCACCTCATCTATTTTTCAAATGCAGATTTATTGAAAGATTTTGGGAAAATATTTTTAATTGGTGGGATACTGAATGGAAGAGGGTCAATGGTGTTGTGGACTTCTTTGCTTTGTTTTACAATGTGAAAGTAGAAGCCAGTAAGAAAAGTTTATGGCCGATTTCTTGTGCTACAGCATGTTGGACAATATGGATAGCAAGAAATAGGCTGGTTTTTGAAGGTAGGAGAGTAAAAATGGAAAATTTAGTTTTTCAAACTAAGACGAGGGCATTGTTGTGGATTAGATAAGCTCATAATGAACTTATGATACAGGAAAAGTTTTGGTGGTTTGGTCCACAAAGATGTCGAGTGGTGTCCCACAAAATCAACTCAACTGTTTCCTTTTGGAGACCCCCTCCATATGGATGGTTAAAATTCAATGTATGTGGTATAGCTAAAGAGGATAAAGCCGACTGTGGAGGAATTTTGAGAGATTTGGAAGGGACGGCGATGGGGATATTCTCTGGTGCTACAGGTACAAATGTTGCTGAGGAAGCTAAGATTGAAGCAGTGAAAATTGCTCTCGAAGTGTTTGTATCGACAAGCTCAAAGTGTTCTAATTCACTGATAATTGAAGTAGGCTCTACAGTGGTGTTTTCTTGGTGTATCAGCAAGGGGCTGAGACCTTGGTCGCTTCAGGCAATTTTTTCTGAAATTGAATTGACTAAATGCAAGGCTGGATCCATTATCTTCTCTGTGGTAGATAGGAATAGAAGCGACCTAGCATTCTCATTGGCTTTGGTTGGGGTAAACCGGACTCAATTGTTTAAAGCTTGGTGGTGATTTTTGCTTTGTTTAGTACTTTAATGCTGCTAGAACTATGCTTTTATTTTTGCTGTATTTTTATTATTTGGATACTACTCTGCTTTGTTACTTTTAACAGAGCAGTGTGAATGTAGCGAAAAAAATATGAGGTCTTGAGTTCAAGTTCCACACTTGTTAATTTTGCTATTTTTTGATCCAAGCCTTACCCTTGTTGAATAAGCTTTTGTAAAATTAACTGTAAAACCATATTAGAATGAGTCTGCTGGTTCGAGTGGTAAGGGAGTTGGTGTGTTAGATGTCTTGTGTTTGAATCCCTGTGTGAGCAAGTGATAATTTTTGTTTCAATCAATTGTCAGAGGTTCGACGGAGTTAGGAGTCTGAGGTGGTTGGAGGGTAAGATTTAGTGGGATTGTTTAGTTTGTGGGATAGTTGTTGATAATTTTATTTTATTTTTTCCTTCTCTCTCTTCTTCCTCCTCCCTAACGTTTTCGTTTTTTTTCCCATCAAAATTTTTCTTTTTCTAATCGCAGTGTTACTGCTCGTTTTGTCATACGTTTTGAAGGTAAGGGTTGTTTTATGGTGTTGTGGGAGTTCCCTTTTTTACTCTAGCTTCTATTTGATGATTCGAGTTAATCCGATAAATCATTTTGGTAGGTGTTCTTCCAGGAAATCAAGACCCTTCGGTGGTGTAGTGAAATTTCGTGGTTGCTATTGTAAAGGGTAAGTTTTTGAATAATTTAATAGTAGTTGCAGTTGTGTTTTCGAGTTGTGGCCAAGAGATGTCTCGGTTTAATTTAGAGGATTTAAGTAATCGTGTGTGTTGTTGTTGTCATTAATAGGTGCTTCTCGCTTTGGGAGTGCTTTTGCATTGCAATTGTACCAGGTGTGTACCCGAAACGCAGAAAATCAAACTTCGATGAAAGCTAAAAAACTGTTCTGTCGACGCCACACAGGCGTATGGTTGGCCGCGTGTGAAGACACGGCCGTGTGGTGATATGGGTGTAGCCGTGTGGGCTACACGGGCTAGGCCAAGTTGGGCGTGTGGGCCTACACGGGCGTGTGGGTATTGGGCTAGGCCGTGTGGGCCACACGGACATGTGGGCCCATACGGGCAAAGCCAATCTAGGCGTGTGGGCCACACGGACATGTGGGCCCATACGGGCAAGGCCAATCTGGGCATGTGGGTCATACGGACATGTGGGCCCATACGGGCATGTGGGCTCATAATTCTGAAATCTTTTCTAGGGTCGTTTCGATCGACTGTGGGCCTACCGTAGGGCCGGCAAGGGCTAACCAAACCCTATTTCGTATGTTATGATATTCTGATAGACTGATCTAAGTAGGATACGAAATGTATGCTTATTATCTTTATATAAGCATGTTGAGCATGTCAAATCTGTTATTTTTGTATCTGTTTTGGGGTGGGATTTGCATATGGGAAGGAAGTGTTTTGTATGGCGATCATCGCTTATCATCTGGCAGCTTGGTTGCACATTATCTGATATGTGTTGCATCGACACTATATGGTGTGTAGGGATGGGTGCGTGTTTTTAACCCTACATGGAGTGATGGGATGGACGGAAATGGTGTGTAGAGGATGGGGGTAGGACTCACTGTATCTGTTCTGTATATTCGCATATCTATTTCTGTTATCTGTATCTGAAAAAAAACTTAAGTCTGAATCTATATCTGACTGTATGTGAGAATACTGTATGTATTGCATGTCTATTTCAATTGGGTTACACACTGAGTTTACGAAAACTCACATTCGTTTGTCTGTTCTGTACAGGTAATCTATAGATTTAGACTGGTTAGTGTGACGGAGGCTCAGTGGTGACCACCTGGTTGAGAACTGTTTTTACTTAGTAATTTTACGATTTTAGTTATAATTATGGTGTTATTCGAGAGTTTGTAATTTTTGGGACTCTTCGGATTGGTGGTTTTATTTTGGTTTTTGGATGCGTTTTTAACTCTTTCATTGCGTTGCATTGATGGAAAACACAGTTTTACAAAAACAATGGCTTTTCTGAAAACATGAACTAGATTTCTAAATTTTAACAGTTTTTAGACTTTCGCTATAAATTATGTTTTGACAATTAAATGAATTAAACAACACTTTCGAGAATAGTTTTATACGAATATGAATAATGAATCTTGAACTATTTGACAAGAAGACCCTGTTTTCAAAATCCTACCTCGTGACATCCTCGGATTGGGCATAACGTCTAGGTCGGGTTTGGGGAGTTACAAATAGTCAAATTTAACTTCAAAAGAATAAAAATCAAATTAAAAAAGGATGTAAATATTGATAATTAAATCTGACATCACAAACGTGATGTATTGATTTTTTTATTACACATTGTAATCACATTTCAACGATTACGTATTCGTATAAATTTTAAAATATCAATAATTAATGTTATATAAATTTTAATAATTTTTTGTCATATTGATGTTATATATTTTGTCAATTATCAGATTAAACATCAAAAAAGTCTTGGTATAGTTGATAAAAATTGAGTTCTCAAATCTTTAATATTCGAGTTTAAGTCCCAACATGTTATATCTAATTTGTGTTTTATAATATTTAATTCTATTTATAGTAATTTAGAGGTAATTTCTGTATCATTATCAGTCTCTGAGAAATATTTGTCGAATTAGATGTATATAAATATTATTTTAACAAAGATTCTTGATTAATTATGCAAAAACAATCTTTGTAATCTAAGTCATTTTCAATAATAATTGAGAGAGGCATTGTTTCACTGCAATTATTGGTATCACTCTCATATGATGAAATTGACATCACCATGAAACAAGGAGTTTGTCAATTGAAATTTTAGTTACGGGTTTAGATTAAAATTATTCAACCTACAATTTTTTATATTTGTGACAATGGAATCAAAGTTGTGGATCTAAGTTTGGAATAATAACCAAATTTATTTGTTTAATATTTTCACCAAATTGTATTAATTCTGATCATATTTGTTCTTTTTTATACAATATTTAAAATTACCTAATGTCCTTTTTCAACCCATAAATAGACGGATAATGCATTTCAGTGCACTCGGGCTCACGTATTTTTACATTCACAATAATACTTATGTCAATCGAGTTAAAACTTAATCATTTTATTATTTAAAATACTTTTAAGCTTTATAATTTCTTTATATAAAAATATATTTTGTTGATTAAATAACAAATCCTGAATTAAAATAAGATATCTCAAACCCAGCTCGAATATATATTTGCAGTATGTGATGCCTTTAATCATTAAGCTTTGTAATGATTAGTTTCATTACCAAGGAAAAAATATTACTTGATACTAAAGTTGGTTTTTACCCATACATGAAATAAAGGAAATATTTAACAATACAGAGAAATTCCCAGTTATTTTTGTAAAATATACGATTTGATATTGTGTATGAGTTGAAGCCGGGGGCCTAAAAATCCCTACTTCAGGGATCATTCATGTTATTATTTTTCAAATTTAATAAAATTTCAGGGGGCATTTATGATATTATTCCTTTTTTTATTTGAGCATGAAAAACAAGGGGGATTCAACGGAATAACATCATGAATTATCTTTGAAGATTTATTAAATTTTCAATCCAGTCTATTCACTTCAAAATTATATTGAAAAATATTATGTTACATTTTTAAAAAAATTAAAAATATATATTATTTAAAATGTCGGTTTTTTATTATTTAAAAAAAGAGAGTATTCCATATTTTTAAAGCAATAAAAAATTTATCTGGAGTTGATAATTTTATAATTTTTTATTATTGAAAAAAATAAATATTAAAACCACTTTGTAGATTTGAAATGATTCTTCTAAAAAAAAATTATTTTATAAGTTTCATCTTAAAATTGTATTTCTTTTAATAACCAAATCTTAAATTTCCATATTTTAAGAACAATTATATTTTAAATATTAAATTTTAAATTCCTATAATAATTTTTAATTTAAATTAAAAATATAGTTTAATATTTTTAATTTAAACAATAGCATACTATTTTTAAATATAATTGAAGGGAGTATATCAAAAAATTGATAAATTTTAAGGACTATACTGAAGATTTGATAAAATTGTAGGGATCATTTATGCTATTGTGACATTTGTTTTATACGACCATTGAGCGAAATACACAACCTCCAGCGTACGATTTTGAGGTGAAAACTGGGTCCTCTTGACTTTGACTTCAATCCGTACACTGTAGCGAAACAAATAAATATATAAAACTTTAATATGCTAACATTTGCAGGAATCTAGGTAAAATTACATTTTAATCCCCTAAAATTATAAAAATATAAATTATTAAAATCATCAAAATTATATTTTAATTTTTCTAAAAATATATAATTTTATTTTAATTCTCAAAAATATTTTCTCGTTTTACCCCTAAATATATGATAATTTATATAATATAAATTATTGACCCAGGATAATTTATAAATATATATATATATATATATATTAAGGAAAAAAAGCAATGAAGGTACGTTATTTTTGACTTTTCAAAGAAATATGTGAAGCATATTTTCTTCATAAACATAAATAGTAAAAGTCATGAGCTGAAAAGAATAAATGCAGCTTTATATCAAATAAATTTCTGTAAAGTATGTTTGAAATTATTGCCAATGTTGATTGATTTGCTTTACTATTCAACTGAAACTAAAATTTGTTAATGTTTATATTTTAGTATAAATTATTATTTATTTTTTAATAATTTTATTATAAGTTGTGATAATATCTGTTTTTATTTATATAATATTTAGAATTATCTAGAATTTTTCCTAATTTATTAATTGGAGGATAATCGAACTCAAGTTTTCCTGCATTAATAATAATGTTCATATTAACTGAACTAAGACTCAATCGGCAACTCTCTATCTATTTTTAAAATTTCTTTAATTAAGTATAATTATTTGTATTACATTTTCACTTTAAAATACATTAATTTGAAGAAAAAAAATCATAATTTTTTAGATTTTTTTAATTTCCCTTTTACAGATAGTGAAATTGAAATTTTAAACTTATTAAATACCATTTAAAAAAATAATTTCCTAAATTTATTGGATTAAAATAATTTTAACTAGTTTTAGTACTTTCTTTTCTCAATTATATTTAAAATAACTCTCTTACAAACACTTGATTTTGGAGAGGAGAAAATTCTCTTTTTATATAATGGCTAAAATTATTTATAGTCTTTTCTAATTTTTAAATAGAAAAATAATGCACTTCAACATACTTGAACTTACGTTCTATTACATTGACAATAATATCGATACTAATTGAACTAAAATTCAATTAATATAAAATTACATAATTGAAATTTAATTAAAGGGGCTTGAAAAAATAAAATTAATAAAATTGGTCTGATTTATTATTACTGTAGCAAAGGGACGAAGCAAAATCATTAGTCTTTGGTGATTGACAAGATAGTAGTACTACTTAGAATCCCGCAACAACTTTGCTTCTTTTAGAGATCAATTAAACAGCTTTTAGGTGCATTTAATTACGTTTTCCATATAAAGCATTTTCACCCACACAAACTCCAAGAATCCATTGACCATTTAAAGTGTCATACACATAGTCTTTGTTTAGGTAGACAAGACTGTTTTTTACTGTAGTAAAAATAATATTGCCTTACTCTTACCTAAAAGTAATTAAAGTTAATTCCCTAATATTCTAGTTTTGTCAAACTTTTCATACAATTTTTTATCATTATTTATGTTTCTTTCAAATTTTTAAATTCTATAATAACAAGTATTTGAAATGATTAAGTTTTATTTTAATTGATATCGATATTATTAGTGTAAAAAATTTTCGTATTATTATTGCTAATACTATTAATTATTAAATGCATAAAATATTTTATTTTATTATTTACATGAAAGAGATTAAGAATAATGAGATTTCTTTGTTGTTGATATAACAATTTATCCTCTATTGATAAACTGAAGAAAAAAGAAATTATAAAAGGGAAGAATGACAAGGTACAGATAACACATAAAATAATGAAATAAAGCTTGATTAATTATAACTAAAAATAAAAATACAAAAAACTATGGTTTATAATGATGATATAATCATTACATTATTGATTTGTAATGATATTATGAAGTTATTATTTTGATATTTCCCCCCAAAAAAAGACTATTTTTATTGGCAATTTTTTTTTGGTAAATTAAAAAATACAAAATAAATAAAGCTATGGAAATATTTTTCTCAACTTTGTTTTCAATCTTTGTTGTGGAACTGAGTTGCTAATTGGATTTGGTCCTGAGTGAACTTCATGCAATACTTTCCTTTGAAACTTATGAGCAACATCTTCAACTCCAACAAATGACTGCATTTTTAGAACAATCAACAAAACATCAATAACAGGTTCAGCAAATATTATATAATTTTGCTTCACTTATCATATTTTTGTAATAAAAAAAGAAAAGAAAAGAAAGAAAACTGGAAGAAGATTTATCTTACTACATGCTGGTAATCATAAGTACCCATAGATGATTCTTTAGCTCCCTCGGTCCCAAAATCTGAAAACATAAACCATTCCAAGTTAATAAACTTATGAACTATATATATGTATAGAGAGAGAGAGGGAGAGGGAGAGGGACGTACCTTGAAGTTTTGAAATGGGCAACGCAGAGTGATGAAAGAGAGAGGATAGAAGTAAAATAAGAAGAAAAGGGGATAAAAAATTCATAGCTTTAATGATTGTGTTGTGTCATGAGATTCAAGGAATTAAACTATAAGAGGGATTTTGCACATATATATATATATGAAAGAAACAAAAGAGGGAAAAAAAGTGGTTATTAATATTTTAACACAAAAAAGGATGACGATGAAGAAGAGGAAGATGAAAGTGACATGGGTTTTTGAAGGAAAATGAAGAAATAAAAAGTTTTGAGATTCTTCCTTAGCTAATGCCAACCCATCGTTGATGCGGCTAAAAAGTTGATATCAAGATAAACATGTATATCACCTTTCAATATTAGCCCCTCTTATTACTTTAAATTACTATCAATTATAATTTTGGAGAAATATTTACTAGTCAATGGAACCCAATGAGGTCCATTTCTTATTTCTTATAGCAAATGTTCTAGAGTCGGATAAACTCAACCATAAACAATTTTAATAGATTTTTCTTTTATATAACTAAAACAGGATATTACATAAAATTATGCATAGTAGAGTTATCCAAATAGGAGGTTTTATTTAACATCTCCTTAATCCCATAAGAGGTTCCTCGAACATATGCAGTGTTTCATCATTTGATGGATTTATTTTTGCTAAAGCATTAGCTATCCGATTAGTTTCTCTATGTACATAACGCAAGGGTCAATTCCTTTCAGACTATTTTAATAGATTTTTTTTTTCCAAAGTCCAAACATTTTTGCATGAATATGCATGTTTTCTTCAATTTTCTTTGGTGGTTAGATGTTGGTAGCAAAGTTGTCGCACTAAAAATAAATTGCCGACATTTATAAGAGTTCATAAATGATGAAAGAATTATTAATATCTATTGGGTGCAATAGTAAAATATTTTGTATTTGTAGAGATAAAATTCAGGTTTAAACATCGGAGATAATATTAGTAAGAGGGATAGACACGTATCTTGAAAAGATTAATTTTCATGAATAGTAAAACTAGTGCTAGTGAAAGAAATTCAGTCCAAACCATGAAATTTTTCAGTTGACTAAAGTCATATTTATAATAAATTGGGTAAACTACATAAATGGTCACCTGATTTATTAAAATTTTTTTAGTCCAAAACTATTAAAATACTAACGGTCGACTATTGTGGCAGTTATTAGTGACATGAATTTTTTAACCTTTAAATAAATTAACATAACTTTCATGTCATTTTATAATTAAAATAAAAACTATTTTTAAACCCAAAGTTTACTGTTTTGGGTTATTTAAAACCCTAAAAATTTGATATAGCTTCATCTTCTTTAATTGGTCTTCTATTATAGAGAAAGGGGCAAAGTTGAAGAATAGAAGGCAAGCAAAACGAATGAACGAAGAATGGAGGTTCCAAGAATATTTCTAGTATGTTGTTGTGGATACCAAGTTGAATTGAAAATGTTGTAGTCAAGTGATAATCCGAGGAGAGTGTTTTATGGGTGAAAAAACTATGGAAAAGGGTTGGGTTTTGGTCGGCCATTATTATAAACTTTGGAAAGAGGAATGGATTTCAATATATCTATTATTGTATAAGTGCTAGGAATTTATACTAGTACTTAGGAATTATACATGAAATCTAACTAGTCAAAATCCTAAGTTATAGCCTAGTTTGCATGTAAAATACAGATTTACATTAACACCCCCCTCAAACTCCAAGTGATGCTGTGGACCATAGCTTGAGTTTGGAAACTAAGCCGTGAAATATGATTGAAAGATGCATCTTTGTGAAAATATCTATGATCTGTGCTAATGAGTATATAGAAGCAAGGTACAGAGTGCCCTAAGTAACATGATGTCGTACAAAATGACAGTCAATCTCTGTCTTTTGTATGTTCATGAAACACACCATTATGAGCGACCTGAATTGCATTGTGATTATCACAATGCAGGATAGTAGCAGTAGGAGATGAAAGTCCCATATCTTCAAGTAGTCGGTGTAGCCAAAATAACTCCAAAGTGGCATCAGTAAAAGCATGATATTCATATTCGATTCTAGAGTGAGCAACAACAGTCTGTTTCTTACTTCGCCAAGAAATGAGGGATTCACCTAGCTTGAGTTTTCCAGATTGGAACTTTGAGCTTCAACAGTTGCAGGTTGGTTGGTTGGGGTTTGAGATTCTTGAGTTGCACCTCTTCAGTGGCTTTTGGTTTCAAGTTGTTGATTTTTAGGTCTTTGTTTGCTTGAGGTTTCAATTTGTTGATTTGTATCTCCTTCCTTCTTTTATCTACCTCTTTTGTCAACCTACCATTTTTTAAACATGACAATAATCAATAAATCATTAAATAAACATTTATATAAGTTTAGAATTATCAAAATAAATTTTATTACCTTATTGGGTAATCTTTTGTTGCCACCCACTTCACCTTTATAAGTACTTACATGGTGGCCTACTTTGCAATATTTGGTGTAATTGAATGGCCTCCATTTCCTACTCAATCTGTTGAAAGTGCTACTGGAAGTACATCTTGTTTCATCTGCTTCTTTTTTTCTATTTTTGGTAGGTCTATCAGGTAGCCTTTTTAATGGTTGATGTAGTATTGGATCACATTGATTTTGAGGGCTCCATTGGTTTGAACCTTTGAGTAAGTTAATGAAGTGTGAGTAAATCTTTAGTTGAGTGCTCTTTGTGTAGCAGGCATATACATAAGTCTCTAGCCCCTCGTTGTTCCTCAACATCACTCCTTCCACTAAAACAACTTACAAAATCATGGTCGCTTCAACATTTGGCTCTTCATGTGATTTTCTACTATCACTCATTCCACTAGAAAATTAATACAAATTAACACTATATTTTTTTCACTTGCTCTTAAACTCTCATCATGTAACACCCTCTATCGAGCCCAGTCGTCGAGCTCAAATATTAGGACACCACAACATTGTCTCACCATCAACATAAACCAAAACATCTCATTAACATGTAATTAATGACATATTATTAACCCTAAACATATTTAGAGTTCCTAAGTCACGAACACTCAAGCAGCTTTAAATTAAGCTAAATAAATATCAAATGAGCTTATTACAACTTTGTAGCATGCATTTGAATCTTTCAGCAAAATTTCAAAAACAAATCACATAGGTATCGATACTGAATCAAAGGTATCGATACCACCTAGAAATCGATAAGAAAACAACATTTTGTTTTTCACTTAAAATTAAAACACAAGGGTTTTATCAGTACATTAAAAAAAGTATCAATTTTATTACCCTAAGTATCAATACTCTATCACATCTTGAAAATCGGGTTAGAAGAAATTGGAATTGTAAAATTATGTCAAGTGTGTTAATCTGGTTCAGTGGATAGGTGTTGTGCTTGTGTGTATGTGGTCCTACTGTAACACCTCTAACCCGTATTCGTCACCGAAATAGGGTTACAGAGGATTACCACTACATACAGAACATTTACAGATTAATCGAAACATTACTATTCACTTTCTGAGATCATATATATATATATAACGACCTTTATTTGGGCCCTCGAAACCCAACATGAACATTAAAATCAAGTCGGAGCTCAATTGATTTCTCATAAATTTTTTCGCTTAATTAATTTTTTTTTTTTTACCCATGTGATTAGGCCGTGTGGAATCCACGCGCCAGTGTGGCTTGGGACACACCCGTGTCCCTTGTTCGTGGAGCTTTACTTTATGACATCATCATCAATTTAGGGGCACAAGGCCACATCGCACGCCGTGTCCTAAAGTAGTGTTCCATATATACGGTTTGACACACGGCCGTGTCTCTCGCTCTGTGTGGTCAATATCTAAACTATTTTCCAAGCCTTGGTCAACCTTAATCTCTTACACGCTTATATAAAATCAAAAGCATATAACATGGTATTCATTTAATGATTAAACATTCTCAATTAAACTACAAACATAGCATTTGTATGTCATCATACATGTATCTCTCATACTCATTTTACCTTGTCTATTATGGTGCCACTTATACTTTTATACCATGATTATCATCTTACCAAATATTTTCAGCTTAATCATCAAACATTTATATTTAAAGCTAGATCATATCTTTATAAAATACCACATTTCAGATACGCGGAATAAAATACTTGCCTTAGACATTTCAATCCAACTTCATACCCAACAAGCATCATATTGAAACTAGTCATATATATACATGTCATGATATGTATCGTTCTCATACTGTTTTCTTATAAACATATATCATTTGTTTTCCTCCTCCTCCTCTCCATTCCACATCCTTAATGTATATAACATTCTTGTAAGTACAATTTCACAATTTACTTATTAATGCTCACATCAAGCTGTTCACACGAGTCATAGTCACTCAATTATTTATAATTCAAGCTACAGAGCTCCAAATTAAGATCCGTAAATTTTCCCTGAAACTAGACTCACATATCATTCCACCATAAAATTTTCATAATTTTTGGTCTAGCCAATTAGTACAGTTTATTCATTTAATTTTCCCCTGTTTCACTATCTGACAGTTCTGACCTCTCTTCACTGAAAATTAATTATATCACAGTACAGAACTTGGATAATGTTCCCATTGATTTCTATTGAAAATAGACTCATTAAGGATTATAAGCATATAAATTTGAGCCTCTAATTAATTTTCTTCAATTTTTAGTGATTTTCCAAAGTCGAAACAGGGGAACCCGAATTCATTCTAACCTTGTCTCACAAATTTTATTATATCTCATAATTTACAATTCAATTGCTTACACGTTTCTTCTATGAGAAACTAGACTCAATAAAATTTAATTTCATATATTATTCATCCTCTAATTCGATTTTTACAATTTATGGTGATTTTTCAAAGTCAACCTACTGCTGCTGTCCAAAACTGTTTTAGTTCAAGATGTTTATTACCATTTTTCCTCTAAATTGCACAAGTCATACAAGTCAGTTCTTGCTCAATTAGCCCATCTATTAAGCTAATTTTTCTCAATTAACATTTTATTCCATCATTATAAACTATTACACAAAATTTGAAAATCAGAATTTTAACACTAAACCTTAATTCACAACTTTTTCAGAATTAGGTCCTAAAATCAATTTCTATTGAAATTACTTGATAAAATCATCAAACAACAAAATCAAAGCTTCAAATCCATTTTATTTCATCATAAACAGCCAATACTTATCAATGATAGCTTTTAATTTTGTTCATAAAATAAAAAACTAATGAATTAAACACTTGGACCTAATTGTAAAAGTCACAAAAACATAAAAATCTCAAAGAAAAGGGAAAGAATTGAACTCACATATCTCAAAGTATGAAAAACCAGCAGCTTTCAGACCTCCCATGGCGTTTTTGCTGAAGAAAAATGATGATATCTCTAGATTTTTCAAATTTGTCTTGTTTTATATGTTTAATTTACAAAATTTCTCATTTTGCCCTTGTTTATCCTTGTTTTTTTTTGCTGATTTTCTTGCCCAACCGTCCAGCCCATACAATTTGGGTCCAATTCCCTTTTAAATCCCTCCTTTTTAATCACTTAAACTATTTAATCACAATTTAATAAATTTCACACTATTTTCAATTTAGTCCTTTTTAATTAATTGACTAACCAAAGGTTAAAATTTTCTTACGAAACTTTAATACTAACTTAATAACACTCCATAAATATTTATAAAAATATTTATAGCTCAGTTTATGAATCTGAGGTCTCGATACCTCATTTTTAACCCAATTTACTTGATTAATTCTTTTAAAATCGCAAAATTCACTACTTAAAAATAATTCTTTTAAGTTCGCGCTTGGCCTACAATTATTATTTGTTAACATTTCTAAACTTACTCGTCGAATTTAGTGATCTCGAATCACTGTTTCCGACACCACTGAAAATTTTGGCTGTTACACCTACATTCGAATCTTTCCTTTGAATTTTTGTTAATTTTGTTTCAACCCCTGTCTTTGAACGTTTGGCTTATATATTAATATTGCTCAACTGATAACAAGAATGAGTCTACTGGTTTATTGGTAAGGCTTTAGCTTACCTTTTAGTCTTGTGTTCGAATCTCAGTGTGTGCAAAGTGAAAATTATTTTTGTTTAACTCTGGAGAAAATCTAATAGGATAACTAATCAGATTTAGAGGGGATAATGGGTAGCTTTTCTGAAACTAATTATCCTAATTATTCCCCCCACAATCATTTTTATCTCTCTCTTCCCTTCATTTTGTTTCACGTTGATTTTTGTTTTAGTAAGTTTTCTTCTTAGTCTTTCCCTATCTCCCTACTTTTGATTTTTCTTCCTTTTTTCTCCGATACGTCTTTGCTATTTTCAATGGGTTGTTCTTGCCAACAATTACATTTGTTTTCTTTTGTTTGAATTGTGCGATCATTGGTATGTGAGTTTCAATAGAATTGATCGTTACTAAACTTTAGAGCGAAGGGTGTGAGAATTGAACTCTCCAACGGAGTAATTTCTGTTTTGACGCTATTTTGGAGAAGTAAGTGCTTGGACATCACTTTAGGGACTGAAACTTTATTAATTAAATGTTATCTTGAATTGATTTTTGATGTTTGAAACGGTGCAAATTTATGTTGTTATAGGTTTTGTGAGTTCCTGGTTGTGTGGTTAATTAAAATTAACATCAGGTGTCTGATCTAACCCGAAAAAACTCATCAAAAATTTAGAAAATCTGTGAATCATGGTTATTTTTTAAAACTGCCCAGTGACACATGATCGTGTGTGATTTTGTAATCCGTGTGGGTAGACCATGTAGACCACATGAGCTAACTTTTTGGGTTGTGTAGGCCTTTGGGGGCAGTTTTGAGGCCCAATTAGGGGTCGACTAAGGGACTCGAAATTTGGGTTCGATGGCATTATGTAGGCCCAGAAAAGCGTAAATTTCAGTAAAACAAACAAGAATAAGTGTAGGAAGTATGTTAAATAAGTTTCGATAAGTATAATCATGCGATATGATCTGCTATAAGTAGGTACGTGAGTTAAGCATGACTATTTTGTAAATCATGTGTGTTATACATATTCTATTATCTGTTCTGATAAGCTATCCAATTTGACCATGTAATACGATATGTTATGATATATATAAGTTATGTGTAAATTAAATTTCATATGATATATGTTTATGTATGCGTGCATACAACCTATGTGATATTTATGTATGTTAACGTAACTTTGCATATACATTAGGGTGGGTTCTAATTTGTTGGAGGAAGTATTTTTCGGCAGTATTACTGCATTTTCAGGGGTTGAACAATAATATATGTTTGGCAGTCAGCTACACTGTTATGAGTGGCATACCACCACGACCTGGTGTGATTGAATGGATGGACTCTTGAAGTCCTAATTGGTGTGATTGGTTGGACGGAGTTGGTGTGTAGCGAACGGGGGAAGGATCTGTGTCTGTATTTGTTCTAGTCTGATATGATACAGGTGTTTCTGAAAGCATGACATTCTAGCCTGATATATGTTTATGAAAATATAATATTCCGATCTGAAATATGCTCCGGAAATATGACACTATGATCTTTTATATGATTTGGTAATACAATATTCTGATATGCTATTTGTTCATTAAAAGTAAAATTTTGTTATGACATTTACATATGTGCTTGTTAAAATCAAAATTATGCTTGTGGGTCGAGTCACACACTGGGCTTCTAGCTCATTCGTTTGTTTAATACATTTCAGGTTAACGTTCGACTTAGGACCAGACGGCGTGCGGGAACTTGGATTGGTTACCGGTTAAAATATTTGTTGGTTTATGTTTTAGTTATTTTGTTGGTTGTAATATAGTTTTGGGTTTGGTTTTGGTTTTGGTTTTATTCGTCAGCATTTAATGTTTTCAAGCATAAAACTGCAAATCACATGAGTTAACAAATTCGATTTTCAAATAACTAAAACTCTGATATTTTGTTGCTGCAAAATTCAGTAACCACTTAAGTATTTCCTGTAAGTAAAATATATGGTTTTTAACGAATGATTGTTTCAACACTGGAAATGATCTATCAACTTTAGCACTTTCAAAATGCACAATTTTGAATGTGAATTCTGGATTTTAAATAATTGTTTTTGAATTTTGATTTTTTCTAATCATCTGTGGGAGTTTTTGCCAAAATTTTATGTTTTTGAAACATGCATCGAGTTTGATTTAAAACAAAGATTTGAACGAGTTGATGTAATTCCTTAGTATCCGGTCATAACTTCTAGGCCGAGTTTGGGGTGTTACATATTCATGATATTGTATTTATACCAAATTACATTATTGACTTCCTGCACTTTCGAAGTCATGGATGTATCATTTTTTAAAACCCGAATATCGATACATCTGCTCTAGACAACAAAAATACAACATTTTAAGCTATTTAATCCATTCTAACTAACAACTATTCAATATGCAACTTTCACCTCATCAAACAATCGCTGAAACGATTATAATAATAGTTTAAAACATCGAAAACATGTCTGAGCAAGAATCAACATATCAAGGTCCAAGTCCTTAAATCCTAAGAACAAATAAGTTATGAAAATATCATAGACATCATGACAATATTTATGCAACAATTCTACTACATTGCCTTATTCCCACAATTCAATATAATAACTATAAAACACCTACTCAAATGTCAAACTACTTGGATCAGTCCCTTCGAATATTTCGCTCTACTCACACCGCAACACTAACAATCTTCAAAGGTTTAAAAGGGAATGAGTGAGCTTAACAAGATCAATGAATGCGTAATGACCCAAAATTCACGGGCATCGAAAAAAGTACATTATAGGGCCTCTGTCTCAGTAAACTGAACCTTTAAATAATTATTAGAAATACCTATGAGTCTAGTACTGTGTCTAATTAGGTTTTAATTAGGTGAATTTAGCTTAATTAAGAGTAATTAGGAAAAATGACTAAATTGAATAAGGGGTAAAAGTTGAATTATAGATTAATAAAAAGAAAGGGGACCAAAATAGCAAATATGCCATTTGATATAATTGAGGCGGCAATTAGATTGAAAAATCTAAGATTTTTCTTAGGTATATATATTATATATTATTATTAATTGATTATATTATAATTATATTATATTATGAAACAAATTAAATAAATACAAATGTATGATAATAAAAATATACATGCGTAAAAATTATATTTGTACAATTGTAATTTAAATACATAATTTACTTATAATTTAAGTATAAAGATATTTTATGATTATTAATTATATTAAAAGATTTTTATATGATAAATAAATTAAAGTCATGACAAGTGGATTGTGGTGATGATATACAAATGTAACAATGTATAAATGTACATTTGTAACAGATGTGTTTGTGTATTAAATAGATACTTATTACATTTATTATTCTTTAATTGATATTATATTATTAAATTAATGAATAAATTAATAAGTTGACAAATGTAAGGTGATAGTAAAATACAAGTGTGATAAATCATGTACATACAATTGTAATATTTTTTATTTAATTACTTTTTATTTAAGTAAATAGATATTTATTATTTATTAATATTATATTATTATATTATGAAATAGATTAGATCAAGACAAATGTAGGGTGGAGATAATGTACAATTGTAATATATATATTTGCTATCAAATAGATATTTATAAATTAAGTAGTTAATATATATATTAAGTTATAATTATAAAGTAAATAAGAAAAAGAAACAAATAAAGGAAATAAAACTAGAAAGAAACAGATAAAGCCACTCGAAAGTGGGAAAGGAAAGAAAGAAAGAAAAGAAAAGGAGAAACTAAGGTTTTAAAGTTTGAAGTTTCATTTGGTAAGTCAATTAAGCTATTTTCTTTTAAATTTGATGTTTTAAAAGCTTTAGAACAAAATTTTGATGAAATTAAATTGAGGTTTTGGAAGTTTTAAGGTTTTGGAATATAGTTCATGTTGAACAAAATAGTGAATTAGGGATTTACTTGAATGAATTTCAAGTTAGAATTGATAAAGGGATTAAATTGTAAAAGAAGCTATAAGTTTTGTGATAAAGGGATTAAATTGCAAAAAATTTTAAATTAGGGTTTTATTATGAATATTGAATAGTTGAGTTTCATAGGGCCAGAAATTAAGTAGAAAGGAAGTATGAATTAAGTTAGAAAAGTAAGTAAACTTAGTTAGGATTATATTGAGAATAAGTAGGAATTGAATAAAATTTAATTATTTATTATAATTTAACGTTGTAATTAATAGTGAAAATTATTATTATTTTCATAGCTAGCAAAGAACCCGAGGCATCGGTACCTAAAGGAAAGGAAAAAGTTTTCGAGGAGTAATCAAACAAATCCGGGTTTGTATTACTATAATTCAAATTATTTATTACTAAATGTTAATTTTAATTTATAAGTTGGTAAGTAAATTATGAGGTAAGTGTTGTTATGGAATTGAATGATAATTGAAATGGTTGTTAAATAAATTTTAGTATTGGATCATGATTGAATTGTTGAATTGAAAGAGAATTTGGGATTTAAAGCGAAGTTGAATTGAATGAGAAATATGTGTTAGTATTGAATTGTATTTTGATTGGAGAATGGAAAGTGTATTTGATTTTGAAAGTGGATTTTTTAAATGAAAGTGAAATTGTGATTTAAGTGGAATTGATGTGAATATTGATTGGAACATTGAAAGTGAATTAAATACCCTATTAACTAGTCGGGCTGAGTCGGATATAGTTGGCATGCCATAGGATTGGAAGTGTTCAAGGATAATTCGACCTCGAGTCGATGAGACACTGGGTGTCACTATTGTACTTCAAATAGATTCGATGAGGTACTAAGTACCACTTTACTTCGGCTAGGCCGATGAGAAACTAGGTGTCAACTTTGCTTCAAACTATCCGTTGAGGCACTAGGTGTCATTTTAGTGTGTTTGGTTGGATCCGTGTATCTGCCAAAGTCCGGGTTTGTTAATAGGGTGAAAAACTAAAATGAGAAATTTAAATTGTGGATTGAAATTGAGATTGGAAATGGAAGGCATGGACTAAACGTTGATGTAGTGAAGAAAATTGAAGTCTATAATATTTGATTGAAACTGATAAATAGTTGAAATTGTGTTACAATTATTAACGAATGAAGTTTAAGAATGAGTTAATATTTGAGAAAATTCAATTGTTATATGTTTAATATTTATATTTCATTATTGTTATTATAGTTTGAATTATAGTAATACCACTGAGTATGTCTATACTCAGCAGTCTGATTATTTCCAGTGCAGCAGTCAAGAGGAGTCAAAATATGGTCTAGCATCTGAACCAATCCAAATCTCAGCAACCTTGGTGATGTATATTTTATTTTGGTATATGTGGCATGTACCTAGGTTGTATTTTGAGTTAATGTGGTTTTGGATTGTAAGGATAATATGTGATGATTTAAATTGGTAAATGAAAGATTAAATAAATGAAATGGTATATATAACATTATGTTTGAATTGATAATTGAATAAAACTTTTAATTTAGTTTGAATAATGGAATGAATGATCATATAGTAAATTCTAGTATTAATCTTGGTATGTTTTAGATGTTTACATGTATGAATTGAATTGGTTTCGGTTTGAAATTACAGGGAAGGTTAGATGTATATAAAGGAGATTATATTGAGTTAAAAGAAAAAAAATTTTAAATTTACGAAAATTCTCCGAGCACCTAGATAAGTCTCGATCCACTTCTAATACGTGTTTTGGGCCTCGAGTGTAACACCCCATACTGGTAACCCACGCCGAAATGGAATACGAGGCATTACTTAACTCGATCTCATGCACATAATCGTTCCCAAGTCACCAAGACTCGGTCTAATCTTAAAAATTTTTTCAATTTCTATTTCAAACTTCTTATTATGGGCTTACGAGCCTCTAATCGACCATTGGAAACTATTTGAGACCATTCCGGGTCCTTAAATCATCTATTAAAACTTTACCTTTGAAACAGGGCACACGCCCGTGTGGAAGGGCAACACTCCCGTGTGACCATTTTGACATGGCCGTGTTGATAGCTCGTGTGTCTCACATGGGCTAAGCGATACAGAGACACACCTATGTTTTACACCCATTTGGAATTAATTCATGTACACCTACAGGGGTTTTCACACGGCCTGGCACACGTCTTTGTCCTTGGCTCGTGTCCTTCACACGGGCATGGCACGCCCTTGTCCTAGCCCGTGTGCAAAAACATAGACATTCTATTTTTGACGTCAACAACCCCAAAATGTCACATGGCCAAGGCACGCACCCGTGTGCTAGGCCGTGTCCCTCACACGGCTGAGACACATGGCCGTGTCTCTGCCCGTGTGTTTATTACCATTCATACTGACTTGAAATTTTTATGTGCAAGGGACACACGGCTGGACCGCATGCCCATGGGGCAGACCGTGTGTCACACACGGCCTAGACACACGCCCGTGTGTCTACCCGTATGGACAATAGAAGGCTATATACCAAGCCTCATTTCCACCCTTACATGCATGATTCCATACAAATGAGTTTGTGTAAGACCATGTCTGGGACATGGCATCAGCTCTATGCCTACGTTTGAGGTTTAATGAATATCCAGTAGTGTTCCAAATGGTTCAACGACGAAAGTTATGAACTTAAGTTAATGAGTAAAGTATAACCGTGTTGTGAGTATTACAGGTACTTAAGTGATATATATATGAGATGCGAACTCAATGTAGATGCTCTGTGATTTGTATGGATAGTGATGAGTAAGTTATGCTTATGCACACTTTTGTATCATGAGCTTGTTGATAAATGGTAGAGTTGTTGTTGTATATTTATTTATGTGCAACTTACTAGGCTACATGCTTGCTCCCTTTTCTTTTTCATTTTCTTATAGTGCCGCTTAACTAGCTCAAGGATCAAAGGAAGTCAGAGATATCGATCACACTATCAATCGAAGCATTCGGTATAGTTTGATATATATTTTTGAATATGGCATTTATAGGGGATTAGACTTGTGTTTTGTATTATTATCAATTTGGTCAAATATGTTGGCTTGTGATAGATCCCTCATTTTGTATTAAGCCTTGAATGATGGCTAACCTTCATTTTGATTGTTATAAAGGATACATTTTCATGGTTGAATTGATGTCTAATGTGGCCGATTTAGTTATATGAATTATGCTTATTCTGGTATTGGTTGGTATCAATGCCATGTCCCAGACATGGTCTTACACTAACTATCATCTCGAAGCCGATGCATGTCCCTGACATGTCTTACACTAGCTTACATCTCGAGGCCGATGCATGTCCCAGACATGTCTTACACTAACACTCGTCTCAATGCCAATGCCATGTCCCAAACACGGTCTTACACTGGATCTCATAATGTGGCCGATGCATGCCCCAGACATGTCTTACACTAGCTCACACAAGCGACCCCAAAATGCATGTCATGAATATCTGATTTACTTCCTAAGGTTCCAACGGGAATTCTACTATCTCAGTTTTCATTATACATTCTCAATTCCACAATCAAGCAATTTATTCTATATCGATTCAATGATAATTCAAACACATATATTAACAATGTAGTTGTATTATTTACATACAACTTACCTCGGATTACAAAATGTACACAACTAGTCGGTTTAGTCGATTTGCTTGGCATTCCCCCGGTCTAGGTTCGGATTTGATAATTCTTGATCTATAATAGCAAAATGCACTCATTTAGTCACTAAATACAATTAGGCAATTGAAAATTCACATATTCAATAAAATGATCATTTTGCCCCTAGACTTTGACAAAATGACCATTTTACCCCTGTGCTCAAAAATCGATTTTTATTGAGTTTCTTCACATATTAAGCCTAACCGAACTCTTTTTACTCTTATAGCAACTCCAAAGTCCTACTATTTCACATATTTATCACAAACTTTACAAAATAGTCCTTTTAAGTGTTTTCCATGAAAACTCATTCACAAAAGTTGTTTATTATACAACCCTAACTCATATTCTTCCATAAAAACTCAGAAAACATTACAAATCCTTTCATGTTAAAACCCTAAACTCTTAACCATTTTGCAAAATAGACCCCTCATTTGAAAGCTCATGCTTCAAGGGTCTCAAAAGTACAAAAATCATAAAAAAAAAAACTCATTAAAATCACTTACTTGTGAAGGCTTAAAGTTTTTGAAATTTAAAAGCTTCAAAAACTCCTTTTTGGCTGATATTTTTGTTGGAAAAATATGATGGAAAAGGGATGATATCATCCTTTCTTATTTTATTTCAATTTTAGTTAAATTAGCCACCAAACCTAACCAAATTTTGGATTTTTTGACCATTGTCTCCTATGGCCGGCCATGCCCTAACTTCGGGTCTAATTGTCTTTTAAAAACCCCTAATTTAGATTCTCTAGCTATTTGACACCTTTAGCTATCAATTTAGGACTTTTGCATTTTATGCGATTTAGTCCTTTTTCTCAATTAGGCTTCCAAACGCTAAAATTTGATTTGTCAAATTTTTCATGTACTCATAAAAACATGCTAATACATCAAAATAATAATAGAAAAATTTATTCGACTCCGGATTTTTGGTTTCGAGATCACTATTTCGACTAGGCCCTAAATCGGGCTGTTACATCGAAGGTCCATTATAGGGACTTAAGGATTAAATTTATACTTTATATGTTAATTATTTGTGAGTTATTCGTAAATTGTTTGATATGTTCGGTAATGCTCTGTAACCCTGTTCTAGTGACGGTATAGGGTTAGGGGGTGTTACAAAATGACCAGAATGACTACCACGCAAACATGTCATCATGCATTAACAAAGCAACCATATATCACAATTTCAACATTTAAACTTTAGGGTCATATTACTTATTCATGCATTATTCATTGGTTTATTTACATAGTAATCACATAACCATTTAAGCACATATCACATTATAGATAATCATATTTAAATGATAATTTCACACTTGAGGCTATGAAACATAAAAGTGGGCTCTACCACCACACATCAGATACACGGATCTCCAATACACCAAATGACTCGTAGAGTCGAACATATCCCCAAAGTGTAGCATATAGCTAACACTCTCCAACACACCAAACATGTCTTGGTGAATGGAGCTTAGCTCACATTCCCTTATCTCTCTAAATCTGTCACGGGCCTTAACGCCCTAAAAACACAATACAAAGGTGAGTACTCACAATCCTATGGCATGCCAACTATATCCAATTGTCTCATAAAGTCACAAGGCCAAATTATCCATAAATAACCACATATTTCCTTACCGTTTTTTCTGCACTTTTTCACTACACATTTATCTCACTAACACAACATCATCACTATCATTCGACATGTAAATTATGCCCACAAATAATATATTACACAAATATTATCTCAAGCATGTGTCTCATATTATATTAGCACTTCATAATTCACAATCCACATCACATTATTATATATCACACAAAGTTAACGGGGGAAACAGGGGAGCTTACATTCAAAACTTAAAGTAGGAGTTTAGACTACTCCTAAGTTCGTAATTAATGCAATGAACTGTGTCTACAAATAATGATTCCAAACACTCACCGTTCACACTTTTACCTAGTTGTTGAAAGCTCAAACTAGTTTTTCCTTAACTCGTAGAAGGTCCTAACGAATTCAAAGCTTCAACAAGTAAATCACACAAAAAGCACCATCAACATGTAGCCAAAGACTCTTTTAAATCAAGCAAAAACACAAGCCTAAGCTAGATTATCTTGTAACCGAAACCTTCGACATAGCAAACTTGAAACTCAATTATCTCGATCTATACTTAATATTGTTTTCCTAAAACTAATTCTATTAATCCAATTATTCACTTACGACTGATTCTCAACCTTTAAACTATGCAAAACTACCTAATTTATGGTATCAAAATTTTTCAACATATCATGACAATTTTCATGAAAATCCAATAAAATTTAAGAAATCTTTAACGAAAATTTAAAATAATTTTAGAAACATTTTATTCACATAAAAACTAATTGAAAAACACTTTGAAACCACATTTTTATTCAAAATCTTGAAATCCACCATTAACGACTCAATTTTTGGCTTTTATTCAAAACATGTGATTTAATGGGTACAAACTCAATTTAAAAGACAAAATAACATCTAAAACTAATAGAAAGATGAATTGTTATTTCGATGGAAGAAAAATAGAGGTTTAGTCAAAAATTTAAAAAAACCCACAACTTGAGAAATGACAAAATCAATGGTGCTTTGGGTGTTTTTCTTGAAATTCTATGGAGATTTATGGCTTGGATGATGATAGAAATAAAAGAAATTAAGATTTGTAAAATAAAATCGAATGAGAGAAGCTTGGAAGAGCAAAGGACCGCAAAAATAAAATAATGGGGAAGCTACCGTGAGTTTGTTGTAGCAGGGCGAAATATTAGGTTGAATTCTGAAATTTGGTTTAACTACCTTATAAACACTCAAAATTTAGCCCATTTTACAAATCAGTCCTCATTTCAAAATTGGAAGTCTTTTTAGCATCATTTTCAAAAATTGATTTGATTTTCAAAAAGCCATAGACGAAAACATTTCCGGTTTACCATGCTATGAAATTCCCAAGCACACTAGAGCTAAAAAATTTAGCCCATTTTCAAAAATTCTCATTTTACACTCGAAAATTCTAGGCCCTATTTTGGGGTGTGACACATCAAGACCTCCAAACTCTTGAAAGCTTTTAAAATAAAATAAAAAACCTCTTCCAGATGAGACTCATAAGCTACAAATAAAGTATCACCTAGTTTTTATATTCAACAAGAACTTAGTAAAAAAAGTTCTCTTATACAACTCCTGGCAACCTCGATTGTAAATTGGCAAATTCCATGCATAGACATAAAATCATACCATCTCAACATGGATTTGTAAAAGCGAATCTTAAAAAATAATCAACCCATTTTACATATTCATTAGTGAACTTAAACTTTTTAATCTTAATCTTATCCATGGTTGTAGTTCTTATGGTAAAAGAAGCTAGCAATGAAGGGCAAAACTGAAAAATAGCAAAACAACAATAATTATAAAAATAATCAACCTTCTCACCTAACTTGATCACTTTTTTTATGGTGCCATTGCATCCACTATGATGACAATGATCATTACTTAACCTAGTAATGATTAAATCATTTATTCTAGACAAATGACCCATGACATGTTTCATTTTTATAAACCATACAATGCCAACGAAAAGATGACATTTACTCTTTATTGAGCTATGATTCCACTATTGTGAGTGAAGCCATCTCACGTATTAGTCATGTACACAAATTTCTACTCACTACCAAATTTCTACTCACTACCTTGATAGGTTTTCAATATCAAAGTATATAGTTCATGTACAAATAGCCATCCACTTACTTAGGATTTAGGTAAATTACACAATGAAAGCTACAAATGAATTAATTCATAAATGAATATAAGTCTAATTCCTCTTGGGTTTTTTTTGATGTATTATCAGTTCGGACAATCAAATCTATGTTTCTATCTCTAGGAGTCAATCCAACTCTAATAGCCACGACAAGTTATCACTTCTATTAGACTTATAAATGACATAATAGTCCTAATGTGAATCATTTTCTCAATTTGACCCATGGACTATGAATCATTTAGAGTATGTTGAGGAAATTTGGAGAAATCAGTGCAACAATTAAAGGAATGATATTCTAGGATCTTTAGCTATATTAGTGGATGTATTTTTGGTAGTTACTCTGTAGCAACCAGTTTTTAGTGAAATCAAAATAGTGGTTTTGGAACCACAAATCTGATACGTAAATTATTATTTTATCATTATGTTAATTTTTATGGTATGTTAGTAGAGTTGTATAAAAATTTTGTTAAGAAATTTTGTCGTTTGCATGCTTAATTTAGTGAAAATGATTAAATCATAAAAGGTGCAAAAATAGAGTTCTAGTAGCTAAAAGTATCAATTAGCTATAAAAAATTAACGTAAGAGGACTTAGATGGTAAATAGACCATTTATATAGTTAGTGGATATTCATGAATTGGTTTTGTTGAAATTATGAATATTTTTAAAGGTTAAAAATGTAAATAGGTAAATAAAGATAAAATGAAATAAGTAAAAGTTATCATCTTCTTCAACATGTTTTCTTCTTCAACTGAAGTTATCAAGAACCATAGCTAGGGTTTGGCCACTCCATTTTTGATTGCATGGTATGTATTTCAATTCCGTTTTTAAATATTTTTATGTTTTTGGGATCGTTGTAGCTTAATCTAGCTAGCCCAGGGACTAATTTGTAAAATTTTTAAAGATTTAGGGTTTTTTAATGAACATGCTTGCATGATTCTTAGAGTTTAATGAAATATTATGAGTCCTTGTTGTTAAATAAATAAGTTTTGTAAAGGAATTTTTGATGAAATTATCAATTAGGGACTTATTTGTAAAAATAGTAAAATACCATGATAATTTGTGAAATATTGACTTTATGAAGTTGTATAGGTCCTTAGTGAATTCAGATAGCATGAAATATGGGTGAAATTGCATAAATTTCACTTTATAAGCTTAAAGACTAAATTGTAAAGAAGTTAAAATATTAAGGGCAGAAGGAAAGGAATGGTAAGTATCCAAATAACTTATCTCATGAATTTATGAAAAGGATTGAAAAGGAAATGTTTAATGAAAGTATAGTTATGTTCATGAATTTGATGATTTCAATTGATATTGTTCATGTTTAATGACCTACCTTATGATCGTTCAAGTGAATTGTGAGTTGATGTACTAACATATGTTGTTGATGGTGCTTAGGTTTATGCCAAGCTTATGGTTGGATTATATCATGCTTAATTTTAATGTTATGCATTGAAATGGTAAGTTATATTCATGTTTTACGAACTTACTAAGCATTATATGTTACGTAGCTTCTTTCCCATATTTTTATAAATAATTGGAAGCTCGACCAGTTTGGAAGCTCGTCGGAGATCTATCACACTATCTAGCAATTATACCGGTAGTTTTTTATGTTTTGGCCAAGGTTATAATGGCATGTATAGGTGGACTTGTATTTGATGTTAGTTAATAAATTTGGCATGTATATATGTTATTTTGGTTGGTACACTTTTGGTACTTTTAGCACCTTGTTGTTGTGTGTTAATATGTTAAGATGATGCATGTTTCAATAGTCAATTGGTATGTGAGGGAGTAGTTGCAATGTGGTCAAGTATGGTATGTTTGAGATGGAAATGAGCTAGATGTGTTTGAATGAAATATGGCCAATTATGCATAAGTTTAGGTATGTTTGTTTGATTTTGATTGAGGTGCCTTGTATGCCATATTAGTTGAATGGAATTTGGTCATTTGAATTGGTCATGTTATGTAAGTTTTGGTATGTTTGCGATGCCTTGGTCATGTGTGCCAATTGTGTTTAGGTACAAGATTGAAATGGGTGATGGAAATGGCTTGATTTTGCCTAATTTCATGCCTACACGGCCTAAGACATGGGCATGTGTCTCAGCTGCTATGCGACACGACCTTGTGTCCCTTATAGGTTTTAAATGGTACAAGTTAGGTAATTACACGGCCTAACACATGGCCTGGCACACGGGCTGGGACATGGCTGTGTGTCCCTATTTCAATTATTAAACGGCCTGAGACACGGGCGTGTGTCTCAGCCGTGTGAGTCACATGGCCTGGGCACACACCCGTGTGACCTCTACAGTTCAATACGGCCGTGTGACCCCTACAGTTCAATTTTTCTAAATTTTTCTTAAATGTTATGATTGTTTCCTATTTAGTCTTGAATCATTTCTAAAATGTTTCTAAGGTCTCAAAGGCTCGATTAAGGGATGATATGCATGTATATGAATGATTTACATCATTTTTTGTTGAGATTTAAAATGCATGTTTTAAAGTTTTGTTTTTGCAGTAATGCTTCGTAGCCCTATTTCGATGACAAGTATGAGTTAAGGGTGTTACATACTTTGTATAGGAAATATTTATTTGTACATATATAGAAGTTTATTTCTAGTAGAAGTTTTGGATCTGTATACATATGTTTAAGGTCAATGAGAATAAAAGACATATTTTTTATCGTAATAATTTTTGTTTTCTTCCTGGTATCAAAGCCATGGCTTCTAAAGATGAAGGGATTTCTATTTCTAATAAGAAAACTTCCAGTCCTTACATTCTGAGCCCCAACGAAAATCTAGGCAACATAATAACTCAAGTGCAATTGAAGGGAGAAAATTATAAAGAGTGGGCACATGCAGTGCAAACTGCGTTGAGTGCCAAAAAGAAGTATGGTTTCATTGATGGAACCGTGAAACAATGGAAGATGATTTGTTAAAAATTAAAGATTGGTGGACAATCAATTCCATTCTTGTTTCATGGGTATTTAACACTATGAACCCTCTTTACGTTTAACTATTTCCCTTGTAGAGAATATAAGAGATTTGTGGGAGGGCATAAGACAATGTTTCTCCATTGGGAATAGATTGAGAGTGCAGCAATTGAGGTTAGATTTGAAAAACTATAAGCTTGATGGACAAACCATAATCAGTTACTATGGACAGCTTAAAACCATATGGGATGAACTAAATAATTATGAGAAAATACCATTGTGTAGTTAAGGTGGATGCAGACGCAATCTCACTACTGAGTTAGAAAAGAAAAAGGGAGGAAAAAAGAGTTCATCAATTTCTAATATGCTTGGAAGAAGAACATTATGGTACTATGCACACTAATATCTTGAGTACAAACCCATTACCTAATCTGAATAAGGTATACATAATGGTTGTTGAACAAGAACGAGTAAGGATAATGTCACGAACAACAAAGAGAAAGGCAACTCCATGAGCTTTGCGATTCAAGTTGGCGAAAGAAATTCAGGTGGGGATAAAACTGTAGTTTACTCACATTACAACCATGAGGGACATGACTCAGGTACTTTCTTTTAGTTGATAGGTTATCCAAATTGGTGGGGAAATAGACCTCACTTTAGTGTTACAGGGCGAGGAAGTGGGCGTAAACGCAATGATGGTGGAGGATGTGGCAAGGGTGGTGTACCACAAAAAAATGTCACTTATACATTTGCAACAGAGAGTGGTCATGAAGGTGTCATAAACTCTGAAAGGAAAGGGCTTAGTGGTTTGAATGATGAACAATGGAGCACTTTGCTAGGAATTTTGAGTTCATAGAAGACTGTATCTAATGAAAGGATAACTGGTAAACAAGGAATTTTTTCTTGGATAATAGATTCAGGGGCTTTTCATCATATGACTGACACAAGGGCTTGCTTGAGAGATCTGTCTAACATTGTTCCATGTTTAATCGAATTGCCAAATGGTGAAGCACCTATAGCACTAAAAGAAGGACCTGTGCATCTTGGAGGAGGATTGAAGTAGTAACATATTCTTTTTGTTCCTAATTTAAAATACAATTTTATTTCTATTTCATAGCTTCTTAATGAATGAAATCTGGTGTTGCAAATCACTAATACAATATGTGCTATACAAGATCGAAATATGAAGAGGTTATTGGAGCGGGTGAACAACGTGAGGGGTTGTATTTTCTTGAGGAGGTTGTTTCAGCAAATGCTTGTAAAGCTTTTGGAGTTGCAGACTTCGATCTGTGGCATAGGAGAATGGGTCATTCGACCAATAAGGTGCTAGAGCTTATTTTTGCAACAAATAAATCTAGTAAAAGTAGTGATAACTTAAGCTATGATGTTTGTCTTAAAGCAAAACAAACTAGAAAGATGTTTTATTCTAGTTACAATAAAGCTAAAGATTATTTCGGTTTAATGCATTGTGATTTATGGAGACCTTATAAAGTTTTAGCTTCTTGTGAGGCTATTTTTTTTTACTATTATTGATGATTGTTATTGTGTTGTGTGGATTTATTTGCTGAAAAGTAAACATGAATTTGTTTGTGTTCTTAATAATTTCATTACTATGATTAAAAGACAATTTCAGAAGGATGTGAAAACTATTAGGAGTGGTAACAATAATGAATTTGTGTGTTTGGGAGAATATTTTAATGAGTATGGCATATTGCACCAAACTTCTTGTGTAGGAACTCCTCAATAGAATGGATGTGTCGAAAGAAAACATCATCACATAGTTACTGTGGCGAGAGATTTGATGTTTTAGGCAGACTTGCCTATTGATTTTTAGGGTGAATGCATTCTTACCGCTAGATATTTAATCAATCGAATACCATTTAAAGTTTTGAAGGAAAAAACTCCTTATGAAATTCTCTTTGGACAACCCCTTTCCTATAATCATATTAGGACTTTTGAGTGTCTTTGTTATGTACATAAACAACTTAGAGATAAGGATAATTTGTCAGTAGAAGTTGTAAGTGTGTTTTTGTGGGGTACCCTTTCACAAGAAAGGATGAAAAATATAGAATCTAGAAACTTTCAAGTATCTAGTCTCAAAGGATGTAGTGGTTGTAGAAACAAATTTTTCATATGCTATACAAGTGTTTGCAAGTGATAATTCTAATAGAATTATAAATAGGCCTAACATGCATAAATAATGGGAAACAATTGAAAAAGAGCAAAAGGTATTGGACAGTGAGAAACATCTTGAAGATAGTCTTACTGGTGAGGAAAATTCTAGAGACATAGCTGTTGAAAATAGAGAAGAAAATTCAAAAGGAAAAGGCATTCTTGTAGAACATTAGTTGGGTTGAAGACATGGGATTAAACAGTTATCCATCCATTTGAAGGATTATGTGACAAATAATGTAAGATTTATCTCTTTGTAGAGTTCACCTCTCCAATCACTTTTCCTCAGGTATGTCTTATCCCATAGCCAATTTTATCAATTACGACAAGTTTTCTTCGCAACATTGACCCTTCTTGGCAAACATCACTGCATGTTTAGAACAACTTCTTATAATGAAGCAATGAGAGAGGAACGATGGCGAGAAGATATGAGAAAAGAGATTCAAGCTTTGGAAGAGAATGTGACTTGGACGGTAGAAGACTTGCCCCTTGGGAAGAAGGTTAATGGTAGTAAATGGGTTTACAAAATAAAATTTAATTCAGATGGAAGCATTAAACGGTGCAAGGCTCAATTGGTAATTATTGGCTATAATAAAAAAGATGGTATCGACTATCATGAAACTTTTTCTCCCACTGCAAAGATGGCCACTATATGTACTTTTCTCATGGTGTTTGCTACAAAGAACTGGAAACTACATCAAATGGATGTGAAAAATTCTTTCTTGTACAAAGATTTGAATTATGAAGTTTACATGAAAATGCCACCAGGTTTTGCCTCTGAAAGTCCTAGAAAAGTGTGTAGACTTCACAAGTCATTGTATGGCTTATGCCAGACACCACATTGTTGGTTTGCTAAGCTAGCATATTCAATAAAGGAGTATGGTTTTCATTAATCTTACTCAGACTATTCATTGTTTGTTTTCCACAAATGGCGTGTACAAATACATGTTCTTGTCCATGTGGATGATCTCGTTATTTCAAGTAATTATGTCAAGGTTGTGCAACAATTCAAGGAGTATTTGAGCAGTTGTTTCCATATGAAGGATTTGGGACGATTGAAATATTTTTTGGGCATAGAGGTGGCAAGAAATGCTGAAGGGATTTTTCTTTGTCAACAAAGGTATGCCTTGGATATCATCTCTGAGGTCGGTTTGCTGGGAGCTAAGCCAGTGAAAACTCCACTTGAGCAGAATCATAGACTTGCTTTTGTAGAAGGGGATGATGCTCATGACCCCGCTCAATATCGTCAGCTAGTAGTAACACTAATCTATTTAACTATTTCACGACCTGAATTGAGTTATTGTATGCATATTCTTGCTCAATTTATGTAACAACCAAAGAAGGCTCATTAGGAAGTAGTATTGCGAGTAGTACGATATTTGAAGGGTAATCTTGGATAGGGAATTCTTTTGCGAACAAATTTTGATCTTAATCTATATTCTTATTGTGACTCAAATTGGGCAAGTTGTCCCTTGACAAGATGCTCCTTGACAGGTTATTTTATTAGTTTTGGCAAATCTTCTATTTCGTGGAAAACCAAGAAACAACAAACAATCTCTCGCTCCTCTACCAAAGCAGAATATCGATCAATGACTATTGTAGCTTGTGAACTTAAATGGTTGAAGGGTTTGTTTCTATTTCTTGGTGTTGATCATTTTGGTTCCATGCGTTTGTATTGTGACAGTCATTCCACTTTACATATTGCAACAAATCCTATATATCATGAGCATACGAAATACATCGAAGTTGATTGCCATTTTATTCGTGAGGAGATACAAAATATGAATATTGAAACAACTCATGTGCATTCTTCTTCCAACTAGCTGATATCTTCACTAAAGCTTTGGGTGTTGATCAATTTTAGTTTCTTCTTGGCAAGTTAGGCATTTCGAATCTTCATGCTCCAACTTGAAGGGGGTGTTGAAAAAAGTTGGACAAATCAGTGCAATAATTAAATGAATGTGATATTTTAGGATCTTTAGTTATATTGGTGGATGTATTTTTGATAGTTACTTTGTATAGGAAATCTTGATTTGTACAGATATAGAAGTTTTGGATTCGTATATATATGTTTGAGGTCAATGAGAATAAGGGACATCTTTTTTATCCTAATATTTATGTTTTCTTTAGTATGCACTAATTTAAGTTTGTTAAATTATAATCAATACATATAATGAAACTTAATATTAATTAAACATTAGGCAATCAATAAGCTAATATTTGCTTATTCATTTTATTTTTCATACAAAAGTCATTATATAAAAAATATTAAATAATCATGTGAAAATTTTATTTAATCCAAACAATTCAAAATATAACAAGTAACTATACTAAAGGTATAAATACTAACAAAAAATTTAGATATTCTTTTTTAGAGATTGCCAACTTTGATAACGATACCAACCATGGAAACCTAAAAAATCATTTAAAAGGATTTGTTTTAAATAGTGGGTGTGTCAAATGAAATAAAAACTTAATTTTAACATTCAAAATCTCATTTCTAGCCTTTTTTAAGTTGGCTCATGAGTTTGGTGAGGTCAAAATTTGCAAGGATAAAATACAATGGTTGAATTTGGCCATTCTTGACAACTTACCATTTTTGGCAAAATCTTCTATTTTGAGAAATTGTTATATTTGAACATTTTTTATTTTTCTAGAAATTATCATTGGGTAGTTTTTATATTTTGGTAACTTTGCATGTCTTTTTTTAGACGCTTCTTGGTTTCTAAAATGGTGAAAAACAACCCACTTGCCCATTTTTTAGGGAGCTCATTTTCGGCCCCCTCATACCTCGTTTCAACATAATGAATAGTTCTTCAAAGTCGTCTCGAAAAGTTCTATCTACATATCCGCTCAAACTGAAAATACGGGAAGTTGCCAAGTATAGCAATTTCTAGTGTTCTTAGTCATTTCCTTTACTTTCTATTTTTACTTGATTGTAATATTTTTTGCTATTTTAGGACCAAGTAAATAGGCCGAGTAATTGGGTTATATGGACATAGACTTTTATTAATATTTTCAAAGTATAAAGAAGTTTTAAATTGGGCTAAACAACTAATGCACACGTTGCCCAAAATGGAGCAACATTTTGTTTGGTTTTTACAAGCCGATTGAAAGGTATTTAAGGAGGTCCGTTTTGTGAGCAAATGGGCAACATGGGAGCCCAAAAGTTAATGAAGAAATTCGGCCACGACAACCCAAGAAGAATCGACCACAAAGCCTTTACTTATTAGTTATCAAATGATTATATTAAGATAATTAATTGGTTTTTTAATTAAGTGAACGCACCACTTGTATTTTGGCCTATAAATAGGGCTAGGCCACCCATCACCCATCACTCTTCATTGAATGAAATCCATTGTTTTGATGTTATTTTGTTCCTTCTTTGTAAGATATTGAAGTTATTTTTATTTGAAGTTTGATTCTTTCAAAGTTGCGAAGTTTTTAATTTTCAAAATCTTATAATGAATATTTTTAGGGGTGATTCACTTAGGGGGTTTCATAGGGGAATTATTTTAATCTTTGTATATAAATTTTACTTTTATGCACATTGTTATAATTTTGGGATGTACATTTTTTTTAGGTGTGTACATTCTTAATCGATCGGTTAATCAACTCGAATTACTATTAATTGAATTAATCGACCCTTTTAAACCCTTAATTGTTAATCGAACCAAAACTTTTTCAAAAAAATTAATCGAACTAAACTTTTTTGGTTAATTCTTTTAGTTAACCGAATTAACTGAAATTTATATTTTTTTTATTTTTGGTTAAAAAAGGTATAAAACATATAAAAAATTAACCGAATTAACCGACCGATTAATTTATACTTCCAAAAAATTAACCGAACCGACTGACCCTCGACTAAATACTTATATATTATAATATTATTTATTAAGTTCGGTTAATTTAGTTAACTAACCGATTTCGAACCGAACTTCAAAAAAATTATTAACCGACCCCCGACCGAATTAATTCGGTTAACTGACCGATTAACCAAATTCAGTCGGTTAACCGTATTAATTCGGTTTTACCCAAAACTTACACACCCCTCCATTTTTGTGATGACTTTGTGAATTATTTTAAATGTATATTCTTGTATATATATATATATATATATATATATACATTTTGGATATTTTCATGTAAATTTTATGTAATTTTATATATTTTCTTTATATAAATTTATGCTTGATTTGATGTGTTATTATGTATGCTTTGTGGATAATTTCATATATTTGTATATTCTTTCATATATTACGTATATTTTCAGATTTTTAATTTATTATCTTTATATATAATCTTGTTATATATAAATTTGTATACATTATAGGAGGTTTTATGTATATAAAAGCATGGATTTGATGTACTGTATGTATTAAATATGTATGATATTTATGTTTTATGTATGATTTAGGATGTGTAAGCAGGTTTTGTGTATTTCTTATGTATGTAATATATTTACGTTTTTACATATATATGTATGATTTTAGCATGCTTTTCTTTATTTTTGTATGTATTGATGTGTATTTAATAAAGTCAAATTATGCATAGGAAACTTATGAAACTTTGGTAAAAAAAAATTTAGGCTTCTTTGGATCACCGGTGAAGTTACTTTTGATGAAGTTAAAAATAACAGTGGTAGTAAGTTTAGTTATTATAACAGTGAGATTGAATATTGTAGTAATGAGATTAAATATATAGGTGAGATAGTTGTGGTGAGATGAGAATAGAAAATCTATTTTTACATTTTTTTAAATGAATTTTTAAAAAAATATGTGAAATTATAATTTTATTTAATAAAACAATAATTTGCATCATAATATTTTTTATAAATATTTTTAATTATATTTCATAAATAAATTATTTCACGCATAGCATAATTTTCACAAATAATAAAATCATATTTAGATCAATTTCTTTTTGTGTACAAATATTTGGATCAATTTCTAAAATACCTATTTTCATATTATTTAATACACAAAAATATTTTATCATAACACTTAACAAGTTTCATTAATGCTGAAATAAGACCCTAACATGAGGTGTAATAATCAGACATTAATGAAACTTGTTTACACGTGTAATAATCACACATTATCTAAAAAGAATTTCTAATGTTGTGAAGGTGACGTAATCGACTCTCGAACTTGAAGTTTCTTTTGTTTTCAATTTAAAGATAAATTATTTTTAAAGAATTTGTAATTTTTTATTTAGAAAATTTATAGATATCAAATCATACTTAAATAAAAAATCGATGACAACTCCAATTTAGTTAATAAAAATCAGTATTACAAAATTAAAATTCGTTTTTTTAAAGCTAATTGTCGGTTAAAACATGGTTTCGACGATGGGTCTAAATTAATTTAATTGAAAAATTCATAATCAGTGTGATTACATTTAAGCCATGGTGCCTATCAAAATTATTGAAGTTCCTTTTGTTTTCCAGTTTTCCAGTCTAATGGAGTTAATCAACTGAATTCATCGATTTTATATCAGTTCCATTACAACTTCTCATGGGCTGATCATTTGCTGAGGTATACAAATCTATTCGGAAAATTAGAAGATTTAAATAAAAATATGAAGTTTAAAAAATAAATTTGGTAAAATTTAAGGTTTGTTTTCTATATAAGTCAAGTCTTGAACAACATTTTTTGGTTCAGGTCGAGCCTGAATATGTTATATCATAAAAAATATTATATTAATTATATATATTTTAAATAATAATAATTATATATATATATATATATATATTAAATCACTGAGCCAATAATAATTAAATTCATTATCCAAAACCTAAAAAAAATTTACTCAACTAAATAACCCAACCCAAAATATAAAATTTTAAAATTTATATTTAGTACAATAAATAGTTATTATATTAATGGTAGTGTTTTTTAATACAAATACTTTTTAATGTATTTTTAATATATTAGAAGATTTTTATTCCATCATTTTTTAGTGCATTATAAATTTTTTTAAAAGAATATTTTAAAATAAAAACTAATTTAATAGAAACCAAATGAGTAGGTTAGGTCCAACCCAAGTTTACTTTTCTTCAATTGATAAAAAAAGTAAACCCTTTTTAAAATATTAATATAAACAATTTATATAAATCTGACCCGACCAATGAATACTTCTACTTGTATGTCAGTTTGAACATAAGAGTTGATGCCTTAAAAGCATAAAACCAAAAATTAAAGTTCAATATTATGGGGTTATCTCATGAATAAATTGTAACCCTGATGTTGAAAAATAAAGTTTTGGAGATTTGATTCAATTTTAATTCCAATCCATAATTTAAAATTTTAATGGTTTAATATAATTTTTGTTATTTGAATTTGACAATATTTCTTAATTTGACGTCTAATTTTTTTTGGTCTAATTTATTATCCAAATTTGATATTTTTTTTTCCTAATTTGATACCTAAACTTGATACTTTTTCTTAAGTTGGTAATTAAACTTTTTTGGGGTTCAATTTCATACTTGAACTTGACTCTATTTCCTAATTTGGTACTCAATCTTTTTTTCTTTTCGATTTGGTAATTATCAAACGTTTTACAAATTACTCCAATATACTAACAATGTTATTTATCTTATGAAGTGGCAAAAATAATCAATGTATAATAGACATGTGATAGATGATATGATATATTTTTTTATATGTTCAATTACTTTTAGTTTTATTTATTTATTTATTTATTTTATTAATTTTAAACAATGAATTTATTTTAATTTGGGGTTTTAAAAAAATATTTTTTTCTTATTTAATATTATTTCATTAAGCATAACTCAATACATTTTTTTTGAACATGAATTTCCTCTACTGACAATATTTTTGTAGCATAACAAATTTTTTTTAACACTATTAGTGTTTTGCGTAATTTTTATAACATTTAATAAATTTAGGTACCAAATTGAACCTGAAAAAAAGCTTAGGTACCAAATTAGGAAAAAATGGCAAGTTCAGGTGCCAAATTGGGCCCAAAAAAGTTTAGGTACTAAATTAGAAAAAAGTGTCAATGTTAGGTATCGAATTGAGAAAAAAAGTTTAGGTATCAAATTAGGAAAAAAGTATCAAATTTAGGTACCAAATGTTATATTAAGCCAATTGTAATTATTCAAAACTTTGTACACATATCAACAGTAAAAAAAATTTATCACATAGATAATGTATAAAAAAATTATAGGAATAAAACAACAATTAATCTTATATTTAATAATTTTTTAAATTTGATCGTTAAATATTTTTTATTCACATTAGTCCTTGAAATTGGTTATTTTCCTAATATTGGCTCATATTATGATGTGGTACAAATATTATAACACCGATAGGGAAAATTTTTCAAGTTCATAAACTTATCTATGTGGATAGAAAAAAAAAAACTCAAGGACTAAATTGATAAAAGAAAATCTAACCACCCAAAAGCCAAACCCAAAGCTAAAAGATGGTGGTAGATCCAGGATGTAGTTGCTAAATTCAAGGCCTTAAGTTTCTCCCATTTTTTTTAGCTTTCGGTGTATTGAAAACCCTAACAATTCCTCAAAACCTTAAAATGTTGCATTCATTTTCCCCTTATTTATTTCCACTAAAATATTTAAAGATGCTTTACCTTGAAAAGAGACACCAAACTGGAAATTTTTTAAAAAATTTACATTTACATCTCACTGATTAATTTAATAAACATCATTAATTATAAATAATTTTTCGAAATAGATCGATTGGATGATAAATTGGTTAGGGTATCGATTGGGAATAAAGGGTAAAACTGATTGAATCAGTAGTTAAATTGAATTTTTTCTATTTTTTAAAATTTATTCAATTAAATTGAAGAAACTAATCGAACTAATCAAATTAAAAATTAGTAGTCTAACTAGTTTAATCATCAATCTAATTCTAAAAATACGCCTATTAATTTTTTTTCCAAAGTGGTTCACCAAATTGTTACCACTCCTAATCAAAACTTACCAAACTACAAAATATTTAATCACCAACATATATAACACATAAAAAATATAAAAATATTGACTTACCAAACTACAAAATATTTAATCACCAACATATATAACACATAAAAAATATAAAAATATCGACTGAATTTTAATTCGATTAATATCCGTATTATTATCAAACGGCTGTACATAATGTAAGCTTTACGTTAAACTCACTTTTGTCTCTCTTTTAAAATTTGCACTCTACCTTATAAACCTTCAGTGTTTCTCTGCTCTTTGCTTTGCTTTGCTCCCTTGAGTTTCAGAATGGGTAAACATCTCCCTTTCTTTCTACTGCTATTCTCCTTCATTTCAGGTATTTTACTTACCTTTCAATATTCATTACAATATTACTACTAACCAAGTTTTCTACTTTGATTGTTGCTTATGTTGTTGGTTTACTGTTATGTTCATCAGTGTAGTTAATTAACATGAAATGTGTTAAGACTTTTTTGGCAACATTATGTGGTCTGGTTTTAGTAATTTTGAGACATTTTGGTTTTTTTTTTTTTTTCAAATATTTGAGTTTTCTTTTATTTATAATTTGGACCTTTTTAACCTAAATTTAGGGATTGAGTTGGTTTGACTTTTTATTTGGTTAAATATATTATGGATTTGAAGTTATTTTTATGATTGTAACTACATTTCCTCTAATAACCCTTTTCCAGGAGGAACCTTGATGAAGATAAATGGACAGGTAATTAAATTACATCAAGTTCTTAATCAAACCCTAAAAAACTCTGAGATTAGCAAATTTGTTCACTTAGTTTATAAGACAGTCCTCAAATGGATTTTGGTTTTTTTGGCAGAAAACATGGTGCATAGCTAAGCCATCATCAGACCAGGCAACTCTTTTGACAAACATAAACTATGCATGTTCTAAAGTGGATTGCCAAATCATACAAAAAGGTTGTCCATGTTTCAATCCAGATAATCTCATCAACCATGCTTCCATTGCCATGAATCTTTACTTCCAATCCATGGGTAGAAACGTTTGGAACTGCGATTTCAAAGGATCTGGTCTCATTGTCATCACTGATCCAAGTAAGTCAGTTTCTATAGTTGTTAGGTCCAGTGATATGTAGTTTAATATGTTTCACATAAAAAAAGTAAATATAGAAAATGATAACTTCATCGAACTATTCATCCCATTCAAGGGATATGATGTAAATGTGGTAAAAGCTTAAGCTGTTTTGGTGTTGGTGCAGGTTATGGCAACTGCCTTTATGCGTAGCAAGCGGCCATTGATGCAAGCAATTACTCTTTATGTTTTTCCCTTTGGAAATTATTAGTAACTTTTGAGGTTTTATGTATTAAATAATAATAAAATGGGTGAAGATTTGAGAAATGAGATTCGAATCGCATGGAAAGCTTTTTATTTCAGAGAATATGCTTTTCGCTTTTAGTCATTACAACCCAAGTTTGGAAAACCTTTTAGTGAAGTTCAAATATTAGTTGGACGGAAATTTAATTAAAATACCATATGAAATATCAACATAACGTATATTATTAACACATCAACCGATTTAGTTTTAATTCGATTGGTATGGATATTGTTGTTAATACAAGATGATGTGGGTTTGAGTGTGCTGAAGCATATAATCCTCCTATTTATGAGTTGGAGATGGGGCTATAGATAGTTCTAGACATTATGTTCAAACGAACAAATACAATAATGACCGAACTTAAATATGTGTCACCTAAATGTGTAACTATAATTTTAATTATTGATTCGAGAAAATTTTAACTTAACATTTCGATAGTGGTGATTGTTCGATCGAATCGAGTGAAAAATTTTCAAGTTAATCAAGTTGACGAGTTCTATTTTATAATCCTAACTCAATTTAATATTTTTCGAATCGAATGAAATTGTTCGAGTTAAATTAAAAAATTAAAACCTTGTTACAAAACAATCAGGGGCGAAACCATAATTTTTTTTAGGGGTGGTCGAAATTAAATTGTAATTTTTACGATAGGAAAAATGCAATTTCACTATTTTAATAGACTATTTCTTTATAATTTTAAAGGATTAAATTAAATTTTATATTTTTAAGGGGGCAAAATGTAATTTTACATTTACTAATTTAAAATTTTAAAGGGGCTATACGAAAAATTTTTCATTTTAAGGGGCTGGGCCCTGTCAGCCCTCCTAGTTTTGCTACTGAATACAACTAATTTTATGTTAGAACTCATAAATTTGAAACTATATATATTTGAAAACTTTTTTAAAATAAAATAATAAAAAAGATTCTTTAATATGATAAACTTGAATAATCAATTAACTTATTTAGATCCTAAAATTATTATTTTATAAAAAATTTTAAAATTTTAGCTTTCTTTATATTTTTTTATATTTTTTAAATTTTTATGATTTTTAAAAAATATATAAATTTGGATATTTTATAAATATTTTGAATTTAAAAAAATATTTTAAAATTTTGAAAATTCTATTGAAATATTTCCTAATTTTTGTAGAGAGAGACAAATTTGCTCATTTTCAAGATTGAAAGGGATCAAAAGGATATTTACACCAAATTGTTATTCAAATTGTAAAATTCAACTCGACTTAAATTCAAATTACTTATTCCAGTTAACTCGAGTAACTCTATTTAGTTAACTCGAAATTCAAATTTCTTTTTTAAAAAATTTTTAAATTAAATCAAATTTTATGTACCCTATATTTTAAAATTTATACAAATCATTTACCCTATATTTTAAAATTTATATAAATCATTTAAAAGGAGCTGTATAAATACAATATTAATAGGCACATGGTTGGATCTAAACCAAAAGGATAAAGGAAAAAGGTGAAGAATAAAAGGAATTTGCAAGATTCAAATCAGTATCAGATCTTTCCATGTGGGAGAATAAATATGAGAAAGGAAAAACATGTCAGTTTTTTGTTAGCAATAGTGGGGCTTTATTGGAGGTTTTTTTTTTCTTAAATGATTTTTTCTCCTTTAACTATTCATTTAATTTTTAGTTTCTTTTAACTTTTTGAATTTATATTTTTATTAAATCACTCCAAAATAAATGAAATTATTGACGTAGTGGTCCGGAGAGGCTTACTTGTCTTATAGTTTAGGTGCTTTATCCGTTTTTGGTTTTATTGCTTGTTGCTTTGTCTGGTTCAATAATACCGCTTATCCTAGTGAGTTTTATGGGCCCACTGGACCAGAAGCTTCTCAAGCTCAAGCATTTACTTTTCTAGTTAGAGACCAACGTCTTGGGGCTAACGTGAGATCCGCTCAAGGGCCTACTGGGTTAGGTAAGTATCTAATGCGTTCCCCGACCGGAGAAGTCATTTTTGGAGGGGAAACTATGCGTTTTTGGGATCTGCGTGCTCCTTGGTTAGAATACACATGGATGATATATTAGTATTTAATTAAATATTTGAAATTTTAAAAATATTAAAAAAATAATTTTTATATATTTTAAATAGTTTTAATAATTTTAATTTTTAAAAATAATTTTTATATATTTAAATTTTTTAAATTTAAAAAAATTATTAAATGCTGATGCGTTATCCTCGTGGCAATTCACATGTATATTATACCAACAAAGTTAAAAAAAAAATTAAATTTCTTCAATTTTAGGGTGATTTGTTAAAAAAAAAAACACACACACAAATTTAAAGGCTAAAAAAAATAAAAAAAATCCATCCCAAACCTATTTTTAACCTATCCAAGTAAACACTCTATACAACTCAACTTGGAGAAGGGTTTGTATGAAACTGTGATTCTAGCCATCCTTATCCCTTTCCAATGGGAGAATGCTAAATCAGATTTTTCCTTCTGAAAAAATTTAAATCCAACTAAAAATATTAAAAATCAGGAGGAAAATTTTAATTTGTCATTCTCTCATTGGAAAGGAATAAGGATGATGTGGAATCACAATTTCATACAATCATTTCTCCTCAACTTGTGTAATTGTCTATAGCTCATTTGTGTGATATTTAAATATTAAAAAAATATTTTTTAAAAAATACATTGCATAAAATAATTTAAATTACGACTCATAATGAAATTTCAAAATGATGAATCATATTTTATTTATTAATATAAAAATTAATATTAAAAAAACATAATAATAACACTATTCAATTCTTAATTAATAATATTGTTCAGATCTAATTGGATCTTAACAGCATTGCCTTGACCCATTTTCCTGAATAATTGTAAATAATAACAATATGATGAATAAATTTGAATTGTTTATGCAAATAATATTAAAAACAATTAGATTTATTTAACAATTTTTATAACTGCTTATTCCTTGTGGATGTTCATCCTATCTCCCCCTTTATGCCACAAGTCCATCAATATATTTATTTTCTTGTTTTCTTTAGTAATGTACTCCATTCATAGGAAGTAGAGTTGTACATGGATGTATCAAGTAAAAAATTTAGGTCCGTTTTTTAAGTTTAGATTCGATTTGGCCTGAAAAATAGACCTAAAATTTTGTCTAAGCCCAGCTTGGATAAAAATGTTAAAATTCGAGTCCAACCTGGCCCGCTTAGCCCATATTAAAATTTTTTATATAAAAATAAATTTAAAAATATAATATATCAAATACACTAAAATCATTAAAATAAATGTTTCCTAACAAATGTAAAAAAATTAAAAAATATATATACTTAAATAACATTAAGATAAGTGCAACATAACAAGCAAATACCTCTAAAATTGTAGCAAAATTAATAATAAAAGAAGAGTTATACAATATCCAAACAATAACAACAAAATAGTAATAATATAAAAGCGAAATGATAGTAAAACAATGAAAAAATAGTGAGAAAATAGTAAAAAAAACCAGTTTGTTTTTTTTAGTAAATTCGGGTTGGTCTAGGCCAAACCTGGGGTCAAAAAAAGCTTACTCGAGGCTTGACCCGTTTAGAAAATGGGCCTTATTTTTTTTCCAAGCACATTTTTTAAGTTTATACTTTTACCCAAACCCTCTCATTTCTTAGGCAGACATTTAGACCAAGTTGAATGACCGTTCCATAGACAAATCTAACCAGAAGCTATATATATATATAACAGCCGGAAAAGAAAAGCTTAAGTAAAAGTTACATTGAAGATGTACACCATATAATATTCAATATTCAATGTATATTACCATTAATTGTAGGCCAAGTATATTTTTTTCCGATTTAATTTAGTCCACGTTACAATTTCCATTTCAATTTATATGTCTAAATTTAGATCTTGTAAATTGTAATCTTTTTAGGGTAAGCTATACTTATAATCACTCAACTATTCAATTTTTTTTAAAAACACCGTGATTTATATTAATAAAACATAGTTGCCGACAATAGGTGCAATCGGCCACCTATGAAATTACTTTTTCTTAAAAAGCTTTAAAATCCTTTTTAAAATATAATTCTCAGATTTGTGTTTAAAATTTAAAATAAAATTGAGTTGGGGAGTTAGTTCAACGTAAGTAAAATTATAACACCCCTTATAATGCTTAAAATTGATACGGTAATTATGTATTGTCATAAGTCTCGAAATTAAAAGTTTTACCATTTGTATTTAATTATGATCCCTTAAACTGATGAAGGAAAACATCTTTATTACTATGCTTTTTAGTAAACCAGGTTTTGAAGATATATATACATGTACATATAGAAAATAACATAGATATTTAATATCTTCCTATATCTCTTGAATCCACGAAATATAGGAGTTTTCAAAATTAAAATTTAATTCACTCGGTTTTAAAAATCTCCAAACATGGAAAAATGTATGCGCACCGTGGGCCACTTTTGCCATGGGAAATTAAATGGAAATTTGCACTACAACCCCTTTAAGGAATAAACCATAATATTTAAACACTAAAACAAACACACACATATAGTTATATATCTCATAAAGCCATGTGCCCTGTGAACCACTTTTTCTATGGAAATTAAATGGAATTTGCATCACAACACCTGTAACATATAATATATAATATTTGCTATACCCTACACAGCAGACCTTATAGCGAATCCAAATACAACCTGACTTGTGTCTTTCAACGGAACTAACGCTCCAACAAACCACACATATAACTCATCTATCAACCAATGGACCATGAATTTGAATCATACATAGTTTACCTACCAACCAACCAGCCTTGAATTAATTTGTGAATCTTAGTTTAGTGAATTTTAAGGGTTGTGTGTCTATGCTAAGACTATATGAGGTCCATGTGGGAGCTCAAAATTATTAATTGTCAATCATCCTAAGACGTCTTATTCTAAGATGTAGCATCACTGTTATTGCCAAGAGAATCAAATTAGACTTCCATATTAGTTGCTTTTGGACATGTAGTTGAACCTATCCCCCACTATAAAATAGCCCAAGCAAACAACTAATCCTCACACACGTACACTTATTATCTTCCAATCCAAAATGTCTCCACTAAGAACCCTTCATCTAGACAACACCCAAGTGATCCACCATACAAACCACCATGTTCTTCCACCTGTTAATCTCATAGTTAATAATTGGTGCCATGAGCGTGGAGCACTATGTTTGTCACATCCCAAGAATTGAATTAGTAAATCGAGGTTAGTGAATCGAAAACCGTAATTAGGTTAGATAATTAAATAATTAAGAATAATTAAATAAAATATTAAAATAATTAGAATGAAAAAATTTTAGGTTAAAAAATTAAAATTAATATTCCAAGAAATAATTTGGTTAAAATGAATTTAAAAAAAAAATGGGACCGTATTTGAAAATTGGCTTTTATTGAAAAACTAAGGACCAATTTGGAAAAGAAAGGAAACTATAGGTGGTCAAAGGGGAAAAAGCTCAAATTTTAAATTTTGGTTGGTTATTTAAAGCACTTACGTCTCCTTCCCTCTCATTTTACATCTTTTTCAAAAAATTTTCAAACACCAAATTAATGTTTTTCTCTCGAAATTAGTTCACCCTTTACGATTTTTAAGCTCTTCAAACACAAAATCCTCATTCAATTTTAAAGATTAATCACATTTTCATCCTCATTTCCTCAAGAGATCTTCACATGTTTTAGCTTGTCAATTTTGCAAAATTGTGGTGAGATTCTAACTTTTTATGATTAAAATAAGTGAGTTGTTATTTCAATTCGAGATTTAAATGATTTAATGAAGATTTAGATGATTTAATCAAGATTTCAATAGATCACTCGAATTTAAAATGACTTTTGGCTTCAAAATGGTAGAACTCGTATTACTTAGCTAAGCTTTTGTTTTAAAGTGATTTCTAACTCATTTTGGTCTAATTAAAAAGTTTTTAATCTTGATTTAACAAATCCTTAAGTAATTTTAATAAATCAAATGTTTTCCCCTTTTAAAAGATCACATAAGCTTGATTTTTTCGAAGAAAATATATTCGTGTAATTAGATAAAATTGATGGTTTAGATATGTGCTTAGATGATATCTAGGATGTATGAAGTCGAAATCTAAGCTTGGAAATGAGATTTGAGTGGTTGAACACCTGTTTCAATAAAACTAGTTAAGTTTTCAGTATAGAGGTTAAAAGGCTTTGATCTGTGATTTTAGAATGATTTAATTGTGTTTTTTGTTGTTTATAATGCCTTTGTATATGTTAGATGTGTACAAAGGCAAACAAAAGCTTACTTGAGTTCTATTGTGGAAGCATGTTGCTAAGGTGAGTGGCCTTGTGTGCTATAATTAATGCACAAATCAGTGATCTAAAGGAGGCTTAGGTGGTCTAATAATCTAATCTAAGTCCTAAGAGTAAGTGTTCTTACTTAAACTTTGATATTTTATAAGCAAGCTTGCATGTGTTGTGATATGTTCAAGTGTGTGATGTGAATATATGTGTTGAATATGTGACTGAATATGCCTTGTGAACAGCTAGTTTTATGCACATACATTTGAAATGAAAGTGTATTTGGCTCATTGAGGAAAGTGTTTGCACTTGAGGTACATTATATGAAGGTGATAAGTGTTATGAACATGATAAGTGTGAGTGTGCATAAACCAGAAAATTAATGTGTGAAATGGATATATTGGCCTTGTAAACCTTTGAAAACTGTAATAGCTCAATTTTCAGTGGTGTCGAAAATAGTGGTTCGAGACCACTAAATCCGACGAGTGAGTTTGAAATTTTTTATTATTTATTATTTATACGTCAAGTGTGATTTTAGAAAGATTTTTGAATTAGTGATTTGTGTTTTAGAAGGATTTATTAGATAAAGTGGTTTCGAAAATAAGGTATCGAGACCTCGATTTTGTAAACCGAGTTGTAAATATTTATAAAAATATTTACAGAGTATCATTAAAGTTTCGTTAGAAAATTTTAACGTTTTGATAATTAATTGATTAAAAAGGACTAAATTATAAAAGGTGTAAAACTTGCTAATTAAAGAATAGTGATTAAATGTCTTAATTGATAAATAAAGGAGGACTTAAAGGGTAAATAGACACATGAGAATGGCTGAGACGGCAAAAGCAAAAAGGAAATAACAAGTTAGTGTGAAATAAGGGCAAAATTGTAATTAAAGTGAAATTAGGAAAATAAAACAAATAAGTGGTTGGAAGATTTTCTAGACATTTCTTCCCCAATTCTCAGCCTAAAACACCATTGAAGAACCCTTGAAAATAAGTTCATCTATTTTTCTTCATGTGAGTTTAATTCTTATCCTTTTTCTTAGAATTTTGGTTTTTTTTAAGACTTTTACAATTAGGTCCAACAATCTATTCTATTAGTTTTTTTATTTTGTTGATAATTTTGGAAGTTATCATTGATGAATACTGAATTTTTTTGATTAATTAACATGGATTTAGAACTTTAATTTTGTTATATGATGATTTTATCAAGTGATTTTTATAGATATTAATTTTAGGACCAAATTGTGAAAAGATTAAAAATTTAGGGTTTGGTGTTGAAATTATGAATATCAAGAGTTTTATAATATTCTATAGTATTCAAATAAATATTCAATTGAGAAAATTTAGCTTATTTAATGGACTAATTAGTATGGGACTAATTTGCAAAAATTGTCAAAAATGGGGAAATTGTGTAATTTCAAAATTGAGGGGTATTAATTGTGAAGTGAATTGGAACTGAGATATATGCTAATAAATGAGTAATTTCATATTTTAGATCAAGAGGCCGTAAATACTCGTGATAAATGAAAATTAGCAGAATAGTCGTGAACTTTTACAAATCTGGCAATTTAACCCAGGTAAGTTCATATGATTAACATTTAATATTTATTTATTAAATTGATGAATGATAATATGTATTTTTTCATATCTATTGTTGAAACATGGAATATTATTAAATTATGAATTGAAATGAATATTCGACTAAAGTGGAACGCTAGATTGAGTACGATCATTATGTGGCAAAGGAAGAATTGACGGTAATTTACCTAAGTAACCCGAGGTTCATCATTTGTTGTGAAATTTCGTGTTTACTTTCTGTGTAGCTCTCATGAGCTTCTGTTAACTCATATGAGTTTCCATTTAACCCTAAAGGGTTTCAGTTCAGCTCTTTTGAGCTTTAGTTTAACCCTTATGGGTTTCCGTTCAGCTCATACGAGCTTCCATTCAACCCTTATGAGTTTCTGTTTAGCACTTATGTGCTTCTGTGTAGCCTTCGGGCTTTCAAATACGATGCACTCATATCTGTAAGTCATTCTCCGAGTCAATAATGATTAGAAAGTAAAACAATGAAAATAATATTGAAAGACTTATTGTTATTATTTGATATTGATGTGAAATAAATGAATTCATCAATTAAAGTTGTAATTGGCAGAAAATGCACATTGAATGATTACTTAGATAATTTGTTATATTAAGTTGGTAAGATTTAAGTTTAACTTATCGAACTTACTAAACTTCATCAAGCTTACTTGTGTGTTTAATGTCTTTGTAGATAAACAAGAGATCAGGAGATCGGATCAACACATCAAGTCACACTATCCAGCTCATTTCCGATAGTTTTTACAATGTACAATTTGGTTTATATGGCATGTATAGAGTTGAGTTGGTTTGTGTAAAAGTTAAGAATTATATTTTGTTTATACTCCCAAATCAACTTATGCATATATGGTTTAATCATGTTGATATGTGTGTTGGGTTAGTTAGGTGTTGAATAACTCATAGGTATATGAGTGAATTAATTTATGTTCTAGTTTAGATTGTTTGAATATATGTGATAATATAATCATATTAAAGTAAAGAATTAGTTATTTTGAAGACCTTGTTGTTACCAATAAGTATGCAATTTGAGTTGTCTAAGTTGAAGACAAGAATGGGTGAAGAAAGAGCCCATCAAATGGCCTATTTTCGACCACACGGTAAAGACATGGGCGTGTGTCTCAGCCGTGTATGACATACGGCTTGGCACATGGGCGTGTGGACTGACTGTGTGTCCCCTGCATCTTAAAATTTCAAAACAGAATACCCATGTTTTTGAATACGGCCTAGCATACAGGAGTGTGGTTTGGCCATGTGACCCCTGTATCTTACACACGGCCTAGCACACGAGAATGTGGCTTGGCCGTGTGACCCAAGTTAGAGAGTTACTCGGGTAAGGACATAGGCTGGGACACTGTCGTATACCTCACATCGAATACCCACACGGCCTAAGACATGGACGTGTCTCCTGGCCGTGTGAGCCACACGGCCTGGCCACACGGGCGTATGACCCTTGCACCTAGGAAAAATTTTAGAATTTTGGAAAAAATTCTCTAAGTTTCTGGTTTTGTCTCGATTTAATTCTAACATGTATTTTGGGCCTCGAGAGACCATATAAGGGATAATATGAGTGTTATATTATTGATTCTTGATATATATATTAAATGTTGTGAAATATTCGTATTGAATTTGTAAAGTCTGGTAATGCTCCGTAACACTATTTCGGTGACGAATAAGGGTTAAGGGTGTTACATTTAGTGGTATCAGAGCTTCAGTTTAGTTGATTCTCGGAATGAACGTAGTGTGTATATTGTATAGAAAATACATGCCATATAAATCTATGATAGTGTGATGTGTATGATCCGATCTAACCTTTGTTTTTCTTATAGATTATAAAGATGTCAAAAAGATCTGAACATGCTGATAATGATGAAAAAAATAGTAAGGCACAAACATCTGAACATGGGACAAGTAGTAACGTCCCAATTCCTCCGGCCCAAGAACAAGAACTTAAAAATATGTTCTTTGGGTTTATGAATCAATGGTTTTAATGAGTTTATGCAAGAAAGAAACTTGGCTCAGCAACCTCCTCCCCCTACTGTACCACCTGTAAAGCCTCCGGTTGCACCTCCACCTCCTCCGATGATAGAATCCAATAAACGTATTCTGATTGAAAGGCTTAGAAAGTGTGGGGCCGGAGAATTCTGGGTAGGTCAGATGATGACCCTGTCAAAGCTAAGTATTGGCTTCAGAACACAATAAGAGTTTTTGAAGAAATAGCTTGTTCTCCTGAAGATTATTTGAGATGTGCTATGTCACTACTAAAAGAAGAAGCTTATAATTGGTGGTCGACTATAGTGGATGTAGTGCTGAAAGAGAAAATCATTTGGCAGTTGTTTCAGAGTGAATTTAAAAAGAAATACATCGGCAAGAGGTATTTAGACAAAAAGAAGAGGGAGTTTCTTGACTTACGCCAAGGAAATCGATCAGTAGCCGAGTATGAGAGGGAATTTGTGTATCTCAGCAGATATGCTCAGAAAATTGTATCAACTGAAGAAGAAATGTGCATTCAGTTTGAAGAAGGGTTAAATGATGAAATTAGAATGATGATTGGGGACACTGAAATACGAGAATTTGTAGTTCTGAAATACTAGTATCTTTTAGACCGGCTGTAAGTGTGGGTAGTGTACAGAATGCTCCTAGGCCCAAATATAAATATTGTGGAAAATACGATCCTGATGAATGTATAGACAAAGAGGGGGCTTGTTACAAATGTGGAGCCACTAACCAGTTTATCCGAGACTGTCCTCAATTACAAAAAGAGGAGGAAGAGAAGAAAGAGAAACAGTTGGCTACTTACCAAAGAAGTAAACGTTCAAGTCAAAACAGTGCTATTGGAACCGCTCATTCGAGTAAGAGAGATTCTGCTGCTCGATCAAAGGCTACGACACCTACACGTACTTATGCCATCCGAACGAGAGAGGAAGCTATGGCTCCAGACGTGATTGCTGGTATATTCTGTCTTTTTGATGTTACTGTATATGCATTGATTGACCCTGGGTCCACGCATTCTTATGTTTACAATGCATTAGTAACAGAAAAGAAATTGCCTATTGAGTCTACTGATTATGATATTCAAGTCATTAATCCATTAGGCCAAAGTGTAATAGTTAATTTAGTGTGTCGTAATTGTCCACTAAAAGTAAAAGGCTTTGAATTCTCTGTTGATTTGATGTTGCTACCCTTTGAGAGTTTGATGTTATTTTGGGAGTAGATTGGTTAATGAAGCATGATGCTGTAGTGAATTCTAGAGAGAAACGGATTGATCTGAAATATCAACCAGGGTAGGTAATTTTAGTTGAGTTCTATTAGAATTATCTCAGCTTTTTTTGCTCAGAGATTGTTGCGTAAAGGTAATGAGGTATTTTTGGCCTATATTCTTGATACTCGAGATTCTAAATCAAAGCTAGAATAGTTACCAGTTGTTAGTGAGTTTACTGATGTATTTCCTGAAGAATTACCGGGTTTACCACCTGATCATGAAGTTGAGTTTGTGATTGATGTGGTTTCTAGAATGGCTCTGATACTAGTAATAGCATACCGTATGGCATCAGCTAAGTTAAAAGAATTAAAGGTATAGTTACAAGAATTATTAGACAAAAGGATTTACCAGACCGAGTATGTCTGCTTGAGGTGCACCTGTTCTATTTGTGAAAAAGAAATATGGTTCTCTAAGACTGTGTATAGATTACAGAAAGTTGAATAAGGCCATAATTAAAAACAAATACCCTTTGCCACATATCGATCACTTATTTGATCAACTGAAAAGTGTCGCAGTGTTTTCGAAGATAGACCTTAAATCTGGGTATTATCAGTTGAAGATTAAAGAGTGTGATGTGTCGAAGACGGCTTTCAGAACTCGATATGGTCACTATGAGTTTCTGGTAATGCCACTTGGTTTGACTAATGCTCCTGCTACTTTCATGGATCTAGTGAATCAGATTTTTCAACCTTATTTGGATAGATTTGTAGGTGCGTTTATTGATGATATATTGATCTATTCCAATATAGAACCCAAGCATGTACAGTACTTTAGGATTGTGCTACAGACTTTGAGAGAAAAATAGTTGTACGTAAAATTTAGCAAATGTGAATTTTGGCTTCATGAGGTCAAATTTTTAGGTCACATTGTATCAGCTGAAGGGATTCGAGTAGATCCGAGTAAAGTATCTGTTGTAGTGAATTGGAAAATTTCGAAAAATATTTCAGAAGTGCGAAGTTTTCTGGGTCTAGCAGGTTATTATCGATGTTTGTCAAGAAATTTTCGATGATTGCTTTGCCATTGACTCGATTATTGCAGAAAAATATTGAATTTGCTTGGTCTGATGAGTGTTAGCAGAGCTTTGATCAATTGAAGAAAATGCTAACAGAAGCATCGGTTTTGACTTAGCCAAAATCGGGTGTATCGTATGTTGTGTACAATGATGCATCTCTAAATGGATTAGGTTATGTATTGATACAGTCAGGTAAACTAGTGGCCTATGCTTCTTGACAATTAAAGCCGCACGAGAAAAATTATCCTACTCATGATCTTGAATTGGCTACAATTGTATTTGCTTTGAAGATTTGGTGACATTATTTATACGGTAAGAATTGTTACATGCTCACTGATCACAAAAGTTTGAAGTATTTTATGGCTCAAAATAAGCTGAATTTGAGACAAAGATGGTGGCTTGAGTTACTTAAAGATTATAATTTGGTTATTGACTACCATCCGGGGAAGGGTAATGTGGTTACCGATGCACTTAGTCGAAAGTCGTCTTTATTTGCACTTTGAACAATGAACGCTCATTTATCTCTTAATTAGGATGGTTATGTATTAGCAAAGTTGAAGGCTAAACCTATGTTCCTTCAACAGATTCGGGAATTGCAAGATAAGGATCCGAAATTGATGCTGAAATGACAGATGGTTTGGGATAATTTGAGTTCAGAATACAGCATTGATGATAATGATATATTGCGTTACCGTAATAGAATTTGTGTTCCAAATAATTCGGAGTTGAAAAATGACATTCTTTTTGAAGCTCACAGTAGTATGTATTCCATCATCCGAGTAGTACAAAGATGTATTGGTGGCCGGGTATGAAATGGGAAATATGTGAGTTCGTAGCTAAATGTTTAATTTGTCATAGGTGAAAACAGAACATTAGATACCAACGGGTTTATTACAACCTGTCATGATTCCTGAATGGAAGTGGGAGCATGTTACGATGGATTTTGTATCCGGATTACCTGTGACTCCAAGAAAGAAAGATTCAATCTGGGTGATTGTTGATAGATTGACTAAATCGGCACACATTATTCTGGTTAGAACAGGCTTTTCACTTGAGAAGTTAGCAGAATTGTATATATTAGAGATTGTGAGGTTACATGGGGTCCCAACATCCATTATTTCAGATCAAAATCCGAGATTTACATCAAGATTTTGGAGTAAATTGCAAGAAGCTTTGGGTACAAAGCTAAATTTCAGCATCGCGTTTCATCCTCAGACTGACAGACAATCAAAATGAGTGATTCAGATTCTGGAAGATATGTTGAGATGTTGTATACTCGAGTTTGAAGGTAGTTGAGAAAAATATTTACCTTTGGCTTAATTTGCATATAACAATGGTCATCAATCCAGTATCAAAATAGCACAATTTGAAGCTCTTTACGAAAGGAAATGTAAGACTCCATTATTGGTCAGAATTGAGTGAATCTAGGCTAGTGGTAGTCGACTTGATTCAGGAAACTGAAGAAAAAGTCTGAATCATCCGGGATAGTTTGAAAGTTACTTCTGACCATTAGAAATCATATGTAGATTTGAAAAGAAGAGATATAGAATTTGCAGTCGGTGATCGAGTGTTCTTAAAATTCTCTCTATAGAAGAAAGTGTTACGATTTGGTAGGAAAGGAAAGCTGAGCCCAAGATTTATCGGACCCATGAGATTATTGAAAGAATCGACCTTGTGGCTTATCGGTTAGCTTTGCCTCCTGAACTTGAGAAAATTCAAAATGTGTTTCACGTATCGATGCTAAGTCAGTATAGATCGGATCTTTCACACGTGATTTCTCATAATGGGATTGAGCTGCAACCAAACGTGACGTATTCAGAAGAACTAATAAGAATTTTAGCTCAAGAAGTTAAAGAATTACGGAGTAAACGGGTACCGTTAGTAAAATTATTGTGGAATCATCATGGTTCGAAGGAGGCTACCTGAGAAACAGAAGAATCAATGAGATCATAGTATCTGAACCTATTCCTAGATAACAAATTCTGACGAAATTTACTAAAGGGGGAGAGAGTTGTAACAGCCCAATTTTGAGTGGTGTTAGAAATAGTGGTTCGAGACCACTAAATCCAACAACTGAGTTCGAAAATTTTTATTATTTATTATTTATGAGTCAAGTGTGATTTTAGAAAGATTTTTGAATTAGTGATTTGTATTTTAGAAGGATTTATTAGATAAAGTAGTTTCGAAAATAAGGTATCAAGACCTCAATTTTATAAATTGAGTCATAAATATTTTTATAAATATTTACGGAGTGACATTAAGGTAGTATTAAAGTTTCGTTAGAAAATTTTAACGTTTTGATAGTTAATTGATTAAAAAAGACTAAATTGTAAAAGGTGTAAAACTTCCTAATTAAATAAATAATGATTAAATGGCTTAATTGATAAATAAAGGAGGACTTAAAGGGTAAATAGACACATGAGAATGGCTGAGACGGCATAACCAGAGAGGAAATAACAAGTTAGTGTAAACTAAGGGCAAAATTATAATTAAAGTGAAATTAGGAAAATAAAACAAATAAGTGTTTGGAAGATTTTCTAGACATTTCTTCCCCAGTTCTCAGCCTAAAACACCATTGAAGAACCCTTGAAAAGCTGGTCATTTATTTTGCTTCATGTGAGTTTAATTCTTGCCCTTTTTCTTAGAAGTTTTGTGTTTTTAAGACTTTTACAATTAGGTCCAACTATCTATTCTATTAGTTTTTGATTTTTTTGATAACTTTGGAAGTTACCATTGATAAATACTGAATATTTTTGATGAATTAAAATGGATTTAGAACTTTAATTTTGTTATATGATGATTTTATCAAGTGATTTTTATAGATATTAAATTTAGGACCAAATTGTGAAAAGATTAAAAATTTAGGGTTTGGTGTTGAAATTCTGAATATCAAGAGTTTTATAATATTCTATAGTATTCAAATAAATATTCAATTGAGAAAATTTAGCTTATTTGATGGACTAATTAGTAAGGGACTAATTTGCAAAAATTGTCAAAAATAGGGAAATTGTGTAATTTTAAAAATTGAGGGGTATTAACTGTGAAGTGAATTGGAACTGAGATATATGCTAATAAACGAGTAATTTCATATTTTAGATCAAGAGGCCGTAGATACTCGTGATAAAGGAAAATTAGCAGAATAGTCCTGAACTTTTACAAATCTTGCAATTTAACGTAGGTAAGTTCATATGGTTAAATTTTAATATTTATTTATTAAATTGATGAATGATAATATGTATTTTTTCATATCTATTGTTGAAACATGGAATATTATTAAATTATGAATTGAAATGAATATTCGACTAAAGTGGAACGCTGGATTGAGTACGATCGTTATGTGGAAAAGGAAGAATTGACGGCAATTTACCCAAGTAACCCAAGGTTCAGCATTTGTTGCAAACTTTCGTGTTTACTTTCTGTCTAGCTCTCATGAGCTTTTGTTAACTCATATGAGTTTCCGTTTAACCCTAATGGGTTTCAGTTCAACTCTTTTGAGCTTCAGTTTAACCTTTATGGGTTTCCATTCAGCTCATACTAGCTTCCGTTCAACCCTTATGGGTTTCTATTTAGCACTTATGTGCTTTTGTGCAGCCTTTGGGCTTCTGAATATGATGTACTTATATCTGTAAGTCGTTCTCCGATTCGGTAAGGATTGGAAAGTAAAACTATCAAATTAATATTGAAAGACTTATTGTTATTATTTGATATTGATGTGAAATAAATGAATTCATCAATTGAAGTTGTGATTGGAAGGAAATAAACATTGAATGATTACTTAAATAATTTTTTATAATAATTTTGGTAAGATTTAAGTTTAACTTATCGAACTTACTAAGCTTTATCAAGCTTACTTGTGTGTTTAATGTCTTTGTAGATTAACGAGAGGTCGAGAGATTGGATCAACACATCAAGTCACATTATCCAACTCATTTCCAGTAGTTTTTACAATGTACATTTTGGTTTATATAGCTTGTATGGGGTTGAGTTGGTTTGTGTAAAAGTTAAGAATTACAGTTTGTTTATACTCTAAAATCAACTTATGTATATATGGTTTAATCATGTTGATATGTGTGTTGGGTTAGTTTGGTGTTGAATAACTCATAGGTATATGAGTGAATTAATTTGTGTTCTAGTTTAGATCATCTGAATCTATGTGATAATATAATCATATTAAAGTGAAGAATTGGTTATTTTGAAGACCTTGTTGTGGCCTATAAGTATGCAATTTGAGTTGTCTAAGTTGAAGACAAGAATGGGTGAAGAAAGAGGCCGTAAAATGACCTATTTTTAGCCATAGGGCAGAGACACGGGCATGTGTCTTAGCCGTGTGTGACACCCGGCTTGGCACATGGGCGTGTGGACTGGCCGTGTGTCCCCTATATCTTAAAATTTCAAAACAGAATGCCCAGGTTTTTTCACATGGCCAAGCTACACACCCGTGGCTTAGCCGTGTGACCCCTGCACCTTACACATGGCCTAGCACACGGGCATGTGGCTTGGCCTTGTGACCCAAGTCCGAGAGTTACACGGGTAATAACACGGGCTAGGACCTGTTCTAGTGATGGATAAGGGTTAGGGTGTTACATTGGATATAGTTGGCAAGCCATATTATTTGAGTACTCATTTATGTGTTTTTTATTGGGACATGTGGAAGGATAAGTGAGTGAAGAGCATTTCTCCATTCATGGGACATGTTGTATTAGAAAGTGCTAGCTTCTCGCTACAATTTATGGGACCGATATAGACTCTAAAAGTCAAGTATGGAATGATGGAGATCTGTGCATCCAATGAGTATTTTTAATATGTATTTTATCCTCACAAGTTGCCAATGTATGATTATAATATGGTGTTTAAGGATGCTATAAGATAAGTGTATTTAGCATGCTTATTTTTAACTCTTGTGTTTGCAGTTTATTCTAGCATCTTGAATACTCACTTTAAGGGCCTAGATTTTACTTTTGTTTTAGATTTGTTAATGAGCTTTCTATGAACAGTTTAAGGAATTTTATATCAGTTTGTGTGTGTTTATACTGCTTGAAATATGCTTGAAGTATGTAGCAGTTGTGGATAGGTTGTTAAATAGTTGAATTAATTAAGGCGGTTCACAATAAGGGTTCTCCATAGGTGAGTTCACCATAGGGGTTCACCATAGGTGAGTTTGCTATAGGGGTTCACCATATGTGAGTTTGCTATAGGGGTTCACCATATGTGAGTTCATCAGACATAGGAGTTCGTAAGTGATAGGGGTTTGCCAGACGCAAGTGTTTGTCAGACATAGGGGTTTGTTAGACATAGGTGTTTTCAAGACATAAGAATTCGCCAAACATAGGAGTTCACCAGTACTAGAGCTCATCAGGCATAAGAGTTCGTCAGACTTAAAATTCGCGAGCTAAGGGTTCACAAGTGTTATGTGTTTATGTCTTTTTCCAGTGTAAACTAATTTTTGTTGATGTGATTAGAAAAACATGTTTTAGAATTTTCATGTCTTAATTTCATTCCATGAATTTCAGTATGGTAGTTTCAATTCCTTAAAATGGTTTTCTCGATATTTTGGAAAAATTACAGTTTAGTCCATAAACTTCGTTTTGGAATTAAGTGAGTTTTAAATATTGTTTTGAACTTAATTTCCCATAGATGCTTTAAAATAAAATACTTAGGACACTGGTTGGTCCAAATTTATGATTTATGTATTTAACATTTATGGAGTGTAAATGACAATTTTACCCTCAATCTTTTTTTGTTGTATTATGATGAATGTAGCACGATTTAGGTTTGCATGTTTAAAATTACTTATTTAAGCATGTTTTCAATTGGTGTGATGGTTGATTTGCTGTGTGCTGGTTGACTGGTAAGGAGAGTCACATAAGTGGCTAATGTGACGTTCTAAATTAAGGTCAATCTATTCCGTCCAGGTTTGGGGCACCACAATGTAAAACCCAGTACTAGTGATCCTCTTAGCATTGATTTTGATCCTACTAATAACCCAGCCATAGATCCCACCTGAACAACTTAAAACCAAAACTCCATGCAAAACCAACAAAATCAACCTGACCTTTAATCTTAAAATCAACAAAACCTCTATCAATATAACCCATGTCAGTAGTTTTACTAGTACCCTTTATGGTATTACAACTGTAACCTCCCTATACAGGCCTAGACGTTATGGTTGGATCGTAAAGGCTATTTTAGCCATCGAAATGGCTAACAGACACAAATCGCTTTCTGAAGAAAACTCATATATTGTCTAATATTTGGAAAACTAGTTGATTATTGGGTTAAGCTAAACCATCCATTTAATTGGTCATTCCATCTTAGAGTTCATTGTTTAAATATAAGTGATCGTCTTTGTAAAATCATATTACTGTCAACTCATTGCATAAAAACCATGAACACACGTTTTAGTAGTGGAATAAAACATGCCAATTTTTTATTTAGTCCAAAATAGCATGCATTGTGACACACGGTCAGCCCCATGGGCGTGTGATCCGGTCGTGTGTCCTCTGCACCTTAATTTAGGCAAAACAAAATGTCCAGAATTGAGCATGCACACGGGCAAAGACACGGGCGTGTGTCTCAGCCGTGTGTGCTACACGGCCTAGCACACGGGCGTGTAACTTGGCATTGTGACCTAAATTTGATGATGATGTCATAAACAGAATGCACCCTAAGATGGACACGACCTAAAGCACAGGCGTGTGATTTGCCACACGGGCGTGTCCCTTCACTACACAGGCGTGAGGACCTGTTTCATGATGAAAATTTTTTAAGTCTCTCGAGAGTTTCTAAAGTTCTCAGTTTAGTCCCGAAAAGTTACTAATGTATGTTTTCGGCCTCGTAGGCTCGTTTAAGGGACGATATGAATGTTTATGAAAAGTTTTAAATTTGAGTGGAAATTCGTGTCACGGTTTTGTATGAATGTTTGTGTTTAAGTCTGGTAATACCTCGTACACTGTTCCGGCGTCGAATACGGGTAAGGGGTGTTACATGCATTTACCGATTATTAGGTCCAAACTATTTAATCATGTAATGCATTCACAAAATCTCCCAAAATAAAAGTTACTAAGCCACAATCCAATTTAACTATTTATAGTCCAAAAACTAATAAAAAGATTTAGAGGAATTTAAGTAATTATCTATTATCATAAAAAAAAATAGTTCGATGTCCGAGATTTGTCCGCATGCCAAGTCCAATCCTAGGTTTGAGCATTACTTGAGAAGTAAGAAACTATGGGGAATGAGCTTAAGAAAGCTCAGTGTAAGTCTAAGAAAAAATTAGGCATGCATTAGACAAATCAATCACAGTCGCAATATACAGTACATACAGATATTATGACATAACACATCATATATATGGCACGCTCAGCAAAACGGTGCAAAAATTCTACCCATCCATTCACTACACACCACAAGTTCCCCAGAACTCGTCTATCAAACTGCAAACAATAAGGGCTTAAGCCCGTTGTGGTTAAACCACCAGTAACAATAATGTAATGACCTAGTTTCCAGTGGGTCAAAAACTACAGTTCTAAAATGTCATTTTCGTAAAATGTGTTCGTGGATATTAATATTTAATATTTAATATTTATGAGACTAGTATAGAAACATATTAAAGTTGGTCTAGTAATTTTGCTTAATTGATAGTAAATTAAGGTACAAGGGTTATGATACTAAAGTCAGTGGAGTTGAAAATTACGATTTCGAGATTTGGTTTCCATAAACCGAGTAAGTAAATATTATTAAATAATATTTACAAGTTAATTATAATTTAAATATTATTAAATAATATTTACAAGTTAATTATAATTTTATATTAATTTTTTATCGGATAAATTTACTAATTTGACAATTAGTAAAAGTACAAGTGCATCAGTTCTTGATTTAGCAATTTTGGAAATTGAGGTTTCAAGATCCAGTTTCTGTAAACCAGTCTTGTAAATAATAGTTATAAATATATACAAAGTTAATTTGAGGCTAATTGAATCTTGAATAGGTAATTTCGTATAGGGACTAAATTACTTAATAGTAAAAGTTCAATTTATAAAAAGATTATAACTTGAAATTAAATAAAGGGGCTAAAGTGGTAATTAACCACTAAACTTCATTTTGTGTCGCCGGTTGGTATATATAAATAAGTTATATTACATAAACATGGTTAATAGAAAGAAAAGAAAAGAAAAGAAAAGTAAAAGTAAAAGTAAAGAAATATATATAAAAAAAGAATTAAGAGTTGGTCTGTTTACATAAGATTACCAGAAATTAGAATTTAAAAAAAAATTTATAAGGTAATTTACACATATAGTCACTTAACTATAAAAAAATTCATTTTAGACATCCAAAATAAAAAGTTTGCAATTCAAGCATTCACGGTACATAGTTTACTCTTTTTTATATTGTTATTTGAACAAGGAAAAAGATAAAGGTTAAATTCTACTATTAGACTCGGTACTTTACGTAAACTATAGATTTAGTATCTGCATTTTAAATTGATCAATTTTAGCCCTTGTACTTTTTGAATTTTGAAATTTTAGTCCTAACCCAATGGTAAAAATTAAATCTATTTGGTTCAATTATGTCATTAGTCCTGTATTATGCCTAAAGTTATAGATTTAGTCCAGTTCACCAATTGGATGATTCATAGTGACTATATTTTTTGAATATCAAAATTTTTGTCTTAATGCAAACATTATTCATCAAATCTATTAACTAATCTTTTTGTTAGCAATATGTAAAAATAACAGATAGATATAACATTACACATGTGAGCAATTGGATTGGCCTTTGCTATCGTTGATAATCTTGGAAAATATTAGGGAGTTCCCCTATTGCACAAATGAGTAACCAAAGAGACTTATAGTTATGTGGTTCAGAAAATAAAGTCAAAGTTAGCTGGTTGGAAAGCGCATACACTGTCCATTGCAGGGTGTATCACCCTTGCAAAAGCGATTTCAGCTTTTATATCGGTATATGTAATGCAAACAACGGTTCTCCCTAATAGGCTTTGCTTAAAATGGAAATATTGTTACGTAATTTTGTGTGGGGAAAGACAGATGACCCAAAGGGGATCAGCCTTGTCAATTGGGAAACTTTGTGTCGTGATACGTTCTTTAATCAACATACACACATGCACATATAGACTTTCTTTCAGGAACTTCCCTTAATATACACTCGATTAATTTTAAATATTAATCAAGCTTTTTATTTTCTTTTTGTTGTAGTATTTTTGTTTTTTCATTTTTGCTAAACCTTGTGGATGGAGATGGATTAAACTTCTGCGCACCATCATATTTTTATCTATTAATAAACATTTTCTTAGCCCAACATTGCTAGAACCTTGTGGATGGAGATGGATCAAGCTTTTTTTTTTTTTTTTTGAAACTTTGGTTGAACTTTTTGTTGGTTATGGGGAGATCAAAAGCGAGAAAGAGAAAGGGGAAGGATGAGCTTTGTTTTGTAGTAAGAATCAAGACCACTAGATAGTGTAGAAATGTTAGCAATAAGAGTAGCAACAACATGGATGGCGGTGGCTATGGTTCATTGTGAGGAAAGAAATGAAGAAAATGAAAGTAGAGCGAAAGAAGATAAAAAAAGAATAAAAAAGAAATGGGTTTATAATATTTTTAAATTCATTAGAAAATATTTCTTTGTTAAAAGATATATTTTAATAAAATTGCATGTATATTTATTTGATTTTTTAAATGATTTTTAAAAAATAAAGGAGAATTTTTTTAGCAAATCCTTAAATTCTATTCATTTAACATTTTACCTTAATCACTTTGTCATATGACACTCTATCAGTAGTCCATGCGTCAATATGTGTCAAAATTTAATACCGTTAAATCAGGGTACCAAAATGTTCAATAAAATAAAATAACAAATCAAAAGTTCAAATACCACATTGACAATTTCTTTAAAGTACAAGAGTAAAGGTTGCCTTTATCCCATTAAAACTGACTTTCAAACCGGAGTATGCCATTCTAGCAAAATAGAAACATAAAATCACACCCAAAATAATCTTTGAAAAACCAATGATAAATTCCCCATCCTGTTCAAAATCCTTAACTAATCCGAAAATCCTTGACATAAAAAAAAAAAAAACTAGTTTAGGGTTGAGACCCATCTTTCAAAACTACCATCGAATTGGGGTGGCGGTTTAAGAAGAATGGAGACATCAATGGAGGATCTAGGCAGTGAAAGTAAACCAAGAGTTGCCTCGCCTCTTTCTCTAGAGCAGTCATGGTTACACCAAATCTCTATTCTCTTCAACTTGGCAGATTTCGTAATCAGATGCCTTGGGAATTCCATTTCCCCATCTTTCCCTTTGAATCCCTTAATGGATACTTGTTTTAGTGTGAATGTAATACAATCGCACAACCCTCTTTTCTCTCATAACTTTGTCTCTGGATATGGCAGTCGGTTGTTTACACAACTATAATCCCTTGTTGCTTCCTGTATTTCACTTCTACTTTCCTGAATATAATGCATAAATCAAGGATCATCACATGTTCATATCATTTCCACCAGTACAAGATGATCTAAATCTAAATATATATTATATAAATTACCTCTGTGTTGATTTCAAGTTGGTGTAGACTAAGGCAGCACTGTAGAATGATATAGAGGATCAACATTTCCCTTCTATTGTTCAAGTTTAAATCAATGGTTAGCTCCCTCAAATTCATAAACAGATTCAGGTTTTCCATTGGATCATTAGCTTTATAATTAACAGGTGTCTGCACAGGTCAACCAAAATAATTTATCAAGTCATAATGTTCGTTTTGCAGTTCATAGAGACTATTTTTTTCGGGATTCATGATTGTCGCTCTCAATAATATCATCTCCAAGGTTCGAATTTGACTTCTCCACTTAAAAATATAATGTATTTTACAATTGCATCCAGCATTTTTCGGTTATTTATATCTAGCTATTCATCTCTTTAACACCCAAACATTTATATATAACACTGTAAAGTACAACTATAGATTTCCTTAAAAGAAACCAATTTGCCTAATAGCACAAAAACAAATCAAGCCTTTATAGAGTACGAAATTATATACTTTGATAACCAATTTATATATTAAAAACAAAACATGCATGAATATATACACGATAAAATATAAATTTAGGTATCGATAAAATATATATAATTTAAAAACTACTAATGCATTAATAGAGCAATCATTTATACAAGACGATAAAATAAAAATTTAAATAAAAGGTGTATCATCAGAACATACAAACAATATGCCCTTAGGTACTTCAATTGACAACTTAAAGGCATGTCAACCAAGTATCTCAATCTACCTATTTGACCAAGTTCATATATGCATATTCAAACCACATTTTACTTTCTTTTATTGTACCATATCAAACACACAACAATATGATAAGACCAAAATATGCCATCATTGGCCAAAATAACCTATACATGCCATTACAACCAAGATTTATTTACTAAAAGTACCAAAAGAGCCGATGGATAGTGTGAAATAGCTCTGAGTAGCTTCCAACCCGAACAAGCTTTCGAATTACTATAAAACATGGAAAATAACGCAGAGTAAGCATTTAAGCTTAGTAAATTCTTATAATACAAAATTTAACTTACCATATTTCCATAACATAGGTAAGTAAACATAGTATATCTCAATCAATTTGGCCAAAAGCCTAAACACATTATCACAATATGTTAGCCATGAAAATCACATATAAAATCCATCACACATGGTTGAATTCATCAAATAATCATATTTCATGTACTTCATGTATATACTGGTAATAGTTCATATCAAACTCATATAATATTTCATAACAGAACTGTGCCCGATGAACCATTTAAAATATCGTTGGATACATAGTTAGTACACACGAAGTGTACTAAACTGTAATCCATTAATTCATATTCATATATGCTCATATGAGCAGTAAATAGGAAGCTCCTCTAAGCTGAATAACGGGAAGCTCATGCGAGTTGTGGTGTGTCCGCAACACTTGTAGGAAATCAACCATATCGGTAACCCTAATGACATTGCCATTTGTATCCTATGAATTTCTTAAGGTTCAAACAGGACTAGGTAATCATCAGATATGCGATTAGTATTTATACATGGAAATTGTACAATTCACAAACCATAAATCAATTTAACACATATTTATATACAATTTAATTACATGAACTTACCTCGACAAGTGTACGTAGATACGAAGACGAATCAGATATTTTGTCATTGCCTCGATCTAGCTCTATACGAGGTCTAACAGGATTCTATACGAATGAATTTAGCTAAATTCAATATAATTGATATTAAATTTAGTTCAGCACATATTTTTGACAAAATTACTATTTTACCCCTATATTTTTAATTTATTACAATTTAGTCCCTAGGCTCAGAAAATGACTTTCATGCAATTTAATCCTTACTCAAGCCTAGTCAATTTTTATACATATTAATAGCAGTCCACATAATTCACAATTTCACAATTTTACCATAAATTTATCATCTTTTTTAATTTAATCCCTAATTGATAATTTCATTATAATTCTCTTTACTAAAGTTGTTTATCTAACAACAACCTTTCATTTTCTATCATAAAACTTCAAAACTCAAGTATGCTCATCAATGGCAAAACCCTAATATTTTAACGGTTTTGCAAATTAATCCTCGAGATAACTAGATTAAGCTATTATGATCTTGGAAACATAGAAATCATTAAAAATGAGACAAGAATACATACCTAATTGAGCAAAATAAGCTTGCTAATATCTCAAGCTTCCATGGCTAGGTTTTTTATTTATTTATTTATGTTATTTTATGTTTGGTGGATGATGATGATAATAAATTATTTTATTTTATTTATTTTAACTTTAATCACCAATTTCCAAAATTAACCTTATTAATTCGTTCAATTATGATGATGATAATAGATTATTTTATTTTATTTATTTTAACTTTAATCACCAATTTCCAAAATTAACCTTATTATTTCATTCAATTTCCCATGATGACTATTCATGCTTATCCACTAAGAATTTTAATGGTCTATTTACTATATGAGGACCTCCAATTTAAAATTCTATAGCTATTTAATACCTTTAACCTATTAGAACTCAACTTTTGCACTTGATGCAATTTAGTCCTTTTCATCAAATTAGACATGTAAACAGTAAAATTTCTTAACGAAATTTTTATACTGTATTTCTATCATACAGTAGATCATAAAATAATAAAATAAAATTTTCTCTGACTTCGAATTTGTGGTCCAAAAATTACTGTTCCGATTTCACTGAAAATGAGTTATTACATAACCATTTAAACCTCAAAATTTCTTAAGAAAACATTAATAAAACCTTAATAACACTCCATAAGTATTTAATAAAATACTTACGGCTCAGTTTATAGAAACGAGGTCCCGATAACTTGACTTTAGGGTCTTACCACTTATACCTAACTATTCTTCCATTTAACATAAATCATTAAATCAAATATTATTATTACACCATATTACTCGTAAATATTAAATAATAATATTTATGGACCCACACATCGAATTTGTGGCCCTGGAACCACTGTTTCGACATCATAAAGAAATGGACTATTATAATATGCTTGACTTTGTATTTAAATGTGGATTGGATGAAAATTGATATTGTTTATCTATCCTATTATCGTACGTAGCTAAAGATGACACCGGGTAGTTGAGGGGGAAAAGAAAGTAAGAGTTGACAATGAATGACGTGAGATCAATTTAATTGTTTGCATATCCATGTTAATGGCATGATTGAGTATCAAGGTGAGTATATAATGTCCGTATGAATTGATTTGTTGTAATTGGTATTGAATGTCAAGATAGTGGACTGAATTGGAAAAAATAGAAAGTAGCAAGATTCAATTGAAACATAATATGTTAAATGAAAATGATTTGAACTATGCTATGTGGTATTGGTTTTATACGTGAAATGATAATGATGATATACAAATTGGTTATATAATGTAAACGAAACACTGATTACCCTAATAGTTGTTCGGATAGGGTTAGATATAGTTGGCATGCCATAAAGTCATATTTAATAATTTGAGACTATCGTGATCGGGCAACCTGGGGTGGTAGAATGTATAAATATTCATCGTTTTTGGTCAACCCAAGATGACAGAATAATCAGATTATGAAAACCTTCTTTGTTGGGCAACCCAAGGTGGTAGTGTGTATATGTTTCAGAGTCATCGTTGTCAAGCAATCCGAGGTGATAGAGTATTAGATCCATGTATACGTTCTAATTCCGAGTTTGGTTAATAGGGTTATAAAAACATAAAATGGTAAAATGATAAGTGAGGTGAATTTGATTGAAATAATATGCGTGTATACATTTGATATGTGGAAAAATGACAACATATGAAAGACCATATGGTTCAATTTAGATGAGCCGTAGGGGTCAATTTGAGTATGAACAAGCCAATAGGCTTGAAAGTGATTGAAATGATGAAATGACATTGATCATTTTAATTGATGAATATTTATGTCTATGTATATACACATTGATGATGATATGAAATGAATAAGTAAAATTTGCAATAAATGGAAAGTGATTATGTACATATTAGAAAGCATGGTATGAAACAATCATATGAATTGATGGATTAGATTATGCTTCAATTTGGTATGCTATAAAATGAAAATGTTACTATCCTAAAGTTGAATGGTATGATATGGTAAGTTTAAGTACAAATGTTTAGTGAATTGGTGTGCAAATTTGCTATATGTGTTCATGTCATGTGTTCATGGAAACTATTGACATAAATGGTATGTGAATTAGTTAACATTGGACTTGAATTGATTGTGTTCCCTTGTTAATATTCATTGACTTGAATCATGAAAGTATCATTGAGCTTTATCGCTCAGTGTACGGTTTTTTATTCCGTGCACAAGTTTAGGTAGATCTCGAAGTCCCAAGACTTGACTCAACATCCAGTTAGCAATCCATCCATTTTGGGGTGATTTGACAAACAACACAATTTTAAGGGCTCAAAAAGATGATAAATTAAATTGAGGGCTAATATAACTTGCTAGTAAGGTTAATTTCCATTTCTCATGGTTTAATATCCCTTGAGGTCCTCATATATTTTATTCTATTGTGGTTTTTTCTAACTTGCTAATTTGGATAATTTACTCATCTAATCTTTTTAATTACTTATCTAATTTCAATTTAATCCATACTCAGAATTTTCAATTTATAATCTGATGACATTTAATGCCTTTTTTTGGTGTTTAATTAATTTCACTAACCTTATGAGCAATATTAATTTATTCTCTCAGAAAATTTTGTATTCATATTACCAAGATTTTATATATTTAATAACACTGAAATTATTGGTGAGTTAGAAGATGTGAAAAAGAATGGGGTTTAATGTTTGTCATAGTAAGACCAACTCTAGTGGAGTAGATATGATAGCGGAAGGGCTAAGTGAATTGGGATTGGATTGTAGGGTTAATTTAACTGCTATGAATATCACAATATTTGTCAGGAAGATTGGTTTCAGTGTTAGGAGGGTTATTTCAAATTTAGGGAGGTTGGTTTTAGTATAATCAGGTTAGTTTTAATGGTGACATAATTAGCTCTTTCCTCATTCTGTTAGTAGTGCAAATGTTAATGATGATTTTTGAGAATAAGAGGTTGAGGGTAGTTTTTGTACTTTAGTACATTTTTTGATTTTTAAGTTAAAGGGAAAGACAAAAGTTAATAACAAATATTCTAATAGTAAGGCCTAACAAAAAAATGTCGAACATGAACATATTACCTATTTAGTTGGGATATCTCAGTGTTTTAAGGTTGTTGATTACAATAAATGTGTGGGCATCGAGTTGTTCCTTGTGTCAGAGGCTGTGGAATCAAGGCACACTTTAATCCCTCTTATTTATTGGGGGTCATTTGGCATTGCATGATTGATCCATTGCTTGGAAGAGACTGAAGCCCCATCTACTTGAATTTTGATTAAATTGTAAACACTGAATAAATTGTATTTTTATGAGGATAATTATTGTAAACCCTAAAGGATAAAAATGTATAGAGTTTAAATCTCTTATGAGTCTCTTATTGTATATGGGAACTAATCTTAACCATTGAGGTAATTCGATCTATACCATTGGATCTGGAGGAGCTCAACTATAAATAGAGGTCTTCCCCTCTCATTTGTGATCGTCTCATTTTATTAGATTCTTGAGTTAAAAAATATGTTTGAGAGCATTTACTCAAAAATTTTGTGTGCATTTACTCAAGATCGTGATACCAACCTTCGTGGTCACAACATTAAACTAGTAATATCGCAACATCGACCACATCCCCAAAGTTGAATAAATTGAGCTACCTAAGGACAAAGTCACAACACTATATCTTGTAATTTGATATGTCAAATTAGGCTCTCTCGAGTACTTAATAATCTTGTTCCCAAGTATTTTACAAGTTTCTAATGGTTTTTATTGATTTTTAGGTTTTAGTGTTAATGATAGTTTACCCAAATTTGAAAAACTATATCGTTGGGAGTCTAATGATTGATTTGAGTTTGTGTAAGGAGATGACTCAGAACAAACATCAAAGAGGACTTCAATTGTTGTGGGAGTCGCGACACAAGTGCATGTGTCGCGACACTGACTCCCCATCAGCTCGAGGAAGCAAACTTCAATGAAAACTCAACTTGGAGTTATTTGCCATTGAAGTCACGACACTAATCATATGGGGTTGCAACACCAAGCCTTAAAGCTAACTACAAGCCCTCAAATTTATGACTCCAAGCCAATTGTTCAAGGAACCTAGTGCCATTGCCATCAAGGTTGTGACACTAGGTGCCTCCAAGCCAAGCTCGTGCCCACTGCCACGAATGTCGCAACACCAAAAGCTTAGGTGTTGCGACACTCAAGTCTGACAGGTGAAGAAATATTGTAGGGGTAATTTTGTGTCCAAACAAGCTTAAGTCACTTTTTATTTGAGGATATAATTTTTAATGTTAGGTTAAATATTTTTTTCCTATAAATACCACCTTATGTCATCTATTTGGGTGACTAGGCCAGTGTAGAAAATTATGTTAGACATTGTATAATTTTTACTCTTCTTTTCTTAGCTTAGGTTTTCATTTATCTTTTCTCTTCTTTTCTTTTTATTTTCTTTTTGTTGTATTATTTTTGTTTCTTCATTTTTGCTAAACCTTGTGGATAGAGATGGATTAAACTCCTGCGCACCATCATATTTTTATCTATTAATAAACATTTTCTTAGCCCAACATTGCTAGAACCTTGTGGATGGAGATGGATCAAGCTTTTTTTTTTTTTGAAACTTTGGTTGAACTTTTTATTGGTTATGGGGAGATCAAAAACAAGAAAGAGAAAGGGGAAGGATGAGCTTTGTTTTAGAGTAAGAAGCAAGACCACTAGACAGTGTAGAAATGTTAGCAATAAGAGGAGCAACAACATGGATGGAGGTGGCTAGGGTTCATTGTGAAGAAAGAAATAAAGAAAATGGAAGTAGAGCAAAAGAAGATAAAATAAAAAATAAAAAATAAATGGGTTTATAATATTTTTAAATTCATTAAAAAATATTTCTTTGTTAAAAGATATATTTTAATAAAATTGCATGTATATTTATTTGATTTTTAGGTTTTAGTGTTAATGATAGTTTACCCAAATTTGAAAAACTATATCGTTGGGAGTCTAATGATTGATTTGAGTTTGTGTAAGGAGATGACTCAGACCAAACATCAAAGAGGACTTCAATTGTTGTGAGAGTCGCGACACAAGTGCATGTGTCGCGACACTGACTCCCCATCAGCTCGAAGAAGAAAACTTCAATGAAAACTCAACTTGGAGTTATTTGCCATTGAAGTCACGACACTAATCATGCGGGGTCGCAACACCAAGCCTTAAAGCTAACTACAAGCCCTCAAATTTATGACTCCAAGCCAATTGTTCAAGTAAAGGAACCTAGTGCCATTGCCATCAAGGTCGTGACACTAGGTGCCTCCAAGCCAAGCTCGTGCCCGCTGCCACGAATGTCGCAACACCAAAAGCTTAGGTGTTGCGACACTCAAGTTTGACAGGTGAAGAAATATTGTAGGGTTAATTTTGTGTCCAAACAAGCTTAAGTCACTTTTTATTTGAGGATATAATTTTCAATGTTAGGTTAAATATTTTTTTCCTATAAATACCACCTTATGTCATCTATTTGGGTGACTAGGCCAGTGTAGAAAATTATGTTAGACATTGTATAATTTTTACTCTTCTTTTCTTAGCTTAGGTTTTCATTTATCTTTTCTCTTCTTTTCTTTTTATTTTCTTTTTGTTGTAGTTTTTTTGTTTCTTTATTTTTGCTAAACCTTGTGGATAGAGATGGATTAAACTCCTGCGCACCATCATATTTTTATCTATTAATAAACATTTTCTTAGCCCAACATTGCTAGAACCTTGTGGATGGAGATGGATCAAGCTTTTTTTTTTTTTTTTGAAACTTTGGTTGAACTTTTTATTGGTTATGGGGAGATCAAAAGCAAGAAAGAGAAAGGGGAAGGATGAGCTTTGTTTTAGAGTAAGAATCAAGACCACTAGACAGTGTAGAAATGTTAGCAATAAGAGGAGCAACAACATGGATGGAGGTGGCTAGGGTTCATTGTGAAGAAAGAAATAAAGAAAATGGAAGTAGAGCAAAAGAAGATAAAATAAAAAATAAAAAATAAGTGGGTTTATAATATTTTTAAATTCATTAAAAAATATTTCTTTGTTAAAAGATATATTTTAATAAAATTGCATGTATATTTATTTGATTTTTTAAATGATTTTTAAAAAATAAAGGAGAACTTTTTTAGCAAATCCTTAAATTCTATTCATTTAACATTTTACCTTGATCACTATGCCATATGACACTGTATTAGCAGTCCATGCGTCAGTATGTGTCAAAATATAACACTATTAAATCAGAGAACCAAAATGTTAAATAAAATAAAAATAACAAATCAAACAAATCAAAAGTACAAATACCACATTGACAAATTCGTTAAGTACAATAGTAAAGGTTGCCATTATCCCATTAAAACTAACTTTCAAACTGGAGTATGTCATTCTAGCAAAATAGAAACATAAAATCACACCCAAAATAATCTTTGAAAAACCAATGATAAATTCCCCATCCTGTTCAAAATCCTTAACTAATCCGAAAATCCTTGACATAAAAAAAAACTAGTTTAGGGTTGAGACCCATCTTTCAAAACTACCACCAAATTGGGGTGGCGGTTTAAGAAGAATGGAGACATCGATAGAGGATCTAGGCAGTGAAAGTAAACCAAGAGTTGCCTCACCTCCTTCTCTAGAGCAGTCATGATTACACCAAATCTCTATTCTTTTCAACTTGGCAGCTTTCGTAATCAGATGCCTTGGGAATTCCATTTCCCAATCTTTCCCTTTGAATCCCTTAATGGATACTTGTTTTAGTGTGAATGTAATACAATCGCACAGCCCTCTTTTCTCCCATAGCTTTGTCTCTGGATATGGCAGTCGGTTGTTTACACTAATGTAATCCCTTGTTGCTTCCTCTATTTCACTTTTACTTTCCTGAATATAATGCATAAATCAAGGATCATCACATGTTCATATCATTTCCACTAGTACAAGATGATCTAAATCTAAATCTATATTATATAAATTACCTCTATGTTGATTTCAAGTTGGTGTAAACTAAAGCGTTTGTAGAACGATACAGAGGATTAACATTTCCTTCTATCGTTCAAGTCTAAATCAATGGTTAGCTCCCTCAAATTCATAAATAGATTCAGGTCTTCCATTGGATCATTAGCCTTATAATTAACAGGTGTCTGCACGGGTCAACCAAAATAATTTATCAAGTCATAATGTTCGTTTTGCAGTTCATAGAGACTATTTTTTTCGGGATTCATGATTGTCGCTCTCAATAATATCATCTCCAAGGTTCGAATTTGACTTCTCCCCTTAAAAATATAATGTATTTTACAATTACATTCAACATTTTTCGGTTATTTATATCTAGCTATTCATCTCTTTAACACCCAAACATTTATATATAACACTGTAAAGTACAACTATAGATTTCCTTAAAAGAAACCAGTTTACCTAATAGCACAAAAATAAATCAAGCCTTTATAGAGTACGAAATTATATACTTTAATAACCAATTTACGTATTAAAAACAAAACATGCATGAATATATACACGATAAAATATAAATTTAGGTATCGATAAAATATATATAATTTAAAAACTACTAATGCATTAATAGAGCAATCATTTATACAAGACGATAAAATAAAAATTTAAATAAAAGGTGTATAATTCAAAAGTTACTTTTTAATATAAATTACAAGTATAGTAAAAGATATATAATTTGAAAACCAATTTACATATTAAAATAAATACAAAATAAGTATTTATAATAAAACGCAAGTTTAGGTATAGTAAAAGGTGTATGATTTCAATAACCAAAGAAAAATAAGCATTTATAAAACACGATGGAGTATAAATTTAGGCATCGTTAAAATATATATAATTCGAAAACCATTTTACTTAATAATAAAAACAAAATAACCATTTGTAATAAAATACATGTTTAAGTATAATAAAAGATGTATGATTTCGATAACGAAAGCAAAATAAGTATTTATAAAACACGATGGAATATTAACTTTAAGTATAGTTAAAAGATATATATAATTCGAAAACCGTTTTACTTATTAAAACAGAAACAAAATAAGCATTTATAATAAAATAGAGGTTTAAGTATAGCAGAAGGTGTAACCAAAGAAAAATAAGTATTTATATAACACTCATAGAATATAAACTTTAAGTTATCGTTAAAAGATATCTAATTTGAAAACCTATTTACTTATTAAAACAAAAACAAAATAAGCATAATAAAATAGAGGTTTAGGTATAGTGAAAGGTGTATAATTCAGATAACCAAAGAAAAATAAGCATTTATATAACATTCATGAAATATATCGTTAAAAGATATATAATTCGAAAATCATTTTACTTATTAAAACAAAAACAAATTACTCATTTATAATAAAATAGAGGTATAAGTATGGTGAAAGGTGTATGATTCCGATAACCAAAGCAAAGTAAGTATTTATATAGCACTCAGAGAATATAAACTTTAAGTATCGTCAAAAGATATCTAATTTGAAAACCTATTTACTTATTAAAACAAAAACAAAATAAGCATAATAAAATAGAGGTTTAGGTATAGTGAAAGGTGTATGATCCAGATAACCAAAGCAAAATAAACATTTATAGTACACAATGAAATATAGACTTTAAGTTTCGTTAAAAGATTTATAATTCGAAAACCTTTTTACTTATTAAAAAATCAAAATAAGCATTTATAATAAAATAGAGGTTTAGGTATAGTGGAACGTGTATGATTCGGATAACCGAAGCAAAATAATCAATTATATAACACTCATAAAATATAAACTTTAAGCATAGTTGAAAGATGTATAATTTGAAAACCAATTTAGGTATTAAAACAAAAACATAAACAAAATAAGCATATGCAATAAAATGCAGATTTAAGTATAGTGATAGGTGTATAATTCCGATAATCAAAGCAAATTAAGTATTTATGTAAAACTTTAAGCATCGCATAATTTGAAAACCTATCTACTTATTAAAACAAAAACAAAATGCTTACTTTGTATCTAACCAGAAAATAAAAGAGGTAGTGAAATTAAATGCTTACCAAGAGATGAGTGCAATACTCTAGAATTTCAGCAATCTTGGTGATATTGTCTGAGTTTTTAGTTATGGGCTTGCGAGTTGCAGCAAAAACCCTAAGATTTGGAGCATGGATAACCAAATTTTTGGCTTGAAATTTCATAGAATGAAGCACCAAAACACCAAGAGATTGGGTAGATAAATAAATGCCCTGCGAACGCAATAATCCCAGCTCCACAGTCTTAACCGTTTGGCTAAAGATCCGAACCTGTTTTAACCTGGAGGGGGAAGAACAAACGCTCAAATGTTCCAAAAGATCACAGCTAGAAACGATTGCTTCAAGGGTTTCAGTGCTAATAGCGCAGTGATAAAGTTTCAAGGTTTTGAGGTTATGGCAATGGTGAAAAGGGGAATCGGATCGGATACTGTAATGTGTGAACTCAAGTGATTGCAGAGTTTCACATGAAAAAATCCCAGACGGTAAATTCAGACCCCGTCCAGAACGGCTTCTTCGATAAAACTCTTGTTGAAAATCATCGCAACGGAAAGCCAATTCTTGCACTTTCTTCTCGGATGTAAGATATTTAATCCACTTCTCAAGATCACCGTTTCTGCAACTACTTAAAAGATGAACGATTCTGCAACTAATCAAGTTACGCTTGTGAGATAACAATACATTTTCGATGTTCTTAACAACTCGGGAAATCTCTTCCCTCGGATCATCAACATCATCACCATATAGTTTCCTCACTCCTTTTGGATCGAAATCTAAACGGGAAGCATACCTCCATAAATCCTTCCATCGTTTTGATAAAATAGTTGTTCTTATTGCTTCAATGGCTGGTAAGTCTGATATAATCCTAGCCAAAATTTCGTTATGAAGGTTGCTGATGAAATCATTCGTCGCCATTGTTTCACAATTTGATTTCTTGCAAGAGCTTTAATGAAGAAAATACTCCACAATGGAACCTACATATATCCTCTTTTTAAACCTAAATTTTGATAATTGCTTGTTTTATATGGAAAGGGTATTTTAGAGTCGACCAAAGAAAAAGTAACTCGACTTCATGTTTATCTTGTGTTCCATTCTTGTCTTTTACTTAGCTTTATTAAAAGATATATTTTATTAAATGATTTTAACCTTAAAAAAAGAACAGAAAAAATTCTTAAATTCTATTTATTTAATTTTTTCTCTTGGTCCACATGGCACTCTTTCAATAGTTCATATGTCAATATTCAACACTCTTCAACTGGAGTACCAAAATATTTGACAAAACAAAAATACAAGTCTCAAACCGAACAAATTAAAAGTACAAATACGACATTGAAGTTAAAGTACAAGAGTAAAGCTTGCTATCATCCCATTAAAACTAACTTTCAAACTGGAGCATGTCATTCCAACGATATATAAACATAAAATCACACCTAAAGTCATCTTCGAAAAAACAATGATAAATTCTCCATCCCATGCAAAATCCTTAACTAATCCGAAAATCCTTGACATAAAGAAAAAAAAAAAAAAATTCTAGGGTCGAGACCCATCTTCCAAAACTACCAACAAATTGGGTGGCGGTTTAAGAAGAATGGAGACATCAATGGAGGATCTAGGCAGTGAAAGTAAACCAAGAGTTGCCTTACCTCCTTCATCGGACCACCATGGTTGCACCAAATCTCTAATCTCTCCAACTTGGCACATTTCGTAATCAGATGCCTTGGGAATTCCATTTCCCCATCTTTCCCGTTGAATCCCTTAATGGATACTTGTCTTAATGTGAATGTAATACAATCGCACAGCTCCCTTTGTTCCCATAGCTTTGTCTCTGGATATGGTAGTCGGCTGTTTACACTACTGTAATCACTTGTTGCTTCCTCTATTTCACTTCTGCTTTCCTGAATATAATGCATAAATCAAGGATCATCACATGTTCGTAGCATTTCCACCACTACAGGATGATCTATCTATCTATCTATCTATATATATATAAATTACCTCTATGTTGATTTCAAGTTGGTGTAGACTAAGGCAGCGTTGTAGAACGATACAGAGGATCAACATTTCCCTTCTATCGTTCAAGTCTAAATCAATGGTTAGCTCCCTCAAATTCTTAAACAGATTTGGGTCTTCCATTGGATCATTAGCTTTATAATTTACAGGTGTCTGCACAGGCCAACCAAAATAATTTATCAAATCATCACGTTAATTTTGCAATTCATAGAGACTAATTTTTTTGATTCATAAATCGATTTCTCCCTTAAAAATATAATGTATGTTACAAATTTACATCCAACACTTATCCTTAAAAGAAATCAATTTACCTAATAGCACAAAAATAAACCAAACATTTATTTAATACGACATTATATAATTTGGTAACCAATTTACGTATTAAAAACAAAATATGCATGGATATATAAAGAGGTATAATTCAAAAATTGCTAATTAACATAAAATACAAGTATACATAGTAAAAGATCAAAACGAATTTATGTATTAAAACAAAAATAAAATAAGCATTTATAATAAAATACAGTTCTAGATAGAGCAAAAAGCATATAATTCCAATAACCAAGGTAAAATAAGCATTTTTATAACACGCATGAAAGTATAAAAATAGAAAATAAAAGAGGTAGCGAAATTAAATGCTTACCAAGAGATGAGTGCAATACTCTAGAATTTCAGCAATCTTGGTCTGTTTTGAAGGACGGGTGAAATTGTATGGATTTTCAGTTATGGGCTTGCGAGTTGCAGTAAAAACCCTAAGATTTGGAGCATGGATAACCAAACTTTTGGCTGGAAATATCATAGAATGAAGCACCAAAGCACCAAGAGATTGGGTAGATAAGTAAATCCCCTCCAACTCCAATGATTCCACCTCCACAGTCTTAACCGTTTGGCTAAAGATCCGAACCTGTTTTAAACTGGAGGTGGAAGAACAAACGCTCAAATGTTCCAAAAAATCACAGCTAGAAACGATTGCTTCAAGGGTTTCAGCGCTAATATCACAGCAATACACTTTCAAGGTTTTGAGGTTATGGCAATGATGAAAAGGGCGATGGGATCCGATATCGTAATTTGTGAACTCAAGTGATTGCAGAGTTCTACATGAAAAAATCCCAGACGGTAAATTCAGACCCAATCCGAATAAGCTTTTGGATAAAACTCATGTTGAATATCATCGCAAAGGAAAGCCAATTCTTGCACTTCCTTCTCGGATGTAAGATATTTAATCCACTTCTCAAGATCACCGTTTCTGTAACTATTTGAGAGATGAACGATTCTGCAACTGATCAAGTTACGTTCATGAGATAACAATACATTATCGATATTCTTAACAACTCGGGAAATCTCTTCCCTCTTATCAGTATCATCAATATCATCACCATCGTCATGGCAAACATTGGATCCAAATTGTATTACTGGCACCGTAGATCTGCGTTGATTTGGAGCAGGAACAGCCTGTTTTCTTGGTGATAATTTCTTCACTCCTTTTGGATCGAAATCTAAACGGAAAACATTCCTCCATACATCCTTCAATCGTTTTGATAAAATAGTTGTTCTTACTGCTTCAATGGCTGGTAAGCCTGATATAATCGCAGCCAAAACTTCGTCAGGAAGGTTACTGATGAAATCATCCGTCGCCATTGATTCGCAATTTGATTCCTTGGAAGAGCTTTGATGAATAATCGATGGAACTTAGATAGATGGCTTTTTCAACCCTAAATAATATATAGAAAGAATAATTTAAGCTTTTTGAAATCTTGATGATGAAGAGTTTTATATGGAAAGGAAATCTAGGGTCGGCTAAAGAAAAATATTAAAAAATTCATCATATTTTTTTAATATTGTATTATAATATTATAAGGCCCTTGTTAATTTTTAATCCCTGAAGTTTAAAAATATTATAAATACTAATTTTTATAGAGTTATATGGATGAAAATATTTTATATTGAAATTATATTTGTAAAATTATGTTAACAAATGACTATTAATTGAAGTAGTAAGATATTTCTATTTTCATATCATCTTTGATTTTATTATCAATTATAATTTATATATTTTTTTTAAAATCAAACAATTTAGTATTATACAAATCAAGAAATTAAATGAATAATTGATGTTAGATACTATTATAGGGAAGAACGAGGTAGATGTAAGTGTATTTCAAGGTCTCATTCTTTATTTTCCTTTCTTTTGATGATTGAAAATTTTATTATTTTGATTGTTTTGTTAAGGAAATGAAAATATTGATAACCGTGAGCGAAGCGCTTTAAAGGGGTAAAAATTAAATTATAATTGTTACGATAGTAAAAATGTAATTTTACCTTTTTAATACTCTATATCTTTATAATTTTTAAAGGATTAAATAAATTTTAAACTCCAAGTTTGCTGGGCATGTGTCTACGGAGCACGTTGTCCTTTCTGTTCCTGGGACTGATATTCTGGGTGGGCTTCGTACCTGTTGGACACGTGTCTTGGTGGCCTGCGGAGCACGCATCCACTTTCTGCAAGCTCTTTGGGTGTATACGAGCTAAGACAATGGCCTTCCCTTGGTCCCTGTGAGCGGGGTCTATGACCTTACGTTACGAGCTAAGCCCACGAGCTCGCTGTGCGAGCAGGGTCCACAAATTCACCTTGCTGTCCTCTCCTGGCTCGTTTTGCACTCAATATTCTTGTGGGACCCATCTGAGTCACGGGTCAGAGACTCGAATCCCTTGTAGGGCTCGGGTCAGTGATTACTGACGTATAATAATCTGCTCCCCCCTTAGTGGGCCTAAGGGGTTCTATAAAGTGATGCGCCTTAGGTCCATCATGTCAAGTTTTAATGCAACTTCTTGGGTATGCTTGTGAGCTGTGGTGCATAACAATAGTTCTGCCACGTGCACAAGTGGGTTTCGAGTATGCATATCTGACCATTGAAAGTTGAACCATTTTCATCTGCTCGTATCTAGGTCATTGATTTTCCTCGGTTATACGAATCGTTAAAGAGCGGGAAGAGAAATCCTTCTTTAAAATGGGGAGCCTTCGGAACCCTAAACCTTTCACACTTAGCATTTCCAGCAACCTGAAACAAAGGTAATTTCACACACTTTTGCTTTCTAAATTTTCGCTTTCTTCTTTTACTCGAGTTATGGTGAGGATGAGAGGAATCAATAATCTGATAGTCCCACCCATCCACTGGGAGAACGATTGTCTCTCGATTCGGTGACAGACAAACTTCATCCACGCACCACAAGGCGGGAGTAATCAGTAAGAGTTCTAGTCATTCTAGGAATAAAACTTCCCAATTTCACGTACGAGTTCTCCATTCCAGAGGGGTTGCATCGGCTGTGTAAAACCACCGAAGATAGCTTCCTTCTTCCAATTCATGCGCTTGAGATGGGGTTTCACTTGCCACTGTACCCCTTCTTTTGCAACCTGCTCAAGGATTACAAGATTGCACCTGGCCAACTCTTGGGCTTTTTTTAGTGGATTGCCATGGCATTGAATGTACTCGGCATGGTGAAGACGATTATTGTGAACCAATGTTCCAACCTTCACCGGAACCAAGGAAAGTATGTCCAAGTTCACAGCAGATTTGGTGAGGGCTTTGGATTCCCAATAAATTTGTCTTCACTGAGCTAGGACATGTGTTCGTTTCAATGGACTTTCCCCACAAACAAAGCTGTGGCCCAGTTTCGAAGGCTTTGCACTGGGCATCTGTTGGTTTTGGAGGATCTTATCACGGTGATGCATGTTTTTCAGTATTGCTTGGAGGGTTACAGCCCCAACAAGTAGAGGCCTGGTGATAACGTGAAGGTCGCCCAATCTTTTGGTGTACTGCCTGAGAGCTGTATGTGGCTTTAAGGCTCTTACCTGCCCCCCTAGCTACACCATTGTTGATAAAGAACAATGTGATTACTATATCTCTTTCAAAATATAATTTTCTTATGTTAATGTGTTTATTGAAATAGATTTTGCAAAGGTGAATTTTCATACTCAATTTTGGAAATTAGAAGAAAGTTTTTTTTGTTTTAATTATTTTTCATGCTCTTCCAACAAAAATCTTTCCATTTAAATATACCTTTTATAGACTGCATCACCTAAAGCTTTTTGCCATCCTCTATTGTTGAATTTCCATTCATCGGAGATTTTAACATAATAAATACACAAACTTGAAAAGTGAGCACCAATTTTCAGGTCAACTTAGATGCTAAATTAATGGGATTATGTGTGTAATTAATGCTCAAAACTTCAAAAATTAGAGGCAATTAAATCATAGAAAGAAGAAAAAGGGATGAATCTCAAAATTATAAATGAACTTTGATTAAATGTGCAATTGTATACATGAACTTTAACTTGTTGCAATTATACAAGTGAAACTCTAATTGTGGTTTAAATGTATACTTCAATCTTTAATTTTGATTTAATCATAAACATTTAAAGAAATATATACATCAATTTATTATTATATTGGATAAATATAATTATTTATTATGTAATATATAAGCATAAAACGATGTTATATCAATAATTGTGTTAATAATTTACAAGAATTGGATCAAATCAAAATTTTATGTATAAAATTGCATAAAACAAAGTTTATATGTATAATTGCACATTAAACCATAGTACAAGTATAGTTTTGGGATTTATCCCGAAGAAAAAATAAAGTAAATTAGATTAAAGGTATAATGACATTTTTGGCCTTTTAACTTTACAAAAAAAAATCATTTTAACTCTCAATTTATTTTTTCTTCTCTTTTAACCTTTGAACTTGCATTTTGTAACGATCCAAATTCTAGTGGTGTCAGAAAATACGGTTTCGGAACCCTATTTTTGTAAACTGAGTTTGTAAATGTAAAATAGGAATATTTACGGAGTTAATATAAAAATATATTGAATTTTGGTTAAGTAATTTAGTCAAAAAAGTAGTTAATTAAAGCTCAGGACTGAATGGTAAAAGTTTAACCACTATAGAGTTATAATTAAGAAAAGGTTTGGGGACCTAGAAAACAATTATCTAAGGGACCAAAATGGTAAATAAATCAATATTAAATAGTGGATGATGGTGGTGGATGCCATTAATTTTAATTAATAGATAATTAAAATAAAGTCAACTATGATTAAATTAATTAATTAAGATTAAACAATACAAATCATAGTATAAATACTAAACTTAGTGGAAAAAGATGAGAAATATCATCGTCTTCCTTAAACTCTCATCATCCACCATTGCTAAACAAGGGAGAAAGCTTCAAACCCTTTTTATGCATTCGACCATTATTGCATGTAAGTCCTTAAGTCATTTTTCTTTGGTTTTTTTTTATAGATTTATGATTATGGGAAATTTATTTAGCTAGCCCATGTATCAATTTGTTCAATTGTTGAAATTTTAGCAAGTTTTCATTGTTGAGAAATTGATGAATTGAGCTTGAAATTGATAGGAATTAAGCTTAGATTATGATAAAGACTAAATTGTAGAGCTTAATAAGTTTGGTTGTTAATTTTGTAATATCAGGGAACAAATTGAATAAATTAAAAATATATTATGAAATTATGTTAGCAATAGAAAGTATGGTGTCCCTAATGAAAGAATGTACAATCAAATTTTAATCCGATGCTAAATATCAAAAGATATGCATATCCCGAGTTTAAAGACTAAATTGAATAAAATGCAAAATATGCTTGCCTTTGTATTTAAATGTGAATTGAATGAAAATTGTTATTTTTTATCTGTCGTATTATCGTACGTAGCTAAAGATGACACCGAGCAGTCGAGGGGGAACGAAAAGTGAGAGTTGTCGACGAGTGACATGAGATTCTAATTTGTACTTTTATGATTTGAGATCAATTTAATTGTTTGTGTACTCATGTTAATTGCATGATTGAGTATCGAGGTGAGTATATAATAGTAGTATGAATTGATTTGTTGTAACTGATTTTGAATATCGAGATGTGGACTAAATTGAACTAAATAAAAAGTAGCAATATTTAATTGAAACATAATATGTTAAATGAAAATGGTTTGAACTATGTTATGTGGCATTGGTTTTATATGTGAATTGATAATGATGATATACAAATTGGTTATATAATGTAAACAAAACATTGATTACCCTATTAGTAGTTTGGATAGGGTTGCATATAGTTGGCATGTCATAAGGTCACGTTTATTAATTTGAGACCACTGTTGCCGAGCAACCTAGGGTGGTAGAATTTACATATTTAGTCATCATTTTTGGGCAACCTGGGATATAGAATAATCAGATTATGAAAACCATCTTCGTCGGGTAATCCAAGGTGGTAGTATGTACATGTTTCAAAGTCATCATTGTCGGGCAACCCAAGGTGACAAAGTATTAGGTCCATGTATTTGTTCTAATTCTGTGTTTGGTTAATAAGGTTATAAAAACATGAAATGGTAACATGATAACTGAGGTGAATGTGATTGAAAGAATATACATGTATACATTTGATATGTGGAAAAATGATAGCATGTGAAAGACCATGTGATTCAATTTAAACGAGCCTTAGGGGCTGATTTGAGTATGAACGAGCCAATAGGCCCGAGAGTGATTAAAATGATGAAATGAAATTAAGCATTTAAATTGATGAATATTACATTTATGATGATATGAAATGAATAAGTAAGATTTGAGATAAATGGAAAGTGATTATGTAAGTATTATAAAGCATGGTATGAAACAATCATATGAACTGGTGGATTAGATTATGCTTTAATTTGGTGTGCTATAAAATGAAAATGTTGGTATCCTAATGTTGAATGGTATGATATGGTAAGTTTAAGTGAGAATGTTTAATGAATTGGTGTGCAAATTTGCTATATATGTTCACGTCATGTGTTCATGGAAACTATTGACATAAATGGTATGTGAATTTGTTAACATTAGACTTGAATTGATTATTTTCACTTGTTAATGTTTCATTGACTTGAATCATGAAAGTATCACTGAGCTTTATCGCTCAGCTTACGGTTTGTTTATTCTGTACACAAGTTTAGGTGGATCTCAAAGTCCCAAGACTTGATTCAGGATCCAATCAGAAGTCCTCGACTCTACAAAAATTATGTTAACAAATGACTATTAATTGAAGTAGTTAGATATTTCTATTTTCATATCATCTTTGATTTTATTATCAATTATAATTTATATATTTTTTTTAAAATCAAACAATTTAGTATTATACAAATCAAGAAATTAAATGAATAATTGATGTTAGATACTATTATAGGGAAGAACGAGGTAGATGTAAGTGTATTTCAAGGTCTCATTCTTTATTTTCCTTTCTTTTGGTGATTGAAAATTTTATTATTTTGATTGTTTTGTTAAGGAAATGAAAATATTGATAACTTGAGAGCGAAGCTTAAAAGGGTAAAAATTAAATTATAATTGTTATGATAGTAAAAATGTAATTTTACCTTTTTAATACTCTATATCTTTATAATTTTTAAAGGATTAAATAAATTTTAAACTCCAAGTTTGCTAGGCATGTGTCTACGGAGCACGTTGTCCTTTCTGTTCCTGGGACTGATGTTCTGGGTGGGCTTCGTACCTATTGGACACGTGTCTTGGTGGCCTGCGGAGCACGCATCCACTTTCTGCAAGCTCTTTGGGTGTATATGAGCTAAGACAATGGCCTTCCCTTGGTCCCTGTGAGTGAGGTCTGTGACCTTACATTACGAGCTAAGCCCACGAGCTCGCTGTGCGAGCAGGGTCCACAAATTCACCTTGCTATCCTCTCGTGGCTCGTTTCGTACTCAATATTCTTGTGGGACCTTGTAACGTCCCAAAATTGTTATTTTTTGTTTTTTTGAATGGGTGACACAAATATCTGCTTGCTTCAATGATTCTGTATTCTAGGTGTGTGTGGGAGGTCCCAAGTTTAAGTCATGACTAGGGCAAACCTTAGAATTTTTATAAATAAAGCCTTAACTTGGCCTAAAGGGATTAAGTTTAATAGTTGGAAAACAATTAATAGAATGGGCTTGTTGGTCTGGTGGTTAAGTGGAGTATTGGTGTGAAGGAGGTCTTATGTTCGAATCTTGGCGTGGGCATTATTTTTGATCGCCTGTCCAGGAGAGTTTGAGATGGACTAAAAATCTGAGTCGTGGATTTAGTGGAGAGTTTGGTAGAGAGAATTAAGGGAAAAAATTTGGGGGTTGTCAGTATCGGCTCATAATTGTTTCTCTCTGGCAAATATTGGGTCTCTTCTCCTCTCCCAAAAAATTTTTTTGACGCCATTTCCTCTTCATCTTTTCTGTTTCTTTTTTGCAATTCTGTCTTTCCTTTTTCTCCATTGCTACTAAAACTGTCTCTGTTTTCCCTCAAAACCATCCTTTTTTCCCTTGCTTTGCAACGTCGATAGCAATTGTGCGATACCGGTAAGTTCCTTTATTCTTTTGTAAAGTAATTCTTATCGATTGGTTATTAACGAGTTCCCCTACAAATTAATGGTGTAAGAGAAGGCTCTAACCAGTGAGTTTGGTATTCTTGGCTTAAAAGTGTTACTGGTGGATATTTCATCAGTGGTAAGTCGCGTCTCTGTTTATTGTCAATTATCTAATTCGCTGAAAAATCCACTAAACTGATGTGGAGTATCTCAATTTTAGGTTTGGAAGTGCTCATGAGTGATTAGGCATAAAAAATGTTACAAGTGTGTACCCGAAAATACAGAAAATAGGGTTTCGGCTAAAGTCAAAAGCCCTACTGTCGACGCTATACGAGCGTGTAGTCGCCCGTGTGGTAGGCTGTGTGCCCTAACACGGGCGCGTGTTCGACGAGGCCAGGTCATGCGCACCAGACACAACCGTGTTATTGCCAGGTAAGCTGTGTGCGACATACAGACTAGACTGATTTAGGTCGTGTGGGCCACACAGGTGTGTGGCCCTACACGGGTAAACTACACAAGCGTGTGGGATTTCGGGCTAGGCCGTGTGATCCACATAGCCAAGGCAAATTTGGGCCGTGTGGGCCTACACGGGTAGGCCACACAGGCATGTGAGCCCATTTTCACTGAATTGATTGCTAAGGTTGCACGGGTCGCCCAAGTCGACTGTGAACCTATTGTAGGGTCGGTATGTATCAGTTAGACCTCTTATTGTGTGAACTGACTGTTGATTTATATATGTTGCATTGCATGGGGTTGGGTTGATTATATTTGAAGGAAGTGTACTGAAAGGCTCTTAAGCCTAATATACTGGCAATTCAGCTGCAAATTACTAATTTGTGCCGCATTTAGTACTACCTGGAGTGTAGGGATGGGCGGGTTGATTTAATCCCCACATGGAGTATAAGGTTGGATGGAGATGTTGTGTAGAGGCTGGTTGGGTAAGACTTTGTTACTGAATATTGCATGAATGTTACTGATACTGTGATTGGCTAAGGTCCTAATGCGTACTGATACTGTAATGGGCTAAGGCCCTACTGTATATTTGATATTGTACTGAGATGGGCTAAGGTTCAAACTGATACTGAAACTGAAAAGGGCTTAGGCCCAGGACTGATTTAATTGTGCACTGTGATTTGCTATTGTATGTTTTCATTGGGATTACACACTGAGTTATGTAAACTCACCCTTTTGTTTAAATGTGCACAGGTAATCCCCAGACCTACATGGATCAGTGCGGCGGAGGACTCGATGGTGACCCCGGTTCTGGACTGTTATGGTTTTAATTTATGATTATGGGTTTTATTCTTATTTTTAATGGTTAAATCTTTATGTTCTAATTGGAATTTCAGACTTTGGTTTGGTTTTCAGTTTTAAATATCTTTACTTTATAGATTACAACTGCTAGTAGTAGGAAACCTCGGTTTTCAAAATAAACAAATGATTTCCAAAAACACATGATTGTTTTAACTATTTAAAAAGCTTCTGCATCGAATAAACATTTTGAAACTATCGACTAAGTGAAGAGCATGATTTTTGGAACTAATAAGACATTAAGATAAGTAATTCAAAGGAAATAGTTTTATCGCGACGGCACAATTTTTAAACATCCTATCATGTGACATCGCCAGATCCGGCCATGGCGTCTAAGCCGGGTTTGGGGTGTTACAGACCTATCTGGGTCACGGGTCAGAGACTCGAATCCCTTGTAGGGCTCGGGTCAGTGATTACTAATGTATAACAATCTAGTCCCCCTTAGTGGACCTAAGGAGTTCTATAAAGTGAAGCGCCTTAGGTCCATCATGTCAAGTTTTAATGCAACTTCTTGGGTATGCTTGTGAGTTGTGATGCATAATAATAGTTCTGTCATGTGCACAAGTGGGTTTCGAGTATGCGTATCTAACCGTTGAAAGTTGAACCATTTTTATCTGCTCATATCTGGGTCATTGATTTTCCTCGGTTATACTAATCATTAAAGAGCGAGAAGAGAAATCCTTTTTTAAAAGGGGAGCCTTCCGAACCCTAAATCTTTCACACTTAGCATTTCCAACAACCTGAAGTAAAGGTAATTTCAGACACTTTTCCTTTAAAATTTTCGCTTTCTTTTTTTACTCGAGTTATGGTGAGGATGAGAGGAATCGGTAACTTGATAGTCCCAGCCCATTCACTGGGAGAACGATTGTCTCCGATTCTGGTGACAGACAAACTTCATCCCTACACCACAAAGTAGGAGTAACTGCAAAGAGTTCTAGTCGTTCGAAGAATAAAACTTCCCAATTTTATGTACGAGTTCTCAAGTACAGAGGGGTCACATCGGCTGTGCGAAACCACCAAAGATAGCTTCCTTCTTCAAATTCATGCACTTGAGGTGGGGTTTCACTTGCCACTGTACCCTTTCTTCTGCAGTCTGCTCAAAGATTACAAGATTGTACCTGGCCAACTCTCGGGCTTTTCTTAGTGGATTGCCATGGTATACTTCATTAAATGTACTCGGCTTCATTGAATGTATTAGGTAAAGATTGAGCTTGATGGCCTCTTGATTAGCTTCATCATCAAAGTGTTATGTTCTGTGCGACCTCAAACTGATCTATGCAGGGATTACAACTTTTGTACCATAGACTAGCGAAAAAGTTGTTTCTCCTATTACGGTATGGGGTGTAGTTCGCAAGGCCTATAAAATTCTAGGCAATTCTTCTAACCGAGTGCCCTTAGTCACCAACTTTTTTCTTAAGGGTTGTTGGGATTTTCTTATTCATTGCTTCCACTTGCCAATTAATTTGTGGCGTTTCACTTAGCTTTAAACTGGAACTATCTGGAGGTCAGCGCATAATTTTTTGAACTTTCTCTGAATCTGTGTACAATTGTTTGTAATAATTATGCAAGGTATGACAAACTTGCAGACAATCGATTTCTCCATCTGTTTCTCTTTTATAGTTGTCAATGCTTCAACTTCAATCCATTTGGTGAAGTAGTCCGCAGACATAACTATAAACTTCTTTTATGCTGTGACTATAAGAAACGAGCCAAGGATATCAACCCCCAAGTTGTGAATGGCCAAGGACCTAACATGACTTGAAGTGGCTCCGTTAGCTGTCGCTGGACTTTGGCAGGAATCGTACATGTGAACCAACTAGTGTGCATCTTTTTGGACTGTAGGTAAATAATACCCTTGTCTAAAGATTTTTTGTGTGAGCAGCCTACACCTTAGGTGATCACCACAAATCCCCTCGTGGATTTCTTGCATAACATATTCAGCCTCAAGTAGTGACAGGCACCGTAGCAGTGGATGTGAAACTCCCTTTTTCTATAGTACACCTACTAAAAGGGTGTACCTATCAAATGTAGGATAAAATACGTTGTCTTAATTCATCGTGTAGTTAGATAAGTTCGTAACATTAAAATAATCAAATAATATATTTGGAATTTGGTAAATATTTGTAATTTGTATTAATGACATACCTCACTAATTTGCCGTGTATTTTTGCGAGCTCATTTTTATCTTCGTTGTTTGGTTCGCCTTGGAAGGTGCAAATTATTGGTGTCATCCAAGTCTTCGCCTGATCCATGTATAACACTTGCGGTGTTTCATAGCTCGGGGTCTCCCTATACTCGAGTAGGATTTTCCCTCTTTGTTTGATGACAATAGAGGTTGCTAATTTGGAAAAAGCATCAGCACGTATGTTGTCACTTCTTGGGAGCTGCTTGATATGAGCTTTGTCGAACCTTGCAAGCAACTGTGTTGCTATTGCATGATATTTTTTCAGCAACGCTTCTTTCACATCGTATTCATCATTCATTTTGCCACAAACTGCGAATTTGTGTAGACAATCAGGTCCTTTGCTCCTAGCTGGTGTGCTAATTGCAGTTTCGATACCAATGCTTCATATTCATCGATGTTATTAGAAGTTTGGAACCCAAATGACAATCCATATTGCCATTCACTGTGACTGGGGTCAATTATGAGTGCACTTGCTCCCTGTCCTATTTTGGCTACGGAACCATCAACATAAACTAGCCAACTTTTTGAATTATCAGTTGCATGTACACTTTCAGGATGTGGGTTAACTACTAAACGATGAACAACAAGTGAAAAACAATTTTAGTATGAAATACAGAATACATGGTGCTTCATCATAAAGTATAACATATGGAATTGTTAGCATGTTATGCTTCATAAAATATAACTGTTAACTTCCATTAGTGTTTATACAACATACAATTTTTATAGGATAATTACTATCCAATATTTCAAGTTGTAACCTACATTACTTGTTCCGTCCTTGGTTCTTTCAAAGGAGCACTCCATTATGAAGTCAGCTAGTAGTTGTCATTTTATTGTCATTCATGGGGCAAAGTCTATTCTGGATTCAGCAAGTTCAATACTCCACTTCATTACCCTTCTTGAAGTGTCTACCTTGGACAACACTTCCTTCATGGGCTAATTGATAACCACAATGACTGGATGGGCTTGGAAGTACTAGCGTAATTTGCAATCTACAATTATCAGAGTGTAGATACATTTTTCTATTTTTGAGTACCTTAGTTCATTATTTTAAAGTACCTTACTAATGTAGTATATCAATAATTGGTGGACACCTTTTAACTTAACCAACTCTACTACAACTGTCTCTTCTGAGGTAGCCAAATATAGGTAAAGAGTTTCTCCTACTCAGGGTGAATTCAAAAGTGTAGGAGAGGTAAGATACAGTTCCAATTCCTCAAAGGTCACTTGACATTTTTCAGTCCACGAGAAGGAGGTTCTCAAAGCTTTGAAGAAAGGGAGATATTTGTTTGCCATCCTAGAAATGACTCTGTTGAGCGCCACCACTCTGCCTATGAGACATTATATGTCCTTTATGGTTTGTGGAGGAGACATTTCCATGATGGCTTGGATTTTTTCTAGGCTTACCTCTATCCCTCTTTTTGAGATCATGAATCCTGAAAACCTACCAGCTTGCACTCCCAAGACACACTTATCAAGGTTCAACTTCATGTTATGAGCCCTTAGGATTGAATACCTCTGATAGGCTTCGTATGTGTTCCCTCATCGACTCGCTTTTTACTAACATGTCATCCACGTAGACCTCAAGCTTGCGATCTATTTGGTTTTTGAATATCCTGTTTACAAGCCTCTAATAGGTTGCTCTCACATTCTTAACGCTAAATGCCATGACTTGATAGCAAAAAAGTCCTTCCTCAGTGATGAAGGCTGTTTTTTCTTAATCACCCCGATCCAACAGAATTTAATTGTATCTTGAGAAAGTGTCATGAAGCTTATAAACTTGTGGCTTGCAGAGGCATCCACCAATCGTTCAATTGATGGTACAGGAAAGCTGTCCTAAAGGCATACTTTGTTGAGGTTGGTGAAGTGAATACACATTCTCCATTTTACGTTTTCATTCTTCACCATTACTACATTTGAAACCTAATCTAGGTATTCTACCTATCTGATGAATCTTGCTGATATTAACTTAGCTACTTCCTGCCTCACCACTTCCACCATTTATGGCATGAACTTCCTTATCTTTTATTTTACCGGCTTTGCCTCTAGTAGCATATTCAACTTGTGCATAATTACTTGAGGGTCCACACTCGACATGTCTACTGCAGACCAGGCAAAAAATCAAACATTAGGTTAGCATATTCTTTTATTCTTCTTCCAAAGCTAATGAAACTTTGACTGTTCATTCCTCGCTGTCACAAAATAGCTGTAGAATCTCAGTATGTTCTGCAGCTTTGGGTTTTTTATTCTGATGGTCATCTCTTACGTCCAAACTATTTAAATCAAGAACTTAACTTCCCAATTTAGCCCTCTGCAACCTCTACCTTTCAGCTACAGGCTCTCTCGCTTGCTTGATAGACAACATATGACACGGCCTCATAGTTTGTTGATCAGATTGCATGAATCCAACTCTAGTCTTTGTCAAAAACTTGATTTTCATACACAACGTTACAATCACCATCTTTGTCATCCTCATTATCAGTCTTCTGAAGATGGCATTGTATGTCATTGGGTGATCTACTGCATTGAACTGAATATACTCCATGGTTGTGTGCTCACCATCCCCTAAGATAACTAGCAAAATGGTTAATCCTTTCACCACAATGAAATGGTTTGCAAAACCATACAATGAACTAGCTTTGGACTTCCTTTAGTCCCATCTTTCGATACACATCTCAAGATATCACTTCCACCGTACTCCTACTATCCACGAGTATTCTTTTGACCTCAAAACCCATGATTGTTGCTAAAACCACCATCAGATTGTTTCTTTCCTCATCTTGGACCAATTCTTCATTATCACTGCCAAACTCAACATTTCATATTTCTTGCTGTTGTGACCTCTTTGAAGCACTGATTAACATCAAACTTCTCATGTGCACCCTCCTCTTCATATTGGATCCTACGCAATCTTCGTATGTGCTTACAATCTCAAGAATAGTGCCTCTAACTTTTTGTTTTCCCTTTGGATCATTGCACAAGCTCTGAATCTATTGAGAGACACTCTGATTTATGAATTTCATTAGCTCGCCATTTTGGACTGCTCCTTCTATAGCATATTTCAATGTAAAACAATATTTGTTTTATGTACCATGTCATCGTGGTAAGCACATCTGTCTCTCAAGTTTATCCTTCACTTGATGCTTCTCATAGGAGTTGGCTTGGGTAAGATGCTAAAGTTTCTGACTAGATTAAGAATGTAGGTATGGATGGTGTTTAAAGGGGCGTAAGCTTCAAACCTTCCTTGAGGAACGTATCTTCTAGCATGGTCTTACTGAGGTCTCTAAGGAGCTCTCAGTGTATCACATTAGTCCTATTCCTCTATGGCTTATTGTTTCTTACTCGTAGTGGATGGCTAGGGGGCTTTACCTACTATGAGGTCCCTCCCTATTTTTGAATTGTCAGTCTTCCCTCTGGAAGGTGGCACGTGATGCTCGCTTGATATCCTCCACTTCCATTGACTTGTGAGCTCGCTCGTAGAGGTTAGCCAGACTCTACAGTCTGCTATTTATGATAGAGTATTGTACATGGTCATTCTATACCCACTTGTTAAAGGTGTCTATGGCCCATTAGTCCTCGAAGTTTTTCATGATTAGGGTCATCGCGTGGAACCTCTTTACGTAATCTTGAAGGGACTCACCTTCCTTTTGTTTCATAGACATGAGTCTCATAAGCGTATTCATAATTGTTCTATGGGCTTTAAATCTACTTAAGAACATTTTTCCTAACTACGAGAAGTTTTAAACTGAACTTTGCGGAAGAGACAAGTACCAATCCTTGGTGCTCCCCTTAAGCATTGTGGAAAAAGCTTTACACTTTGCCACATCTGATGTACCCAATACGTTCTTGTAGTCATTATATTACATCAAATGAGATCACGGGTCCCTTTTTCCTTCAAACATGTCTTTCGAGACCTTAAAGTCACGTGGTAAGTTTCTACTGCGAGCTCAAGGGTCAGTGGGTTATTGGAGCAGAATAGTCAATGCATGTCTTGCAATTCAAGGTGTAATACTCGTACGTATTTTTGCAACTCGTATATCTCATCCTTCCATTCATTAGCCTAAGTGCCTACGGCCTTGTTTTGCATGTTTACATTTTTCTAAAAACCAGAGTTATCAGAATATGCCTTCGTTCGTGTTCTGCTTTAGTAGCTCTTGCTGAACAACATGTTGCTATTCAAATTGCACCTCCTAAGTGGCCATCTACTCCCTCATAAGTCTTATTTGATCTTGAAGGACCAAGAACTACTATAGGGGTGCCTCTGCGTTGAGAAGGAGTGGAAACTCCTAACTAGTAGAGATATTCAAGTCTAAAGGGCTAGAAGCTCCCTTATAAAACGTGATGTCAAGGTTTTTTTGGTTTATTCGCAAACCATTCGGTGAATAAGTCTATTTTATTATGCTAGTTATCGGAACCTGATGCTTCGGCCTGTCCTGATGAAGAGTTGAAGGGGAAATTTTCACTCGGGTAACTCATTTGCTTCGAAAATTGAAGAAAATTTAATCAAACTCGAAAACATCTGATGATCAGAAGTTCACCGCACCAATTGAGTAATATTTTCTCATATGTTATTAATAGGAGAGTTGGAGTATTTATACATGCTGTTACCGATGCTATTACAACTCATGATAAGGCCCCACTATTTTGTCTTGACTCTGTTGCCTCTAGTATTGGCATTCTCTACGAACTTCAGGTTTGTTGGGCACATGTCTACGAAGTACGCGGTCTTTTTTTCCTAGGACTGACATTCTAGGTGGGCTTTATACTTGCTGGTCATGTGTCTGGGTGGCCTGCGAAGCATGCGGCTCCCTTCGGTGAGCTACTTGGGTGTATGCAAGCTGAGACAGTGGCCTTCCCTATATCCCTGCGAGCGGGGTCTGTGGCCTTGCGTTACGAGCTAAGCTTGCCAACTCGCTCTACAAGCAGGATCCACGAATTGGCCTTGCTATCCTCTCGTAGATTGCTTCGCATTTAATCTTCTTATGAGACCTATTCGGGTTACAGGTCGAAGACTCAGGTCCTTAGTGGGGCTGGGGTCGGTGACTACTGATGTTTAACATACATCAATTTATTTTTATATTGGATAAATATAATTATTTATGTATGCAATATATAACCATAAAATGATGTTATATTAATAATTGTGTTAATAATTTACAAGAATTGGATCAAATCAAAATCTTATGTATAAAATTGCATAAAATCAAAGTTTATGTATATAATTACACCTTAAATTGAATTTCATGTACAGTTTTGTGATTTATTCAAAAAAAAAATAAAGTTAGATTAAAGGTATAATGACTTTTTGGGCCTTTTAAGTTTGAAAAAAAAGCCATTTTAGCCCTCAATTTATTTTTTCTTCTTTTTTAACCTTTGAACTTGCATTGTGTAACAACCCGAATACTACTTCTATCCAAAATGCAATTTTGGAACCCTATTTTCATAAACCAAGTCTGTAAATGTAGAATAGGAATATTTACGGAGTTAATATAAAAATATATTGAAGTTTGGCTAAGTAATTTAGTCAAAAAAGTAGTTAATTAAGGCTTAGGGACTAAACTGTAAAAGTTTAATCGCTATAGAGTTTTAATTTAGAAAAGGCTTGGAGATCTAGATAACAATTATCCAAGGGACCAAAATTGTAAATAAACCAATATTAAAATTAAATAGTTGATGATGATGGTGATGGTGAATGTCATTAAGTTTAATTAATAGATAATTAAAAAATAAACTATGATTAAATTAATTAATTAAGATCAAACAATACAAATCGTAGTATAAATACTAAACTTAGGGGAAAAATATGAGAAATATCATAGTCTTCCTTAAATTCTCACCGTCCACCATTGCTAGAAAAGGAAGAAATCCTCAAGCCCTTTTTTTGCATTCGACCACTATTGCATGAAAGTCTCTGAGTCATTTTTCTTTTTTTTTTTTTTTATAGATTTATGATTATAGGAACTTGGTTTAGCTAGCCCATGTGTCAATTTGTTCAATTTTTTTAAATTTTAGCAAGTTTTCATTATTGAGAAATTGATGAATTAAGCTTGAAATTGATAGGAATTAAGCTTAGATTATGTTATCGGCTAAATTGTAAAGCTGAAAAAGATTGGTTGTTAATTTTGTAATATCAGGGACCAAATTGAATAAATTGAAATTTTTTATGAAATTCTACTAGGAATAGAAAGTATAGGGCCTCTAATAAAAAAATGTAAAATCATATTTTAATCTGATGCTAAATATCAAAAGATATGCATATCCCCAATTTAGAGACTAAATTGAATAAAATGCAAAATATGGTTGACTTTGTATTTAAATGTGGATTGGATGAAAATTGATATTTTTTTGTCATATTATCGTATGTAGCTAAAGATAAAATCGGGCAGTCAAGGGAGAAAAGAAAAGTGAGAGTTGTCGATGAGTGACAAGATATTTCGATTTATACTTTTATTATTTAAGATAAATTTAATTGTTAGCATATTCATGTTAATTGCATGATTGAGAATCGAGGTGAGTATATAATGATCGTCTGAATTGATTTGTTGTAATTGACATTGAAATATTGAGATAGTGACTGAATGGAACAAAATAGAAAGTAGCAAAATTCAATTGAAACATAATATGTGAAATGAAAATGGTTTGAACTATGCTATGCAGTATTGATTTTATATGTGAATAGATAATGATGATATACAAATTAGTTATATAATGTAAATGAAATATTCTTTAAGCTATTAGTTGTTCGAATAGGGTCGGATATAGTTGGCATGCCATAAGGTCATGTTTAATGATTTTGAGACTATTGCTGTCAGGAAACCTGTAGTAGTAGAATGTACATATATAGTCATCAATGATTTTGAGACTATTGTTGTCAGGAAACCTATAGTGGTAGAATGTACATATATAGTCATCATTTTCGGGCAACTTGGGATGACAGAATAATCAAATGATGAAAACCATCTTTTTCGAGTGACCCAGGGTGGTAGTATGTAAATGTTTTAGAGTCATTTTTGTTGGGCAATCCGAGGTGACTGGGTTTTAGAACCATGTATCCGTTCTAATTCCGTGTTTGGTTAATAAGGTTATAAAAACATGAAATTTTAAAATGATAATTGAGGTGAATGTGATTGAAAATATGCGCATATACATTTGATATGCGGAATAAAAAGAGCATATGAAACACCATGTGATTCAATTCAGACGAGCCCTAGGGGCCGATTTGAGTATGAACGAGCCAATAGGCTTGAGAGTGATTGAAATGATGAAATGAAATTGAGAATTTTAATTGATGAATATTTATGTCAATGTATATGCACATTGATGATGATATGAAATGAATAAGTAAGATTTGAAATAAATGGAAAGTGATTATGTAAGTATTAGAAAGCATGGTTTGAAATAATCATATGTATTGGTGGATTAGATTATGCTTCAATTTGGTATGCTATAAAATGAAAATGTTGGTATCCTAATGTTGAATGTTATGATCTGGTAAGTTTAAATGCAAATGTTTAGTGAATTGGTGTGCAAATTTGCTATATATGTTCATGTCATGTGTTCATGGAAACTATTGACATAAATGGTATGTGAATTAGTTAACATTAGACTTGAATTGATTGTTTTCACTTGTTAATATTTCATTGACTTGAATCATGAAAGTATCATTGAGCTTTATCACTCAGCCTACTATTTGTTTATTATGTGCACAAGTTTAGGTGGATCTCGAAGTCCCAAGAACTGATTCAAGATCCAGTCAAAAATCCTTGACTCTACAAAGTTTGTATAGCTCTCTGTTGTAACACCCCAAAACTTGGCCTAGAAATTACGACCGGATCTTGGAGGTTACATTGGCCACCAAAGTGACCCGAAACAAGAGGACTGATCAAATTTCCAATAGTTACCTATGAAAACCACTTTATTTTATATTTTGCTAAAATTAGAAATATGCTCAAATTACGCTTTACAATTAACAGCTTGATTATCACAAAACTGGTTTAAAATTAAATGTACAATTTATATTTATTCTCTTTTCAAACGGAACGAATTAGAAATCATTTGAACTGAAGTCTCAAAACATTGTAGCTGGGGAAAATTGTCTCAATTTTCTTTTGATCGAAAAACCATAAGTTGTTAACTGAAAATCAAGTGATTATTAAAGACCGTAACGATTTCATTAGCGAAAACCCTTGTACGAAAACCACAATCTTAATTCAAAACAAATCATCAAACTAGTTTAATTAAAACTTATACCACAACCCATAAAATTTATTTTTAGTCTGAATGAAAATAGTTTATCGGAACTTAGGAAAAATTTTATTAAAATCAAATTGAATTGAGAAATTCTGAGACCTCTGACTTGCCGAGTCCAACACCTAATCTCACGGATTGGTTGAAAGGGAAACAAAAAGGGGTGAGCTACACAAGCTCAGCATGAGTCCGAAACAAAAGCAAATAGAAATGGCGAAGAACAACAATTATGCAGTAATATTCCATTAAGAAAGATAATCGATCACAAGATTCTGACCACACATGTTACTTAGTCACATTAGATTTTACAATTCGTTTTGCTAATATTCTAACAATCAAATACATTTTCCAAAAGTTCATACAATCATAACACACTCAAATGTGTAACAAATGCAACAATAAAAATCCCACCCAACCACCCGAACACCACTCCATCTACCCTGCACACCATAATAGGGCTATGGTAGGCCCATCCACCCTATACACCATAATAGGGTTATGGTAAACCCTTCCACCCTACACATCACGATGTGGTCGTATGCTACACAAATTAGTAAGTTCATTAACATTACATAATCATTAGCCTTTTCATAAGATTATGAATCATTCCATTTAATATCTTACCATTTCTTTCCAAATGCCTAGCATAAACCTAAACAACATCATCAATTCAGACATTAGTGAACTTATCCATGATATAAATGAGTTCATCCATAAGATATGTGGCTTACCATATATAACATACCATTTTGCATCATCAATATTACCATAATGTCATGATTCTTTGTAATTTCATACTTACCATTTCGTTCCCTTTTCTAGCCCATTAGACCATTTAGAATTATATCAGATACTTAGAAAAGCTCACACATAGTGTGCCTTTACATATAACCGTAACTTTTCCTTTACATCATTGCTCACACGAGTTGTGAAATGGGCCTGCTCACATGAGCTGTTGGTCGGAATGTAAGCTACACGATGCTGCTCACACGAGCTGTGAAAAATCTGCAATAAATGCAGGACCTCGACCATTAGTAGGACATTCAAGACCAGCACCCGTAATATGAAATCCCTAATGACATGTCATGTGTATCCTAAGAATTCTTAAGGTTCAACTAGGACTTAATAGCCGTCAATTCATCATAGCATTGGTACTTTTATGAACTAATTCAATTACATTAATATGACATAACAAACATTCAATTTATATAACATTAGTATGATTACAACTCATACGAACTTACCTCGATAACTAGGGGCATAGAAATTAGGTCAAACTAATGCAAAGCTTTTGCTTTGCCTTGATCTCGGTCTGTACATGGTTTACCTTGATCAAAATAGATAATTTCAATCAATTAAAGACTTCTAAAATTCCATTATCCATATTTCATTTTTATGCAAAATTACCAATATGCCCTTAACATTTTAACTTTTCACAATTTAATCCTTAAGTTCATATCTTGCAATTTAACCATTTTAACTTAAATCCAACTTAACCACAAGCACAAAGAACCTTGGAACAACTCATATTTACCATCATTTAACAATAAAACCCATATTTTTGCATCTTTAACAATTTAATCCCTAATTCTAAATTCCATCAAAAATCATTCAACAAAACATGTTCATTTTTCAACAAGGACTCATAATCTATAAACCAACATCAACACCTATACAAAAAAATTCATGGCAGGTCCCTCAACCTTTAATAGTTTTGCAAATTGACCATCGGTCTAGCTAGATTAAGCTAAAATGAATTCAAAAATATAAAAATCATTAAAAATGGGAACAAAATCACTTACCATGCAAGAACCTTAGCTAGCCGAACCTTCAACCCTAAAATGGCTATTTCTTTGTGATAAAAGCCAAATTATACATATTGTTACCCCAAATACTTAGCATAATTATGGATGTTTACTATTAGATTTGTGGATTTTGGTGCTCTTAATCCGTTTATTTCATGTTTTGTACTCAGGAGAGCACCAAGAGTCAAAATGAGCAAAAAACGAGCTAAAAAGTGACAAAATAGACCAAATCAAGAAGATGACACGGCCTAAGCCTTGCCACACGGGCTGATCACACGCCCGTGGCCTTCGGGGGTGTCGATCAAGGTTTTCATGATTCACACGGCCTGGCCATTGAGCCCACATGGCTGTGTTCAACTTAACAGAATGAACACGACCTGGCAAACACGTCACACGGCTGTGGCACACGGGCGTGTCCCTTTTTCAAAGAGTTGTATTTTACACGGAAAAAGGATACTTAGGGAAGAAGAAAGCCAATCTAAAGCCTATATAAACACCCTAAGTATGACCTACTAGGGGGTGGAGGCAGAGGGCTTGTGGAACTTTTCTGAAAGACAGAACCACATGACAGGAATTACTTGAAGGAAGCCAGACGATCCATCCCAAAAAGTCAAGAACTACTCCAAGACTAAAGATCTCTCTCAGAATCCTTTTAGGAGTTTTAGAGTTTTCTTCATATTTTGTTATTTTCATACTTTTGTGATGTATTCTTATTTCATTATGAACTAAACCCCTTAGATACCTAAGGGGGATGAAACCTATGATGGATCTTGTTATTATTATCTGAACTATATGATAAATACTTGATTTGTTCTTAATTATGTGTTTCTAATGCTTGAGTTGATATTCCGGGTATTGACTCATGATTTAATGTGCTTATGCAGAGGAGGAATAGACCCTACCTAAGAGTAGACTTGGCATAATTAAGCGGAGTTGATCGAACGCCTAGAGATAGGGTTACGAGATTTTGCCGGATTAGGGTGAAACCTAATAAGGGAGTCCATAGATCGATTTACTACTTCCCTAGGAGTTTTAATTAGAAAGAGATTTCAATTAATTCAACTAAAGGTTAGGCGTTATTAGTCTCGAAAGAGATAATAATGTAGGTTAGGGAGTCTCACGGATCAAGTCAAATGAATAAATCGTCTGGTTCAGAGTTAGATAACAAGTGAAATTTAGGAAGATTCCTCCTTGGGTGTCGTCTTTATCAATTGTTTCTCTTCAAGTCTTTTTCCAAATTTTCTCTTCGCTTTAGTTTAATTGGTTGATTAGTTTAGTTAATTAGTTTAATAAACAAACCCTTTTTATTCTAGGTTAAATAATAAAAAGATAGTTATTACTAGTACTTTTGGTTCCCTTGGGTACGATATCTCGGTCTTGCCATTACTATACTATTGTTCGATAGGTGCGCTTGCCTTTTCGTCGTGATAATAGTTAGTCTAGGTTTGATCTTTATTATAAATATTTATTACTTGTCACGAATCACGCAATCACTTTGCCCTCAAAATCGGTGGAGAAGACAACCATAGGGATGATACCGTCTTTTGATTTCTTTTGTTTTAACTTATTTGTTAAATTACCATTTTAACCTTAATTAATAACTATACAAAACATTAAATTCATGTCCATATTTTTCTATTAATTCCTTAAATGGTTTACTTACCATTTAAGTCCATTTACTTTCATTTCCATAATCATTTAACCCTTTTAACTAATAAAACTCAACTTTTACATTTTTTACGATTTAGTCCTTTTTACTTAATTAACTTGTAACATCCCTAACCCGAGTCTGTCACCAGAACAGGGTTACGGAGCATTACCAGAGTTTACAGAACAAATATATAGAAATTTCAAACATTTCACATCATATATTATACATGCCAGAAACCAATCGAAATCAAACATATTGTCCCTTATATAAGCTCTCGAGGCCCAAAATACGCGTTAGAAACAAATCGGGACAAAACCAGATACACAAAGAATTTTTCAAAAATCATTGAAATTTTTCTAAGTTGCAGGGGACACAGGGCCGTGTGGCAAGGCCGTGTGACTCACGCAGTCAAGAGACACACCCGTGTCTCAGGCCATGTGGACATTCCAAATAGGGACACACGGCCGTGTCCCAGCTCGTGTTTGTACCTATGTGAATATACTAACTTGGGACACATGGCCAAGCCACACGCCCGTGTGCTAGACCGTGTAAGTATACTGAATTAGGTCACACGGCCAAACCACACACCCGTGTGCTAGGTCGTGTGAGAAATTTGAGCATATTGACTTTTGTAAATTAAAAGATACAAGGGACACACGACTGAGACACACGCCCATGTCTTTGCCCATGTGGACAAAAATAGTACATTTCCAACCCATATTTCTCACCCATTTTGGTATCAACCTAAACACAACAATTTGCATATCAACAAGCCACAGCAAGACATTCAAACAAGCCAAAATCAAGTCTTAAACATGTATTATCACAACATAAAACCAATATGCCCTTAGGCACTTCAATTGACAACTTAAAGGCATATCAACCAAGTATCTCAATCTACCTATTTGACCAAGTTCATATATGCCTATTCAAACCACATTTTACTTTCTTTCATTGTACCATATCAAACACACAACTATATGATAAGGCCACTTATACACACATCAAAATATACCAAACACAAGCCATTCAAATGGCTAGTCTCAACAAAACATTTATATGCCATCATTGGCCAAAATAACCTATACATGCCATTATAACTGGGATTTATTTACTAAAAATACCACAAAAGCTGATGGATAGTGTGAAATAGCTCCGACCAGCTTCCAATCTGAACAAGCTTCCAAATTACTATAAAACATGGAAAATAACACAGAGTAATCATTTAAGCTTAGTAAGTTCGTATAATACAAAATTTAAATTACCATATTTTCATAACATATGTAAGTAAACATAGTATATCTCAATCAATTTGGCCAAAATCCTAAATACATTATCAAAATATTTTAGCCATGAAAATCACATATAAAATCCAACACACATGGTTGAATTCATCAAATAATCGTATTTTATGTTCTTCATGTATATATTGGTAATAGTTCATATCAAACTCATATAATATTTCATAACAAAACTATGCTCGATGAACCATTTAAAATATCGTTGGATACACTGGTAGTACACACGAAGTGTACTGAACTATAATTCATCAATTCATATTCATATATGCTCATACGAGCAGTAAACGGGAAGCTCCTCCGAGTTGAATAACAGGAAGCTCATGCGAGCTATATAACGAGAAGCTCATGCGAGCTGTGGTGTGTCTGCAACACATGCAAGACATCAACCATATCGGTAACCCTAATGACATTGTCATTTGTATCCTACAAATTTCTTAAGGTTCAAATGGGACTCAGTAATCATCGGATATACGATTGATATTTATACATGGCAATTGTACAACTCACAAACCATAAATCAATTTAACACATATTAATATATAATTTAATTACACGAACTTACCTCGACAAGAGTACATAGATACGAAGACGACTAATCAAATATTTTCTCTTTGCCTCGATCTAGCTCTGTACGAGGTCTAATTGGATCTATACGAATGAATTTAACTCAATTCAATATAATTGATATTCAATTTAGTCCAGCACATATTTTTGGTAAAATTGCTATTTTACCCCTATATTTTTAATTCATTGCAATTAGTCCCTAGGCTCGAAAAATGAATTTTTATACATATTAATAGCAGCCCACATAATTCACAATTCACAATTTTACCATAAATTATCATCTTTTTCAATTTAATCCCTAGTTGATAATTTCATAAAAATTCTCTTTACAAAAGTTGTTTATCTAACAACAACCTTTCATTTTATATCATAAAAATTTAAAACTCAAGTATGCTTATCAATGGAAAAACCCTAATACTTTAATGATTTTGCAAATTAATCCCCAAGATAACTAGATTAAGCTATTACGATCTCGGAAACATAGAAATCATTAAAAACGTGATAAGAATACATACCTAATTGAGTAAAATAAGCTTGCTAATATCTCAAGCTTCCATTGCTAGGGTTTTTTCTTTTTTATGTTTGGTGGTTGATGATGGTAATAGATTATTTTATTTTATTTATTTTCACTTCCCAATATGACTATTCATGCTTATCCACTAAGCATTTTAATGGTCTATTTACTATATAAGGACCTCCAATTTAAAAATTCTATAGCTATTTAATACCTTTAGCTATTAGAACTCAACTTTTGCACTTAATGCAATTTAGTCCTTTTCATCAAATTAGACATGTAAACGGTAAAATTTCTTAATGGAATTTTTATACTATATTTCTATCATACAGTAGACCATAAAATAATGATAAAATAAAATTTTCTCTGACTTTGGATTTGCAGTCTCGAAACCATTATTCTGATTTCACTGAAAATAGGTTGTTACATAATCATTTAGGCTTTAAAATTTCTTAACAAAACATTAATAAAACCTCAATAACACTCCATAAGTATTTCTCAATTCTTTCACCGGTAAAAAGGTTCAGATATTGCTTTCTCATAGTTTCCTCAGGTTCTCAAGTAGCTTCTTCTATTCCATGTCATTGCCAGAGAACTTTTACTAAAGCTACATTTTCATTTCTCAATTCTTTCACCTCTCGTGCTAAAATTTTGATCGGTTCTTCACTCTATGTCCTGTCAGGCTGGATTTCCAAATCCGTTGGGGAGATAACATGTGAAGGGTTAAATTGATACCTTCATAAGATAGACACGTGGAAAACAGTGTGAATTCTTTCAAGTTCTGATGGTAGAGTTAATCGGTACTCAATAGGTCTGATTGTTTCAGTAATCTCATACAACCCAATAAATCACAGACTTAGCTCTCCTTTACTACCGAACTGAAGAATTTTCTTCCAAGGCGACACTTTCAAAAATACCTTGTCACCAAATTGAAATTCTATATCTTTACGTTTAAGATCCGCATAAAATATCTGACGATCTGAAGCTGCTTTTAAGCAATCTCGGATCGCTTTCCCTTTTTCTTCAATTTCACGAATTAAATAAACTCCATGTATCTTTTTCTCACTAAGCTCAGTCCAATATAATGGAGTTCGACATTTGCGACCATATAGAACCTCGTACGGTGCCATCTTTATACTTGATAGAAAACTATTATTATACGTGAATTCAATTAACGATAAATATTTCTCCCAATTGCCTTTGAACTCTAAAACACAACACTGAAGCATATCTTCAAGAATCTAAATCACATGCTCAGACTGACCATCAGTCTGAGGGTGAAGTTCAGTGATAAAATGCAACCATGTACCTAGAGCTTCCTGTAACTTTTTCCAGAATCATGATGTGAACCGCGGATCTCTATTTGATATAATGGAGATTGGCACTCCGTGCAACCTAACAATATCTAAAACATATAACTCAGCTAATCTGTCAAGTGAGAAATCCATGTGTACTGGAATAAAATGTGAAGACTTTGTCAAACAATCAACTATAACCCAAATGACATCTTTGTTTTTCAGAGATAGGGGTAACCCCGATACAAAATCCATAGTAACTCTATCTCATTTCCATTCTGGTATCATTACTGGCTGTAACAGTCCTAAAAGTACTTGATGTTTGGCTTTAACTTGCTGACATATCAAACATCTAGATACAAAATCAAAAATATCATGTTTTATTCCTGGCCACCAGTACATTTGTTTCAAATCATTGTACATTTTATTACTCCCTGGATGAACAGACATGCTACCACTATGAGCTTCGTGTAAAATTTTCTATATAAGCTCTGGATTTTTTGGTACACAGACTCTACCTCTGAATAACAAACAATCATCAGGTCCCATCTAAAATTCTGAATCAGAAGTTGACTCACACTATACCTGTTTAGCTAACATCTCATTATCACATTTCTGAGCTTCGCATATCTGTTGTAAAAATATCAGTTTAACTTTTAGCTCAGCTCCACAAAAAGGTAGACGACCTTGAATTTTTGTTGGTACTGATAGTGGTACGAGATTAGTAAGAGAGACAGTCGATAGATCTGAATCCCAGAGACCTTAGACTTATGCTATTAGAACAAGAGAAGAGGGAACGCTCCTAATGTGATTATTGGTCAATTCTCGTTATTTGATTATTCTGTAATTGCACTAATTGATCCTGGCTCTACGCATTCATACATATGCATTATATTAGTGAAAGAGAGAGAGTTATCAGTAGAATCTATAGAATACAAATTATTAGTTACTAACCCTTTTAGGCAAAGCTAGAAAGTTAATAGTGTGTAGAAGATGTCCCTTAAAAATTCAGAATTATGAGTTTCCAGCAGACCTTATGGGACTTTCATTTCATGAGTTTGATATGATATTGGGTATAGACTGGTTGTCAGAACACGAGGTTATAGTTGATTGTAGAAGAAAAATAATTTCCTTGAGAACTTCAAATAGAAAGTAAATGATTGTAATCGGCGAAAAATATAGTGCACTAACGAATGTGGTGTTTGCAATGAAGGCTTTTAAGATGATAAGAAAAGGATACATTGATTTTCTTGCTTACATTTTAGATACTCGTGCAACGAATTCTAAGATTGAAAAGATACCGGTAGTTCGAGATTTTATCGATGCGTTTCTAGAGGAATTATTGGGTTTTCCTCTAAAAAGAAAAGTAGAGTTTGGGATTGAGTTAATTCCAAGCAGTACATCAATATCTATAGCACCTTACCAGATGGCACCCACTGAGTTGAAAGAATTAAAAACACAGCTACAAGAGTTACTGGACAACAGATTCGTACGTCCTAGTGTATCACCATGGGGAGCACCAGTATTGTTTATGAAGAACAAAAAAGGGTCTTTGAGGCTTTGTATAGATTATCGTCAATTGAATAAAATGACTATAAAGAAAAAATATCCGTTGCCCAGGATTGATGATTTGTTTGACCAATTAAAAGGAGCTAGTGTATTTTTTAAGATTGATATTAGATCAAGATATTATCAGTTACGGGTGAAAGAATTTAATGTGTCACAAATTACTTTTAAGACTCGATATGGTCATTATGATTTCTTGGTCATGCCATTTGGATTGACTAATGTCCAGCCGCCTTCATGGATCTTATGAATAGAATTTTTCAACCTTTTTTAGATCAATTTTTGGTGGTATTTATAGGTGATATTCTAGTGTATTCAAAAGAATAAGAACATGATAGACATCTCCGTATTATGCTACAGATTTTAGGAGAAAAATAGTTGTATATTAAATTGAGTAAGTGTGAATTTTCATTAAAAGAAGTCACTTTTCAAGGACACATTGTATCAGCAGATGGTATTCGGGTAGATCTGAAAAGATAGAAGCTATACTTGATTGGAAACCACCAAAGAAGGTGACAAAAGTAAGGATTTTTCTCGGGTTGGCTGGTTACTATAGAAGATTTTTTAAGGGGATTCTATTTGATTACGTTAACTTTGACAAAATTTTTGTAGAAAAATGTGAAATTTGAATGGATAGAAAGATGTCATCAAAGTTCTGAAAGATTAAAAACAGCATTGACAGAAGCTCCTGTGCTGATTCAACTAGAATTTGGAAAAAGAATACGTGATTTTTAGTGATGCTTCGTACAGTGGTTTGAATTGCATGCTAATGCAAGGAGGAAATATAATAGCATATGCTTCTAGATAATTGAAGCGATATTAAAAGAACTACCAAACGCATGATCTTGAATTGGCTACAGGTGTTTTTACATTAAAAATATGGCGACGTTATTTGTATGGGGAAAAATGCTATATCTCAATGACCATAAGAATTTGAAGTATTTGCTAACCCGAAAAGAGTTGAGCTTGAGACAAAGAAGATGGGTTGAATTGGTAAAGCATATGATTGTATCATTAATTATCACCTCGAGAAGGCAAATGTAGTAGCAGATGCTTTAAGAAGAAAATCATTGGCAGCTTTGAAAACAATGAATACACATTAAGAGATGAAACAAAATGGTGAGTTATTTGTTGAGTTAAAGGTGAAACCAACTTCGTTGCAGGAGGTGAAAGATGCTAAAAAAGCAGATAAAGAATTATCGGTGATTAAGAAACAACTTAAGGAAGGGAAAAACAATGAATTTGAGATTAGTACTAAGGAGAGCTTGAGATTTCACGGCCGGCTATGTGTACCTAATCAAGAAGTTTTAAGGCAAATTATTTTGAATGAACCACATCACAGTTCGCTTGGTTTACATTCGGGGAGTAATAAGATGTATCACAACTTGAAACCATTTTAATGATGGTAAAGGATAAAGAAAGACATAGTTGAATACGTTTCTAAATGTTTGACATGTCAACAAGTGAAGGCAGAGCATCAAGTTCCATCTGGATTGCTACAATCAATAGCTATACCAAAGTGGAAATGGGAAATAATTACTATGGATTTTGTAACTGGATTTCCACTCTTATTGAAGAAGAAGGATGCTATTTGGGCAATTGTGGATCGATTAATGAAGTCCACCTATTTTCTACCAGTACAAACTGATTTGTCTATGGACAAGTATGCACAGTTGTATATAGATGAATAGTAAAGCTTCACAAAGTGCCTGTATCCATCATTTCTGATCAAAATCTGAGATTTACATTAAAGTTTAGGGAGAAGCTACATGAAGCTTTAGGTACACAATTAAATTTTTGTACGACATATCACTCTCAGACTAATGGGCAGTCAAAATGGTAATTCAGACATTGGAAGACATGTTGAGAAGTTGCATCATTGAATTTTAAGGCAGCTGGGAAAGGTATCTACCATTGGTTGAATTTACCTATAATAATAGTTACCAATCTAGTATTCAAATGGCATCGTATGAAGCACTGCATGGAAGGAAATGTAGAACTCCTGTCTACTGGATAGAATTGAGTGAAAATAAATTAGTGGGTCCTAACTTGATTAAAGAAACAGAAGAGAAAGTGAAGTTGATCAGAGACAACTTAAAAGTAGCCTTAGATAGATAGAAGTCTTATGTCTATCTCAAAAGGAAAGATATTGAATACAATGTGGGTGAGAAAATATTTTTAAAAATGTCACCATGGAAAAAGGTTCTTCGATTTGGGAAGAAAGGGAATCTGAGTATAAGATTTATTAGGCCATATGAGATTTTAGAACGGATTGGTCCAGTTGCTTATTGGTTAGCTTTACCACCGGATTTGGATAGAATTCCTCCTGAAGTAATAAAAGTCCAACCGAATTTGACTTATGAAGAGGAGCCAATTAATATACTTGCTCGAAAAGTAAAAGAATTGAGAAACAAATGGGTTTTGTTAGTAAAAGTCTTGTGGAGACATCATAATTTAAAAGAAGAAACATGGGAAAGAGAGAAAACGATGAGACAACAATATCTGCAGTAGTTCACATTAGGTAAATTTCGAAGACGAAATTTATTAAGGAGAAAGAATTGTAACATCGACATCTTAACTTGGGGTCAGGTACGATGATAGATCGGGTGAAGAATTAGTGTAAAAATTTTGAAATATAATAAATAGGAATTTTGAGTATTAAATTAGGAATTATTTAGATCCAATAAGAAATTAGAAAATACTCCTTAGGTGGGAAAATTTTAAATAGATACATTGGCTTAATTGAAAGAATAGAAAATTTGTTGTGGCCAAAGTAGGAAAAATAATAAGTTAGGAGATACATAGTAGTAGAGGAAAGGAATGACGGATCAATAAGAAATTTAAAGGAATGACGGATCAATAAGAAATTTAACTAAAGTGTTATATGAGTTATCTTAGGAAATATGAAAGATGAGGAAGGACAAAGTGGTAATTAGCCAAGTAAATATTAATTAGGTGTAATGATGATGGGTAAAAGTGTAAAGATGGATGGCTTAAGGACTTACTAGCAATTTGACCATTTTAATTAAAAATGTGAGATATTTTAGTAGAATGGTGGAAAAAATTGGAGAAAAAAATATGAAAGATATCATCTTTTTCCAACCACCAAACCGTCACTTTTTCCTTTAGTTTCCATTTTACTTCTCTTTTATTTCTTATCATGTCCTTCCTCCATTGTTGAACCATTCAAGCTTCAAACCTTCTTTTTTATTTGAAATTTCTTTAGTAAAAACCAAAAAGAAGACTAGTGAATTAACTTTATTTCATGAGAAAACCTTCATAGATGGGTTAAAAGAGAGAAAAGTATGAGTTAGAGTTTTGGATTTTCAAAGAGCTAAGGTAAGAGATGATGAAATTATCATATCATACATGTTTATTTATATTAAATAGTATAGGAAAGTCACTTGATTCTGGTTTTTAACATATAAATATTATATGTTTGTTATGAAAATTGAAGAGAAAGAAAAGAAAGTAGGGGACCCAATTGAAAGAAAAGGGAAAGAGAAGACTAAGGAGTGAAGGAAGAAGAGGATATTTCATCTCAAATTTTTTTGTAAGTACTACAAGATTTTTAAATTATTTTTATTTAAATGCTTATATTGTAATATGGAATTACTTAGAATACAAATGTAAAATATATATTTATATTTGTAAATAGATAATAAAAAGGGGATTAGATTATGAAATTATGAAATTTGTAAAGAAAATTATAGGTGGGAGAATATGAAATGGTATATTTGTTTGAGCACTAAGTAATGATGCTGTGGTAAAAGTTTATGTGTGAAAAATGTGTGATATTTGTGATTTGTGAAATGGGGACTAAATTGTAAATGATGGAGAAATGTGAAGTCTTTTCCGAAATACTTATGTAAAGTATTTAAATGTTTGAAATTCAACTTTAATGCCCAAGTAGATGAAATTTAGAACTATTGGATATTAGTGGCATGCCATTAAGGGACCTTAGCGTGCTCTCCGATTATTAGCACATTAGTACTCTTTGTTTAGCACATTCGTGCTCTCTGTATAACACCGTAGTGCTCTCTGTTCATTAGTGCATAATAATACACCTCTATACTTGTTTTGTATATTCGATATGTTCTATAATAGTCTACTATGGGCTAAAGATAGGAAATGTAAACAAAGGTGAATCATCAAAGTGTTAAGGTAAGTTTAGTAACTTTCAAAGGTAAGTTAAATTTTGTTGAAGCAAGGTATAGTTGTATGAATTTAGTATATGTGTAAGCATGTATTAAATTGAATAATTTTAAAAAAATATGTTACGATTCATTTACCTATGTATTCTTGTAGTGCTTACTAAGCCTTCACTAGCTTAACGCGTTTATTTTAACGTGTAGGTACAGTTAGACTCAAAGAGATAGAGTCGGGCTAGGAAATCTCTCATCTCATCACATCCCCAAGAGCTCCAAGAGTAGGTACTATTTTTGAGTTACAATGGCATGTACATAGGTAGACCAAATGTGTTCCTATGTGTTAGGGACTAAAATACAAACTCTTGAAACTCTATTTATTTTGGTTTTACATGAAGTATTTTGGTTCTATATGAAATGAATTATTGAAACCATAAGTATGTTTGCAAATGTGGTTTGCTAATATGATGATTATGGTTGATTTGGAGTGGTTTTAAATAGTTTTAATACATTTTGAATTGGTCTTAAGTGTTGAGAAGAATCTAATATATATTGCAAGGAGTTTAGTGAACTTTTAAATTGATTTTTGCCTAAATTTTACCTACGGTATCGACACCAAGGGTATAGGTATCGATACCTAGGCTTTGAAATACAAAATTGCCAAAATAGAATGTGATTTTGGTATCGTTTTTGTCATTGGTATCAATATCGGAGGCTAGCTATGATACCTAGGCCTAAGGTATTGCTACCTTTATCAAATTTTGAATTTCCGGAGTTCCAGAATGCTGTTTTGGTATTGATTTTGTGCAATGGTATAGAAACTTTTTTAAAAGGTATCGATACCTTTTATTTCAGTATCGATACTTTTTCCCTATTTTGAGTAAAAAAAACAATGTTAAAATAATTTCCAAACATAATCTAACATCCAATAATGACCCCACACGTTTATATTAATATTTTTTAGGTTAAATAAGTTAAAATACTATGTATAAATGTTTAAATTAATCAATGTCTAGCCAAAATCGTTTTGGCACCAAATGTTATAGTCTTATACCGAGTCTATACGATTGGACCGGGTATAGAGGTGTTACAGTTTCGCATAGTCGATGTGACCCTTCTAGGATGGAGAGCTCGTATGTGAAATTGGACGTTTTATTCCCGAAACGACCATAACTCTTTAAAGTTCCTCTTGCTTAGTGGTGCAGAAATAAAGTTTGTTTGTCACCAGAATCGGAGACAGTCGTTCTTACTATGGATGGGCTGGGACTAACCGATTACCGATTTCTCTCATCCTTTCCATAACTCGAGTAAAAGAAACAAGTGTAAATTTAAAAAGAAAAAGTGTTTGAAATTAACTTTGTTTCAAGTTGTTGGAAATGCTAAGTGTGAAAGATTTAGGGTTCCGAAGGCTCCCCCTTTTAAAGAAGGATTTCTCTTCCTGGTTTTTAATAATTTGTATAACCGAAGGAAATCAATGACCTAGAAGTGAGTAGATGAAAACGATTCAACTTTCAATGGTCAGATACGTATTCTCGAAACCCACTTGCGCACGCGACTAAATAATCGTTATGCATCACAGCTCGCAAATGTACCCAGCAAACTGCATTAAAACTTGACATTATGGACCTAAGGCGCGCCACTTTATAGCAGCCCTTAGGCCCACTAAGGGGGTGAGTAGGTTGTTTTACATCAGTTATCACCAACCCGAGCCCTCCTAGGGATCCGAGTCTCTAACTCGTGACCCAGATAGGTTCCACAAGAATATTGAGTGCAAAGCAAGCCACGAGAGACAACAAGGCAAATTTGCAAGCTCTGCTTGCAATGCAAGGTCGTGGGCTCAGCTCGTAACGTAAGGACACAAACCCAGCTTGCAGGGACCAAGGGAAGGCCACTGTCTCAGCTCACATACACCTAGGGAACTTGTTGAAAGGGGCCGCATGCTGCGCAGGCCACCCAGACACATGTCCAGTAGGTACGAAACCCGGTCAAAATGTCAGTCCCAGGAACAGAAAGGACCGTGTGCTCCGTATTATACCTACACGTGTTATAAATGCTTTTTTTTTTTTTTGTTATCAAAATCATACACCTTTTACTATACCTAAACCTATATTTTATTATAAATACTTATTTTGTATTTATTTTAATATGTAAATTGGTTTTCAAATTATATATCTTTTAATAGTAATTTATGCTAATAAGTAACTTTTGAATTATACACAATTTATTTAAATTTTTATTTTACCGTGTTCTATAAATGCTTGCTCTATTAATGTATTAGTAGTTTTTAAATTATACATCTTTTATTAATGTCTAAATTTATATTTTATCGTGTATATATTCATGCATGTTTTGTTTTTAATACGTAAATTGGTTATCAAATTATATAATTTCATATTATATAAATGTTCGGTTTGTTTTTGTGCTATCAGGTAATTTGGTTTCCTTTAAGGATATCTATAGTTGCACTTTACAATGCTATATATAAATGTTTGGGTGTTAAAAAGATGAATAGCTAGATATAAATAATCGAAAAGTGTTGGATGTAATTATAAAACAAATTATATTTTTAAGGGGAGAATTCAAATTCGAACATTAGAGATGATATTATTGAGAATGACAATCATGAATCTAAAAAAAATCAGTTTCTATGAACTGTAAAACAACATTATGACTTGATAAATTATTTTGGTTGGCCTATACAAACACCTATTAATTATAAAGCTAATGATCCAATGGAAGACTTGAATCTATTTATGAATTTGAGGGAGCTAACCATTGATTTAGACTTGAACGGTAAAAGGGAAATGTTGATCCTCTGTATCGTTCTACAACGCTGCCTTAGTCTACACTAACTTGAAATCAACATAGAGGTAATTTATATATATATATATATATTTATTTATTTAGATCATCCTATAGTGGTGGAAATGTTATGAAATGTGATGATCCTTGATTTATGCATTATATTCAGGAAAGTGGAAGTGAAATAGAGGAATCAATAAGGGATTACAGTAGTGTAAACAACTGACTGCCATATCCAGAGACAAAGCTATGGGAGAAAAGGGAGTTATGCGATTGTATTACATTCATACTAAGACAAGTATCCATTAAGGGATTCAATGGGAAAGATGGGGAAATGGAATTCCCAAGGCATCTAATTACGAAAGGTGCCAAGTTGAAGAGAACAGAGATTTGGTGCAACCATGACTGCTCCAGAGAAGGACGTGAGGCAACTCTTGGTTTACTTTCACTACCTAGATCCTCCATTGATGTCTCCATTCTTCTTAAACCACCACCCCATTTTGATGGTAGTTTTGGAAGATGGGTCTCAACCCTAAACTAGATTTTTTTTTTTAATTTTTTTACCTTATGTCAAGGATTTTCAGATTATTTAAGGATTTTGAATAGAATGGGGAATTTATCATTGGTTTTTCAAAGATGATTTTGGGTGTGATTTTATGTTTCTATTTTGTTGGAATGACATACTCCAGTTTGAAAGTTAGTTTTAATGGGATAATGGCAAGTTTTACTCTTGAACTTTAACAAAATTGTCAATGTGGTATTTTTATTTTTAATTTGTTTGATTTATTATTATTTTTTTATTTTATCGAATATTTTTGTACCTTGATCTAATAGTGTTAAATTTTGACACATATTTACACATGGACTATTGATAGAGTATGATATGGCATACTCATCAGGGTAAAATATTGAATGAATAGAATTTAAGCATTTTATGTCCTTTCATTTTTAAGTTAAAATCATTTAAAAAATCAAATAAATATACATGCAATTTTATTAAAATATATCTTTAACGAAAAATTATTTTTAAATTAAATTCAAATATTAAATTAAAAAATTTATAAACCATTTTATTTTCTATTATTTTTTTATCTTTTTTCTCTCCACTTTCATTTTATTCATTTCTTTCTCCACAATGAACCCTAGCCACTGTCATCACTGTCGCTGCTGTTCCTATTGGTATCATCTCTACACTGTCTAGTGGTCTTAATTCTCACTCTAAAATGAACCTCATCCTTCCCCTTTCTCTTTCTCGCTTTTGATTTGCCCATAACCAACAAATTGTTCAACCAAAATTTCAAAAAAAAAAAAAAAAAAAAACCTTGATCCATCTTCATCCACAAGATTCTAGAAATGTTGGGCTAAGAAAATGTTTATTAATAAATAAAAATACAATAGAGCGCAATAGTTTAATCCATCTCCATCCAAAAGATTCTAGCAAAAATGAAGAAACAAAAATACTATAACAAAAAATAAAATAAAAAGAAAAGAAGAGAAAAGATAAATGAAAACCAAAGCTAAGAAAATAAGAGTAAAAATTATGCAGTGTCTAACATAATTTTCTACTCTAGCCTAGTCACCCAAATAGTTGATATAATGTGGTATTTATAGGAAAAAAAATATTTAACCTAACATTGAAAATTATGTCTTGAAATAAAAAGTGACTTAAGCTTGTTTCGCCAAAAAATTACCCCTACAATTTTTCTTCACCCGTCAAACTTGAGTGCTGCAATACCCAAGCTTTTGGTGTTGCGACATTCGTGGTCGTGGGCACGAGCTTGGCTTGGGGCACCTAGTGTTGCGACCTTGACAAAAATGGCACTAGTTTCCTTCACTTGAACAATTGGCTTAGAGTCATAACTTCTAAGGCTTGAGGTTGCAGCTTTAAGGCTTGGTGTTGCGACCCCACATGATCAGTGTTGTGACTTCAATGGAAGATTACTCCAAGTTGACTTTTCATTGAAGCTTGCTTCCTCAAGGTGATGGGAAGCCTGTGTCACGACACATGCACCTGTGTCACGACCCCCACAACAACTGAGGTCCTCTTTGATGTTTGGCCTGAGTCATCTCCTTACATAAACTCAAATCAATCATTAGACTCCTAACGATATTGTTTTTCCAGTTTTGGTAAACTATCATTAGCACTAAAACCTAAAAATCAATAAATACTCGAGATAGCCTAATTTGACATATCAAATTATAATATATAATGTTGCGACTTTGTCCTCAAGTAGCTCAATTTATTCAACTTTAGGGATGTGGCCAATGTTGTGACAGTACTAGTTCAATGTTGCAACCACGAAGGTTGGTGTCACGATCTTGAGTAAATGCACACAAAGTGTTTGAGTAAATTTTCTCAAACATATTTTTTAACTCAAGAATCTAATACAATGAGATGATTACAAATGAAAGGGGAAGACCTCAATTTATAGTTGAGCTCTTTTAGATCCAATGGTACAAATCGAATTAGCTCAATGGTTAAAATTAGTTCCCATCTACAATAAGAGACCCATAATGGATTTAAGCTCTATACATCTTTATCCTTTAGGGTTTACAATAGTTATCCTAGTACAAATACAATTTACTGAGTGTTTACAATTTAATTAAAATTCATGTAGGGCCCTTCAGTCTCTTCCAAGCAATGGATCAATCATGCAACGCCAAATGACCCCTAATAAATAAGAGGGATTAAAGTGTGCCTTGATTCCACAGCTTGTGACACAAGGAACAAATCGATGCCCACACATTTATTGTAATCAACAACCTTCAAATATGAAGATATTCCAACTAAATAGGTAATATGTTCATCTTCGACATTTTTAGGCCTTACTATTATAATATTTGTTATTAACATTCATCCCTCCCTTTAACTTAAGAATATGAAAGCTTACTAAAACACAAACTCGGGCAATTCTCAAAAACTACCCTCAGCCTCTTATTCTAAAAAATCATCATTATCATTTGCACTGTCGACAGAATGAGGAAAGAGCTATGGATCTTGCCATTAAAACAAACTTGATTCCTAAATTTGAAATAACCTTCCCAACAGTGAAACCAATCTTCCTCACAAATATTGTGATAGTCATGGCACTTAAATTAACCCTACACTCCAATCCCAATTCATTTAGCCCTTCAGCTATCACATCTACTCCACTAGAGTTGGTCTTACTATGACAACCATTAGACCCCATTCTCTTTCACATCCTGTAACGCATCAATAATTTCGGTGTTATTAAATATATAAAATGTTGGTAATATAAATACTAAATTTTCTGTGAGAATAAATTAATATTGCTCATTAAGGCATTAAAAAGTGATAAAATTAAAAATTAAAAATTTTGGGTATGGATTAAATTGAAATTGGATGAGTATTTGAAAAGATTAGACAAGTAAAATTTTCAAATTAGCAAGTTAGGCAATACCATAAGGGAATAAAATACATAAGGACCTCTAGGGATATTAAACCATGAGAAATGGAAATTTACCTTACTACGAATACTCCCGCGCGATGTGCGAGTTAAATTTTTTTTTTAAATGTAAAAAATTTATTTAATGTTTGTAATTTTAATTTAATTCAATAAAATTAGAATTATATTTTTGCATTTTTCTTTGATTGTATAAATAAATCATATATTTGATAAAAAATAAATTTATATTTAATTAACAAAAAACGAGGAATTCTTTAAACGTAGCACAAAGTGCATTATAATTATTAACTGCTAGTTATTATTAAATGATCGGTATTTAAAAAAAATATTTTAGCCCTCAATTTAATTGATCACTTATTTGAGTAATTGTGTTATTTGTTAAATTATTTCAAAATGAATGGAAAAATTAACTTTTATTAACTTTGCTAATGTGGGATACACGTTAATTGCCATATGTATGCCACTTAAGCAATTAATTAATTTTAAAAAAATTAAAATGATAAAAAATGTTTTAAAAATAAAAATTATTTAGAAAATATAATATTAAAAGATTTTTTTAATTTAAAAAATTTAATTAATTGCTAACATGGCATACAAGCGACCATCCAGATGTATGATGCGCCACCAAAGTTAACAAACATTAACTTTTCCATCTATTTTTTGGGGTGAATTGACAAACAATATGTAACACTCCATTCTCGACCCAATCACTGGGTCTAAGCTACAAGATGTCACATTCATTGCTGGAGTAACTACAATTAATCTTAACTTAATTTCTATTGATTTATCACATTATCCACTCACATGATCATTACACATTATTTTATAATATAATATCCTATCTGGGGTTTATATGAACTTACGAAAACTCTTTTCATAACCTATGTTATTGGAGTACTAACTGCAAAGTTTCAAAACATTTCGAGTTGGAGTCACAGCTTCAAGGGTGCGATGTCACAACCTCCAAAATAGATTGGCTTTACAACTTGAGGACTAAAATGTGAAGTTTCCAAACTTTATCGAATTGGTATCGTGAATAACAAGGGATGTTGCGACGTTGAAAGCTAGTCTCGTGACATCCATGGGTGGTGTCGCAACTCTGTAGGTAGAATACAACAATTCCAATCCTATTTGGTCTCAACCTATCATTTAACAGAATAAGCATAACCCCATGGCATCAACAATATATATGTTCAATTTCATGATTCAACCCAAATAGGCCTTAGCTATGCTAAACTATTACATTATCATTCATCCATTACTCCAGGACACAAAATGGACTATTTGCAACCTAATAATCGGTTCAACCCTAGGTACATGTCATTGATCAAAATACAAAGAACTATACAAAATTTGTAGAGTCGAGGACTTCTGATTGGATCCTGAATCAAGTCTTGGGACTTTGAGATCCACCTAAACTTGTGTACAGAATAAACAAACCGTAAGCTGAGCGATAAAGCTCAGTGATACTTTCATGATTCAAGTCAATGAAACATTAACAAGTGAAAATAATCAATTCAAGTCTAATGTTAACAAATTCACATACCATTTATGTCAATAGTTTCCATGAACACATGACGTGAACATATATAGCAAATTTGCACACCAATTCATTAAACATTTGCACTTAAACTTACCATATCATACCATTCAACATTAGGATACCAACATTTTCATTTTATAGCACACCAAATTAAAGCATAATCTAATCCACCAGTTCATATGATTGTTTCATACCATGCTTTATAATACTTACATAATCACTTTCCATTTATCTCAAATCTTACTTATTCATTTCATATCATCATAAATGTACATATACATAGACATAAATATTCATCAATTTAAATGCTTAATTTCATTTCATCATTTTAATCACTCTCGGGCCTATTGGCTCGTTCATACTCAAATCAGCCCCTAAGGCTCGTTTAAATTGAATCACATGGTCTTTCACATGCTATCATTTTTCCACATATCAAATGTATACATGTATATTCTTTCAATCACATTCACCTCAGTTATCATGTTACCATTTCATGTTTTTATAACCTTATTAACCAAACACAGAATTAGAACAAATACATGGACCTAATACTTTGTCACCTTGGGTTGCCCGACAACGATGACTTTGAAACATGTACATACTACCACCTTGGATTACCCGACGAAGATGGTTTTCATAATCTGATTATTCTATCATCCCAGGTTGCCCAAAAATGATGACTAAATATGTAAATTCTACCACCCTAGGTTGCTCGGCAACGGTGGTCTCAAATTAATAAACGTGACCTTATGACATGCCAACTATATGCAACCCTATCTAAACTACTAATAGGGTAATCAATGTTTTGTTTACATTATATAACCAATTTGTATATCATCATTATCAATTCACATATAAAACCAATGCCACATAACATAGTTCAAACCATTTTCATTTAACATATTATGTTTCAATTAAATATTGCTACTTTTTATTTAGTTCAATTTAGTCCACATCTCGATATTCAAAATCAGTTACAACAAATCAATTCATACTACAATTATATACTCACCTCGATACTCAATCATGCAATTAACATGAGTACACAAACAATTAAATTGATCTCAAATCATAAAAGTACAAATTAGAATCTCATGTCACTCGTCGACAACTCTCACTTTTCGTTCCCCCTCGACTGCTCGGTGTCATCTTTAGCTACGTACGATAATACGATAGATAAAAAATAACAATTTTCATTCAATTCACATTTAAATACAAAGGCAAGCATATTTTGCATTTTATTCAATTTAGTCTTTAAACTCGGGATATGCATATCTTTTGATATTTAGCATCGGATTAAAATTTGATTTTACATTCTTTCATTAGGGACACCATACTTTCTATTGCTAACATAATTTAATAATATATTTTTAATTTATTCAATTTGGTCCCTGATATTACAAAATTAACAACCAAACTTATTAAGCTCTACAATTTAGTCTTTATCATAATCTAAGCTTAATTCCTATCAATTTCAAGCTCAATTCATCAATTTCTCAACAATGAAAACTTGCTAAAATTTCAACAATTGAACAAATTGATACATGGGCTAGCTAAATAAATTTCCCATAATCATAAATCTAAAAAAAAAAAAAAAAAAGAAAAATGACTTAAGGACTTACATGCAATAATGGTCGAATGCAGAAAAAGGGTTTGAAGCTTTCTCCCTTGTTTAGCAATGGTGGATGATGAGAGTTTAAGGAAGACGATGATATTTCTCATCTTTTTCCACTAAGTTTAGTATTTATACTATGATTTGTATTGTTTAATCTTAATTAATTAATTTAATCATAGTTGACTTTATTTTAATTATCTATTAATTAAACTTAATGGCATCCACCACCATCATCCACTATTTAATATTGATTTATTTACCATTTTGGTCCCTTAGATAATTGTTTTCTAGGTCCCCAAACCTTTTCTTAATTATAACTCTATAGTGGTTAAACTTTTACCATTCATCCTGAGCTTTAATTAACTACTTTTTGACTAAATTACTTAACCAAAATTCAATATATTTTTATATTAACTCAGTAAATATTCCTATTTTACATTTACAAAATCAGTTTACAAAAATAGGGTTCCGAAACCGTATTTTCTGACACCACTAGAATTTGGATCGTTACAAAATGCAAGTTCAAAGGTTAAAAGAGAAGAAAAATAAATTGAGAGTTAAAATGATTTTTTTTGTAAAGTTAAAAGGCCAAAAATGTCATTATACCTTTAATCTAATTTACTTTATTTTTCTTGGGATAAATCCCAAAACTATACTTGTACTATGGTTTAATGTGCAATTATACATATAAACTTTGTTTTATGCAATTTTATACATAAAATTTTGATTTGATCCAATTCTTGTAAATTATTAACACAATTATTGATATAACATCGTTTTATGCTTATATATTACATAATAAATAATTATATTTATCCAATATAATAATAAATTGATGTATATATTTCTTTAAATGTTTATGATTAAATCAAAATTAAAGATTGAAGTATACATTTAAACCACAATTAGAGTTTCACTTGTATAATTGCAACAAGTTAAAGTTCATGTATACAATTGCACATTTAATCAAAGTTCATTTATAATTTTGAGATTCATCCCTTTTTTCTTCTTTCTATGATTTAATTGCCTCTAATTTTTGAAGTTTCGAGCATTAATTACACACATAATCCCATTAATTTAGCATCTAAGTTGACCTGAAAATTGGTGCTCACTTTTCAAGTTTGTGTATTTATTATGTTAAAATCTCCGATGAATGGAAATTCAACAATAGAGGATGGCAAAAAGCTTTAGGTGATGCAGTCTATAAAAGGTATATTTAAATGGAAAGATTTTTGTTGGAAGAGCATGAAAAATAATTAAAACAAAAAAAACTTTCTTCTAATTTCCAAAATTGAGTATGAAAATTCACCTTTGCAAAATCTATTTCAATAAACACATTAACATAAGAAAATTATATTTTGAAAGAGATATAGTAATCACATTGTTCTTTATCAACAATGGTGTAGCTAGAGGCGGTAAGAGCCTTAAAGCCACATCTGACTCTCAGCAAGACACACAAAAGATTGGGCGACCTTCACGTTATCACCAGGCCTCTACTTGTTGGGGCTGTAACCCTCCAAGCAATACTGAAAAACATGCATCACCGTGATAAGATCCTCCAAAACCAACAGATGCCCAGCAAAAGCCTTGGCCCAGGCCACACTTTTGTTTGTGGGGAAAGTCCATTGAAACGAACACATGTCCTAGCTCAGTGAAGACAAATTTATTGGGAATCCAAAGCCCTCACCAAATCTGCTGTGAACTTGGACATACTTTCCTTGGTTCCGGTGAAGGTTGGAACATTGGTTCACAATAATCGTCTTCACCATGCCGAGTACATTCAATGCCATGGCAATCCACTAAAAAAAGCCCAAGAGTTGGCCAGGTGCAATCTTGTAATCCTTGAGCAGGTTGCAAAAGAAGGGGTACAGTGGCAAGTGAAACCCCATCTCAAGCGCATGAATTGGAAGAAGGAAGCTATCTTCGGTGGTTTTACACAGCCGATGCAACCCCTCTGGAATGGAGAACTCGTACGTGAAATTGGGAAGTTTTATTCCCAGAATGACTAGAACTCTTTACAGTTACTCCTGCCTTGTGGTGCAGGGATGAAGTTTGTCTGTCACCAGAATCAGAGACAATCGTTCTCCCAGTGGATGGGCTGGGACTATCCAGTTATTGATTCCTCTCATCCTCACCATAACTCGAGTAAAAGAAGAAAGCGAAAATTTAGAAAGCAAAAGTGTGTGAAATTACCTTTGTTTCAGGTTGCTGGAAATGCTAAGTGTGAAAGGTTTAGGGTTCCGAAGGCTCCCCATTTTAAAGAAGGATTTCTCTTCCCGCTCTTTAACGATTCGTATAACCGAGGAAAATCAATGACCTAGATACGAGCAGATGAAAATGGTTCAACTTTCAATGGTCAGATATGCATACTCGAAACCCACTTGTGCACGTGGCAGAACTATTGTTATGCACCACAGCTCACAAGCATACCCAAGAAGTTGCATTAAAACTTGACATGATGGACCTAAGGCGCATCACTTTATAGAACCCCTTAGGCCCACTAAGGGGGAGCAGATTATTATCGTCGGTAATCACCGACCCGAGCCCTACAAGGGATTCGAGTCTCGACCCGTGACTCGGATGGGTCCCACAAGAATATTGAGTGCAAAACGAGCCAGGAGAGGACAGCAAGGTGAATTTGTGGACCCTGCTCGCACAGCGAGCTCGTGGGCTTAGCTCGTAACGTAAGGTCATAGACCCCGCTCACAGGGACCAAGGGAAGGCCATTGTCTTAGCTCGTATACACCCAAAGAGCTTGCAGAAAGTGGATGCGTGCTCCGCAGGCCACCAAGACACGTGTCCAACAGTGGTGCAATAAGCCCACCTGAATATCGGTCCCAGGAGCGAGAAGGACAACGTGCTCGTGTAGACACATGCCCAAAGAAACTTGGAGTTTAAAATTTATTTAATCCTTTAAAAATTATAAAGATATAGAGTATTAAAAAGGTAAAATTACATTTTTACTATCGTAACAATTATAATTTAATTTTTACCCCTTTCTGGCTTCGCTCCTGGTTATCAATATTTTCATTTCCTTAACAAAACAATCAAAATAATAAAATTTTCAATCATCAAAAGAAAGGAAAATAAAGAATGAGACCTTGAAATACACTTACATCTACCTCGTTCTTCCCTATAATAGTATCTAACATCAATTATTCATTTAATTTCTTGATTTGTATAATACTAAATTGTTTGATTTTAAAAAAAATATATAAATTATAATTGATAATAAAATCAAAGATGATATGAAAATAGAAATATCTTACTACTTCAATTAATAGTCATTTGTTAACATAATTTTACAAATATAATTTCAATATAAAATATTTTCATCCATATAACTCTATAAAAATTAGTATTTATAATATTTTTAAACTTCAGGGATTAAAAAATTAACAAGGGCCTTATAATATTATAATACAATATTAAAAAAATATGATGAATTTTTTAATATTTTTCTTTAGCCGACCCTAGATTTCCTTTCCATATAAAACTCTTCATCATCAAGATTTCAAAAAGCTTAAATTATTCTTTCTATATATTATTTAGGGTTGAAAAAGCCATCTATCTAAGTTCCATCGATTATTCATCAAAGCTCTTCCAAGGAATCAAATTGCGAATCAATGGCGACGGATGATTTCATCAGTAACCTTCCTGACGAAGTTTTGGCTGCGATTATATCAGGCTTACCAGCCATTGAAGCAGTAAGAACAACTATTTTATCAAAACGATTGAAGGATGTATGGAGGAATGTTTTCCGTTTAGATTTCGATCCAAAAGGAGTGAAGAAATTATCACCAAGAAAACAGGCTGTTCCTGCTCCAAATCAACGCAGATCTACGGTGCCAGTAATACAATTTGGATCCAATGTTTGCCATGACGATGGTGATGATATTGATGATACTGATAAGAGGGAAGAGATTTCCCGAGTTGTTAAGAATATCGATAATGTATTGTTATCTCATGAACGTAACTTGATCAGTTGCAGAATCGTTCATCTCTCAAATAGTTACAGAAACGGTGATCTTGAGAAGTGGATTAAATATCTTACATCCGAGAAGGAAGTGCAAGAATTGGCTTTCCTTTGCGATGATATTCAACATGAGTTTTATCCAAAAAGCTTATTCGGATTGGGTCTGAATTTACCGTCTGGGATTTTTTCATGTAGAACTCTGCAATCACTTGAGTTCACAAATTACGATATCGGATCCCATCGCCCTTTTCATCATTGCCATAACCTCAAAACCTTGAAAGTGTATTGCTGTGATATTAGCGCTGAAACCCTTGAAGCAATCGTTTCTAGCTGTGATTTTTTGGAACATTTGAGCGTTTGTTCTTCCACCTCCAGTTTAAAACAGGTTCGGATCTTTAGCCAAACGGTTAAGACTGTGGAGGTGGAATCATTGGAGTTGGAGGGGATTTACTTATCTACCCAATCTCTTGGTGCTTTGGTGCTTCATTCTATGATATTTCCAGCCAAAAGTTTGGTTATCCATGCTCCAAATCTTAGGGTTTTACTGCAACTCATAAGCCCATAACTGAAAATCCATACAATTTCACCCGTCCTTCAAAACAGACCAAGATTGCTGAAATTCTAGAGTATTGCACTCATCTCTTGGTAAGCATTTAATTTCGCTACCTCTTTTATTTTCTATTTTTATACTTTCATGCGTGTTATAAAAATGCTTATTTTACCTTGGTTATTGGAATTATATGCTTTTTGCTCTATCTAGAACTGTATTTTATTATAAATGCTTATTTTATTTTTGTTTTAATACATAAATTCGTTTTGATCTTTTACTATGTATACTTGTATTTTATGTTAATTAGCAATTTTTGAATTATACCTCTTTATATATCCATGCATATTTTGTTTTTAATACGTAAATTGGTTACCAAATTATATAATGTCGTATTAAATAAATGTTTGGTTTATTTTTGTGCTATTAGGTAAATTGATTTCTTTTAAGGATAAGTGTTGGATGTAACTGTAACATACATTATATTTTTAAGGGGAGAAATCAGATTTATGAATCCGAAAAAAATTAGTCTCTATGAATTGCAAAATTAACGTGATGATTTGATAAATTATTTTGGTTGGCCTGTGCAGACACCTGTAAATTATAAAGCTAATGATCCAATGGAAGACCCAAATCTGTTTAAGAATTTGAGGGAGCTAACCATTGATTTAGACTTGAACGATAGAAGGGAAATGTTGATCCTCTGTATCGTTCTACAACGCTGCCTTAGTCTACACCAACTTGAAATCAACATAGAGGTAATTTATATATATATAGATAGATAGATAGATAGATCATCCTGTAGTGGTGGAAATGCTACGAACATGTGATGATCCTTGATTTATGCATTATATTCAGGAAAGCAGAAGTGAAATAGAGGAAGCAACAAGTGATTACAGTAGTGTAAACAGCCGACTACCATATCCAGAGACAAAGCTATGGGAACAAAGGGAGCTGTGCGATTGTATTACATTCACATTAAGACAAGTATCCATTAAGGGATTCAACGGGAAAGATGGGGAAATGGAATTCCCAAGGCATCTGATTACGAAATGTGCCAAGTTGGAGAGATTAGAGATTTGGTGCAACCATGACTGGTCCAGTGAAGGAGGTAAGGCAACTCTTGGTTTACTTTCACTGCCTAGATCCTCCATTGATGTCTCCATTCTTCTTAAACCGCCACCCAATTTGTTGGTAGTTTTGGAAGATGGGTCTCGACCCTAGAATAGTTTTTTTTTTTTATGTCAAGGATTTTCGGATTAGTTAAGGATTTTGCATGGGATGGAGAATTTATCATTGTTTTTTCGAAGATGACTTTAGGTGTGATTTTATGTTTATATATCGTTGGAATGACATGCTCCAGTTTGAAAGTTAGTTTTAATGGGATGATAGCAAGCTTTACTCTTGTACTTTAACTTCAATGTCGTATTTGTACTTTTAATTTGTTCGGTTTGAGACTTGTATTTTTGTTTTGTCAAATATTTTGGTACTCCAGTTGAAGAGTGTTGAATATTGACATATGAACTATTGAAAGAGTGCCATGTGGACCAAGAGAAAAAATTAAATAAATAGAATTTAAGAATTTTTTCTGTTCTTTTTTTAAGGTTAAAATCATTTAATAAAATATATCTTTTAATAAAGCTAAGTAAAGACAAGAATGGAACACAAGATAAACATGAAGTCGAGTTACTTTTTCTTTGGTCGACTCTAAAATACCCTTTCCATATAAAACAAGCAATTATCAAAATTTAGGTTTAAAAAGAGGATATATGTAGGTTCCATTGTGGAGTATTTTCTTCATTAAAGCTCTTGCAAGAAATCAAATTGTGAAACAATGGCGACGAATGATTTCATCAGCAACCTTCATAACGAAATTTTGGCTAGGATTATATCAGACTTACCAGCCATTGAAGCAATAAGAACAACTATTTTATCAAAACGATGGAAGGATTTATGGAGGTATGCTTCCCGTTTAGATTTCGATCCAAAAGGAGTGAGGAAACTATATGGTGATGATGTTGATGATCCGAGGGAAGAGATTTCCCGAGTTGTTAAGAACATCGAAAATGTATTGTTATCTCACAAGCGTAACTTGATTAGTTGCAGAATCGTTCATCTTTTAAGTAGTTGCAGAAACGGTGATCTTGAGAAGTGGATTAAATATCTTACATCCGAGAAGAAAGTGCAAGAATTGGCTTTCCGTTGCGATGATTTTCAACAAGAGTTTTATCGAAGAAGCCGTTCTGGACGGGGTCTGAATTTACCGTCTGGGATTTTTTCATGTGAAACTCTGCAATCACTTGAGTTCACACATTACAGTATCCGATCCGATTCCCCTTTTCACCATTGCCATAACCTCAAAACCTTGAAACTTTATCACTGCGCTATTAGCACTGAAACCCTTGAAGCAATCGTTTCTAGCTGTGATCTTTTGGAACATTTGAGCGTTTGTTCTTCCCCCTCCAGGTTAAAACAGGTTCGGATCTTTAGCCAAACGGTTAAGACTGTGGAGCTGGGATTATTGCGTTCGCAGGGCATTTATTTATCTACCCAATCTCTTGGTGTTTTGGTGCTTCATTCTATGAAATTTCAAGCCAAAAATTTGGTTATCCATGCTCCAAATCTTAGGGTTTTGCTGCAACTCATAAGCCCATAACTAAAAACTCAGACAATATCACCAAGATTGCTGAAATTCTAGAGTATTGCACTCATCTCTTGGTAAGCATTTAATTTCACTACCTCTTTTATTTTCTGGTTAGATACAAAGTAAGCATTTTGTTTTTGTTTTAATAAGTAGATAGGTTTTCAAATTATGCGATGCTTAAAGTTTTACATAAATACTTAATTTGCTTTGATTATCGGAATTATACACCTATCACTATACTTAAATCTGCATTTTATTGCATATGCTTATTTTGTTTATGTTTTTGTTTTAATACCTAAATTGGTTTTCAAATTATACATCTTTCAACTATGCTTAAAGTTTATATTTTATGAGTGTTATATAATTGATTATTTTGCTTCGGTTATCCGAATCATACACGTTCCACTATACCTAAACCTCTATTTTATTATAAATGCTTATTTTGATTTTTTAATAAGTAAAAAGGTTTTCGAATTATAAATCTTTTAACGAAACTTAAAGTCTATATTTCATTGTGTACTATAAATGTTTATTTTGCTTTGGTTATCTGGATCATACACCTTTCACTATACCTAAACCTCTATTTTATTATGCTTATTTTGTTTTTGTTTTAATAAGTAAATAGGTTTTCAAATTAGATATCTTTTGTGATACTTAAAGTTTATATTCTCTGAGTGCTATATAAATACTTACTTTGCTTTGGTTATCGGAATCATACACCTTTCACCATACTTATACCTCTATTTTATTATAAATGAGTAATTTGTTTTTGTTTTAATAAGTAAAATGATTTTCGAATTATATATCTTTTAACGATATATTTCATGAATGTTATATAAATGCTTATTTTTCTTTGGTTATCTGAATTATACACCTTTCACTATACCTAAACCTCTATTTTATTATGCTTATTTTGTTTTTGTTTTAATAAGTAAATAGGTTTTCAAATTAGATATCTTTTAACGATAACTTAAAGTTTATATTCTATGAGTGTTATATAAATACTTATTTTTCTTTGGTTACACCTTCTGCTATACTTAAACCTCTATTTTATTATAAATGCTTATTTTGTTTCTTTTTAATAAGTAAAACGGTTTTGAATTATATATATCTTTTAACTATACTTAAAGTTAATATTCCATCGTGTTTTATAAATACTTATTTTGCTTTCAAGTATCTAAATCATACATCTTTTATTATACTTAAACATGTATTTTATTACAAATGGTTATTTTGTTTTTATTATTAAGTAAAATGGTTTTCGAATTATATATATTTTAACGATGCCTAAATTTATACTCCATCGTGTTTTATAAATGCTTATTTTTCTTTGGTTATTGAAATCATACACCTTTTACTATACCTAAACTTGCGTTTTATTATAAATACTTATTTTGTATTTATTTTAATATGTAAATTGGTTTTCAAATTATATATCTTTTACTATACTTGTAATTTATATTAAAAAGTAACTTTTGAATTATACACCTTTTATTTAAATTTTTATTTTATCGTCTTGTATAAATGATTGCTCTATTAATGCATTAGTAGTTTTTAAATTATATATATTTTATCGATACCTAAATTTATATTTTATCGTGTATATATTCATGCATGTTTTGTTTTTAATACGTAAATTGGTTATTAAAGTATATAATTTCGCAGTACTCTATAAAGGCTTGATTTATTTTTGTGCTATTAGGTAAATTGGTTTCTTTTAAGGAAATCTATAGTTGTACTTTACAGTGTTATATATAAATGTTTGGGTGTTAAAGAGATGAATAGCTAGATATAAATAACCGAAAAATGTTGAATGTAATTGTAAAATACATTATATTTTTAAGGGGAGAAGTCAAATTCGAACCTTGGAGATGATATTATTGAGAGCGACAATCATGAATCCCGAAAAAAATAGTCTCTATGAACTGCAAAACGAACATTATGACTTGATAAATTATTTTGGTTGACCCGTGCAGACACCTGTTAATTATAAGGCTAATGATCCAATGGAAGACCTGAATCTGTTTATGAATTTGAGGGAGCTAACCATTGATTTAGACTTGAACGATAGAAGGGAAATGTTAATCCTCTGTATCGTTCTACAACGCTGCCTTAGTTTACACCAACTTGAAATCAACATAGAGGTAATTTATATAATATAGATTTAGATTTAGATCATCTTGTACTAGTGGAAATGATATGAACATGTGATGATCCTTGATTTATGCATTATATTCAGGAAAGTAGAAGTGAAATAGAGGAAGCAACAAGGGATTACATTAGTGTAAACAACCGACTGCCATATCCAGAGACAAAGCTATGGGAGAAAAGAGGGCTGTGCGATTGTATTACATTCACACTAAAACAAGTATCCATTAAGGGATTCAAAGGGAAAGATGGGGAAATGGAATTCCCAAGGCATCTGATTATGAAAGCTGCCAAGTTGAAAAGAATAGAGATTTGGTGTAATCATGACTGCTCTAGAGAAGGAGGTGAGGCAACTCTTGGTTTACTTTCACTGCCTAGATCCTCCATCGATGTCTCCATTCTTCTTAAACCGCCACCCCAATTTGGTGGTAGTTTTGAAAGATGGGTCTCAACCCTAAACTAGTTTTTTTTTTATGTCAAGGATTTTCGGATTAGTTAAGGATTTTGAACAGGATGGGGAATTTATCATTGGTTTTTCAAAGATTATTTTGGGTGTGATTTTATGTTTCTATTTTGCTAGAATGACATACTCCAGTTTGAAAGTTAGTTTTAATGGGATAATGGCAACCTTTACTATTGTACTTAACGAATTTGTCAATGTGGTATTTGTACTTTTGATTTGTTTGATTTGTTATTTTTATTTTATTTAACATTTTGGTTCTCTGATTTAATAGTGTTATATTTTGACACATACTGACGCATGGACTACTAATACAGTGTCATATGGCATAGTGATCAAGGTAAAATGTTAAATGAATAGAATTTAAGGATTTGCTAAAAAAGTTCTCCTTTATTTTTTAAAAATCATTTAAAAAATCAAATAAATATACATGCAATTTTAGTAAAATATATCTTTTAACAAAGAAATATTTTTTAATGAATTTAAAAATATTATAAACCCAGTTATTTTTTATTTTTTATTTTATCTTCTTTTGCTCTACTTCCATTTTCTTTATTTCTTTCTTCACAATGAACCCTAGCCACCTCCATCCATGTTGTTGCTCCTCTTATTGCTAACATTTCTACACTGTCTAGTGGTCTTGATTCTTACTCTAAAACAAAGCTCATCCTTCCCCTTTCTCTTTCTTGCTTTTGATCTCCCCATAACCAATAAAAAGTTCAACCAAAGTTTCAAAAAAAAAAAAAAGCTTGATCCATCTCCATCCACAAGGTTCTAGCAATGTTGGGCTAAGAAAATGTTTATTAATAGATAAAAATATGATGGTGCGCAGGAGTTTAATCCATCTCTATCCACAAGGTTTAGCAAAAATAAAGAAACAAAAAAACTACAACAAAAAGAAAATAAAAAGAAAAGAAGAGAAAAGATAAATGAAAACCTAAGCTAAGAAAAGAAGAGTAAAAATTATACAATGTCTAACATAATTTTCTACATTGGCCTAGTCACCCAAATAGATGACATAAGGTGGTATTTATAGGAAAAAAATATTTAACCTAACATTGAAAATTATATCCTCAAATAAAAAGTGACTTAAGCTTGTTTGGACACAAAATTACCCCTACAATATTTCTTCACCTGTTAGACTTGAGTGTCGCAACACCTAAGCTTTTGGTGTTGTGACATTCGTGGTAGTGGGCACGAGCTTGGCTTGGAGGCACCTAGTGTCACGACCTTGATGGCAATGGCACTAGGTTCCTTTACTTGAACAATTGGCTTGGAGTCATAAATTTGAGGGCTTGTAGTTAGCTTTAAGGCTTGGTGTTGCGACCCCACATGATTAGTGTCGTGACTTCAATGGCAAATAACTCCAAGTTGAGTTTTCATTGAAGTTTGCTTCTTCGAGCTGATGGGGAGTCAGTGTCGCGACACATGCACTTGTGTCGCGACTCCCACAACAATTGAAGTCCTCTTTGATGTTTGGTCTGAGTCATCTCCTTACACAATCTCAAATCAATCATTAGACTCCCAACGATATAGTTTTTCAAATTTGGGTAAACTATCATTAACACTAAAACCTAAAAATCAATAAAAACCATTAGAAACTTGTAAAATACTTGGGAACAAGATTATTAAGTACTCGAGAGAGCCTAATTTGACATATCAAATTACAACATATAGTGTTGTGACTTTGTCCTTAGGTAGCTCAATTTATTCAACTTTGGGGATGCGGTTGATGTTGCGATATTACTAGTTTAATGTTGCAACCACGAAGGTTGGTATCACGATCTTGAGTAAATGCACACAAAGTTTTTGAGTAAATGCTCTCAAACATATTTTTTAACTCAAGAATCTAATAAAATGAGATGATCACAAATGAGAGGGGAAGACCTCTATTTATAGTTGAGCTCCTCCAGATCCAATGGTACAGATCGAATTACCTCAATGGTTAAGATTAGTTCCCATATACAATAAGAGACTTATAAGAGATTTAAACTCTATACATTTTTATCCTTTAGGGTTTACAATAATTATTCTCATAAAAATACAATTTATTTAGTGTTTACAATTTAATCAAAATTCAAGTAGATGGGGCTTCAATCTCTTCCAAGCAATGGATCAATCATGCAATGCCAAATGACCCCAATAAATAAGAAGGATTAAAGTGTGCCTTGATTCCACAGCCTCTGACACAAGGAACAACTCGATGCCCACACATTTATTGTAATCAACAACCTTAAAACACTGAGATATCCTAACTAAATAGGTAATATGTTCATCTTCGACATTTTTTTGTTAGGCTTTACTATTAGAATATTTGTTATTAACATTTGTCTTTCCTTTTAACTTAAAAATCAAAAAATGTACTAAAGTACAAAAACTACCCTCAACCTCTTATTCTCAAAAATCATCATTAACATTTGTACTACTGACAGAATGAGGAAAGAGCTAATTATGTCACCATTAAAACTAACCTGATTACACTAAAACTAACCTCCCTAAATTTGAAATAACCCTCCTAACACTGAAACCAATCTTCCTGACAAATATTGTGATATTCATGGCAGTTAAATTAACCCTACAATCCAATCCCAATTCACTTAGCCCTTCCGCTATCATATCTACTCCACTAGAGTTGGTCTTACTATGACAAACATTAAACCCCATTCTCTTTCACATCTTGTAACTCACCAATAATTTCAGTGTTATTAAATATATAAAATGTTGGTAATATGAATACAAAATTTTCTGAGAGAATAAATTAATATTGCTCATAAGGCTAGTGAAATTAATTAAACACCAAAAAAAGGCATTAAATGTCATCAGATTATAAATTGCAAATTCTGAGTATGGATTAAATTGAAATTAGATAAGTAATTAAAAAGATTAGATGAGTAAATTATCCAAATTAGCAAGTTAGACAAAACCATAATAGAATAAAATATATGAGGACCTCAAGGGATATTAAACCATGAGAAATGGAAATTTACCTTACTAGCAAGTTATATTAGCCCTCAGTTTAATTTATCATCTTTTTGAGCCCTTAAAATTGTGTTGTTTGTCAAATCACCTCAAAATGGATGAATTGCTGACTGGACGTTGAGTCAAGTCTTGGGACTTCGAGATCCACCTAAACTTTTGCACGGAATAAAAAACCATACACTGAGAGATAAAGCTCAATGATACTTTCATGATTCAAGTCAATGAATATTAACAAGTGAACACAATCAATTCAAGTCCAATGTTAACTAATTCACATACCATTTATGTCAATAGTTTCCATGAACACATGACATGAACACATATAGCAAATTTGCACACCAATTCATTAAACATTTGTACTTAAACTTACCATATCATACCATTCAAGTTTAGGATAGTAACATTTTCATTTTATAGCATACCAAATTGAAGCATAATCTAATCCATCAATTCATATAATTGTTTCATACCATGCTTTCTAATATGTACATAATCACTTTCCATTTATGTCAAATTTTACTTATTCATTTCATATCATCATCAATGTGTATATACATAGACATAAATATTCATCAATTAAAATGATCAATGTCATTTCATCATTTCAATCACTTTCGAGCCTATTGGCTCGTTCATACTCAAATTGACCCCTAGGGCTCATCTAAATTGAACCATATGGTCTTTCATATGTTGTTATTTTTCCACATATCAAATGTGTACACTCATATTATTTCAATCAAATTCACCTCACTTATCATGTTACCATTTTATGTTTTTATAACCCTATTAACCAAACTCAGAATTAGAACGTATACATGGATCTAATACTCTATCACCTCGGATTGCCTGACAACGATGACTCTGAAACATATACATACTACCACCTTGGGTTGCCCAACAAAGAAGGTTTTCATAATCTGATTATTCGGTCATCCTGGGTTGACCAAAAACGATGAATATATCTACATTCTACCACCCCAGGTTGCCCGACCACGATAGTCTCAAATTATTTAATATGACTTTATGGCATGCCAACTATATCTGACCCTATCTGAACAACTATTAGGGTAATCAGTGTTTCGTTTACATTATATAACCAATTTGTATATCATCATTATCATTTCATGTATAAAACCAATACCACATAGCATAGTTCAAATCATTTTCATTTAACATATTATGTTTCAATTGAATCTTGCTACTTTTTATTTTTTCCAATTCAGTCCACTATCTTGACATTCAATACCAATTACAACAAATCAATTCATACAAACATTATATACTCACCTTGATACTCAATCATGCAATTAACATGGATATGCAAACAATTAAATTGATCTCACGTCATTCATCGTCAGCTCTTACTTTCTTTTTCCCTTCAACTACCCGGTGTCATCTTTAGCTACGTACGATAATAGGATAGATAAACAATATCAATTTTCATCCAATCCACATTTAAATACAAAGTCAAGCATATTATAATAGTCCATTTCTTTATGATGTCGAAACAGTGGTTCCAGGGCCACAAATTCGATGTGTGGGTCCATAAATATTATTATTTAATATTTACGAGTAATATGGTGTAATAATAATATTTGATTTAATGATTTATGTTAAATGGAAGAATAGTTAGGTATAAGTGGTAAGACCCTAAAGTTAAGTTATCGGGACCTCGTTTCTATAAACCGAGCTGTAAGTATTTTATTAAATACTTATGGAGTGTTATTAAGGTTTTATTAATGTTTTTTTAAGAAATTTTGAGGTTTAAATGGTTATGTAATAGCCCGTTTTCAGTGAAATCGGAACAGTGATTTCTGGACCAAAAATTTCGAAGTCAGAGAAAATTTTATTTTATTATTTTATGATCTACTGTATGATAGAAATACAATATAAAAACTTCGTTAAGAAATTTTACTGTTTACATGTCTAATTTGATGAAAAGGACTAAATTGCATCAAGTGTAAAAGTTGGGTTCTAATAGCTAAAGGTATTAAATAGCTTTTAAATTTTAAATTGGAGGTCCTTATATAGTAAATAGACCATTAAAATTCTTAGTGGATAAGCATGAATAGTCATCATGGGAAATTGAATGAAATAATAAGGTTAATTTTGGAAATTGGTGATTAAAGTTAAAATAAATAAAATAAAATAATCTATTATCATCATCATAATTGAATGAATTAATAAGGTTAATTTTGGAAATTGGTGATTAAATTTAAAATAAATAAAATAAAATAATCTATTATCATCATCATCCACCAAACATAAAATAACATAAATAAAAAAAAAAACCTAGCCATGGAAGCTTGAGATATTAGCAAGCTTATTTTGCTCAATTAGGTATGTATTCTTGTCTCATTTTTAATGATTTCTATGTTTCCGAGACCGTAATAGCTTAATCTAGTTATCTCGAGGATTAATTTGCAAAACCGTTAAAATATTAGGGTTTTGCCATTGATGAGCATACTTGAGTTTTAAAGTTTTATGATAGAAAATGAAAGGTTGTTGTTAGATAAACAACTTTAGTAAAGAGAATTATAATGAAATTATCAATTAGGGATTAAATTAAAAAAGATGATAAATTTATGGTAAAATTGTGAAATTGTGAATTATGTGGGCTACTATTAATATGTATAAAAATTGACTAGGCTTGAGTAAGGATTAAATTGCATGAAAGTCATTTTCCAAGCCTAGGGACTAAATTGCAATGAATTAAAAATATAGGGGTAAAATAGTAATTTTGTCAAAAATATGTGCTAAACAAAATTTAATATCAATTATATTGAATTTAGTTAAATTCATTCGTATAGAACCGGTTAGACCTCGTATAGAGATAGATCGAGGCAAAGATAAAATATCTGATTAGTCGTCTTTGTATCTACGTACACTTGTCGAGATAAGTTCATGTAATTAAATTGTATATAAATATGTATTAAATTGATTTATGGTTTGTGAATTGTACAATTTCCATGTATAAATACTGATCGCATATCTGATGATTACCTAGTCCTGTTTGAAGCTTAAGAAATTCATAGGATAAAAATGACAATGTCAATAGGGTTACCGATATAGTTGATTTCCTACAAGTGTTGCGGACACACCACAACTCGCATGAGCTTCCCGTTATTCAGCTCAGAGGAGCTTCCTATTTACTGCTCGTATGAGCATATATGAATATGAATTGATGGATTACAGTTCAGTAAACTTCGTGTGTACTAACTATGTATCCAATGATATTTTAAATGGTTCATCGGGCACAGTTCTGTTATGAAATATTATATGAGTTTGATATGAACTATTACCAGTATATACATGAAGTATATGAAATATGATTATTTGATGAATTCAACCATGTGTGATGGATTTTATATGTGATTTTCATGGCTAACATATTGTGATAATGTGTTTAGGCTTTTGGCTAAATTGATTGAGATATACTATGTTTACTTACCTACGTTATGGAAATATGGTAAGTTAAATTTTGTATTATATGAACTTACTAAGCTTAAATGCTTACTCTGTGTTATTTTCCATGTTTTATAGTAATTCGAAAGCTTGTTCGGGTTGGAAGCTGTTCAGAGCTATTTCACACTATCCATCGGCTCTTTTGGTACTTTTAGTAAATAAATCTTGGTTGTGGCATGTATAGGTTATTTTGGACAATGATGGCATATTTTGATCTTATCATATTGTTGTGTGTTTGATATGGTACAATAAAAGAAAGTAAAATGTGGTTTGAATATGCATATATGAACTTGGTCAAATAGGTAGATTGAGATACTTGGTTGACATGCCTTTAAGTTGTCAATTGAAGTACCTAAGGGCATGTTGTTTGTATGTTGTGATAATACATGTTTAAGACTTGATTTTGGCTTGTTTGAATGTCCTGTTGTGGCTTGTTGATATGCAAATTGTTATGTTTAGGTTGATACCAAAATGGGTGAGAAATGTGGCTTGGAAATGGCCTATTTTTGTCCACAAGGGTAGAGACATAGGCGTGTATCTCAGCCATGTGTGACACACGGCCATGTAACACGACTGTGTGTCCTCTGTATCTTTTAATTTACACAAGTTAGTATGCTCAAATTTCTTACACGGCCTAGCACATAAGCGTGTGGTTTGGTTGTGTGACTTAAGTTAGTATACTCACACGGTCTAGCACAAGAGCGTCTGGCTTGGCCTTATGTCTCAAGTCACTAAATTTGCACAGGCATGAACACGGGTTCGGACACAGCCATATGTCCCTATTTGGAATGTCCACACGGCCGTGTGTCCCCTGCAACTTAGAAAAATTTCAATGATTTTTGAAAAATTCTTTGAGTATTTGATTTAGTCCCGATTTGTTTTTAATGCGTATTTTGGGGCTCGAGGACTCATATAAAAGATAATATGTTTGATTTCGATTGGTTTCTGACATGTATAATATATGATGTGAAATGTTTGAAATTTCTATATATTTGTTCTGTAAACTCTGATAATGTTCCGTAACCCTGTTCAGATGATGGCTCGGGTTAGGGGTGTTACATTTATTGGTATCAGAGTTATGGTTTAGTCAATTCTCGGACTAACATAGCGTATATGATTCTAGCTATACATGTCATTATATAGCTTGTGATAGTGTGATATCTCCTGACCATTTTAAAACATGTTTTCATATAGCAATGTCATCCAACTGAGCCAATTCCGATGAAGCAGAGAGTAATGCTCAAGCCTTTATTCAACGAGTAGCTTCAACTGGTATGAGGCCCGTATCTGAGAGTCAAAGAGGAGAGGCTAAATAAGCCTTTTTCCAGATGATGAATGAATGGTTTACCGAGTTTGTACCAACGAACTCGGTTGCACAACAACCTCCACCCCCTCTTGTTCCTTAATCGGTTCCTAATATTCCTCAAAGTAGAACTTATTAGAGTTGGTAAGCCACATGTTGATAAGATTCGTAAGTATGGGGCTAAAGATTTGAGCTACATTTAAGGATGATCCTGAAATAGCTGAATTTTGGTTAGAAAAGACTATCAGAGTTCTTGGTGAATTATCTTGTTCACCGGCTGAAAGTCTTAAGTGTGTAGTATCTCTGTTAAAAGGTTCAGCTTACCAACGGTGGAATACATTAACTTCTGTTGTGCCGGAAGAGAGGATTACTTGAGAATTCTTTCAAATTGAGTTCCAAAAGAAATACATCAGTTAGAGGTTTCTTGATCAGAAACGTAAAGAATTCTTGGAGCTTAAACAAGGCCATATGACAGTGTTTGAATATGAATGGGAATTTGTTCGATTGAGCAAATATGCTCAAGAATGTATTCCGACTGAGACTGCAATGCATAAGCGATTCAAAGATGGCTTAAATGAGGATATAAAACTATTACTCGAGATTCTCGAGTTGAAAGAATTTGTTGTACTTCTGGATCAAGCATATAAAGCTGAAGAGATGAGTAAAGAGAAAAGACAAGCTGAAACTGAAGCTAGAGATTCAAGTAAGAGATTGACAGGAAAGTCATATCAGTCAGCATTAAAGAAATCAAAGTAATATCATGACCTTTCTACTACTTCTGGAGGATACTCCAGTAGGACAAAGGTACCTGACGCTCTAGTCCTAAATCTAAGGCTACATCTATAGCGAGTGTGGGTAGTGATAGAAACACCAAACCCAAGTGCAAACACTATAACAAACTACATTTTGGTGAGTGCTGAATAAAGAGTAGAGCTTGTTTTAGATGTGGTTCCTTTGACCACTATCTTAGAGATTGCCTGGAGAAATCTAAAAATGAGAGTATTCAAACTTCAAGACTGAGTGACACAACTACGAGAGGTAGACCACCTCGTAATCCTGGAAATATGAGTGGTAGTCGAGGTGTGATGAAAGACTCTACTACAAGGTTAAAAGCACAAACACCAGCTAGGGCTTATGCTATTCGTGCACGCGAAGATACTTCTGCACCAGATGTTATTGCTAGTATTTTCTCTCTTATTGATACCAATGTAACTGCTTTAATTGATACCGATTCGACTTATTCATATATTTTCACGAAATTAATGTCTAGTAAAAAGTTACCTATTAAGTCCACTAAATTCGTGGTTAAAGTATCGAATCCTCTAGGTTAGTATGTGTTAGTTGATAAAGTTTGCAAGAACTATCCATTAATAATTCGGGGTTACTATTTCCCGATTGATTTAATGCTATTACCGTTCGATGAATTTGATGTGATTTTGCACATGGATTAGCTAACTCTACATGATGCCATGGTAAATTATGTACGAAAGCATATCATATTGAAATGTCGGAATGGTGAAATGCTTCATATTGAATCAGATAAATTGAACGAGTTACCTATTGTGATATCAGCTATGTCAGTACAGAAAAATGTAAAAAAAGGTTGTAATGTTTACCTTGCTTATATATTAAACACTAAAGTGTCTGAGTCAAAGCTTGAATCAGTCCAGCAGTTTGCGAGTATCCCGATGTGATTCTAAAGGAGTTACCCAGATTACCGCCAGTCAGAGAAGTTGAATTTGCTATAGATCTTGTACCGGGAACAACACCGATATCCATAGCACCATATATAATGGCTCCTACATAGTTAAAGGAGTTGAAAGCGCAGTTGCAAGAACCGACTGATAGGGGTTTCGCTCGACCCAGTTTTTCACCTTGGGGTGCACTGGTTTTGTTTGTTAAGAAAAATGATGGATCGATGAGATTATACATTGATTACCATCAGCTCAACAAAGTTACAATCAAGAATAAATATCCACTGCCTCGCATTGACGATTTGTTTGACTAGTTGAAAGGTGTCACAGTGTTCTCAAAGATTGATCTTCGTTCTGGCTATTATCAATTACGAGTGAAAGATTTGGATGTACCGAAAATAACATTCAGAACCAGGTACGGGCATTATGAGTTTCTTGTAATGCCGTTGGGTTTAACTAATGCACCTGCAATATTTATGGATTTGATGAATAGGATTTTTAGATCATATTTAAACAAATTTGTTGTGGTATTTATTGATAATATCCTAATATATTCTTGAGATGAGACTGAACATGCCGAGCATTTGAGAATTGTTCTGCAAACTTTGCGAGATAAACAATCGTTTTCTAAATTTAGCAAAACCTAATTTTGGCTTCAGGAAGTTGGTTTTCTGGGACACATAGTATCGGCTGAAGGCATCAAAGTTGATCCAAATAAAATTTCAGCAATTTTTAATTAGAAACCACTGAAAAATGTATTTGAAGTTAGAAGTTTCCTAAGGTTAGCTGGTTATTATCGGAGATTTGTAAAAGGGTTTTCGATGATAGCTACACCGATAACACAGCTATTACAAAAAGATGTGAAGTTTGAATGGTCTAATAAATGTCAACAAGGTTTTAACCAGTTGAAATCCCTGTTGATCGAAGCATCAATTCTGGTTCAGCCTGAATCGGGTAAGGAATTTGTGATTTACAGTGATGCGTCATTGAACGGTTTAGGCTATATTTTGATGCAAGAAGGTAAAGTAATAGCTTATGCTTCTAGATAGTTAAAGCCACGTGAAAAGAACTATCCAACACATGATTTAGAGTTGGCAGCTATTGTTTTTGTATTGAAAATTTGGTGACACCATTTTTTCGGTGAAAAATCTCACATATTTACCGATCACAAGAGTTTAAAGTAATTAATGTTGCAAAAAGATCTGAATCTGAGACAACGTAGATGGCTCGAACTATTGAAAGATTATGAGTTAGTTATTGACTATCATCCAGGAACCACATCTGAAACAGGCTCGAGAATTCAGTCGACGTTCTGCCCCAATGAAATCTTCCAAAATGCTCACATGATGGAGGTATTGGTTTTCTTCTAGAACCCCCAGTACTAACCATAGAGGTCCTCTACTCAGTTTGTCTTGTCTGACTTCTGGATATTTGCCCAACAGTAGGAGAAGTGTATCTGGAATGTCTAGAATCCCTCACTCTTTTTGGAGATGATGGTGGTGCTTAACTAATTGCTAACCTCATCCCAAAACTCTTCTCTTTTAAACGAGCTAACCCTTCTTCCAATCGTTGTGCTCTATCAACCAAAATAAGAAATTCTTGTAGATGTAATAGTATAAGAGGAACATAAATTTCTTCATTCAATCTCCACTCACATCTCCTGCATATATCAGTTTCATTTGCTACTAATTCCTTGGCATATTTACTCAATCTGATAAATTCACGTTCGTATTCAGCAACAGACATGTTGTTCTGTTTCAAATCCAGAAATTATCTTTTCTTCTTCTCAAGATAAAGTTGATTCACATATTTCTCTCTAAATTCAGACACAAAGAAATTCCAATTAATTTTCTCTGCTAGATGAATATTCATGGCACTAGTCCACCATTGGTAAGCCTCACCCTTTAACAAAGATACTGCACATTTCAACTTTTCATCCCTTGTACACTGCAATTCTTCAAATATCCTTTGACTATTCTCTAACCATTCTTATGTTAATTGTGTTTATTGAAATATATTTTGTAAAGGTGAATTTTCATACTCAATTTTGGAAATCAGAAGAAAGTTTTTTATGTTTTAATTATTTTTCATGCTCTTCCAACCAAAATCTTTCCATTTAAATATACCTTTTATAGATTGTAGAACCTAAAGCTTTTTTCCATCTTTTATTGTTGAATTTCGATTCATTGGAGATTTAAACATAACAAATACACAAACTTGAAATGTGAGCACCAATTTTCAGATCAACTTAGATGCTAAATTAATGACATCATGTGTATAGTTAATGCTCGTACATCAATTTAGTTTTATATTGGATAAATATAATCATTTATTATGCAATATATAAGCATAAAATGATGTTATATCAATAATTGTGTTAATAATTTACAATAACAATATCACATCAAAATTTTATGTATAAAATTGCATAAAATCAAAGTTTATGTATATAATTTCACATTAAACCTTAGTTCATGTATAGTTTTGGGATTTATCCCGAAGAAGAAATGAAGTAAATTAGATTAAAAGTATAATGATGCTTTTGGGCTTTTAACTTTACAAAAAAGTAATTTTAACCCTCAATTTATTTTTTCTCCTCTTTTAACCTTTGAACTTGCATTATGTAACGACCCTAATTCTAGTGGTGTCAGAAAATGCGGTTTCGAAATCCCATTTTCAAAAACTGAGTCTGTAAATATAAAATAGGAATATTTACGGAGTTAATATAAAAATATTTTGAATTTTGGTTAAGTAGTTTAGTTTAAAAAAATAGTTAATTAAGGCTCAAGACTAAATTGTAAAAATTTAATCACTATAGAATTTTAATTAAGAAAAGGCTTGGGGACCTAAATAACAATTATCTAAGGGACCAAAATGATAAAGAAAACAATATTAAATATTAAGTAGTGGATGATGATGGTGGATGTCATTAAGTTTAATTAATATATAATTAAAATAAAGTCAACAATGATTAAATTAATTAATTAAGATTAAACAATACTAATCATAGTATAAATACTAAACTTAGTTGAAAAAGATGAGAAATGTAACATCTCGATTTTAAGTGGTAACGGAATAGTGGTTTCGGGACCACAAATTTTCATTGTATTGACTTGTAAATATTATTTTTAGAATATTTATAGAGTTATTAGAGTCATATTTGGTTAAGAAATATTAATGTTTAGTTAGTTAATTAAAGAAAAAGGACTAAATTGTAAAAGGTGCAAAACTTGCAAATTAAAGCAATTAGGTGATGAAATGGTTTAATTAATAGTTGAGGAAGGACTTAAGTGATAATTAAGCCCTAAATAATATAGTGAGAGGGCAAAATAATGTAATTATAATGGCAAAATTGTAACTTAGTTGGAATTAAAACAAAACAAATTGAAATTTTAAAGTTTTCCTATTCATTTTTCTTCAACATTGGTCGAAATCACCATAGGAGGAAGCTTTAAGTTCAGTTTCTTCATCTTTATGCAAGTGAGTTCAATTCTTACTCGTTTCATATAATTTTTATGTTTTTGATATTGCTGCAACTAAGTCCAGCTAGCCCGTACCTTCATTTTTTACTCAGTTAAAAGTTTTGGAAGTTTCTATTAATGAATATTGAATTTTTTTTTTGATGAGTACCATGTATTTGGAGCTTTGGTTATGTTATTTGATGAATTTGTAAAGAGATTTTTGTTAAATTTTGATTTTTAGGATTAAATTGTAAAAATGTCAAAATATTAGGGTTTGATAGTGAATTTTATGTTTATTATGGGCTGTTTGAGGGCCTAGTATATTTGAATAAAATATTTCCTTGAGAAAATTGGTTAATTTGATGAATTTCGAGTTAAGGGACTAAATTGCAAAAATTGTAAACGTTTGGGTAATTGTATAAATTCAAAAAATAAAAGGGTATTAATTGTAAAATGGATTTGAAATGAAATATATACTAATAATTGAATAATTTTACATTATAGATCAATCTTCTATAAATATTCATGGAAAAAGAAATATAGCAGAATAGTCCCTGAACTTCTGTAATTTCTACGATTCAGTCCAAGTAAGTTCGTTATAGGGTTACTATTAATTTTATTGAATATTTCATGCTTTTTCATTATTGGTTAAATCATGAATTTCAATTAGTTATGTTTAAAGAAATAGAAATGTAATAATATTCGGGTTATGTGCCTAGCAGGCTTTGTGCTGGTGATATTCGGGCTATGTGCCTAGTAGGCTGTGTGCCGGTGATATTCGAGCTATGTGCCTAGCAGACTTTGTGCCGATGACATTCGAGTTATATGCCTAGTAGGCTGTGTGCCGGTGATATTCGGGCCTTGTGTTGGTGTTATTCGGGCTCCGGACCTAGCAGGCTTTGTGCCAGTGTTATTCGGGTTTCGGGCCTAGAGGCTTTGTGCCAGTGTTATTCAAGCTTCGGGCCTAGCAGGCTTTGTGCCGATGTAATAAAAATTTACATCAATTTGATCATTTTTGGTTAATTAATAAACGAAGTTATTACCGAACTTACTAAGTTTTTGATGCTTATTAGTTTGATTTCTTCTTGTAGGACCTTTGGAATCGTTGTTTTGATTGGATCGACTCGAAAGCTCACACACTATCATCAACATCTCGGTAGTCATTTTGGTTCTTGCTAGTTGGTTTAACTGGCATGTATTAGGAAGGGTCTTTAGTACTTAGTTATTTTGTATGGATGTAAATATTGAAAGTTAATATGTTATGCTTGTTGCTAGTAAAAGATAGTTGAACTTGTATGCATAATTAGGTAAACCTTTTGGAACATATATAAGTAGAAAATGTATAAATCTTTTGATGCCAAATGATGATGCTTGAATACTTCAAGTATGTTATGTGAATTAGCTTAGTTTATAATAAATTATGATGTTTAATTTTGATAAGTCTTTGGCATGTTTAAATGAATTGTTGGTTGTTTGAAATTTAGGTGTCTTGTCGGCATATTGGTTGGATGAATTTTTGGTACATTGAATGGATTATTTCATGAATGAATTGGTTTGTTTTGAGGTCTATAATGTGGGAACAAAATGCTTTTAGGTACATATTGGAGTTGGGCATGGAAATGGCTTAAATTTGGCCAATTTAATGTCCACACGGCCTGAGACGGGTGTGTGTATTGGCCATATGTCCCCTGTAGGTTTGTAAAGAATCCAAGTCAGGCAGTTACACGGCCTAGCACACAGCCTGACACACGGGCGCGTGGCTTAGCCGTGTGACCCAAGTCAGAGAGTTACACGGGCACAAACACAGGCTGGGATACAGCCGTGTGTCCCTACTTCGAATGTCCATACAGTCGTGTGACCCCTGCACTGTGAAAAATTTAATCTTTTTCCTTAAGGTTCCAAATGTTTCTGAATTAGTCCTGAATTGATTCTAATGTGTTTATTCGGCCTTGAGAGCTCGAATAAGGACAATATGCATGTGTTTAAATGAAATTGCTATGAATCATGAAATGTTTGGAATCGAATGTTTTTAGTTTCGATTTTATAGGAACATTTCGTAACCTTATTCTGGCGACAGATACGAGTTAGGGGTGTTACAAGAAATATCATATTCTTCTTTAAATTCTCACCATCCACCATTTCTAGACAATGGAGAAATCTTCAAACCCTTTTTGTGCATTCGACCATTATTGCATGTAAGTCCCTAAGTCATCTTTTTGGTTTTGTTATAAATTTATGATTATGGGAACTTGATTTAGCTAACCCATGTGTCAATTTGTTCAATTGTTGAAATTTTAGCAAGTTTTGATTATTGAGAAATTGATGAATTAAGCTTGAAATTGATAGGAATTAAGTTTAGATTATGTGTAAATATTAATAAGTTTGGTTGTTAATTTTGTAATATTAGGGGCCAAATTGAATAAATTAAAAAGTTGTTATGAAATTATGGTAGGAATAGAAAGTATAGGGTCTCTAACGAAAGAATGTAAAATCAAATTTTAATCTGATGTTAAATATCAAAAGATATGCATATCCCGAGTATAGAGACTAAATTGAATAAAATACAAAATATGTTTGACTTTGTATTTAAATGTGAATTGGATGAAAATTAATATTGTTTATTGATCGTATTATTGTACGTAGCTAAAGATAAGATCGAGCAGTCGAGGGGGAAACGAAAAGTGAGAGTTGTCGACGAGTGACGTGAGATTTCGATTTGTACTTTTATGATTTGAGATCAATTTAATTGTTTGTGTATTCATGTTCATTGCATGATTGAGTATCGAGGTGAGTATATAATGGTCATATGCGTTGATTTGTTGTAATTGATATTGAATATCGAGATAGTGGACTGAATTGAACAAAATAAAATGTAGCAAAATTCAATTGGAACATAATATGTTAAATGAAAATGGTTTGAACTATGCTATGTGGTATTGGTTTTATATGTGAATTGGTAATGATGATATACAAATTGGATATATAATGTAAACGAAATAGTGATTACCCTATTAGTTGTAAGGACAGGGTCGAATATAGTTGGCATGCCATAAGGTCACGTTTAATGATTTGAGACCATCGTTGCCGGGAAACTTGGGGTAGTAGAATGTATATATATAGTCATCGTTTTTGGGCAACTTGAGATGACAGAATAATCAGATTATGTAAACCAACTTTGTCTGGCAACCCATGGTGATAGTATGTACATGTTTCAGAGTCATCGTTGTCGGGCAACCCAAGGTGACAAAGTATTAGATCCATGTATTTGTTCTAATTCTGTGTTTGGTTAATAAGGTTATAAAAACATGAAATGGTAACATGATAAGTGAGGTGAATGTGATTGAAATAATATGCATGTATACATTTGATATGTGGAAAAATGACAGCATGTGAAAGACCATGTGATTAAATTTAAATGAGCCTTAGGGGCTGATTTGAATATGAACGAGCCAATAGGCCCGAGAGTGATTGAAATGATGAATGAAATTGAGTATTTAAATTGATGAATATTTATGTCTATATATATGCACATTGATGATGATATGAAATGAATAAGTAAGATTTGAAATAAATGGAAACTGATTATGTAAGTATTAGAAAGCATGGTATGAAATAATCATACGAATTGGTGGATTAGATTATGCTTTAATTTGGTATGCTATAAAATGAAAATGTTGGTATCCTAATGTTGAATGGTATGATATGGTAAGTTTAAGTGCAAATGTTTAATGAATTGGTATGCAAATTTGCTATATATGTTCGTGTCGTGTGTCCATAAAAACTATTGACATAAATAGTATGTGAATTAGTTAAAATTGGACTTGAATTGATTGTGTTCACTGGTTAATGTTTCATTGACTTGAATCATGAAAGTATCACAGAGCTTTATCGCTCAACGTATGGTTTGTTTTCTCCGCACACAAGTTTAGGTCGATCTCAAAGTCCCAAGATTTGATTCAGCATCCAATCAGCAATCCTCACTACAAAGTTTGTATAGTTCTTTATTTTTTGGATAAATGACATGTACCTAGGGTTGAACCAATTACTAGGTTGCAAATGGTCCATTTTGTGTACTGGAGTAATGGATGAATGATAATGTAATAGTTTATGCATAGTTAAGGCCTATTTGGGTTGAATCATGAAATGGAACATATATATTGTTGATGTCATAGGGTTATGCTTATTTTGTTAAATGATAGGTTGAAAACAAATAGGATTAGAATTGTTGTATTCTACCTACAGAGTTGCGACACCACCCTGTGGATGTCACAAGACTAGCTTTCAAAGTCACAACGTCCTTTGTTGATTGCCAATTCGATAAAGTTTGGAAACTTCACATTTTAGACCTCAAGTTGTGAAGCCAACCTATTCTAGAGGTTGTGACATCGCACCCTTGAAGTTGTGACTACAACTCGAAATGTTTTGAAACTTTGCAGTTTAGTACTCCAATAACCTGGGTTATGAAAAGAGTTTTCGTAAGCTCATATAAACCCCAGATAGGATATTATATTATAAAATAATGATGTAATGATCGTGTCAGTGGATATAATTTGATAAATCAATAGAAATTAAGTTAAGATTAATCGTAGTTACTCTGGAAATGAATGTGATATCCTGTAGCTTAGACGTAGTGATCGGGTCGAGAATGGGGTGTTACACATTTTTTGTCAATTCACTACAAAAATAGATTGAAAAGTTAACGTTTGTTAACTTTGGTGGCATGTCATACATGTGGATGGCCGCATGTATGACATGTTAGCAATTAATTAATCCTTTTAAAAATTTTAAAAATTCTTTTAATATTATATTTCTAAATAGTTTTAATAATTTTTATGTTTAAAATATTTTTTATCATTTTAATTTTTGTAAATTAAGTAATTGCTTAAGTGGCATCTACATGGCAATTAACGCGTATGTCAAATTACCAAAGTTAATAAAAGTTAATAAAAATTAATTTTTCCATCCATTTTAAGATAATTTGACAAATAACATAATTTTAAAGGCTAAAAAAAGTGATAAATTAAATTGAGGGCTAAAATATTTTTTTTAAATACCGATCATTTAATAATAATTAGTAGTTAATAATTATAATGCACTTTGTGCTACGTTTAAAGAATTCCTCGTTTTTTGTTAATTAAATATAAATTTATTTTTTATCAAATATATGATTTATTTAATTACAATCAAAGAAAAATATAAAAATATAATTCTAATTTTATTGAATTAAATTAAATTTACAGACATTAAATAAAATTTTTACATTTAAAAAAAAAATAACTCGCACATCGTGCGGGAGTATTCCTAGTAAGGTAAATTTCCATTTCTCATGGTTTAATATCCCTTGAGGTCCTCATATGTTTTATTCCCTGATGGTATTGCCTAACTTGCTAATTTGAAAAATTTACCCGTCTAATCTTTTTAATTACTTATCCAATTTCAATTTAATCCATACCTGAAATTTTTAATTTATAATTTTATCACTTTTTAATGCCTTAATGAGCAATATTAATTTATTTTTATAGAAAATTTTGTATTTATATTACTAACATTTTATATATTTAATAACACCGAAATTATTGGTGCGTTACAAGATGTAAAAGAGAATGGGGTCTAATGGTTGTCATAGTAAGACCAACTCCAGTGGAGTAGATGTGATAGCTGAAGGGCTAAGTGAATTGGGATTGGAGTGTAGGGTTAATTTAAGTGCCATGACTATCACAATATTTGTTAGGAAGATTGGCTTCACTGTTGGGAGGGTTATTTCAAATTTGGGAATCAAGTTAGTTTTAATGGCGAGATCCATAGCTCTTTCCTCATTCTGTCGGCAGTGCAAATGATAATGATGATTTTTGAGAATAAGAGGTTGAGGGTAGTTTTTGAGAATGGCTCGAAGATGAACATAGTACCTATTTAGTTGGAATATCTCTGAATTTTAAGGTTGTTGATTACAATAAATGTGTGGACATCAAGTTGTTTCTTGTGTCACAAGCTGCTGAATCAAGGCACACTTTAATCCCTCTTATTTATTGGGGTCATTTGGCGCGGTATGATTGACACATTGCTTGGAAGAAACTGAAAGCTCATCTACTTGAATTCTGAGTAAAATGTAAACACTTAGTAAATTGTATTTTTATTAGGATAGTTATTGTAAACCCTAAAAAATAAAGATGTATAGAGTTTAAATCTCTGAGTCTCTTATTGTAGATGAGAATTAATATTAATCGTTGAGGTAATTCAATCTGTACCGCTAGATCTGAAGGAGCTCAACTATAAATAGAGGTATTCCCCTCTCATTTTTGTAATTATTTGATTACTAGTAAAAAAATAATTTAAAATTCAATTTTTTATTAAATAATAATTAATTAATCAATTTTTTATTAATAATGAAAATTAAATTTATTATACTTAAATTGGTTCACAATTATTTGGATTAATTGTTTTAATCTAATTGTTAAATCAATCATATGACATATCATAAATAAATAATAAAAGTTTAGTAACATAATTTAAAACTAATAGAGATTTAAATTTTAAAAAAGTATAACTTAATAATTATTTAAATATTTTATATTTTAACTTTTTGAATGTGGATTGTAAATTAAGTCAGCAAGCAAAACAATAATTTTAAATGCATCTTTAAAAAAATAAATTTTTTTAAATTAAATCTCCATTAAAAATTTTTTAATTACTTTATTACATTTTAATATCTTAAATAAATAAAATGAGACGAACTGAGATAAAAAAAACTCAATAAAATAATTAAACTCAACCTGAAGCAATAAATTATATGAACAAGTTGCAAATATATATATATATATAAGAATTATTAACATGACTTGTATATATCTATAATTAATTATTAATTAACTCAGTGTTCGATCGAGTTAAAAAATTTCGAGTTCACGAGTCTTATTTTATAATCCTAACTCAATTTGAAATTTTTTTCGAATCAGAGTCAAGTGAGATGGAATTTGGGTGTAATATTGATATACTTTTAGGTTGTCAAGGTTTGGGGTTCGTTTTAAGGTTGTAAAATTAAGTTTCCAGCCAATTTTGGGGTGGTTTCGTGACTACACGGGTGGCCACACGGGCGTGTGCTAATTCACACGACCGTGTGCTTTTAGGAATTAGGGTTTTCGGGCAAAATTTGGTGCCATACGGCCATGTGGCCGATTTGGGGATTTTTGTCGTTTTTCACATAGCCGTGTCCCCTGGGCACATGGGCATGTGTGTTTGGGAATTAAGGTTTGAGTGATTTGATGCCGCACGGCCTGACCACACGGCCTGGCCACACTGTCGTGTAGCTAATTTGGGGATTTAGGGATCCCACACGGGCGTGTATTTTGCACACACGGCCGTGTCTAGCGGGCAAACAAGTGTGTGAGACCCTCACACGGCCGTGTATGCCCTGCTCTCTATTTTAGTTCAATTGGACAGTGAGTTACATGGCCTGTCCCCACGGCCATGTTCTTGGTCCACACGGGCGTGTGCCTCTCTTCACACTGGCGTGTGCCTTAGCCATACGGCCATATACCACTCCTCATACAGGCTTTTGACCTCCCACACGATCTAGGCATTTCCACACGGCTGTGTGGTCCTAAGACACCAAATTTTAGCTTGTGTGTTTTTTATCTGAAAATGTGTTTGTGTATTCCGACCTTTGGCTAAGCTTTAGTGAGGGTGTTTAAGTCTCGTTATCTGTGACCATGTACTTTGCTTATGTGTTGTTTGTGACTGAGTCTGATTCCGAACCCGGGTAACTAGCATATTTGTTCTGTCTGGTTGTCTAATAAAGCGTCACTGTTTTGTGTGGTTGTATGCATACATGCACTTGCATAAAGTAAAGTTTTGGGTGGGATTGCGAAGAGAAGGGCGATCGATTCGATTTGATCCGCGCTTTCTCGCAACTTATTCATACTGATGATTTATCGCTTTATCTTTGTATCAGATGTCGCGCCAACTTTGCTACATACTATTATCTGATCTGGCAGTTTAAACTACAATATGTCTGTACAGCAGAATACAGCACGCACGCTAGCTCTGCTACATATTAATATCTGAGTGGCTTAGACCACATATATGGTGTGTAGGGTTGGATGGGCCTATGAGGTCCTATGTGGTGTGTTTTGGTCGAATGAGCTTAAACAGCTCTTATGAGGTGTGATCGGAGGACGGAGTGGTGTGTTGGCTGGGTGGGTTTCATTACTCGACTGCATTATATGCGTATCTGTTTGAGAGTTCTGCGTGTAAGATTATTTGTTTGTATTCTGTTTGTTTGAACAACACTTGTGTTGAGTGTTCTATGTGAGATTGGTGTGTTCTATCTTTTTCTGCATATACTTGTAAATATAATATGCTACTGATTTGTCATCTGAAGTCTTTTTCTGTAAGTTTGTTGTTGTTCGTTTGGACTCACACTGAGCTCGAGTAGCTCACCCCCTTAGTGTTTCCCCTTTTAGGAACATTTCTGAATTCTGACATTAGACTCGGTATGCAGAGGTCTCGGACAGTATCAGAGGAAAATAATTACTAGTTTGTGTTTCAGTTGCTACTTTGTTATTCGGTTTTTGAACTGTAAGGTTTTATAAAACCGTGGTACAAGTTCCGTTTTAAGTTTTTATTCATTTTTTTATTCCAGCTTTATATATTAAACTTAACTGTAATTTTATTGACTGGATTTTAAACAATTAAATGTTTCGATTTGACGTGATAACTTGCTTTGTAAAAATTTACCTACGATCACTTCGGTGATCAATGTGACATCCGAGATTTGGCCTATACTTCTAGGCCAGGTTTAGGATGTTACAGGCCTTAGACACGGGTGTGTGTCTCAGCCGTATGAGTCACACTGCCTGGCCACACAGCTGTGTGACCCCTGTAGTTTGAAAATTTACATATTTCTCCTAAAAAATCCATATGTTTCTGATTCGTTTCTAATGTGTTTTTAGGGCCTCGATGGCTTGTATAAGGGACAATATGTATGTCATTGGTTGGTTTTGTTATGAATGAATTTTGAATTATTATTTTTATATATATAGTTTTGGATTGTAAATTTTGGTAATATTTCGTAACCTTATTCTAGCAATGGTTATGGGTTAGGCGTGTTACATTGGAGGTTGTGACATTACAACCCTGAAGTTGTGACTCCAACTTGAAATGTTTTGAAACTTTGCAGTTTAATACTCCAATAACCTAGGTTATGAAAAGAGCTTCCGTAAGCTCGTATAAACCCTAGATAGGATATTATATTATAATATAATGATGAATTGATCATGTTAGTGGATATAACGTGATAAATCAATAGAATTTATGTTATAATTGACGTTTGTTAACTTTGGTGGCGTGCCATACGTGTGGATTGCCACATGTATGCCACATTAGCAATTAATTAATTTTTTAAAAATTAAAATATATTTTCTTATAATATTATCTTTTCTAAATAATTTTAATAATTTTTATTTTTTAAAATATTTTTTCTCATTTTAAAATTAATTAATTGCTTAAGTGGCATCTACATAGCAATTCACGCGCATGCCACATCAGTAAAGTTAATAAAAATTAACTTTTCCATCCATTTTGGGGTGATTTGACAAACAACATAATTTTAAAGGCTCAAAAAGACGATAAATTAAATGGAGGGCTAAAATAACTTCTTGTTCAAACAATGACCATTTAATAATAATTAGTAGTTAATAATTATAATGCACTTCGTGCCACATTTAAAGAATTCTGCATTTTTTATTAATTAAATATAAATTTATTTTTATTAAATATTAATTTATTTAATTACAATCAAAGAAAAATATAAAAATATAATTCTAATTTTATTGAATTAAATTAAATTTACAACATTAAATAATTTTTTTATATTTAAAAAATAATTTGCACATCGTGCGGGACTATTCCTAATAAGGTAAATTTCCATTTCTCATGGTTTAATATCCCTTGAGGTTCTCATATATTTTATTCTCTTATGGTCTTGCCTAACTTGCTAATTTGGATAATTTACCCATCAAATCTTTTCAATTACTTATCCAATTTCAATTTAATCCATACCCAAAATTTGCAATTTATAATTTGATTACTTTTAATGCATTTTTTTGGTGTCTAATTAATTTCCCTAACCTTAATGAGCAATATTAATTTATTCTCTCAAAAAATTTTGTATTCATATTACCAACATTTTATATATTTAGTAACACCGATATTATTGGTGCGTTACAAGATTTGAAAGAGAATGGGATCTAATGGTTGTCATAGTAAGACTAACTCCAGTGGAGTAGATGTGATAGCTGAAGGGTTAAGTGAATTGGGATTAGAGTAATTTAAGTGCCATGACTATCACAATATTTGTTAGGAAGATTGGTTTCAGTGTTGGGAGGGTTATTTCAAATTTAGGGAGGTTGGTTTTAGTATGATCAGGTTAGTTTTAATGGAAACATCCATAGCTCTTTCCTCATTCTGTCGGCAGTGCAAATGTTAATGATGATTTTTGAGAATAAGAGGTTGAAGGTAGTTTTTGAGAATGGTCCGAGTTAAAGGGAGTGATGAATGTTAATAACAAATATTGTAATAGTAAGGCCTAACAAAAAAAATGTCGAAGATGAACATATTACCTATTTAGTTGGGATATCTCGGTGTTTTCAGGTTGTTGATTACAATAAATGTGTGGGCATCGACTTGTTCCTTGTGTCAGAGGCTGTGGAATCAAGGCACACTTTAATCCCTCTTATTTATTGAGGGTCATTTGGCGTTGCATGATTGATCCATTGATTGGAAAAGACTGAACGCCCATTTACTTGAATTTTAATTAAATTGTAAACACTCAATAAATTGTATTTTTACTAGGATAATTATTGTAAACCTTAAAGGATAAAGTTGTATAAAATTTAAATCCCTTATGATTCTATTAATGTAGATGGGAATTAATCTTAACAGTTGAGGTAATTCGATCTATACCATTGGATCTAAAGGAGCACAACTATAAATAGAGGTCTTCCCATCTCATTTGTAATCATATCATTGTATTAGATTCTTGAGTTAAAAAATATGTTTGAGAGCATTTACTCAAACACTTTCTATGCATTTACTCAAGATCGTGACACCAAACTTCGTGGTCGTAACATTGAACTAGTAATGTCGCAACATCGGCCACATCCCCAAAGTTGAATAAATTGAGTTGTCTGAGGACAAAGTTGCAACATTATATGTTGTAATTTGATATGTCAAATGAGGCTCTCTCGAGTATTTAATGAGCTTGTTCCCAAGTAGTTTACGAGTTTCTAATGCTTTTTATCGATTTTTATGTTTTAGTGTTAATGATAGTTTACCCAAACTGGAAAAACTATATCATTGGGAGTCTAATGATTTATTTGAGTTTGTGTAAGGAGATGCCTCAAGTCAAACATCAAATAAGACCTCAATTGTTGTGGGGGTTTCGACATGTAACACCCCAAATCCGGCCTAGAAGTTTAAGCTGAATCAGGATGAGTTAGACCAACTTAGTAAAAATGTACTTCTTTTCAGAGTTTTAAATTTGAAAACCAGAAATTTATTTTAGTTTATTTAGATGATTTTGTAGTTTCGTTTTAAACCTAGTAGATACTGACGACGAGATTATAAAAAGAAAAATAAGACAAGTCCAAAACATATTACAAATCCAAAAGATTAAATTGTAGTTATCTCAGTGCAAAGCAATCCGAGCTACCGCACGCCGTCCGATCTTAAATCAAATGTTTTCCTGATAGATAAAAGTAAGATAAAAGGGTGAGTCACGGAGCATCGTGTATAACCAGAATCAAATATAAATAAACAGAGCGTAATATATAAATCGTAGTAATGCAAGCATTTGATAACAGTTGTATAACCAGTACAGAACAGATCTAAAGTATCGCAGAGATTTCAATAGAGGTAGTAAAATAGAAAAAAGCAAAATAGAACGGTGCAGAACAACACAATTCAAACAGAATAGAACTGAATAGAGCAGAACAGAACAAAATGGAATAGAGCAGAGCAATGCTGAACAGAACAGAACGAGATAGAGTAAAATAAAACACGTATGTTTATGTAGATGCAGAATTTTTCAATCAGATCAGAATGTAGATTTATCAAAACATCCTACCCAACTCCGCTACACACAGAAATAGCGTTACCCAAAACTCGTCCAGCTAGATCACACCAACAGATAATAGTGAATAGTGCCACCAGTATTTCGCAGTTAAAACTGCCAAATCGAATAGATGTGGTCAAGCCACTATAGTCCAGTCGAACTGCCAGAACAAAAGAGTAAAGCTTGCCATTATCCCATTAAAACTAACTTTCAAACTGGAGTATGTCATTCCAACAATATAGAAACATAAAATCACACCCAAAATCATATTTGAAAAACCAATGATAAATTCCCCATCCTGTATTGAAAATCTTTAACTAATCCAAAAATCCTTGACATAAAAAAAAAACAAAAAAAAAAAACTAGTTTAGGGTTGAGACCCATCTTCCAAAACTACAAACAAATTGATAATTTCGTTAAAGCTTGTTATCATCCCATTAAAACCAACTTTCACACTGGAGCATGTCAGTACAACGGTATATAAACATAAAATCACACCTAAAATCATATTTGAAAGAGCAACGATAAATTACCCATCCCGTGCAAAATCCTTAACTAATCCGGAAATCCTTGACATAAAAGAAAAAAAAACTATTCTAGGGTTGAGACCTATCTTCCAAAACTACCAACAAATTGGATGGCGGTTTAAGAAGGATGGAGACATCAATGGAGGATCTAGGCAGTGAAAGTAAACCAAGAGTTGCCTTACCTCCTTCACTGGACCAGTCATGGTCGCACCAAATCTCTAATCTCTCCAACTTGGCACATTTTGTAATCAGATGCCTTGGGAATTCCATTTCCTCATCGTTCCCGTTGAATCCCTTAATGAATACTTGTCTTAGTGTGAATGTAATACAATCGCATAGCTCCCTTTGCTCCCATAGCTTTGTCCCTGGATATGGCAGTCGGCTGTTTACACTACTGTTATCCCTTGTTGCTTCCTCTATTTCACTTCTGCTTTCCTAAATATAATGCATAAATCAAGGATCATCACATGTTCATAACATTCCCACCACCTTAGGATGATCTAAATCTAATATATATATATATATATAAATTACCTCTATGTTGATTTCAAGTTGGTGTAGACTAAGGCAGCGTTGTAGAACGATACAGAGGATCAACATTTCCCTTCTATTGTTCAAGTCTAAATCAATGGATAGCTCCCTCAAATTCTTAAACAGATTTGGGTCTTCCATTGTATGATTATCTTTATAATTTACAGGTGTCTAATGTAACACCCCTAACCCGTATCCGTCGTCGGAACAGGGTTGTAAAGCATTACTGAATTAGAACACAATCTCAAACAAACACATGCATATATATGTATAATTATTCACAACCGTAAGTCTCAAAGGTTAATTAAAATTAATTAAATAAATTAATACTACTTTTAATTTAAAAGTTTCACCTCATGTATGTATGAACAGTCATATTATCCACATTACAACAATATTAAATATAATCTATATATTACATTATACGCATACACTACTTGCATTTAAATAATAAAATTAAGTGACCATCACATGTATATAATCAATAAGCACTTGTTCTCATAAACACTTTACACATGTACTCAACATGCAAAACTTAAATAATATAGCAAGTCCAAGTGTTATTCACGCATATCATAACTTAATACAATAGTAAGTTTCGAAATTAATATCATGCACACTCCATTTTCTTTTATTCAACAACTTCATGATTTTCAACAGTACACCAACTTCTATAATGAACCATTCAACCGTTTATACACATTATCAACAGTTCAAATTGTATATTATGCATTCGTCCTTGACCTTGACATAATATAAACTAGACATTTAAAACATATATTTTATTCATTATGAATGCCTACAGCCTGCGCATTTACCCAAAAGTCAAAGCTAAAATTTCTATTAAAATTTTAAATTCACATTAATTAGCCAACTAGCTTATTCATGAACTATATATATATATATATATATATATATATTAAGACAATGCCGCACATAATATTTACAATCACATAATAATACACAATAAACATACATTATACCTTCACCCTTTTTTTTATTTTTTTTCGGCCGAAACCTATTGTTTAAGATTTACATGCAAATCCAAACTTCCAACCTCAATTACTAATCAACAAGTTCATTAAACATTTGACTAAGGATATACAAGACTAAGTCTAACATAACACACAAGCTACTTTCAAAGCATATGACACTCATCACACATACTTTGCATTCAAGCAAGCAATTTAATGATAGAGATTACTTAAAGCCTTACTTAACATAATCGAATACTAATATAATAACTTAGCCATTTTCGCATGGCATTTATACATAACCAACTTTCATCATTTTCAAAATATGATCTAGCCTATACATGCCATAATTTAAGTTTAGCTAATAAATACCAAAACAGTAGATAGTGTGATGAACTTGGCTGACAGTCCCTAAGCTTGTAGCTTGACTCCAAATCTATAAAATAAAAACAAATATACACACAGTAAGCTACTTAAGCTTAGTAAGTCATAAGCAAATAAACAAGCATATAGTATAGTTAATTTAATTTAACCAAATTTCAATATCATTAACAAGCTTACTATCAACTTACATCTTCAATAATAATATACCAACCGCATATATTTATTACTTTAGCCGAATATTCACAAGTTAAATAATAAATCCACTGCTCAATTTTCAAAAGCCAAAATGTCATAATTAATCAACCACTGCGCAATTATATAAGTCCAAGAACCGTAATTCAATATTATGTACATATAACTCTTATAAGACCAATTATTTATGATCACTTATATATGCATAACCAAAAATTAATTCCATAATATACTTACCATTTGTACAAAGTCGAATACACTTATTTGATTCATATATATATTTAACCTTACATCACATATAATTTATCAACTATCAAGTCACATACATACCTTATATCGATAGCTAACAAGCTAAATCATACCTTGCCTTTTAGCCCATTTTTCACGTTCGATCACGATTTATCTTTGCCCGATGAACCATTCAGAATTAAATAGGACACTTGGATAATCACATAAATCATACAATGCCAACGTCCCAGACGTGGGCTTACATGTAGCCACAAATCGATGCCACTATCTCAGACAGGGTCTTACTCGTAAACACATATCGGAACCACATATCGATGTCATGGTCTTACTCGTACACATATATCGGAATCCTATGTCATGACATATGTATCCTAGCTATTCCTAAGGATCATACGAGGCTTTCGGATGTCGAAACTCAGTCGAATCGAACTCGGAAGTGTAGTAGCCAAGTTTAATCATGTTCGGCCATAGCATATTTAAATTCTAATATTTCATAACAGCATATAAATATAACATTAAATTTCCAAATAAACACGTCTATTTGCTTATAAACTTACCTCAGACAACGAAAAACCAGTACAGATCGAAAAGTCGACAACTTTTGACTTTCTCCGGTCCAAATCTGATTTCTTTAGTTCTTGATCTAAACATATTCAAATTAAGCTCATTCAAATATATTTTCATTCAATTTAGTCCAAAAACACATAAATAGGCAAATTACCATTTGCCCCTAATGTTTATAATTTTTACAATTTAGTCCCTATTGCACAAAACACAAAATACACAAAATTTCCAATTACCCATGTTTAGCCGAATCTTACCCATTACCATACAAGTCCATATATTTCATTAATTTCACATTTTAGTCCCTCAAATTATTATTTTTGCAATTAAGTCCTAATTACTCAAAAATTATCAAAAATTCCAATACAAAATATGTTAAGCTAAAACATATCTTCCATTTTTCATCATCAAACCACAAAAATCACAAACTATCAGCAATAGCACAACTCAAAATATTCATCAAAATAAAAAATTTAAGCATGGGTTTTGTAGTTCTCGAAGCAACGGTCTCAAAAACGTAAAAATCATCAAAAATCGAGTTAAACTCTTACCTTGATTGAGCTTGAAAAGCAACCGAATCTCTTGTTTTAGTTTCGGCAATGATAGAAATAAAATGGACATGGCTTTCTTTTATTATTATTTATGTTTTATGTTATAATATATTTTATTAACTTAACATTTAATTTACTTATTTATCCATGCTAAAGTTATAACAAAACAATATAATATATGTCCACTACCGTTCATTTAATAATCCAATGGACTATTTACCACTTAAGGGCTTCCTTTTATAAAGCCAATAACAATTCAACCCTTTATACATTAAACTACAAATTTTTAATTTATGCGATTAAGTCTTTTTATTAAATTGGATACCTAAACGACAAAATTAAATCACGAAAATTTCAAAGATATAAATTAACACAAAATAAACACAGAAAATAATTTTAAAATATTTTTCTGACTCGGATTCGTGGTCCCAAAACCACCGTTCCGATTAGGGTCTAAATCGGGTTGTTACATCTGCACAGGCAAACCAAAATAATTTATTAAATCATCACGCATGCAATTCATAGAGACTAATTTTTTCGGGATTCATAAATCTGATTTCTCCCCTTATAAATTGTATTTTACAGTTACACCCAACACTTATCCTTAAAAGAAACCAATTTACCTAATAGCACAAAAACAAATCAAACATTTATTTAATACAATATATATAATTTGATAACCAATTTACGTATTAAAACAAAACATGCATGGATATATAAAATACTTAGGTATCGATAAAAAATGTATGTTTCAAAAATTGCCTATTAACATAAAAGTATAGTAAAAGATCAAAACGAATTTATGTATTAAAACAAAAATAAAATAAGCATTTATAATAAAATACAAATTTAGATAGAGAGAAAGGTATATGATTCCAAAGTAAAATAAGCATTTATATAACAGTCATGAAATATAAATTTTCTATAAAAAATAGAAAATAAAAGAGGCAGTGAAATTAAATGCTTACCAAGAGATGAGTGCAATACTCTAGAATTTCAGCAATCTTGGTCTGTTATGAAGGACGGGTGAAATTGTATGGATTTTTGGTTATGGGATTGCGAGTTGCAGTAAAAACCCTAAGATTTGGAGCATGGATAACCAAACTTGTAACGCCCCAAAAATCCCATACTTTCTTTCTTTTTCGATTTTGATAAAAGGTGTGCTTAATATTCCTAGTCGAGTGTTATTTATGTGATAATAGGCCTGGTTAAGTTTTGAGTTCGAACTTTGGGGTGAAAGAACTTATAGTTTAATAATTAAAAGAACCTTTATGGCAAGAAATTTGGTTTTTAAATAAATGAAGGAAGAATTGGACACAAGGAGCCTTGTGTTGGACTGGCAAGTAGCGTCACATGTGGGGCTTAGAGGTGGCGTCACATGCATGGCAAGGAGGTTTGGGGTTCGAATCCCTCATTGCTCAAAAGAAGGATTTATTTTTGCTCAATAAATGGCCAGTAGTAGCGTTGGATGTGAACTCTGAAGGGAGTGATCAGAGGAGAAATTTAAGGAAGGGATTCAGGAGTTATCAGGGAGAAAAGTTAGGAGATGAAGGGTGTAGAGAAGTGGAGCCGAATAGGGAATTTGGGGATAGGTAAATTCGGCCCAAAATTGCTTCTCTTCTTTTAGCCGAATTTCTTTTTTTTTTTTTTTTTTGTTGCCGAAACACTTTTCTCTCTAAGTGCTCAAAAGTGGATTTATGAATAGAGGATGTTATGCGAGTATCTACAGGACCTAAATTATCAACAGGTTCCCTAAGCACGTTAAAAATTTTGTTCCTTGCCTGCCGATTTTCCATTCTTTCTCTTCTCAAACTCTCTTTCAATTCACCTTTGGTTTTAGCCGATTCATTCTTCTCTACTTCTTATTTGTGCCGAATAACCCCTTTCACCATACAAATCTCAAAAGCTGAATACCTCTTTGGCTGAAGACCCTCTGTGCCGCCGCTACTCCCTCTACTTCAGCCAATTCTTGTGGGATTAGTATCGAATCTCAGATTTTAGATCTGTGCCGAATTGCTCTTTAGGCATTTTGGGGTTTCAGATTTAAGGAATACTCGTGATTGGTGATCAAGGAAGGGCTGTTAAGGCTTGTCGTTCAAGGTAAGGCAAATGTGAGATTTTCGGCTTTTGATGATTGTATTTAATAAGTGTGTGATTAATCGTTGAGTAACATCATTTTTAGGTCTGTGGCTGAGGAGATCGCAGCATGTTTTAGTATCAGGTGTGCACATACACTGCACACACACAGTAGATAGGCAAATCCTGAAATGCCGAAAAGTCGAAAAGCCGAAGGTTTGGCTACAATAGACTTGCGAGTGCGCGAACACTCATAAGGGGAACCGATAGGTTACCAGAGGCCCCATGAGCGATTTCGTGGACTTGGGTCGTGTGTTGGCCAACCGGGCCAAAATAGGCTAAATGGGCCCGATAGGCTGTAGGGCCCATAATAGGCAAAATTGGCAATTTGTTACTAAGTGATGAAAAATCATATGATTGCATAACTATGAATGTGATTGGGCCTGACAGGCCATATGAATGTGATTTAGGCCTAATGGGCCATACGAATGTGATTGGGCCTAGTGGGCCATATGTATGTATGTAGACTCGTTTGGGCTTTGTAAGGGGTTTTGGGCCTAGTATCTGATAACTGCTTAAACAGACATAAAACTTAAATAATTAATTAATTGTGACTGTAGACAAGCCATAAGGTTAAGGTGTGGCAATGGGTATATGCATGTCTAGGATTGGATCTAGGGAGAGCTTGGTACTTAAGCGATCTTATTGACCCACCTCCTCTTCTCTGAATTCCTACCTGGTGCATAGTATCTGTTCGCTTTAGCCTACGAGGACTTGTTAATGGGCCTAGGTAAGTAATAACCCATAATAAAGAGAAATTACCGAAAAGCCCCTAAGGGTAAAAATTACTAAAATACCCCTATGTGCTGAATGTAAGGTTTATGGATGTTACATGTATACCTGCTGCATTCATATGATATTCTGTTTAGGTTGCATACGGGTTGGGAATTATGGAACGGAGGAAGTATATGAGGATTGCATGGTTGCTTGACGACCATGGATCCACCGATGGCTTTTTAAGCCCAATATATGATTAGCAGCTTTGTTGCAACGTTAGGTAGTACCGCAACCAGACTACTATTGGAGTGTATTGGATGGGTGGGTCGATATTTATATCCTCACATGGTGTGTATCGGGGGATGAAGATGGTATGTAGCAGTTGGATGGGTGGGATTTGTGCATATTTGATTATTTTACATCTGTTCTGATATTGAATTGGGCTCAAGCCCGAAAAGACTTGCTATTGCATGCTTTTCTATTTGCCAAGGGTTGTACACACTGAGTTTTTGAAAACTCACCCCCTCTTTTATTTTTCTCAGGTGATCCTCAGTAGGTGGTTCGACGGTTGGAGGGACTCCTGGTGGCTACTAGCAAGACGGCTTGGACCGGTTTTTCTTAAGCCTATAATTTCTAGTATTTTAAGTTATTTCAGTTCGGATTGTAATAAGGTCTTTCCTCTGGTTATTATTTCAAATTAGGTTTATTATTATTTTTATGCTTTATATTTATTAGAAGTAGAGCATGGTTTTTCCTAAACCATAACTGTTTTCAAATACTACGTTTCCGTAACTCAATTTTTAAATGACAAGTTTTTCGTAGATCATCTGTTTTAAATAAAGCTTCCGCAACTAAAGAGAGATTTTACAAAGTAATTATTAGTATACAAGAAGTAATAGGTTTTATTTAAAGAAGGGTTTTCAATGAAAACAAGGTTTTCTATAAAACACTTCAATGTGACACACTGGATTTGGCCATAACATCCGGGCCGAGTTTGGGGTGTTACATTTAATGGTATCAGAGCTAAGTTGTAAAACTCGGGCTATGAAGTGGGCCTTATTATATCACAATGTTTTGGAAAAAAATCTTGTTGTGCTACACACCGAGTCTCCGATGTCGAACCAAGTGGGCTAGTGGGCTACTTTAGATGATTATACTGAGGCTTTTAGTTGGAGTGAAACTGAAGCCCGTAGGACCTTGAAACTGTAGAGGATTTACGAAAACAACTTTATTTTTAATACTTTCATAAAAATTGGCTTAATTATTGAAACTAAAACTTCATAAAATTTCTAATCCAGATAATACGTGAATCAATGATTAGTGCTAGAAGAGGTGCAAGAGGCCGTGGCCGAAGCTGTAGCCCCAGAAGCGTTAGAGCTAGATCATCGGCATCGGGCCATATGCCCAATGTTGGAGTAGAAGAGGTTCTGGCCTCACCAGTGGTTGAGACTGGACCGTATGACCGGGCCGCAGGGGATGATGCATTGTCACAGACAATGCTAAGGATTTTGGAAAGGGTCGCAGGGCTCGATAATGGCTCAGGAAATCGAGGGTCAATTCCAGAGCGACTTCGATCAAATGGGGCTGAGATCTTTAAGGGCATGGCTAGTGTGGCTCCTAACGTGGTTGAATACTGGTTGGAGGCCACTAAAAGGATAATGGAGGACTTGGACTGTTCACCTGAACAAAAGTTGAAAGGGGCAGTGTCACTGCTTAGGGAAGAAGCTTACCAGTGGTGGCTGACGGTGAAAGAGGGCACCCAACCTGAGCAGGTCACTTGGGAGTCCTTCAAAACTGTGTTTTAAGGGAAGTATGTGGGTTTGAGTTATGTGGATGCTAGAAGGAAGAAGTTCCTAAACTTGACCCAGGGAAACAAATCTGTGACAGAGTATGAGGCGGAATTTCTACGCCTTAGTAGGTATGCAAGAGTAATGGTGGCAACAGATTATGAACGTTGTGTTTGGATCAAAGACGGCCTTAGAGATAGTCTTTGAGTATTGATTGCTCCTCAGAGGGAGCGGGATTTTACAGTAGTGTGGAGAAAGAAAAAATCGCTGAAGAGGCAAAGCGCACTGAGCGCCTAAACCAAGAAAGAGAAAGGGGTGGAAATAAAAGGGATTCTCCAATTGCGATCAGAGGGCTAAGAGAAGGGCCAGAGTGGATAGGCCAGTCAGAATAGGGCCCCCTATTGCTACTACTGGTACACCACCTTGTGCTACTTGTGGAAAAAGTCATGCGGGAGATTGCTGGAAGAGAACAAGAGCTTGTTTAGCTTGTGGATCTATGGAGCATAGGATCAAGAGTTGCCCTAGAATGTTAGGTTAGGTGTCAGTCGTGGACCGAGGTGGTGTGCAGCCACCGAGAGGTGGTCAGCAACCGCCGAGAGGCCATGATCAGGCCAAGGGTGGAAACAGTTTGGGTCGTGGAGCACAGGGCAGAGGTGCTGGTCATGTTGAGGCAAGGCAGCCAGCTTTGGTCTATGCCGCACGTCGCCAAGAGGATGGAGACGCTCCAAAGGCAAATACTGGTACGTACTTACCCATAGTGTGCTATTTACCTAAGTTGGAATTAGAGTGCGCAGCGGGAGTGTGGTGTGGTAGCCTGTGTTATTAGTTGGAAATTTCATAGACGGAAATTCTTTAAGGGGGTAGAGTTGTAACGGCCCAAAAATCTCAAACTTTCTTTCTTTTTTGGTTTTGATAAAATGCGTGCTTAATATTCCTAGTCGAGTGTTATTTATGTGATAATAGGCATGGTTAAGTTTTGAGTTCGAACTTTGAGGTGAAGAAAATTATAGTTTAATAATTAAAAGAACCTTGATGGTAAGTAGTTTGGTTTTTAAATAAATGAAGGAGGAATTAGACACAAGGAGCCTTGTGTTGGTGTGTCAAGTAGCATCACATGTGGGGCTTAGAGGTGGCGTCACATGCATGGCAAGGAGGTTTGGGGTTCGAATCTCTCATTGCTCAAAAGAATGATTTATTTTTGCTCAATAAATGGCCAGTAGTGGCATTGGATGTGAACTCTGAAGGGAGTGATCAGAGGAGAAATTTAAGGAAGGGATTAAGGAGTTATCAGAGAGAAAAGTTAAGAGATGAGGGGTGTAGAGAAGTGGAGCCGAATAGGGAATTTGGGGATAGGTAAATTCTGCTATAGTATATATTGGTGCCGATTTTGGGGATTCTAGGTAATGCCGAAATTGCCTCTCTTTCTTTAGCCAAATTTTTTTTTGTTGCCGAAACACTTTTCTCTCTAAGTGCTCAAATGCCAAATTCCTTGTTCCTTGCTTGCCGATTTTCCATTCTTTCTCTTCTCAAATTCTCTTTTGATTCACCTTTGGTTTTAGCCGATTCCTTCCTCTCTTCTTCTTATTTGTGTCGAACAACCCCTTTCACCATACAAATCTCAAAATTCAAATACCTCTTTGGCTGAAGACCCTCTGTGTCGCCACTTGGAAACACAAAAATTTATATACTTTTTCATACCCTTTTTAACTTAAAACCAAGCAATTTCGGTTAAATTCTTGTCGAAAAATAATTAAATATTATAAAATAATTAAATTATGTTAAAAATATGAACATTATGAATTTTAATTAATTTTATATTTAATTTTGATTAAATTTGGTTATTTTTTACAGAATTACACAATTGGAGAAAAGGGCCCAGTGAACACTGCGAGAAGAACAAAACTGAGAGTAATTTGAAGTATCGAGGCCAATTAATTTCCAGCCCAAGACGGTCCAAAAATGTGTATTAATTCATAATTAAATTAATTTTAATTTATTTCCTATTCATTTAGGTTAAATGAATTAATTTTAATTAATTATGAAGAAAGGGCCTAGTGAACCGCACTGGTTGAACCGAATGAAGTGAGCCGAACCAGCCACTAATTGGGCTGACCAGAACCGTCCATTGGCTAACCCAAATCAGAAAATTAGCTGATAAAATATTCTTGCAAAAAGGCCCTTGAAAAACTTCCAAATTACGTTTAAACCCCACCTTTATTTTAGGCTTTGAAGATTTGCCCCAGCCTATTTTTAGCAAGGTTGAAAGCTTCAACCTTGCCATGTGTGTGGCCGGCCATGGGAGGGCTCTCTTGGCTGCTGAATTTGCTATTTTTAGCAGCCCTCTTCAGCTATAAAAGCCACTCTATGCTGCCCATTTCAAAGCATCCCTCAACATCTCTCATTCCACAACATTCTCTCATCCTCTCTTCACTTCTCTTAAAGTTTCCTCTCCATTTTTCCATCCCATTTTCCCTTCCTCTTGTGTCGATTTCCTCTCTTGAGAAAGAGGTGTTCTTCAGCCATCTTGGGAAGCAATCGAGGATTCATAGAAGCCTTGCTTGGTGAAGACAACGGAGACAAAAGAACGGAGCAACAGTCAAGCCACAGAGAAACACTGGATTTGCTTTCTGTTCCCTTTCTTCTTAATTTCTGTTGTTTTTATGATGAACATATCTATGAATAATATTGTTGTTGAAATGGTTATTTTAATCAATTTAGATTGAATTTAATTCGTGTTGGGTTGATTATATTTTGCCTTCTTGAATTGTTAAAATAGTGTTTATGCTGTTATAGGCCTTAGTGAAATGCTTGATTAAGTAAAATCATGCTTAGGTTATCTGGCATTATAATTGTTTAGATAACTAAAGAATTAATTGTTTAAGCGGATTGAAATTGCAATTAATGGACTTAGTACTTAATCAGTGCTTGTTTAATTCTTCTAAGGTAACTAAAAATTAAATTAGCATTGTATTTGGCGATACATATGCCTTGCATAACTTGCAAGATTGTTGTGATTAAATTATTTCAAGGTATGGCTACTTTGTTACTTCACATAATCTTTTACATGTTTATTAAGTTGAATTAATCGGTTGAATCGACATAGGAATATGCGAGAGATAATTTAATGCAATAAGTATGTATGTGCGATAGCATGTTTACTTTATTAAATCTGTTTAGTCTGTTGAATTGGCATAGGGATATGTCCAAGAGATAAATGGAATTTTTTTTAGTAAATGTGTTCATAAGTTAGCAAATTACTGGGTTGCCGTGAATCTATTCATAACAGCATAAGCAAGAATTTAATATTTCTAAGTTAAAAAGGTATAATTAATCCAACACAATTATATCATCTTGATTAAATCTTAATTGAAATCGTGCACTAGAACTCTTTTTTTTTTTTAAATTGTTTGCTTAGTTTTAAAATCTTAGTTTATAAATCACTCTTTTCAAACCAAAGTTATTTTTTACCTCACCAAAATGTTTTAATTAATTTCATAAATATTGTTTTTTACAGTCCCTGTGGGTACGATAACACGACATTTACTTATCACTTTATTACTTGTTACGATTGTGTAAACTTGCACATTTCCACCGTTCCAAGCTTTTGGCATCGTTGCCGGGGATTGTATTTTTAAAAAAAACATTATTTGTGAATTTATTTTTACATTTTGGTTCTTTTATTTTCCTATTCAATTTTATTTACTTAATTAATTCTCCTCTGATTATTTCAAGTGTTTATGAGTATTGACCGAATTATCGAATTACTCCCAGTGGACCCTGAAATAGAACGAACCTTTCACCAATGAAGAAGACAAGCGAACCAGAGAAGGACCGAAGAGATGAATTTCGAGAATATCAATCAAGGAAATGGAGCAAACCTTGCTCAAAATCCTATCCTTATTGCCGATGATAGGGATAGAGCTTTACGACAATATGTCGTGCCAGTTTTTAATGACCTTAATCCAGGTATTAGAAGACCCGTAGATCGAGGCACAACAATTCGAGCTCAAGCCGTCATGTTCCGATGCTTGAGGATAAAGGGCGATTTAGTGGAATGCCCATCAAGATCCTCATCTTCATTTAAGATCATGCTATGGAGGTGAGCGACTCTTTCAAGCTAGCTAGAGTACCCGAAGATGCATTACGTTAAAATCTTCCCGTACTCACAGAGGGGCAGAGCTCGAGCGCTGGTTAAACTCACTTGCCACCAAACTCGATTTCTACATGGCAAGAGTTAGCAGAGAGATTTCTTGTGAAGTATTTCCCACCTAGCAAGATTGCTAAGCTGAGAAATGAGATTACTGCTTTCCAACAAATGGATGATGAGTCCTTGTATGAGGCATGGGAAAGATTCAAAGATTTATTACGAAAATGTCCTCATCACGGAATTCCACATTGCATCCAACTTGAGACATTTTACAATGGTCTCAACGCTCACACAAGGATGGTAGCAGATGCTTCTGCTAACGATGCTATCTTATCTAAGTCTTACAATGAGGCTTGTGAAATCATCGAGAGGATCGCCAGTAACAATTACCAGTGGCCAACCAATCGAGCAACGTCAGGAAGACAAGTTGCTGAAATTCATAAAGTGGATGCTTTCACTTCACTTGCATCTCAGGTATCTTCGATATCTTCAATGTTAAAGAATCTTACCACTAATGGGTCTAACAGTTTTATAGGTCAACCACCTAACCAATATGAGAATATAGCCTGTGTCTATTGTGGGGAAGGACGTGTTTGAAGAATGTCCACAAACCCAAAGATCCATGTACTACATAGGTAATCGTAACTGTAACCGAGGAAGGCAAGGGTCAGCAATCCAACTTTTACAACCCATCGTGGCGAAATCACCCTAATCTTTCCCCGAGTAACCAAGGGGGTGGAAGCGAGAATAACTATGCCCAACCTAGACCAACCCACCGCCTAGTTTTTCACAAAGAAGTTCGTAAACCAGCCAGCCGAATCATCCAATAGCTTAGAGAATTTATTGAAGGCATACATGGCGAAGAATGATGCCACTCTAAGGAATTTGGAGAACCAAGTGGGCCAGCTTGCTACTGAACTTAGAAACCGTCCACAGGGTACTCTACCTAGTGATACGAAAAATTTGACAAATCCAGGGAAAGAGCATTGTAAAGCACTAAAATTGAGGAGCGGAAAAACGGTAGAGCCCAACATCATTGAAGCTGAAAAGGAGCATGCTGAAGCTCAAGATTCGGAAGAAGTTCAATCGAGTGTTGAAGTCCCAGTTCCACTAGAACCAGAACCTGCAAGACCTGAAAAGGTAACCTTAGAACCAGTCAATTCTGATCAGCCAACCAATCCGTTAGCAGCAGAATTACCGCCAAAGACAAATTAACCAGTACCAACTTCAGTATATAAACCTCCACCACCTTACCCTCAAAGACTCCAGAAGCAAAAACAGGAGGTCCAATTCAATAAGTTCCTTGACGTACTCAGGCAACTTCATATCAACATCCCGTTGGTTGAAACACTTGAACAAATGCCAAATTACGTAAAATTCATGAAAGATATCCTGTCCAAGAAGCGACGACTTGGAGAATTTGAGACGGTAGCTTTGACGAAGGAATGCAGTGCATATCTTCAAGATAAATTACCCTGGTGAAGGATCCCGGTGTTTTACCATACCATGCAACATTGGAGCAGCTTATTGTGGTAAGGCACTATGTGACTTGGGCGCAAGTATCAACTTGATGCCTATGTCGATATTTAAGAAGTTAGGGATAGGTGAAGTTAGACCTACTACGGTTACACCTTAGCTAGCAGATCGATCCTTAGCACATCCAGAAGGAAAAATCGAGGATGTATTGGTACGTGTAGATAAGTTTATATTTCCTGCTGATTTTGTAATTTTAGATTTCGAAGCAGACAAAAAAGTACCAATTATCCTGAGGAGACCGTTCTTAGCAACTGGAAGGACACTTATTGATGTGTAGAAGGGCGAACTTACTATGCGCGTTCAGGACAATCAGGTAACATTTAATGTTTTCAAGTCAATGCGATTTCCTGATGCAATAGATGATTGTTCTGCAGTATTTGACTTAGAGGATTTAATAGTGGAGAAGGAACTCAACTCTGTTGAGGATCCTTTGGAAAGAATTTTGACATCAGACCCTCCAAGTGATAAAGAGGGGGATGAAAACTTAGCTTTGCTAGAAGCTAATCAAAAGGGATTTAATCCATAATTCCATTTTGAATCTTTGGATTTAGAGAAGAGAGATTACACACAGCCTAAAGCGTCAATCGAGGAGCCACCTAAACTAGAACTCAAGGTATTACCTTCTCATTTAAAATATGTTTATTTAGGTGACGCTTCTACTCTGCCTGTGATTGTTTCAGTCGAGTTAACTATTGAGCAAGAAGAGAAGCTTATCTTAGTTCTGAAACAATTTAAGAAGGCTATCGGATGGACCATAGCCGATATTCGCGGTATTAGTCCATCCGACAATGAAGGCTAAACCCCATCATGAAGGACGTAATGAAAAAAGAGATTATGAAGTGGTTAGATGCAGGTATCACTTACCCCATTTCAGATAGTTTATGGGTAAGTCCGGTCCAGTGTGTACCAAATAAAAGAGGTATCACGGTCATACAAAACGAGAATAACGAGTTGATACCAACTAGAACAATTACGGGATGGAGAATCTTCATCGATCACCGGAAGCTGAACAAAGCAACTAGGAAGGATCACTTCCCTTTGCCATTCTTAGACCAGATGCTGGATAGACTCACGGGGCGAGATTACTACTATTTTCTCGATGGATAATCGGGGTACAACCAGATTACGGTAGCACCGGAAGATTAACACAAGACCACATTCACCTGTCCGTACGGTACATTTGCATTCAGACGCATGCCATTTGGTTTATGTAATGCACCTGCTACATTTCAAAGATGTATGATGTCTATTTTCACTAACATGGTGGAGAAATTTTTGGAAGTTTTCATGGACGACTTTTTAGTGTTTGGAGATACGTACGATGACTGCCTAGCCAATTTAGCTAAGGTACTAAAGCGATGCGAAGAGACAAACCTAGTCCTTAACTGGGAAAAGTGTCATTTTATGGTACGAGAAGGTATCGTTCTGGGGCATCGGATAACAGGACCTGGGATCAAGGTAGATAGAGCAAAAGTAGATGTTATTGAGAAACTCCCACCTCCAACATCTGTAAAGGGTGTTAGGAGCTTTTTGCGCCACGCCGGTTTCTATCGAAGATTTATCAAAGACTTCTCCAAAGTTGCTAAACCTTTATGCAAATTATTGGAGAAGGACACGATATTGAAATTTAATGAGGAATGCTTAAAAGCTTTTAATGACTTGAAGAATCGATTAGTCACAAAGACCCATAATTGTCACACCGCATCGACTTGCCATTTGAATTGATGTGTGACGCAAGTGACTTCGCAATAGGAGCTGTCATGGGCCAGCGAAGGAACAAAGTTTTTCATCCCATCTACTATGCAAGCCAAACTCTGACAGGAGCTTAGTTAAACTATACGGTAACAGAAAAAGAGTTACTTGCTATCTTATTTGCTTTCGACAAGTTTCAATCTTATCTTGTAGGTACCAAGATAACTGTCTATACAGACCACTCGGCAATCAAATATTTACTTGCCAAGAAGGATGCTAAGCCGAGGTTGATCCGATGGGTACTTCTACTTCAAGAGTTCGATTTGGAAATTCAAGATCGAAAGGGAGTAGAAAACCAAGTAGCAGATCACTTGTCCAGATTGGAGCCGCAAGAAGGGAATTCTCCACTTGTACCGATTCAAGAAACATTTCCAGATGAACATATACTGAAGGTAAGTCATGTCCATAATACCCCTTGGTTTGCTGATATTGCTAACTTTTTAGCTTATGGTTTAATGCCGTATGATAAGACATATCAACAAAAGAGAAAGTTTCTTCACTATGTAAAGTACTATTTCTGGGAGGAACCATATCTGTTTAAAAAGTGTGCAGATCAGATGATTAAGAGATGCACGGCAGAAGAAGAGATACTGCAGATTCTATACCACTGTCACTCAGCCCCAAGTGGGGATCATTTTGGAGGAACTCGTACTGCAGCCAAAGTATTGCAAGCCGAATTCTTTTGGCCAACACTATTCAAAGATGCATATGCATACGTAAAGAGTTGTGACCGATGTCAAAGAGTTGGAAATGTCACCAATAGAAATAAGATGCTTAGAACAAACATCATTGAGGTCGAATTATTCGATGTTTGGGGTATTGATTTTCTTGGGCCTTTCCCTTCGTCTTTTGGTCACAAGTATATACTGGTAGTAGTAGATTATGTGTCCAAGTGGGTCGAGGCAGAGGCATATCCGACAAACGATGCTAGGGTTGTGATGAAGTTTTTCCAGAAACATGTATTCACGAGGTTTGGAACCCCGAGGGCCATCATTAGTGATGAAGGGTCCCACTTTGTGAACAAGTGGTTAAAATGGTTACTAGACAAGCACGGGGTGAAACACAAGGTTGCAATGGCTTACCACCCGCAGACGAATGGACAAGCTGAACTGGCAAATAAAGAAATCAAGGGCATATTGGAGAAGGTAGTTTGCTCGAACCGAGAGACTGGTCCAAAAGACTAGATGACACTTTATGGACTTACCGAACTGCATACAAGACACCTTTAGGGATGTCACCCTATAGGCTGGTTTTCGACAAAGCATGTCATCTACCTTTGGAGTTAGAGCACAAAGCTTACTGGGCTCTTCGACAACTCAACTTGGATCCTAAGCTTGCTAAAGAGAAACGGATGCTCCAACTCAATGAGCTAGAGGAATTCCGGCTATTCTCCTACGAAAATGCCAAATTACTCAAGGAGAGACTTAAGAAGTGGCATGACAAGCACATTTGAGTTCGAGAATTTGAAGTAGGTCAGAGAGTTTTGTTATTTAATTCCAGACTAAAGTTCTTTCCAGGTAAGCTAAAATCACGTTGGTCCGGTCCATTTACAATTCACAGAGTCTATCCATACGGAGTTGTTGAACTCCAAAGTAAGAGAGGTAATTTTCAAGTTAATGCTCAGCGTTTGAAACACTATTAGGGGAATAAAACCGAATGGGATAACGTCTCGTTCATTTTATCAGATATTTAATAATCTTCGTGTTTTGTTTAATAAATAATTTAGGGTTTATTTTTCGGGTTTAGTATGTTTAAATAAATTCTGTCTAGGAGGTTAGAACTTAAGCGGGACCATTTGTGACCCCTCCAATCTTTCCTGGGAATTTATTTTAACATAATTTTCCATGAAATTTTTCCCTAATCAACAAAATAAATTTTTGTTTTTCAAATAAAAGGGTCAATTTGATCCAACTTTTAATTTGCAACTCAATTTTTAATTTTCATTGAGTCTAGGGACTTAAATTGAATTATTTTTAAAATTTGATTACTCTTTTCATAAATAATCAAAACTAGATGCCTCTTTTTGTAAATATTTTTAAAAGGCTTCTAGAATAAATGTTTTTAGTTAAAAAAATAAAAAAAACAAAAATGATAATTATTAATATATAATTATACCCATTATAATATATATTAATTATTATCAATTTTTGGATTTTGTTTGATAAGTTTTTATACTAAAATGATAATCTTTAATATATAATTATATCTATTTATATATTAATCTTTATCAATTTAGCATGAAATTAGGATTTTATCTTTGTTTTAATAAATTAAATAGCAATTAATAGTTTAATATATGCATATATCTAATTATTAATTGTTGTTATCTTTATATAGGATTAGAATTTAGAATTTTTTTTATTAATTAAATTGTTTTAAGAATTCTACTCTAATTCCTATTTCTCCCCTTATAAATACTACCCATCTTCCCATTCACCTAACACTTAAAACCCAAAGCACCAAAATACCCAAGTGCCGAAACCCCAAGCAACAACATGACTCAAGCGCGATCGGCAAAGACATGCCCACGGCTCATCATCACGCGCACGTCCCGCACACAACGCGAGCATTGCCTCGAGCGGCCCCAGCCTCAGCTCGCGCCAGGCCTTCACCCCGCGTGCGGTACCTGCCCTCCGCACCATCTTGGGCGCGTCCGAGTCCCACCTGCTGCCGAACGCCCGTGTTGCTACCAGCTCTGCTGCTCCCACACGCACCACGCCCGCACGCCCTAGCTGCTTGTGCGACATTCCTCTTTTTCGCCTTTATTATTATTAATTTTTAGAGTTCTTATATTTTTACCAAAAAAGGTGGTAAGACCTAGCTTTTCTTAATTTTAATTTTAACTAATTAATTTTTCAAATCATTGAATTATTTTTATTAAAATTTATTGAGAAACTAATTTTTTTTTCCATCTTATGATCAGGTTAAACATGCCTCGCAAGAGAACTCGTACTTCCGCTCAAATTGATGAAACGCAAAACAAATTCCACTATGAAGAAGCTAAAGTGAGATACGAAAGTATCTTCAAAAATCAACAGATGCATCCAGAAAAAGGCTTCACTTTACAGGAGAGCAACTACCGAGACTTTATGGCACATATTCGTCAAGTTGCTGAAACCCTAAATTGGGAGTTATTTTGTGAAAAGAGACCAAGTGTGGATGAGGAACTAGTTCGTGAGTTCTATGCAAATTTAACTTCAAGTGAGATGATAGAAGTTCCAGTTCGCGGAATCAAGGTACTGATAAATTCAAATGCTATTAATGAGTTCTTTGAATTACCAGATTTCGAAAACGATGAATATTCCACATTGATGAGCAATATCAAGCCTGAAAATTTGCAAGAAATTCTCGAGGAACCGATGGCCCAAGTTCTACATGGATTGTGTCAAAACAAGGAATCCACACTTGTCGAAGAGAATATCTGACGCCACTCGCAAAGGTATGGTTTTACTTCATCCGATTCAGCCTTATGCCTAGCTCACACGGAACTACTATCTCATTAGAGCGAATGGTCTTATTGTACTCGATCCTAACTGGTAAGACCATTGATGTGGGGAAGATCATCTTGAGGGAGATACATAATTGTGCTATTAAACGCTCTGGCCCTACTCATTTCCCCTTTACGATAACAATTTTATGCTTGAAGGCTGAAATTCTTGCGAATGTAAGGAAGACAGGGTATAGCCAGGGCACAATCACGGATTGGGACCTTTATCGAGTAGCCAGAGACTCAATTCTACAACAACGAGATGAAGTAAGTGAGGAACCGGAGGACCCTGATGAAGAAGAAGATCCCACGATGCAATCATTTGAAGCCCCTGATAAAGTAGAATCAATGGAGCCAGAAGCTGAACCTGATGCGGAAACTTCAGTGTTTCGAGCTAAATCGTCGAGCCCAGACCTTTGAGATGAGCTATCAAAACTGATGGACTTAATGCAACATATGCAATGGCAACAACAAGCCTACTGGAGATACTCAAAAATAAGGGATGACTCGATGAGAAGTGCTTTTAAGAAAATATACAATGATCCATTTATTTTTGTGCCTGAATTTCCAGATTTCATATTCGAGCCATGGACTCCACTCTCGAAAAAGGAGTGAAGCGATTCATGCAAAGGCAATAGTGATGGAGCAAAAGATGAGTCAAATTCGGAAGGGTCTGCAAATAAATAAAGGGAGGATCTTGACTTTATTTTATTTCTATTCTTATGTCATTTTAGGATTAAGTTTAATTAGGAATTTATTTTTATTTTTTTTTCATAATAAAACAAGAAAGGAAAATCATTAATAAAATGTGAGCAAGTCACAAAATTTAAAGTGTGGCAATAGATATATACATGTCTAGGATTGGATTTAGAAAGAGCTTGGTACTTAAGTAGTCAAATTGACTCACCTCCTTTTTTTTAAAATCTTACCTGGTGTATAGTATTTATTCACTTTAAACAATGAGGACATTGTTCATTTTAAGTTGGGGGGACCGAGAAATTAAATTATTTCCACTCAAAATAAAATTTTTCTTTTAATTATGATTAGGATATATTTTGTTCAGAAATTTGAATTCTGTTAAGTATGCTCAATTTGAGTATGAATAAAGTTCTATTATTTCAATAAGTTATTATGTTAGCTTAATAATGACATGAATGTGTTTTTAATAAAGCATGCAAATTCATACCATAAATTTTTTTAGTTCTTTAGGAAAGTTAGGTATGCATGAAAGTTTAAGTCTTTAGAATTGACTTAGTAAGTTTCTTGAGGCGAAATCCTAGGGAGCATGGAATGTTGGAAATGATTTAGGCAACTATTGTTTGGATCGTTTGAGCCTTTCAAGCCCACCATGGTATATTTTATCCGTTGAAACCCAACTTTGAGACTATATGGCCTGATTTTATTTCGACCCTTATAATAATTAGCCATTAATTTTCACTTAATAATCTTAAAATTGTCCCAAACACTAGACTCAGTAATATTCTAGATGTTTTTCAAAAATAATTTTGGGGGAGTTGAAAAGAAGTATCAATTGCTCAAGAATTGCAGTACACAAAGTAAGTGCTCGTGTGATCAAAAAAAAAAAGAAAAGAAAAAAAAGCACATGTATTTGAAAGATGTACAAAAGAGCATATGAAAGTCAAGTTGGTGTATCGAAGGTAAAAACTCCGAAGGTTCAATCGACGCTGAGTCTAGGGTTTTTCTTTAAACCAAAATTTATCCATCTTTCACTTACCCCTAGCCTAGCCACGTTAAAACCTTGATAAAGACCTATTGATTCAAAGTCCTCATGCTACCTACATTAGTGGAGAGAAATTGCTACGATCAACATATGAAGACATAAGTTAAGCTTAATGATTGCAGCTTAGTCTTTAATAAAGGAATAAAAATCAAATTGGTAAGGGTTAACATGTCCTTATTACAAAATCATTTAGTCTAAATTTTGCTATTATAATAAGTTGTTGAATTTAATTTGAACAATATGCATACTTAAGTAGCATAACTTAACAGATTTCTTGTCTTTGAGCATAAGTATTTTAAGTTCATAATTTCGGGAAAAATATTGTTCTGAAGGAATTTTTCAAAGGTGTTTCCGAGAGATTCTTCTCAAAATTTGCGCATTACTCGGGACGAGCAATGAATTAAGTTTGGGGGTGTGGAAACACAAAAATTTATATACTTTTTCATACCCTTTTTAACTTAAAACCAAGCTATTCCGGTTAAATTCTTGTCGAAAAATAATTAAATATTATAAAATAATTAAATTTTGTTAAAAATATGAACATTATGAATTTTAATTAATTTTATATTTAATTTTAATTAAATTTGGTTATTTTTGACAGAATTACACAATTGGAGAAAAAGGGCCCGGTGAAACACTGCCAGAAGAACAAAACCGAAAGTAATTTGAAGTATCGAGGCCAATTAATTTCCAGCCCAAGAAGGTCCAGAAATGTGTATTAATTCATAATTAAATTAATTTTAATTTATTTCCTATTTAATTTAGGTTAAATTAATTAATTTTAATTAATTATGAAGAAAGGGCCTAGTGAACCGCACTGGTTGAACCGAATGAAGTGAGCCGAACCAGCCAATAATTGGGCTGACCAGAACTGTCCATTGGCTGACCCAAATCAGCAAATTAGCTGATAAAATATGCTTGCAAAAAGGCCCTTGAAAAACTTCCAAATTACGTTCAAATCCTACCTTTATTTTAGGCTTTGAAGATTTGCCCCAGCCTATTTTTAGCAAGGTTGAAAGCTTCAACCTTGCCATGTGTGTGGCCGGCCATGGGAGGGCTCTCTTGGCTGCTGAATTTGCTATTTTTAGCAGCCCTCTTCAGCTATAAAAGTCACCCTATGCTGCCCATTTCAAAGCATCCCTCAACATCTCTCATTCCACAACATTCTCTCATCCTCTCTTCACTTCTCTTAAAGTTTCCTCTCCATTTTTCCATCCCATTTTCCCTTCCTCTTATGCCGATTTCCTCTCTTGAGAAAGAGGTGTTCTTTAGCCATCTTGGGCAGCAATCGAGGATTCATAGAAGCCTTGCTCGGTGAAGACAACGGAGACAAAAGAATGAAGCAACAGTCAAGCCGCAGGGAAACACTGGATTTGCTTTATGTTCCCTTTCTTTTTAATTTTTGTTGTTTTTATGATGAACATATCTATGAATAATATTGTTGTTGAAATGGTTATTTTAATCAATTTAGCTTGAATTTAATTCGTGTTGGGTTGATTATATTTTGCCTACTTGAATTGTTAAAATAGTGTTTATGTTGTTATAGGCCTCAATGAAATGCTTGATTAAGTAAAATCATGCTTAGGTTATATGGCATTATAATTGTTTAGATAACTAAAGAATTAATTGTTTAAGCGGATTGAAATTGTAATTAATGGACTCAGTACTTAATCAGTACATGTTTAATTCTTCTAAGGTAACTAAAAATTAAATTAGCATTGTATTTGGCGATGCATATGCCTTGCATAACTTGCAAGATTGTTGTGATTAAATTGTTTCAAGGTATGGCTACTTTGTTACTTCACATAATCTTTTACATGTTTATTAAGTTGAATTAATCGGTTGAATCGACATAGGAATATGCGAGAGATAATTTAATGCAATAAGTATGTATGTGCGATAGCATGTTTACTTTACTAAATCTGTGTAGTCGGTTGAATTAGCATAGGGATATGTCCAAGAGATAAATGGAATTTCTTTTAGTAAATGTGTTCATAAGTTAGCAAATTACTGGGTTGCCGTGAATCTATTCATAACAGCATAAGCACGAATTTAATATTTTTAAGTTAAAAAGGTATAATTAATCCAACACAATTATATCATCTTGATTAAATCTTAATTGAAATCGTGCACTAGAACTCTTTTTTTTTTATTTTTTTAAATTGTTTGCTTAGTTTTAAAATCTTAGTTTATAAATCACTATTTTCAAACCAAAATTATTTTTTACCTCACCAAAGTGTTTTAATTAATTTTATAAATATTGCTTTTTACAGTCCCTGTGGGTACGATAACTCGACATTTACTTGTCACTTTATTACTTGTTACGATTGTGTACACTTGCACATTTCCACCGTTCCACCGCTACTCCCTCTACTTCAGTTGATTCTTGTAGGATTAGTATCGAATCTCAGATTTCAGATCTATGCTGAATTGCTCCTTAGACATTTTGGGGTTTTGGATTTAAGGAATACTCGTGATTGGTGATCAAGGAAGGGCTGTTTAGGCTTGTCGTTCAAGGTAAGGCAAAGGTGAGATTTTCGGCTTTTGGTGATCGTATTTGATAAGTGTGTGATTAATCGTTGAGTGACATCATTTGTAAGGGGTTTTGGGCCTAGTATCTAATAACTGCTTAAACATGCATAAAACTTAAATAATTAATTAATTGTGACCGTGGACAAGCCATAAGGTTAAGGTGTGGCAATGGGTATATGCATGTCTAGGATTGGATCTAGGGAAAGCTTGGTACTTAAACGGTCTTATTGACCCACCTCCTCTTCTCTAAATTCCTACCTGGTGCATAATATCTATTCGCTTTAGTCTATGAGGACTTGTTAATGGGTCAAGGTAAGTAATAACCCATTATAAAGAGAAATTATCGAAAAGCCCCTAAGGGCAAAAATGACTAAAATACCCCTATGTGTTGAATGTAAGGTTATGGATGTTACATGTATACCTGCTGCATTCATATGATATTCTGTTTAGGTTGCATATGGGTTGGGAATTATGGAACGGAGGAAGTATGTGAGGATCGCATGGTTGCTTGACGACCGTGAATCCACCTATGGCTTTTTAGGCCCAATATATGATTAGCAGCTTTGCTGCAACGTTAGGTAGTACCGCAACCAGGCTACCATTGGAGTGTATCGGATGGGTGGGTCGATATTTATATCCCCACATGGTGTGTATCGGGGGATGGAGATGGTGTGTAGCGGTTGGATGGGTGGGATCTATGCAAATTTGATAGCTTTACATCTGTTCTGATATTGAATTGGGCTCAGGCCCGAAAGGGCTATTGCATGCTTTTTTATTTGCCAAAGGTTGTACGCACTGAGTTTTCGAAAACTCACCCCCTCTTTTATTTTTCTCAGGTGATCCTCAGTAGGTGGTTCGACGGTTGGAGGGACTCCGAGGTGGCCAGCTAGCAAGACGGCTTGGACTGGTTTTCTTAAGCCTATAATTTCTAGTATTTTAAGTTATTTGAGTCCAGATTGTAATAAGGTCTTTCCTCTGGTTAGTATTTCAAATTAGTTTTATTATTATTTTTATGCTTTATATTTATTAGAAGTAGAATATGGTTTTTCCTAAACTATAACTGTTTTCAAATACTACGTTTCCGCAACTCAATTTTTAAGTAACAAGTTTTTCGTAGATCATCTGTTTTAAATAAAGCTTCCGCAACTAAAGAGAGATTTTACAAAATAATTATTAGCATACAAGAAAAAATAATTTTTATTTAAAAAAGGGTTTTTAATGAAAACAAAGTTTTCGATAAAACACTTCAATGTGACACGCTAGATCTGGCCATAACGTCCGGGCAGGGTTTGGGGTGTTACAAAACTTTTGGCTGAAAATTTCATAGAATGAAGCACCAAAACACCAAGAGATTGGGTAGATAAATAAATCCCTTCCAAATCCAATGATTCCAGCTCCACAGTCTTAACCGCTTGGCTAAAGATCCTAACCTGTTTTAAACTGGAGGTGGAAGAACAAACGCTCAAATGTTCCAAAAAATCACAGCTAGAAACGATTGCTTCAAGGGTTTCAGTGCTAATATCACAGTAATAGAGTTTCAAGGTTTTGAGGTTATGGCAATGGTGAAAAGGGCGATGGAATCGGATATCGTAATTTGTGAACTCAAGTGATTGCAGAGTTCTACATGAAAAAATCCCAGACTGTAAATTCAGACCCAATCCGAATAGGCTTTTTGGATAAAACTCATGTTGAAAATCATCGCAAAGGAAAGCCAATTCTTGCATTTCCTTCTCGGATGTAAGATATTTAATCCACTTCTCAAGATCACCGTTTCGGTAACTATTTGAGAGATGAACGATTCTGCAACTAATCAAGTTACGTTCATGAGATAACAATACATTATCGATATTCTTAACAACTCGGGAAATCTCTTCCCTCGGATCAGTATCATCAATATCATCACCATCGTCATGGCAAACATTGGATCCAAATTGTATTACTGGCACCGTAGATCTGCGTTGATTTGGAGCAGGAACAGCCTGTTTTCTTGGTGATAATTTCTTCACTCCTTTTGGATCGAAATCTAAACGGAAAACATTCCTCCATACATCCTTCAATCGTTCTGATAAAATAGTTGTTCTTATTGCTTCAATGGCTGGTAAGCCTGATATAATCGTAGCCAAAACTTCGTCGGGAAGGTTACTGATGAAATCATCCGTCGCCATTGTTTCGCAATTTGATTCCTTGCAAGAGCTTTGATGAATAATCATACCTGGATGGAACTTAGATATATGGCTTTTTCAACCCTAAATAATATATAGAAAGAATAATTTAAGCTTTTTGAAATCTTGATGATGAAGAGTTTTATATGGAAAGGATATCTAGGGTCGGCTAAAGAAAAATATTAAAAAAATTATCATATATTTTTTAATATTATATTATAATATTATAAGGCTAGTGTTAATTATCATATACTAATTTTTTGTCAAAATTTCTAAAGGCTTTGCATTCCTGCTTCACGCACTGGCCCAGAATAGACGACTAGCCTAGCATTGTCAGCCTCCAAAATGAGATTATCAACATTTAACCGAGAGGCCAAATTTAAGCCTTCAACCAAGGCTTCCAACTCCGCGCAAATCGCGTCCACGAACTTTTTAGAATGACCATAACAGCCCCCAAGTACAAAGCCTTCATGATCTCTTGCTATAGCGCCGAACCCAATAGAGCCAATCGAAACAGCAGCGTCAACATTAACTTTTACGTAACCATCCGGAGGTTTTTTCCAGCCCTTGCGCACCGGGGTGGGGGGAAGAACTGGGGGGCAGTTAGATTAAAAATTCTAAAATCATAGCTAAGCGTTTGCGCCCTTTCCCACACCACCAAAGCAGCATCCATCTTGCCCTGAAACACCATCTTGTTTCTGTCGTTCCAGCAATTCCAAAGCAGATTGGAAAAATCTGTCGCAGCCTTGTTATCACGCTCACGGAGGACATCTTCCAACCAGTTTATACATCGATCGTAGTTCCCATCAAGGAGCCTGTTATTTAAGCCCCCAATAACAAGAATATCACGAACCTCAGGGCACTCTTTCAAGGCGTGAATTAGCGTCTCATCTCTGTTGTTGCATCTAGGACAGATTTTTGAGAACCCCTAGCGAATACGAGCAATGTTATCGCGAGGGGGCAAAATATTATGACCGATTCTCCAGCTGAAAACTTTAATATTGGGAAGCATTTTGAGCTTCCAAATGGCTTTCCAAGAAAATCTATGAGGACCAAAACCAATTCTCTTCAGGGTCAACCAAGAGCAGGCCGACTTCGATGTAAAGAAACCATGCGGGTTTTCAAGTGTCTTTGACCTCATTATGAGGAATGGGCAAATTCAAATGCCGTCCCCCCAAGTTATTGCCGTATAACTCAATAACCCTCTCTATTCCACCGCCTATGATTGTGGTGCCACAGGTCTTTGACTTTCTTCTCATCATTTGTTAAAAGGGACCGACAAACCGACTCCCCTTTAAGGCCCTCGACACCCCAATGGTCCCACCGTATGTCAATCGTGTTACCATCACCCACTTGCCACATAAAACCATCCTTTAAAGCCTCGACCGCCTTAGCAATACTCGCCCAAGTAAATGAGGGTTTATCACACTGTTTATGCCTGAAAACATCCCCGTCAGGAAAATATTTCGCACTTAAAACTTTAAAGCATAAGGTTGACTTTTGTGTAGTAAGCCCTCAAACTCGTCTGCCCAACAATGCCAAATTAAACAGATGCATATCCCGAAAGCCCATACCTCCCATCCCCTTTGGCAAACACAACCAGTCCCAAGCCATCATAGCCCAACCTCGATTTTTTCCATTGTTTGTCCACCATACGCGGCTCATTTTTGAGTGAAGGTCCTCAATAATACCTTTAGGGGCGAGACAAACCAAGAACGCATATGTCGGAATAGACTGAATAATAGCTTTGATGAACACCTCTTTCCCCCATAAGACAATAGACGTTTTGACCAGCTGTTTATCCTACAAGTGCACCGATTAATGATGTTAGTAAAAGCTATTGACCTTTTCCTATTAATAGGTAAAGGCAACCCTAGGTAATTATCTAGATTGTCAACCATTCTCATTCCTAGCATAGAGCTAAACAACCGTCTTTGGGTAGAAGGAATTTTCGGGCTAAACATAATCATGGATTTGTCCTTATTAATCTTTTGGCCCGAAGCCCAAGTAAAATTTGTAATAATATTTACAATTTCCTCCACATCCCTTTTTCTATTACGGGTAAAAAGGATGTTGAATTAGTGTATGTAACTTTTTAATCTATCTTTAAATATATGTTGAAATTAGATATTAAACAGAAAATTCGAATAACAAGATTAAATTAAATGAATAGGGTCTTTTGTTTTTATTATAAGAAAATGTCATTTTTGACTATTTCTTGTCAAAGACCTAAAAGAGTTGTTGCCAATCACTTTTTACGTGTTGATAAGAATAAAAACCTACATATTATTTGCTCTCCAATTAAGCAAAGAGAAATCATTTCTTTATCGTCTCTTCAATTCAATCTAAGGATGGAAATTTTGATATTTAAATAATATTTAATTATCCTTATCAAACTTGGTTGTGAACTAGTAAAAAGAGAAGAAAAAAAAAGATGAAATCTGAGTATCAATTGCTTAACAATTAATGGAACTTTATTTTCGAGTATTCAAAATATGGACACTTGTACAAATAAATGTATATGGGGGATTATTTTCAATATAAGGATTTCAAAAATGAACTAAATTGAGGTTTGTTGAGCGTTTTTGTGTGTCTGTTTTTCAAAAGGGTTAAATTCTCTATTTATATGATATGATTATAGTTCATGAATGTGACATCGTAGGTATGTTCCCATGTATGCTAACACGTACCCTATTCTAGGGTTAACACATGTTTTCTATGTATGAGTTCACATGCATGGTGGTACGAACCCACATCGTATGAACTCAAGAATGGATGCGAACACCTCACGTGTGAACCATGCAAGCTACGAGTCGAAACCCAATTGGGTAATTGGGTAGCGGGTTGGTAATGACGAGTACTATAACAATTTGTCCCCCACCCAGTTTAAAGAAGAGTTATAAAGTGACTCTTCTGAAACTTGGCTTCACGAGTTAATAGATTTTTGAGAAAGAAATTTATCGCATACGCTTTTTGCTTTAGATTGTCATATACACTTCACCACATGTTGAGGAGAGGTACAGTTGTATACAACTGATTGTGCCTTCATTCTTGGACACATGAATCGTCAAAGTGTAATTTTTTTTTAAAAGAGAGGTTACCTTAACCCTAAATATTAAATCATTTGGATTTGAAATTTTTGAGAAGAAGCTGTTGTTGAGAAGGATAATCGTGATTCAGAGGTAAATTTCCTAAAATTTTCAAGTTGCCCTTCTAATTATTCTGGGTTTAGTTGGGCATGATGGTTAGGTCAAGATGAAGTGATCATAGTGTTTAGGGTAACCGTAGTGGTTCAGAGAGTGAGCCTTCACGATGTCGTGAAGCAAACGCTCCTATGAAGGCGAAATCGTATGTTTGTGTAAGAGTATGCCCAAAGATCAATCATGAGATGGTTGTAATAACATACTTGATTTACCATGTTTATTAATATAAGGCGTTGCCATTATTATTTCAGTTTCTTTTCTGTGTGTATAAATAAACTGTTTTATAATAATGTCCTGAGAATAATATGATTATTCTTAAAAGGTCCTTAGTCAAGTATCATTATTGACTAGGACAACAATAATGCATTAAGACTAACATGTAGTTGATTGATGATAAAGAGTTGTCATTGATGTGGAGTGTCAGAATCAATGCATGAATATGTGTGTTAGAGAAAAACATATTGGACTGACCCGCTATGAGTATGTTTCTTGGATTATTATGTAATTGTCACAATATTACTCATAGTGATTACTATGTATATGATCCTGAGACTTGAGATCATCATTATCACAACATCGTGAGCTGTATATTTTGATACAGTCAAACGTACACCGTAACTGGTTGTTTTATAAAAACTGATGTTGGATATACCACAATCTATGTAGAGGGATATGGTTGATCAATATAGGATAAGTCCCTCATACATAATGGGAGTAATATCTTAGGCCACTTGATTGAGTGAGACTAGAATTGCATGGCCATGCTCAAATAAGTTGATATGAGATGTCACACTTATTTGTGTATCATAGTCTACCCAAGGTATCAAGAAACATGGGATAGACTATGCAAGTGTGACTATTCCATGACTTATGTCCATTCAAGAGATAAAGGACTTAAGGATTAATGCATGAAAGGTTAATCACAAAAGGTTATGTCGAATCATGACTTCTTGTAACTTAGGTAGCAATGATGCATTGCTAGATGCCACTCTTTGTTTCTAACATTAGAATCGTTCTAATATTACTGCCAACGTTACAAGAACCTACAGGGTCACACCCTATGGTTGAAATAAACGGAATAAAACATAGTTTGTATTGTGTTTGGTTGTCACATGAATTAAATTAATTATAGAATTAAATTAATTGGGCAATCAAATATCGAACATATTATATGTACAAGGATGTTGTACACATAAGGAGAACATAATTCTATGAATATATGAATTTGGTTCGTATATAAATTTAAATAAATATAATTTACCGAAATCTTTATTACAATTAATGTAATTATAATTTTCGGTTAAAATATTATTATATTTATTTTAATTATGATTATTATGTTCGGATTAAAATTTAATAAATTAAGAATTTGTTATATACATACCAATTATAAGGGGAGTTACATATAGAAAGGGAGAAAAACCCTAAAAAGTGAATATATGTACAAACCCGAAGCTTTGCTACTAGGTCTAGCAGCCGTCAAGCAAAATATCTTTGAAAATAGTTTTTAGGGATTTCTCCCATTCATTGTCAACTGGGTGGATTACGTAGACATCGGGATCATAAAGATTGCGGCTTGGATTTGAAAGCAAAATAGTATTCTCATTGATGAGGCTACACTGTCTACTCAGATTGAAGTTTCGGTAATTTTGAAACCTTTTTCACCCTGATTCGTTCCTCGCACATGGATCCATGGTTTAGATCGCCGAAATATATATATAATTTTTTTTCCGCTGTGCCATGGGGGTACCGACATTCCTACAGTGGTATCAGAGCCACTTGTGTGATACGGACTTGGGTTTAAATACTTGGGTGATGCAATTGTATGAGATGCATGCTTTAATTTTATTACGATTTTTGACTGTTTATATTGTCTAAGCATAAACTAATTACTGTTCCTTTCGATAATTGATTAAATGTCAATCATGGTGTTATGGCCTATTCGGTTTTATGCTGTTAACTTTAAAATCTGTAATGATGCCACAGTGGTATTTACAGTTTCCAATAAGAGTTAACTGGCTAGTGGAACAAGGGTTGTTTCGATATGAAACCTTAAGGATTCAAATCCTGAAAACACGATTCTGTTGATAAAAGTTATCAAATTGTGAGGTTTCATTTGACTGGGGTATGCGGTTCGTACCGCGGGGGCAGAGGCTCTTATCGTGACAGTTCCCTCTGTTATTTTGGGAATATGGATCTGAGGCAGTCGGAGGGAGTGGGCAAAAATGACCTATTACAGCTGCCCCTCTTTGCTCGTTGACATGTAACGGGAATGGAACAAAGACTTCAAAAAGAGCCAATTTTGCTTGGTCTTGCTGAATCTCGACTTCTTTGGTGCTTCTATTTTCCAAGTAGTCTCATTCTAACCTACTACAACTTCAAAGGTATAGAAATTGTAATTTCAATTTACTCTACTGCAACTTCAGGAAGATAAGATTTATAGCTTTAATCTACTCCACTGCAACTTCAGGGAGATAAGATTTGCTATCTTTAATTTGCTCCACTGCAATTTCAAGAAGATAAGATTTGTAGCTTCAATATGCTCTACTGCAACTTTAGAGAGATAAGATTCACAATTTGCTCCACTGTAACTTTAGAAAAATAAGATTTGCAACTTGTAGCTTTAATCTATTCCACTGCAACTTCAAGGAAATAAGATTTGTTATCTTCAATCTGTTCCACTACAACTTCAGGGAAATAAGATTTGCTATCTTCAATTTGCTCCACTGCAACTTTCGGGAGATGAGATTTGTAGCTTTGACCCGCTCTACTACAACTTTAGGGAGATAAGGCTCACTTTAATTTGCTCCACTGCACACTCATGGAGATAAGATTTGTAACTTCAATCTGCTCCACTGCAACTTTAGGGAGATAAGATTTGTAATTTGTAGCTTTAATATGTTCCACTACACGCTCAGAAAGATAAGATTTGTAACTTCAGTCTGCTCCACTGCAACTTCAGGGAGATAAGACTGTAATTTTTAGCTTTAATTTGTTCCACTACAACTTTAGGGAAATAAGATTTGCTATCTTCAGTCTGCTCCACTACAACTTTAGGGAGATAAGATTTGTGGCTTTAATCTGTTCCACTGCAACTTCAGGGAGAAGATTCGCCACGATGATTTCAATCCGTTCCACTATAACTTCAGGGGTATAGGATTTATGGTTTCACTGATCAGTTACGCCGTTCTCTAGGGAACATGACCTGTAGAATCCATTTCATGGACCTATATTTATACCAAGCAATTAGGATGTTATGATCAGAATGAATCAAATGCTCCTAACTAAATGTGTATGAATAATATTTTTATGAATGTAGATTGTCATTTTTTTTTTAGAATTATCCCCTTTTAATGCTTAGGTTGACATTGTTCGTTGTTCATCAAGGTTCTATCACTGACGTAGTACCATGCCTTCTTGTTCAGATGGTATCTTTGACATAAAACCCGAAGGAATAATTATAATTTAAACTATTTGTTCCCAAAAATTTCCAACTCTTAGACTAGTGGTCCTGTTTCAGGTCCTTATACTATTTAGAAAACCTTTTAGAGCAATATGCAGAAATCCTTTTGCTTGAATATTATTTGTCCATTAATCATTATTTCAATGAAAAATACTTAAAAAAGATTGTAACAATCGACAAGATTGAAATTCAATGGGAGCAAAGCTCAAAATGAATAAATTAATCAAAGATAGCAAATGTTGCTAAAATACAAAATGAGTATGATGAAAATGGGTGCCCTAAATATCGTAGCATGAGCTTCTCTGCACTAACTTCTCGATGACCATTTTGAGCCTAATATGTGTTTAGGAGATCTAGAGTACTTTGTTGATGCCCCAAGATGTAAAGTTTCTGCTTATTTTTATTTTTGAGAGGACAAGACTACCGCATGCCCCATCTTCGATCAAAATTTGAGTTGCCCTTTTTCGAATTTTTAACTTAAAACCCTTTTGGTCTCAAGGCGCCCTTTGCAGTTTTTCACCTTAGTCTCTCCAATTTTTTCTTTTTATTTTTTTCGGTGAAGTATTTCTTGATTGGATCTGAATTCACAAGATTAGGCAGGTTTTTGTTATCCATCTCAGTCAAAATCAGCACTCCTCTAGAAAAGGCCTTCTTTACCACATAAGGTCCTTCCTAATTTGGCATTCATTTCCCTCTGAAATCCTTTTCTATGGGCAGGATTTTTTTCAATACTAGGTCTCCCTCATGAAATTTTTTGGGGCAAACATTTTTGTCATAAGCTCGCATCATTCGCTTTTGGTACATCTGACCATGATGGATAGTTTTTAGCCTCTTCTCTTCAATCAAGTTCAGCTGATCATATCGAGATTGGATCCATTCTGCTTCATTTAACTTTAGTTCTGACAAAACTCAGAGAGAAGGAATCTCAACCTCAATAGGCAGAACTGCCTCCATTCCATAAACCAAAGAGAAAGATGTTGCCCTGGTGGAGGTCCTGACAGACGTTCGATAAGCATAGAGGGAAAATTGTAATTTCTCATGCCAATATTTATAAGTTTCAGTCATTTTCCCTACTATCTTATTAATGTTCTTATTAGCTGCTTCCACTACATCATTTATTTTTGGGCGATATAGTGACGAGTTGTGGTGTCTGACTACAGACTTCTGATATTGTGCTGGCGTTCAAATTTAATGCATTATCAGATATGACCCTTTTTGGCATCCCATATCGACATATGATATTTTTCTTCAAGAATTTGCTGACTGTCGACTTTGTGACGTTGGCATATGAAGTGGCCTTTACCCACTTGGTGAAGTAATCAATAACTACGAAAATGAATCGATGTCTATTAGAAGCTTTTGGCGAGATCGACCTAATGACGTCCATGCCCTACATAGAGAAAGGCTATAGAGAAGTCATAACATGAAGAGATGAAGGAGGCACATGAATTTTGTCTCCATAAATTTGACACTTATGACATCTCTTGGCATAACTGATACAGTCCCCTTCCATGATGGACCAATAATATCCGAATCTCATGATTTGCCTGGCCATTGTAAAACCATTAACATATGTTCCGCAAACACCCTCATGGACTTCTTCTAAGATTTTTTTAGCCTCAACAGCGTCCACACATCTTAGTAGTACATGATCCTTTCTTCTTTTGTGTAGGATCTCCTCGTCTAAGACATAGCCACTGGCCAGTCTTCTCAACGTCCTTTTATTATTCTCAGTTGCTTGGTTAGGGTATTTATGATTCTTCACATACCGTAGTATATCGTGGTACCAAGGGTGATCGTTCTTTTCCTCTTCCTCAATGTTGTAACAATAAGCCAGAGCTTCATAAATATTCATCTGGATAGGTTTTACGTCCTCTTGTTTGTTCACTTTGATCATGGAAGCTAAAGTAGCCAAGGCATCAGTTATCTGGTTTTCATCTCGCAGGAGGTAGCAGAAGGTGATGTCATCAAACTCCTTAATTAGCTCAAGAACCAACCTTCGATAATTGATCAATTTGGGGTCTCTCATCTCCCATTCACCTTTGAGTTGATAGATCACTAGCGCAGAATCCCCATATACCTCTAGGACTTTGATCTCGCATTCTATGGCTACACAAATGCCCATGATGCATGTTTCTTATTATGCCATGTTGTTCGTGCAATCAAAATCTAATTTACTAGTAAAAGGATAATGATATACGTTTGGGAATACTAGGACTACCCCGATTCTGTTACCCATAGCATTTGACGCTCCGTCAAAATTTAATTTCCAAGGATGTCCTTCTTGAGCATCTTCTTCAGTGGTTGCAACGTACATCAGATCTTCATTTGGAAAATCAAAGTTCAAATACTCGTAGTCTTCTAAAGCTCTACTGGCCAGAAAATCTGCTATTGCGCTCTTTTTTATTGCCTTCTGGTTTACATAGACTACATTAAATTCGGAAAATAGGATTTGCCATCTGGCCATTCTTCCATTCAGAGCCGTTGACTTCGTCATGTACTTTAGGGGGTCCATTTTTTGAGATGAGCGAAGTTGTGTGGTACAGCATATACTGCCTTAGTCTTCGAGTTGTCCAGATTAGAACGCAACACAACTTCTCAAATAGCGAGTATCTCGTCTTACATTCAATGAACTTCTTACTGAGGTGGTATATCGCCCTTTCTTTCCTTCCTAACTCATCATGTTGGTCAAGTACGCATCCCATAAAATTTCCAAATACTGCCAAGTACAGAATCAACGGCTTATCTGGGCTAGGTGGCATTAATACTGGTACATTACAAAAGTAATGTTTGACCTTATCGAAAGTCTTTTGGCACTCTTTATCTCACACACCTATATTGTGTTTCTGAAGGAGACGGAATATAGGGTCGCATTTTTCAGTCAGTTGTGAAATGAACCAGGTGATATAATTTAATTTCCCTAAGAAGCCCTAGACCTCTTTTTGAGTGCTCGGTGGAGGCAACTCTTGTATAGCCTTGACTTTATCTAGGTCAATCTCGATCTCCTTTTCACTGACTACAAATCCTAACAGTTTCCCCAATCTAGCCTGAAGGTACATTTTGCTGGGTTGAGCTTTAGTTGAAATTTTCTCAATCTCAGGACTTGTATATACTCCTTTTCTGTTTGAGATTTTGTGATCATATCATCGACATAAACCTCGATTTATTTATGCATCATATCATAAAACATGGTTAACATGGCTCTTTGATACGTTGCTCCCACGTTCTTCAGTCCAAATGGCATCACCTTATAGAAAAATATTCCCCACATGGTCACGAATGTAGTCTTTTCCATGTCTTCAGGATGCATCTTTATCTGGTTGTATCCAGAGAATTCATCCATAAATGAGAACAGTGAGTAACCTGCTGTATTGTCCACTAGAATGTCGATATGGGGTAACAAAAAATTATCCTTTGAGCTGGCCTTGTTCAAATCCCTGTAGTCTACGCACATTTATACTTTCCCATATTTTTTAGGGACAGGGACAATATTGGCTACTCATTCGGAGTATTTAACCACTTGTAAGAAACCAATATCGAATTGCTTCTTGACCTCCTCTTTTATTTTCAGCAAAACGTCGAGCCTCATCCTTAGGAGTTTTTGTTGAACTGGCTTACATTCTCTTTATGGGGAGCCGATATACCACGATATCAATACTTAGCCCAGGCATGTCTTGATACAACCATACGAAGACGTCTTTAAATTCTTGGAGTAACTCAATGAGGTCTTACTTTGTCTCTGAGGTGATGCAAGCTCCGATCTTTACCTCTTTATCTTCTCCTAGGCTTACAATTTCCACTGAATCTTTGCATGGTAGGATTTGTTTTTCATCTTGTTCTACCATCCTTAACAAATCAGGAGATAGGTTACAATCTCGATCATCTTCAAAGTTCTGAGGTTCCTCTAGACACATATCTTGCTCAAAATGAGATTATAAGTCAGTAGCAGCGTTGCTCATATCATTGATATCTGGAGACCTATTATAGGAACAAAGGAAGACCCAAAGACGAAATAAATTTAAGAATAATTATTTGTGTGGTATGAGTATGAATGAAAAAAATTGAAGAATATTTTTCAAGTGGGACACAAAGATGCATTGTTTTTATTGAAATAAAAATAGTAGACATGTGTCTTTTTCACAAAAGGATTCCTATTGCTCCCAGGCTTAGAGCAATAAGTGTGTTCTGAATGTTACTCTGAAAAGGTCCTAAAAACTACAGGAATCTTCTCCATAGTCCAGTTATTCAGAACACTTCCGGGGATGTAGGAACAAATTCCTGATAGGTTTTTTTTAGTTTCTTCTTCAAAGGCACAAACATCTTTCCCTTCCGAACCTTCGATATCTTTAAAGAATTCCAACTCTTTATTATCCATCACACTCTATACTAGAGTTCTGAACTCGACGCATTTTTGGGTTTTACAAAATTTATTGCATGCAATGAAATGTAATGTTAATGAATGGAAAATATGCATGCAAAAAAGATGTTGATTCTAGTTCAATTCCATTAGAACAACTTTACTAGAAAACAAGTTTCTTTACATAAAACGGATACATATACAGCCTTGCCTTCACACTTAAAACCTTAACTTTTCCAAGAAATAAAGCTAATTCTTGGCCCCGATCCAACTCCGATTCATATTTCAGGATTTGAACGGCTGAGGTCTGCAAGTGGTCAGTCAATTCTCGTACTTGGACCAAAGCTTCGCTCACAACGTGGTCCATATTTCTAACCTACCCCTCTCATAATTTGTCATCTTTCTCTTGTTGCCTTTTTTTGGGCCATATTCGAGCGACTGTATTGTCTTCCACTTTATCAAGAAACCCATTTTCCATGACAACTCTCTATTTAGCAAGAACATGAATCAACACCCTTTTCTATGATGAAAATGTAATGCAATCACAGTAAAAAAAAATGAAGCCAGTCAGTACATTTCATACAAATCTGGAATTCAAAGCAAGAAATAATTAATAAAACACCTAATCAGGTAACCATTAGAGGTTCGATATGGTTCTACCTAGGGTAAGCTCTTAGGGCTCATTATATACGGTTCGATTCTAAAGTAAGGGTACCTGAACTGGCAGATTCCTTGATCCTCACCTATTATAGGCTCATACGGACCGAGTTCAATTCAGGGGAATACATTTCCCTATGGCTATACGGAGATGAAGATCTCACGAAGACATAGGTACGGATGTATCCCGAAAGCGATCCACTATCCTATACAGAGGTGAAGACCTCACGAAGAAATAACTTCTCACTTCCATTTAAGAAGGACGAAATCGAACGGTTATGCAGTGCAATATGCAAAAAAACACATAAAAAGAAACTTTCAAACATATATACTAGGTCGTTATACAACCCGAGATATCAAAACATGAAGGATGAAATGCAATGAACGGATCGTAAATTTAAATCAAATCATCAATTTTTGACAAAAAGACCAAAAGTAATCAACTCACGGCTTGACTCTCTTATTTTGTCCCCAGTGGAGTCGCCAAGATGTCGAAACCTTTTTTTGAGTTTGACTTTTTATTAAAAAAAATAAAAATGGGAGTCGCCGCCAATCCTTTTTATGAGGTGTGATCGGATCACCTCGCAATTTGATCGTTTTAATAAAAGGTTTAATTTACTAAAACAATGATTTTTGGTCTACAAAATCCAAGAAATGGGTTTGGGAGTCAGTTACGCACGAAGAATGATTAGCACCCTCGTTACGCCCAAAATTGGTACCTAATTGATTACTTGATGTCTTAATATCAAAAGTTGAAAAGTCGAAAATTTAAATATGATCCCTCTTTGCATGTTTTTAATTTTAATCATTTGGTTAAATCAAAACTTATATAAGAAACCTTTTTTTACTTCGAGATAACCAAAACAAAAAAGGTCATGTCCTGTAAGTTAGGATACGACATCTCGAATTCTCAAAAATAAAATTGCTCCTTATTCAATTATTGTTTTAAGTTTCATGTGCTTTTAGTTTCAAAAGGATATTCAGTTATTTAGATTCAAAGAGAAAATCAAACCCCGTAAGTTAAGGTTGATTTCTCGAATCTCTAAATAAGAACGTTGCATTGGTTTTAAAATTTTCCTTTTATGCATCGAGTAAAATATAACTTTTAAAGTGATGTATATTTAGTTTATTTGGGTAAATATGTCTAAACACAGTGTAGAATATAGTGATAATGAAATAATATAAAATAACTATACGGGTAGAATATCAAAATGATAAATAATAAATAAATAATAGAATACTATAATAACAATGATGTAATTATAATAATAGTAGTAGTATTAATAAGTATATCATAATAATAATAAAATAAATAATGTAACTTAAAATAAAAAATAATATAAAAAGAATAAAAATGCTTGAAAATGTAAATAATGCGAGAACATTAAAAGAAATGATAAAATAGCAAAAATGAAATAAAAATAACAACAACAATAATAATAAATAAGCGGAAAATGTACAAATAAAAATGTAAACAACCTTATTTTTAATATGTAAAAAAAATAAGTAATAAATAAATAAACAAATAAAAAAATTATAAAAGGTTAAAGTTAAATGACTAAAGGACTAAATCAAAATTGGAATGAAATTAAGGAGACAAATTGTAAAAATAAATAAATAGACTAATAAGGATTAAAATGTAATGCGCTAAAAATAACATAGGCTAAGTGGAAAAATATCCCAAAACCCATGACACAAATCATCCCTTAAATAAGTCCACAATAGTCTAAGGACTAAATCGCACAAAAAAAAACAAAATGGGCGAAAATAAAAAAAATAAATAACAGGACGAAATCAAAAAGTGGAAAAAAAGCGAAAGGGCCAAAGCAGCAATTAGACCCCCTTTAAAAAACACGCGGATCCTGCTAAGTAAACGGGTTAGGTTTCGAGTCCTGCTTCAAAACGACCCCGTTTTGGGCGTTTTAAGCCAAGACCAAAACAACGTCGTTTTGGGGAGCTTATTTAAGTAAAAAAAAAAAATCTTTAAAAAAATCATTTGCAACCCTTTTAATAAAAAAACTCTCTATGCTCTCTTTCAACTCCCCTTTTTCGATCGGCAATAGGACGGTGGGTCTCCGCCGTGACCACCGATCATCGACGATGGAGACCGCCGCCTCTGGTGGCCGGGGTTCCCCAAAACCTCCCATTTTGAAGCCTTTTGTATGTAGAACATGGATTTGAGATCAAAATCCCTAAAAATTCAATCAAACTCGACAAAATGAACAAGAAACCTCTCGGTTTCTCTCCTTCCGACGAAGCCTTTGACGAATCCCCTTTCAACGCCAGAGGAGGCCACCTACGACGGTGGCAAAGCAAGGCAAAAAAAAAGTTTAAACCTCTTTATTATTTTTTTTATATTTGCTTCGAAAATAAAAATATAAAACAAATTACCCTTTTTTTAGCTTCAATATTTTTTTCTTTCTATTTCATCCTTTTTGAAAGTTACAAAGGATTCGAGCTTTATAGCCAAATATTACAAATTTTTTTTTGTTTTTCTTTTTGTTTTTTCTCTTTATCTTTGTCTTTCTCTGCTTTTGCTTTTTTTTCTTCTGTTCCTCTATTATTTCGCAGGTGGTGGTGGTAGTCCTCGGGGCGCAAGCATGCTGAATGATCGAGGAGAAGCGGCAAATGGGGCTAGGGTTTCTTTTGTTTTACTGAAAAATGTTCAAGTTATTGGGTCATTGGGCCATTAGGGTTTTTAATTATTTTAGGCTATTTTAGGTCTGATATTTTTTTGTAAATGGACTGTTTTTAATTTAGACTTTAAATTTTTTTTATTTTATTTGGTTTCGTTTGGGCCCGTGCAAAAATGGCCTTTTACATTTGACATATAGTAAATTTTAAGAATTGAACAGATTTCCAGATAAAAAAATTACTTGAAGAAGACGGATTATAACAGGGTTAACTCCAGCCAACATTTCTCTGGCGAATTCTTCATCAGTCCTCCATGCAGACTTACTATTTGCTCCAATTCATTAAAAAATTTGAAGAAAGTAAATGGTTGGAATCAACAATAAAGATATTTAACTCTGGAATTAGCAATACATTTAATAACGGTGCCTTCAATCTTTTCTTTCTTTGTTATTGTGTTGACAAAATATTTATATCGTATTTTAGTAAAATTCTTATACCCAGATAAATACAATATCTAGAAATCTCTTTCCCTGTTTCTAGATTATAATCTAGCTTGGGGTCATAACCCTAAACTAAAACTTACATGATTTTAAAAAATTAAAACAAGGATTAACTATGTTTTACCTTAAAAAAAAAAAAAAAAGCACCCATTAGATCCCACGCTCAATTTATTTATATGACTTGGCTTCATATATTTATATTTTATTCTGGGAGAAGTTCCAAAATGGACTTGACTTCATCGGTGAGTCATTTCAAAGAGAGAATATGAAATAAGATAAGGTTAAAAAGACCAAAGTGGCTTACTTAAAACCCAAGTCTTTGATTGTAGGGAAAATTACCAGGAACTACTACCCCCAATATGAGCAGAAGATGAAGCTTCCCAGTTGCCTCTTTTTCTCTATAAATACTCCTACAAAGCCCCAACCCCTTTTTATCTCAAGTCTTCACATTTAATTACCGTCCTTGTATTCCTTTTTCTTTTCGTGTTATTCGGAGATGCTGAGCCGTTTGCTCCACGCCGTAGCCGGTGACGACAATGGGAACAAGAAGATGAAACCGGAAAAGATCAAAGGCACTGTTATTTTGATGAAGAAAAATGTTTTGGATTTCAATGACTTCCATGCATCTTTTCTTGATGGGTTTCATGAGCTGTTAGGCGAAAGAGTTTCATTTTAGCTTATCAGTTCTCAACATGTCAATGCTGGTGAATTCCTTTTTCTTTTTGTTTCATCCAAGAAGCTGAAACATAATAAATTTATTTTATCAAAGCATATTTTTTATTTTGTGATCCACACCTGACTTGGTCGGAGGTCTACCAGTTCTTCCCCTACGAGAATAGGGGTACTTGGCAGATCCTCCGAGAACCAGGCGGGCGTATTCCAGTCCAAACATTTCATATCACCCATGTCATGCATGTGTGCCCTAACCCCGCTGGTTTTGGACCTACACCTCCTTACGTGCAGGGCAAAGTTCCAAGCTTAGTTATCCAATCACTATAGAAGAGGGTTCCCGTATATAAACACATTTCACACTTGGTATTTAACCAATATGGGATCTAAGCCTTTACTTTTCCTCAACAAATATTTCCAAGTAGCTTATTTTGAGCATCAATTTCTTATGCATCACTCAACCAATTTGAGCTTATTATATACCATTGTAAAGGTCTCATAGAGTAGAATATGAAACCATAATTTTATGATTCAACTCTCCACCTTTACCTATTGAGAATATGCCTTAAATTTCCATAAAAATACAATTTTTCCAACAATATATTATGAGACCCAACAAATGTGTTAATTTTGACTAGTTGTTTTGAATGACAAACTTATTGACTAGTTGTATAGATGGGGTTGTTTTTATTGAATAGCATTTAGCCATCTATTAGGTTTGGTGATGGGTCATTAATTTAATTTTTCTCACAAATCTTGACTTTCTGAAAAGTGGATCAATATTTCTTTAAAAGAATCATTATACTATTGATGAACGTAACTTGAGATAGTTATCGAACAGTGCAGCTATGATGTAATTAATTACATTAAAAATAAGTTAGTAAACAACAATAAATGTTGATAGAAAAAGGGGATGAGAATTCTGATTGATCCAAATTGAGAAACTAAAATGGTTTTGATCATGTTTTATTTTGTCTTAATAATATTTTTATTTTATTTGTTTTTAGTAAGTTAGATTTTTAATTTTTATTTAGTTTATTACATATTTTTATCTATTTATTTATTTTTAAACTTTTTAACTTAATTATAGTTTCTTCATCAATGATTTTAAATTTAACTAGAAAATAATATTTGAACATTAAATATAAAAATTAATAGCTTTTTTACCAGAAGTGTAACTTTGCTCATATTTTGTACTTGTTTTTTATACAAACTATCATATATTTTAATATAATATAGCAATTATTTTTATCAAAAAGATGAAATGATTTAACATAAAAGTTTTGTTATGATATTATTAAAAGTTTCAATATATATTCCACCAAAAAAAATTCAATATATAAATTATTAATAAAAATTTTGGATTAGTATTTGGCATATTGACAATATGTATTTTTTATTCCACAAACAACCTCCAAAAATTGCCATATGCCTCATGTGTTTTTTTAATGTTTTACTATATCCCTACAATATATTTGTTAACCTTCTAACCTTGCTCATGAAATATAAAACTTCTATTGACAATAAATTGCTTTAGATATAATTGAATAACATCGAAAGAAAATTCTTCATCGAATAAAAAGTTCCTCCTAAATAAATAACTTAACATGTTTACACATTGAATATTTTATGAAGCTTGTAAATATTTTTATTTTCTACTTTTACTTTTTTTTTAAGTAAATAAGATAGAATATTATTAATTTAATGTTTATACTAAAAATAATAAATAATAAATATTGTTTTTATTAATAATATTAATTAAAATAACATATTAGAATTAACTTTAGATATAGCAAAAATATTATTAAGCCTCTTATAAAATTAAAATACAAAATGTTTGTTCATCAAATAAAAAGATTATCTTGATAAAATAATTTAAAAAATGTTTCCTCGATAAATAAATAAATAAAATTATTTTATTAATAAGTTTGTAGATTGGATATGGGTATTAAAAGTATAACATGTAATCTAACCGTGCATGTAGTCTTTTACTTTCATGTTTCTTTTTCAATAAAATTGATAAATAATGTTTAAACTAAAAATTATAAGTTATTTTATAATTCACATTATATATGAGCAAAAATATCACTCATTCCTTATCAAATACAAATTATTTCTTTATAAATCAAAGTAACATTATCATTTAATGCATTTATAATATAATTATTTTATTTACATTGATTTTTTAATGATCAAAACAATAAAAATGGAAGAATAGAAATATATTTAATCATTACTTAATTAATCAAGTATATAAAAATTAAAATATTTGTAAAAATAACATTTTTTTTTTTTTTGAATAAATCGACTAGCCCTTCATTGAAAACAGAAAAACCAACAAACCCAAAGTTGTGAAACCTTTAAATGATCCCACTATCTACAGTTCCAATCAGCCAAAAAATAAAAAATAAAAAACAAATAAAATAGAAACAAAGCTGAAAAAGAACAAAACAATTAAAAGGCAACCTAGGGAAATAATTACTAGTCGATTCAAATGCAGTTGGACACCATTTTCAATAATATTTTCCTCTCCATCTATCCCATCTGCTTCAGTTGATAGCCGATTCAGTTCTTCCAAGGTATGCTATCCGATCCCTTATCAGTCTGGAAGTTCACTCCATCTTCCCTCCGAGCGCATACACCGGCGATTTAGATCCTCTCCTTCCAGGTGCGTTTCCTCTCTCCTTCTAAGAGTGTCTTCTGCAATCTTGTGAGCCACAACATTCCCCCTTCTGTTAATAAATTCAAACCTGATTTCTTGAAACTGTTCTGACTTTTTTTGAATATCACTGATAATTGCTCCTATAACTGATTTATCTCGCATCTTGGTTTGGCACTTCTTTTTAACTGTGCGTGAATCTCCTCTTACCGTGACTGAACTTATTCCTATTGAAAGTCCAAGTTCCACCGCATGAAGTCCGGCATAGGCTTCTGCTGCAAAAGGTGTTGGAACGTTTGAGTTTAGTACCGTCTTCGTAGCAAGAATTACCCCCGTCCGGCCCCAGACCACCAAGCCCGCCATCGATTTGGACTCCCTTCGGTTAAAAGCAGCGTCAAAATGAATCGACACCCCTGAACTTGTGGTGCTCTGCATGGTGCACCTATCAATTTCCAAGGTAGTTCTTCTCTCTGTCAGCCCATCCAGCTCGGCCATGTAGCTTTGAATTCTTAGTGCTAAATCTCGCCCTGACTCTATTTTCTTTTCACGCAAAAGCCTGTTTCTCGACCCCTACAGGAGCCAAATTCCACAGCAAAACAGCCTACATTGTTGACGCGTGCTCCCCTGGAAGACCCAAGTAAGCCAATCCCTGAAATTCTGAACCATCGAATTATTAATCCAGGACAGTTCTAACAGTTGCCATACCTCTGCTGCTATAGGACAATGTCGAAAGATGAGCAATATCCTCTTCTCCAAATCGGCACCGAGGACAATCAGTGTTATTTGCAACTCGTTTAACTCTCAGATTTGCTAATGTAGGCATATAGTTCCATGATGCTCTCCAAACTTTTAGCAGGATCTTAGAGGGTAACTGTAAAGACCATAGATTTTTGTAAAAATTTTTAAGATCAGTCTGTAATAATAATTCGGTAGGATCCGAGCTAGTACTTTGTAATAGTTTATAGGCGCTTCTAACCGAGAATTCACCAGAAAGCTCGGCCCTTCACACCTAAAAATCCTCTCCTGGAAACTCCTCCAAAGGGATTTGTAAAATCTTTTGAGCAAAATCTGTTGGAAAGGTACGCTGCACTAAATCTGTCTTCCACGAATGAATCGTATCATCAATTAAATCAGAGACTAAGTTAACTCCATTATCATCTCTAGGACGCCCAACGACTGTATGCGTGTCTGGTATCCATTTATCATCCCACACCGAAATTTTAGATCCCCGTCTGACTCTCTAACTCAACCCCCTTTGTAACAATCCTTTGGCCGCCCAGACACTCTTCCAGGTAAGTGAAGGTGAGGTGCCTAATGTGCATTTAAAAAGTCAGAATGTGGAAGGTACTTAGCTTTAAGAATTCTTGCTAATAATGAATTTGAATAATTGATAAGACACCAACCTTTCTTGGCTAACATAGTAATATTAAATTGGCTGATATTATGAAAACCAAGACCTCCAGTTTCCTTAAAAAAATAAAGGTTCCTTCACGTACACCAATGTATACCCTGTCGCCCATGTCCCTTTTACCACCAAAACTTTGCAATAATGTTCTCTATTTCAACACACAATGTTTTATGTAAGAGAAAACAGGCCATTGTGTAAGTTGGGATAGTTTGTAGAATAGACTTAATAAAAACTTCTTTCCCTCCCTGTGATAAATGTTGCGTACTCCAGTGATTGATTCGTAGCTCGCAGCTTAATCCGGTCTTTTAAAATCTGAAATGATTTTTTTTTCCTTCCTACCATATTAGGCAGCCCTCAATATCGCTTCGAGTCATTCAAGCTCCGTACACCCAACATATTGCCCACCATTTCTCTATCAATCTTAGATGTATTCTTGCTAAAGAAGAGAGTTGATTTATCAAAGTTAACGCATTGCCCTGAACACATCCTATACTTCTTAAGAATTTCTTTCAGAACATTAGCTCCTCTGCTCGTCGCTTCACTAAACAAGATGCAGTCATCTGCAAATAGTAAGTGCGATACCACCGGGCCACTCCTACTCGCTTTCACTCCTCTCAGCCTCCCTTCACACATTGCTGACCTCATTAGACAGGACAAGCCTTCCCCACATATAAGGAACATGAAAGGGTTGAGTGGGTCTCCTTGTCGCAACCCCTTGGCCGGTTGAAAATTCTCCCCTTCAAACCCATTTACTATAATTGAATATGACACAGAGTTGATGCATTTCATAATAGTTTCAATCCACCCTGCAGCAAAGCCCATACGAACCATTATTTCTTTTACAAATTTTTACTCAACCTTATTGTATGCTTTATTCATGTCAAGTTTTACTGCCATAAAGCCTTTTAGCCCTACTCTTTTCTGTTTCAAGGTGTGAAGAAGTTCATACGCAAGAACATTATTTGAGATCAATCTCCCTGGTACAAAGGCACTCTGAGCCATATCAATGCACTTCCCAATAACCCTATTGAGTCTATTCGCAATAGCTTTCGCCTTGATTTTATATAACACATTACATAGACTGATAGGTCTAAACTGCTTCATATTAATAGGATTATCAACTTTTGGAATGAGTACAATTTGGGTAAAATTTACCTGTTGGAATCTCTTGTCTTCATTCAAAATTTTTAAGCAGAAAGTAGTTACATCCTCTCTAACAATGTGCCAACACTTTTGATAAAATAATACCGGTAAACCATCTTCCCTTGGAGCTTTAGTAGACCCCATCTCAAATATTGTAGTTTTAATCTCATCCTTCATGTAACGTGCTATAAGCACTTGCTTGTCCTCTTCTGAGATACATCGGTCAATTTTTGCTAACATCTGGTCACAACTTCCCCTTCTTTCTGACACAAATAGATTTTGAACGTAAGACCGCGCAATGCCTTCCACTTGTGGGATGATCTCCGTTTCTCTACCGTCTTCATCTTGCAGTTTATGAATCATGTTTCTCCTTCTCCGATGTGTGGCTTAACCATGAAAGAAAGCAGTGTTCCTATCACCATACTTCAACCAGTTTATGCGCGCTCTTTGTTCCCAATAGCATTCGTCCTTACGATCTCTAGATTCAATTGAATTTTTGTATCAATCAATTCAACCAGGTTAGCATCATCTCTCTCAGCTGCTAGGTATTCTAACAACCTGTCTAAGAGGATTTTCTTCTGTTTCTTCCGATCCATCTGAATACGGGTAGCCCAACATTTTACCCCCTGCTTTAGTGTGGCTAGTTTCTGTAGCAAAGGCCCTGAAGATGATCCCCAAATGCCCTTAACTTTTTCCATGAATGTCTCCTCCATTGTCCACCAGGCTTCAAACCTAAAATCTTTCCTCTTTCTTCCTTGGTCTTCCTTAATTGTGTTTATTAATAAGGGACAATGATCAGAAAACGAATGAGGAAGATGTTGAATAGTTACCTCAGGAAACTTGGCCATCCATTCTTCATTTGTAACACCCCTATCCAACATTTCACGTATATTTGTCTCTGCAAGATTTCTTTTCTCCCAAGTGAACTATCTTCCAGAGGATCTTACATCCGCTAGACTACAATCTGTCAAAACATTACGGAATAACTCCATTCTTCTTTCGTCTCTCGGGAGCCCTTCCTTTTTTCAAACCCGTACATTATTTCATTAAAGTCTCAACATACAAACCAAGGAAACCTCTCCCCAGTCAATAAATTCCTTAACGCCTCCCAAGAATTATTTCTATCTCGTTCATATAGGGATCCATAAAAATAAGTGAATCGCCATTGACCTCTTACATCATCATCATCCACTACCACATCAATAAACCTTTTCGAGTATTGTCGAAGCGTAACACAGACCTCCAACTTCCATGCCAAACATAAGCCCCCTTTAGTACCATCCGGATCAACTTTAATCCCATGAATATACCCACAACTCTTGCGGATCCTTTCCATTTGAATCTTACATACTTTTGTCTCTATGAAGAAGACCATTTGGGGATTTTGTAACTTTAGCGTGTACCGAAGCCTCTTAATTACCCACGGACTCCCTAATCCACGGACATTCCAGCTTACCAGTTTCATTGTACCCGGTCGGCTTGCCTCTTGGTAGTCGCCGATACAAAATTATTCCCCTCTAACAATCTCCTACTCCTACCCGTCGGAGAGTTCTCCTTCTCCAAAACTATCGCTCCCTCTATCTCCCCTCTAGCCCGTTTCTTACCTTCTTCACCAATCAAGACCCTTTCTTCCAGATCATGCTCCATATCAGTGTAAGCTTGTTTCAACATTAAATTATTCCCCAAATGGTGCCCTAAAATTTTTCGCCCTTCTAAACTGAACCCCAAGATTGGATCAACCGGCTGTTTGTATCTCATTATTTTATTTAAATTAGACCACCCATTACTTTCATTCCTAAAAGCATTTACGCCATCATCGTTTGTTTCTCTATCCTCTTCTTCCTTCAACCACATACTATTCATTACTGCAGCCATACGTGATTGAGCTCGTAATGACGAATCCCACCCCATATCAGCTACCTCCACTCCTAGCTCCATCTTAGCTTCACAAAAAGAATCATTATGCCTTAAGCGACTGCAGTAAAAACAAAAGAGGGAAAGCCACTCATACCTAAAATTGACATAGGTACAGTTCCCATTGAATAAGATTCACTTTCTCCTTTTTAGCGGTCTTCGCACATCCATTCGAACTCTTACTCGCAAGTAATTCATAATCTCCTTACCCAGGTTGGAACCATCATACTCCATAAACTCTCCTATAAAGTCACCCAACTATACTACAAAATTTTTTGAAAAAAGTCCCATGGGAACGTCATGTATCTGAACCTAAAAAGGCACCATAACCAGTGGGACTTGTAAAGGATCTTCTCCCCATTGGAGCCTATGTAAAATAACAAGTGATTGTTGAACGTCCATGGAGATCCCTTTATCACCCTATCCAAATCCATAACATGATAAAACTAAAACAGAAATCTTTTGTCTCCCAGATCCCAAATAAGAACGCCCCTAACAGGATGCCAAAGATTTGCCATTGTGCTTCTCATTGCAGGAAAATAAATAATACTTATAGTTAAAAAACACCCCACTAACCTTAGTGGTGCTGCTCCTCTTTCTATAATCGGATCTACATGAACTTGAAGGATATCATCCTCTTCTTCATTGAGCGATAATCCTGCTAACCCCTCCTCCATCAATTTTAGGCTTCAACCTTGATCAAATGAAACCCAATTCCGATCAACACCCAAAAAACTAGATCTACGCCACTCTCCACTTTTAACAAAAAATAAAAAAACCCTAAAAAAGAGACGTGCCAGCTAAGGCAGACTAGAGGCGTGCCAGAGAAGGCAGACTTCAAAAAAAAAGTAAAAATAACATAATTAGATATGTAGATTCATGTTGTAAAAAAAAACTAGTTTCTTTAAAAAAATCATTATTAATTTGAGAGAGATTTTTGTATACACTTAATTAGAGATAATTATGGAATAGGTTGGAAGAAAATGGGGAATTATCAAACAAATTCCAACATGTATTTTGAATTACTACGTGAATGAATATATTTTAAATTCCTACATCACTTGTGTATTATGATCGAAGCAACATATATTTAATGCCTATACCCTTGGTATCGGTGCCTTGGGTAAAATTTAGGCAAAAATCAATTTAAAAATTCACTAAACCCCTCGCAATATATATTAGATTCTTTTCAACACTTAAAAGACCAATTCAAAATGTATTAAAACTATTTAAAACCACTCCAAATCAATCATAATCATCATATTAGCAAACCACATTTGCAAACATACTTATGGTTTCAATAATTCATTTCATATAGAACCAAAATACTTCAAGTAAAACCAAAATAGATAGAGTTTCAAGAGTTTGCATTTTAATCACTAACACATAGGAACACATTTAGTCTACCTATGTACATGCCATTTTAACTCAAACTATAGTATCTACTCTTGGAGCTCTTGGGGATGTGATGAAATGAGAGATCTCCTAGCCCGACTCTATCTCTTCGAGTCTAACTGTACCTATGCATTAAAATAAACGCGTTAAACCGGTGAAGGCTTAGTAAGCACGACAAGAATAAATAGGTAAATGAATCGTAACATATTGTTTTAAAATTATTCAATTTAATACATGCTTACACACATACTAAATTCATACAACTATACCTTGCTTTAACAAAATTTAACTTACCTTTGAAAGTTACTAAACTTACCTTAACACTTTGATGATTCACCTTTGTTTACATTTCACATCTTTAGCCCATAGTAGACTTTTATAGAATATATCGAATATACAAAACAAATATAGAGGTGCATTATTATGCACTAATGAACAGTGAGCACCAAAGTGCTATACAGATAGCACAAATGTGCTAAACGAAGAGTACTAATGTGCTAATAATCGGAGAGCACCCTAAGGTCCCTTAATGGCGTGCCACTAATATCCCAATAGTTCTAAATTTCATCTACTTGGTCATTAAAGCTGAATTTCATACATTTAAATACTTTACATAAGTATTTCGGAAATGATTTCACATTTCTCTATCATTTACAATTTAGTCCCCATTTCACAAATCATAAATATTATACCTTTCTCACACATATACTTTTACCACAACATCATTACTTAGTGTTCAACCAAATATACCATTTCATATTCTCCCACTTATAAGTTTCTTTACAAATTTCATAATTTCATAATCTAATCCCCTTTTTATTATCTATTTACAAATATAAATATATATTTTACATTTCTAGTCTAAGTAATTCCATATTACAATATAAGTAAATAAAAATAATTTAAAAATCTTGTAGTGCTTACAAAAAAAGTTAAGATGAAATATCCTCTTCTTCCTTCACTCCTTAGCCTTCTCTTTCCCTTTTCTTTCAATTAGGTCCCCTCCCTTCTTTTCTTTTTCTTCAATTTTCATAACAAACATATAATATTTATATGTTAAAAACCACAATCAAGTGACTTTCCCAGAGTATTTAATATAAATAAACACACATGATACGATAATTTCATCATCTCTTACCTTAGCTCTTTGAAAACCCAAAACCCTAACTCATACTTTTCTCTCTTTTAACCCATCTATAAATGTTTTCTGATGAAATAAATTTGTTCACTAGTCTTCTTTTTAGTTTTTACTAAAGAATTTTCAAAGAAAAATGAAGGTTTGAAGCTTGAATGGTTCAACAATGGAGGAAGGACATGATAGGAATAAAAGAGAAGTTGGATGGAAACTAGGGGAAAAAGTGATGCACTACAGCAAAATAGGTTTTTAGCGGCGTTTTTAGTGGCGTTTGGACAAAAAATGCCGCAAAAGTTATACATTAGTGGCGCTAATAGGAAAACGCCGCAAAAGGATAGAGTTATAGCGACGTTTATGATAAAAACGCTGTAAAAGGTCAAGCAGTAGTGGCGTAAACATCGTAAAAAAATAATTTTATTTTAGGGTTTAGGTTTTAAGATTTAATGTTTAAGGTTTAAGGTCTATCGTTTATGGTTTTAGGGTTTATGGTTTAATGTTTAGTATTTTAAGTTTAGGGTTTAGTATTTTAAGGCTTATGGTTTAGGGTTTGGGGTTTAGTGTGTTGTAGTTAGGGTCTTAGTGTTTAAGGTTTTAAGGGTTAGGGATTTTGATAAAAGTGACAAAAAAATAAAGTTATTTTAGGGTTTAGGTAAGCAATAAGATTCTTTTTTTAATTACTTTTGTACCTTGTAATAGATATATGGTTTAGGGTTTAGGGTTTAAGGTGCATAATTTAGGGTTTAGGATTTAGGATTTATGGTATATAGTTTAAGGTTTAGGGTCTAGTGTTTAGGCTTTAGGGTTTAGGGATAAAATTTGAGAAGTTAAATTTTATCAAAATCAATTTGGATAAATTATATCAGCTGCACAAAAAATTAAACTCGTGGACACAAACTCTTCGTAAGGAAGTTTGGTTTTTTTTAATTATTTTCGTATACAAATATAAAATTTTACAAATTAAATATATTGTTTGAAACAAAACAAAATTAATTTAAATGAATTTAAGAAATAATTAGACTGTAAAAAATTATTACTATCAAAGGTGCAAAAAAAAAAAATTTACTTTAAACAAAACGACGCTGTTTCTGTAGCGGCATTAGCGGCGCTAGGTGAAAAAAGCCGCCATAGATCAAGCATTAGCGGCGATTGGTTAAAAATGCCGCAACAAACAATTTACTGTTAATAAAATGGCATCATTTTAAGTTGCGTCTTTAGTGGCTTTAGCGGTGCAATGTGAAAAACGCCGCAATAGATCGACCATTAGTGGCGCTTTTGAAAAAACACCGTAAAAAACATTTAACTTTAATTAAAACATTGCCGTTTTAGGTAGCGTCTTTAGTGACATTAGCGGCATTAGGTAAAAAACGCCACAAAAAAAAGTTTACTTTAATCAAAACGTCGTCATTTTAAGTGGAGCTTTAGGGGAATTAGCGGCGCTAGCTTATAAACACCGCAATAGATCAGCGTTAGCGGCGCTTTTTAAAAATGCAAAAAAGGGTCATTTTTTATATCAAAACGACGTTGTTTTTCTTTCTTCCATTTTATCCCAAGTGTTATACTCGATACTTGTTATTTTTCCCCTAACAAAATTTCCCCAATTCCCTAAATTTCCACTAATCGCTAAATTTTCCCCAAATCAAAATCCCAAGCCATCACCACCAAGAAGGCATTCGACCACCACACCTTCTACATCATTCCATTTGTCCCTTTTCTTTGCGCGTACGTCGCTCTCTCATTGCCACAACCAATCGGTAAATTTCGCTCTCCGTAGCTTATTTCAAGTCTTTAAAAAAACAAATTTCAGTATTGTATTTTTCAAATTTGTTCTACCATGATTTGTTTACAAATTTTGAATGGTTGAATGTCAGATTCCTTTTTGAATGTTAAGATTTAAGGAAAGTGGTTTTGACTTTTGATTTTTTTCCCTTATTTTTCACCGCCTATAAGTCTATAAAAAGTGAAAGTCGTTTTGACTTGTTGTTTAGGTGAGGATTAAGATTACCAAAGTTAGGGGTTGCTTGTTTAAGATAAATTAACAAATTTATATTCTTTTTCATAAAAAAATATTTATTTACGATTACAATACAACTTTGTTTTGAATTTTTTCAATTATATATATAAAACTTTATTTTGATTTAATTTTCACAAATTACTAACTATTAACATAATATTATTTACGATTACAAATTACATATATCAACAAATATTTTAAAATATGTATAATTAAATAAAAGATAAAATTTCATGTATATAATTAAATTAAATCAAAATTTATATATCATGTTATTTTCATCACTTTATTGTTTCTTTTTCTTTATAATCATAGTCCACCTAGTGGAAATTGCAAGTTGCCTCTCACTAATTTCCATATATATTATATATTTGACTTTGTTTCTATGAATTAAAATTGGGATGATAATCACTACAGCAAAACAGGTTTTTCGCGGCGTTTGTTCAAAAAGCGCCGCTATAGATGAGCATTAGCGGCGTTTATAGAAAAGCGCCGCTATAGATCGAGCATTAGTTTTGAAGTTTAAATTTTAATAGAAAATTTAATTTAATTAATTTTTTTATTTATCCTTAAAAGTATATAGTTTAAAGTTTAAATTTCAAAAATTAAACATAATATACTATTTAACATAGAAATAAATATTATTTAATTAAAATAAAATAATTTTTTAAAAGGTCATGATTTTTAGTGGCATTTGTGAGAAAAGCACCGCTAAAAGTCATGTTCTTTAGCGGCATTTGTGGGAAAAGTGCCGCTAAAGGTCATGTTCTTTAGCGGCGTTTGTGGGAAAAGTACCGCTAAAGGTCATGATCTTTAGCGGCCCTTTTGCGACGTTTGTAAAAGCGCCGCAAATAGTTTTAGCGGCGCTTATAGACCTAAAAAAATGCTGCTAAAAACTTGTTTTGCTGTAGTGAATTTAGCAAGAAAGATATGAAATAAAAAAATTAAGAAAAAAAAAGAAATCAAAATATTGGGTTATGTTATTATTATTATTTTGTATTATAATTATATTTAGAATATTTTGGATATATTAAATAATTTATATTTAAGGTTATGGTTTGTATTGAAGGGTAGTTAGCCTAAACTTTGTGGGAGTAGTTGTCTGCCTCTTTAATGGAATTTAGTGGAATAAATATCTCAAATTTATTAGATATAATAATAATAATAATAATAAAGAGAAGAAAAATCAAGGCGTTTGCTGACTTGGCCATATGCTTGTGGGGCCTACTTAGGGTTAGCCACTTATCTAAAACTCACGTGAAAGGCAAAGTCGGCATGCAAATGCATCAACGTTCAAACAAACAAGTAGTAATGGAAATTTTTTAACATGCTGTGTTAAGAAATCCCTATGTGTAATAAATGAATAAATAAATAAATAATATTCCCTCAAATGAATAAACGGATCAATTTAGTTCCTATATTATTAAAAAGAATTAAATAAATTTAAATTGTAATATTTATAGTAATATTTTTTCATGGAAAATGTTAGGTATATGCTTGAAGCTAGAGAAGAGAACAAGGGTGAAGCTAGATTTAACGTTTGGATTGAAGCTTGGTGTTGAACCTACTGTTTTGGGAAGCTTATTAAGGTTAGTGTTCTCTTGAATTTTAGCATGCTTGTGCGAAATAAAATTTAAATTTTTACCGGGCATGATTGTAAATGTAAAGAATATGGAAAAGAATCAAAAGAATGGCTTGCTAATATTACATCTCCATTGCTGCCAAATATGAACATAAATCCAATTTAACCTTATTCCATTAAGTCTATTTATTTAAAAATAAAATAAATATATAAGGAAGCTCTAAACCCTTCCTTACATGACTCTTGTTCAATAACAATCATACTGGTTTATACTAAAGTTTGAGTTTTGGTTTAGATTAATTTTTTTTAAAACAATGAAAATGTTGAGCTGAGTTGAGGTGTGTATATTAGTGAAATAGTGAAATCTTCTTTTGACAATACAAATGTATGCCCATACAGATGTTACTCAATTTACATTATTTTCATTTTCATTTCTTTAAAATTACATAACTTACATACCTTACATAAATATATATCATATCATAACTTACATACCTCACATACCTCACATAACACACATAACTTACATAACTTATATAAATATAAATCATATCGTAACTTACATAACTTACATAAATTACATAATACATAAATATATATCATATCATAAATGTCATAACTTACATAATTTACACAACTTACATAATTTACATAATTTACATAACTGACATAAATAAATATCATATTGTCAACTTTAGACTTCAAGAACAACGAAATGGATAAAAGTTGGATGAATTTGTCAAGGGTAAGCAACGGCTATCGAAATGAAGTACAAACTTTTCTAAATTTTGCATTTCAAAATGCAAGCCAAGAGAATATGATTCTTTGCCCGTGTAAGAAGTGTAGCAACATCAATTGGCATTTTTGTGAAGTTGTCAACGAATATCTAATTGTTGATGGCTTTATTCGGGGGTATAAAAAATAGATTTTCCATGGAGAGTTTACACCTAGAAGAACCTCTTCAACGATTAATCTGACTTATCTTTATAGTGCTTACCATCAGTCTGTTAGAGAAGATGACATGGAAGGTATGTTGCGGGATGCATTTAATATGCACAGTCATGGTTTGCAATTGTTTCTACTTAACTTTATTGCATCCGATGATTGTAATATTGGTGGAAATGCTTTTACTGAAACAGGAAAAAATATACCTGATGAAGAGTCAAATAGAGAAGCGGCAAAGTTCTACAAGTTGCTTAATGGAAATGGGATGTTATTGTAAGGATATTTTAACATTATAACTTTTAACATTATTGTAATCCGCCATCTTAGATGTTTGTTTTTTTATTGTAAGAATATTTTAGCATTATAACTTTTAACATTATTGTAAGAATATTTTGTTATTTCATTATTAATTTAGATTATATATCTTTCATTGGATTTGAAGTATTATTTCGATTTGCCGTTTTTGGTTGGATTTGTATTTGCTATTTTTGGTTGTTACAGAAAGGGTTGTATATGAATGAAAATGGGATGTTAGAAATCTGCTAAAGTTAGTGGTGTTTTTTACACAAACGCCGCTAAAGAACAAGACTTTTAGTGGCACTTTCACCAAAAACGCCGCTAAAGAACATGACATTTAGCGGCATTTTCAGCAAAAGTGCCACTAAAGCTCACGTTCTATAGCGGCGTTTTTAGTAAAGGTGCCGCTATATCCGCTAAAGGTCACATTCTATAGCGGCATTTGTGGGGAAAGCGCCGCTAAAGGTCATGTTCTATAGTGGCGTCTGTGGAAAAAGCGCCGCTAAAGGTCATGTTCTATAGCGGCGTTTGTGGTAAAAGTGCCGCTAAAGATCATGTTCTATAGCGGTGTTTTTTCAAATAAATGACGTAAAATTTAGCAGCATTTTTTGCGGCTCTAATAAAAATGCCGCAAATAGTTTTAGCGGTGCTTATAAACGCCGTTATAATAGTTTTAGCGGTGCTTATAAATGCCGCTAGAGGCCAAAAAATGCCGCTAAAAACTATTTTGCTGTAGTGACGGTTTGGTGGATGGAAAAAGATGATATCTTTCATCTTTCTTTCTCCACTTTTCTACACCATTCTATTAAAATATCTCATCTTTTTAATTAAAATGGTCAAATTGCTAATAAGTCCTTAAGCCATCCATCTTTACACTTTTACCCATCATCATTACACCTAATAAAAATCTACTTAGCTAATCACCACTTTGTCCTTCCTCATCTTTCATATTTCCTAAGATAACTCATACAACACTTTAATTAAATTGCTTCTTGATTCTCTATTCCTTTCCTTTACTACTATGTATCTCCTAACTTATTATTTTTCCTACTTTGGCCACAACAAATTCTCTATTCTTTCAATTAAGCCAATGTATCTATTTAAAATTTTCCTACCTAAGGAGTATTTTTTAATTTCTTATTGGATCTAAATACTTCCTAATTTAATACGCAAAATTCCAATTTATTATATTTCAAAAATTTTGCACTAAGTCGATATTACAATTCTCTTCCCTTAATAAATTTCGTCCTCAAAATTTACCTAACGTAAAAAAAATATAGATATTATTGTCTTATCGTTTCCTCTCTTTCCCATGTTGCTTCTTCTGAATTATGATGTCTCCACAAGACTTTTACCAACGGAACCTGTTTGTTTCTCAATTCTTTTACTTCCCGTGCAAGTATATGAAATTGGCTCCTCTTTATAAGTCAAATCCAGTTGGACTTCTATTACTTCAGGAGTAATCACATGAGATGGGTCAGACCGATATCTTTGTAGCATTTAGACATGAAAAATAATTTGAATTATATCCAACTCTAGTGGTAAAGCTAACCAATAAGCAACTAGACCAACCCGTTCTAAAATCTCATATGGCCCAATGAATCTTGTACACAGCTTCCCTTTCTTCCCAAATTGAAGAACCTTTTTCCATGGCGACACTTTTAAAAATACTTTTTTACTTACATTGTATTCTATATCTTTCCTTTTGAGATCGGCATAAGACTTCTGTCTATTTGAGGCTGCTTTTAAACAGTCTCTAATCAACTTTACTTTCTCTTCTGTTTCTTTAATCAAGTCAGGACCCACTAATTTATTTTCACTCAATTCTATCCAGCACACAAGAGTTCTACATTTTCTTTCATACAGTGCTTCAAACGACGCCATTTGAATACTAAATTGGTAACTATTCTTATAGGTAAATTTAACCAATGGTAGATACCTTTCCTAGCTGCCTTTTCCCAACATGTCTTCTAGTGTCTGAATTACTTATTCTGAGTGCCTATCAATATGAGGGTGATATGCCGTACTAAAATTTAATTGTGTACCTAAAGCTTTATGAATCTTCTCCCTAAACTTCGATATAAATCTCGAATCTCAATAAAAAAATGATGGATACTGGCACTCCATGAAGCCTTACTATTTCATATATATACAACCGTGCATACCTCTCCATAGACAAATCAGTTCGTACTGGTAGAAAATAGGCAAAATTCATCAATCGATCCATAATTGCCCAAATAGCATCCTTCTTCTTTGATAAGAGTGGCAATCCAGTTACAAAATCCATAGTAATTATTTCCTATTTCCACTCTGGTATGGCTATTGATTGTAGCAATCCAGATAGAACTTGACGTTCTGCCTTCACTTGTTGACATGTCAAACATTTAAAAACGTATTCAACTATGTCTTTCTTCATCCTTTTCCATCAGTAAAATGGTTTCAAGTTGTGATACATCTTATTACTCCCCGAATGTAAACCAAACGAACTGGGATGTGCTTTATTCAAAATACTTTGCCTCAAAACTTCTTGATTAGGTACACATAGCCGACCGTGAAATGTCAAGCTCCCTCACTATCAATCTTAAATTCACTATTTTTCCCTTCCTCAAGTTGTTTCTTAATCACTGATAATTCTTCATCTTATTTTTGAGCATCTTTCACCTCTTGCAACAAAGTTGGTTTCACCTTTAACTCAACAAATAACTCACCATTTTGTTTCATCTCTAAATGTGTATTCATTATTTTCAAAGCTGCCAATGATTTTCTTCTTAAAGCGCCTACTACTATATTTGCCTTCATGGGGTGATAATCAATGATACAATCATAGCCTTTTAGCAATTCAACCCATCTTCTCTGTCTCAAGTTCAACACTTTTTGGGTTAGCAAATACTTTAAACTCTTATGGTCAGTGTAGATATAACATGTTCCCTGTATAAATAATGTCTCCATATTTTTAACACAAAAACCACTGTAGCCAATTCAATATCATGCATCGGATAGTTCTTTTCATGTGGATTCAATTGTTTAGAAGCATATACTAATACATTTCCTCCTTGCATTAGCACGCAACCCAAACCACTGTACAAAGCATCGCTAAAAATCACGTACTTTTTACCAAATTCTGGTTGAATCAGCACGGGAGCTTCTGTTAATGCTGCTTTTAATCTTTCAAAACTTTGCTGACATCTTTGTGTCCATTCAAATTTTACATTTTTCTGCAACAATTTTGTCAAGGGTGACACAATCATAGAGAATCCCCTCAAAAAATCTTCTATAGTAACCAGTCAACCTGAGAAAACTCCTTACTTCTGTCACCTTCTTTGGTGGTTTCCATTCAAGTATAGCTTCTACCTTTTTTGAATCTACCTAAATACCATCTGTAGATACAATGTGTCCTAGAATAGTGACTTCTTTTAACCAAAATTCACATTTACTTAATTTAGCATGCAACTATTTTTCTCTCAAAATCTGTAGCACTCTAGAGATGTCTATCATGTTCTTCTTATCCTTTTGAATACACTCTCATATCACTATAAATACCACCACAAACTGATCTAAATAAGGTTGAAAAATTCTATTCAAAAAATCCATGAAGACGACAAGAGCATTAGTCAATCCAAATGGCATAACCAAGAACTCATAATGACCATATCGAGTCCTAAAGATAGTTTTCGACAAATTAGATTCCTTCACCCCTAACTGATAATACCCTATCAATATTAGAAAATAAACTAGCTCCTTTTAATTGGTCAAACAAATCATCAATCTTAGCACACGGCTTGGCACACAAGCGTGTGGCTTGGCAGTGTGACCTAAGTTAGAGAGTTACACAGGCTGGGACACGGCCGTGTGTCCCTACTTCGAATGTCCACATGGCTGTGTAACCTCTACATTGTGAAAAATTTTATCTTTTTCCTTAAGGTTCCAAATGTTTTCGAATTAGTCCCGAATCAATTCTAATGTGTTTCTTGAGCCTTGAGGACTTGAATAAGGGATAATATGCATGTGTTTGAATGAAATTGCTATGAATTATGAGATGTTTGGAATTAAATGTTTTTAGTTACGATTTTACGGGAACCTTCGTAATCCTATTTCGGTGACGGATACGGGTTAGGGATGTTAGAAGAAATATAATCTTCTTCCTTAAATTCTCACCATCCACCATTTATAGACAATTGAGAAAGTTTCAAACCCTTTTTGTGCATTTGACCATTATTGCATTTAAGTCCCTAAGTCATTTTTCTTTGGTTTTTTTATAAATTTATTATTATGGGAACTTGATTTAACTAGCCCATGTGTCAATTTGTTCAATTTTTGAAACTTTATCAAGTTTTCATTATTGAAAAATTGATGAATTAAGCTTGAAATTGATAGGAATTAAGTTTAGATTATGTTAAGGACTAAATTGTAAATCTTAATAAGTTTTGGTTGTTAATTTTGTAATATTAGGGGCCAAATTGAATAAATTAAAAATCTATTATGAAATTATGCTAGGAATAGAAAGTATAGGGTCCCTAATGAAAGAATGTAAAATTGAATTTTAATCCAATGCTAAATATCAAAAGATATGCATATCCCGAGTTTAGAGACTAAATTGAATAAAATACAAAATATGTTTGACTTTGTATTTAAATGTGAATTGGATGAAAATTGATATTTTTTATCTATTGTATTATTGTACATAGCTAAAGATGAGATCGAGCAATCGAAGGGGAAACGAAAAGTGAAAGTTTTCGACGAGTGACGTGAGATTCAAATTTGTACTTTTATGATTTGAGATCAATTTAATTGTTTGCTTATTAATATTAATTGCATGATTGAGAACCGAGATGAGTATATAATAGTCATATGAATTGATTTGTTGTAATTGATATTGAATATCGAGATAGTGGACTGAATTGAACAAAATAAAAAGTAGCAAGATTCAATTGACACATAATATGTTAAATGAAAATGGTTTGAACTATGCTATGTGGTATTGGTTTTAGATATGAATTGGTAATTATGATATACAAATTGGTTATATAATGTAAATGAAACATTGATTACCCTATTAGTTGTAAGGATAGGGTCGGATATAGTTGGCATGACATAAGGTCACGTTTAATGATTTGAGACCATCATTGCCGGGCAACCTGGGATGGTAGAATGTACATATATAGTCATCATTTTCAGGCAACCCGGAATGACAGAATAATCAGATTATGTAAACCATCTTTTTCGGGTAACCCATGGTGATAGTATGTACATGTTTTAGAGTTATCGTTGCCGGGCAACCCGAGGTGACAAAGTATTAGATCCATGTATCTATTCTAATTTCGTGTTTAGTTAACAGGGTTATAAAAACATGAAACGATAACATGATAATTGAGGTGAATGTGATTGAAATAATAAGCGTGTATACATTTAATATGTGGAAAAATGACAACATGTGAAAGACCATATGATTCAATTTAAACAAGCCTTAAGGGCTGATTTGAGTATGAACGAGCCAATAAGCCTGAGAGTGATTGAAATGATGAAATGAAATTGAGCATCTAAATTGATGAATATTTATGTCTTTGTAAATGCACATTGATGATGATATGAAATGAATAAGTTAGATTTGAAATAAATGGAAAGTGATTATTTAAGTATTAGAAAGCATGGTATGAAATAATCATATGAATTGGTGGATTAGATTTTGCTTTAATTTGGTATGCTATAAAATGAAAATGTTGGTATCCTAATGTTGAATGGTATGATGTGGTAAGTTTAAGTGCAAATGTTTAGTGAATTGGTGTGCAAATTTGCTATATATGTTCACGTCATGTGTTCATGGAAACTATTGACATAAATGGTATGTGAATTAGTTAACATTAGACTTGAATTGATTGTGTTCACTTGTTAATGTTTCATTGACTTGAATCATGAAAGTATAACCGAGCTTTATCGCTCAGCATACGATTTTTTTATTCCGTGCACAAGTTTAGGTGGATCTCAAAGTCCCAAGACTTGATTCAGCATCCAATCAGCAATCCTCGACTCTATAAAGTTTGTATAGTTCTTTGTATTTTAATAAATGACATGTACCTAGGGTTGAACCGATTATTAGGTTGTAAATGGTCTATTTTGTGTACTTGAGTAATGGACGAATGATAATGTAATAGTTTATGCAAAATTGAGGCCTGAAATTGAACATATATATATATATATTGTTGATGTCATTTTGAGTCTTGAGATTATGCTTATTTTGTTAAATGATAGGTTGAAAACGAATAGGATTGGAATTGTTGTATTCCACCTACAGAGTCGCGACATCACCCTATGGATGTCACAACACTAGCTTTCAACATCGCAACGTCCCTTGTTGATTCACAACACCAATTCGATAAAGTTTGGAAACTTCACATTTTAGTCCTCAAGTTGTGAAGCTAACCTATTTTGGAGGTTATGACATTGCACCCCTGAAGTTGCGACTCCAACTTGAATTGTTTTGAAACTTTGCAGTTTAGTACTCCAATAACCTGGGTTATGAAAATAGCTTTCGTAAGCTTGTATAAACCCCAGATAGGATATTATATTATAAAATAATGATGTAATGATCATGTCAGTGGATATAATGTGATAAATCAATAGAAATTATGTTACGATTAATTGTAGTTACTCTAGCAATGAATGTGACATCCTGTAGCTCAGACCCATTGATCGGGTCGAGAATGGGGTGTTACACATTGTTTGTCAATTCACCTCAAAAAATAGATAGAAAAGTTAATGTTTGTTAACTTTGGTGGCGTGTCATACATGTGGATGGTCGCGTGTATGACACGTTAGGAATTAATTAATTTTTTTAAAAAATTAAAAAAATTTATTTTAATATTATATTTTCTAAATAATTTTAATAATTTTTATTTTTAAAATATTTTTTATCATTTTAATTTTTTTAAATTAATTAATTGCTTAAGTGGCATCTACATGGCAATTAACGCGTATGCCACATTAGCAAAGTTAATAAAAGTTAACTTTTCCATCCATTTTGGGATAATTTGAAAAATAACAAAATTTTAAAGGCTAAAAAAAAGTGATAAATTAAATTGAGGGTTAAATATTTTTTTTAAATACCGATCATTTAATAATAACTAGCAGTTAATAATTATAATGCACTTTGTGCTACGTTTAAAGAATTCCTCGTTTTTTGTTAATTAAATATAAATTTATTTTTTATCAAATATATGATTTATTTAATCACAATCAAAGAAAAATATAAAAATATAAATCTAATTTTATTGAATTAAATTAAGTTTACAAACATTAAATAAAATTTTTACATTAAAAAAAAAAAAAAAAAAAGAACTCGCACATCGTGCGGGAGTATTCCTAGCAAGGTAAATTTCCATTTCTCATGGTTTAATATCCCTTGAGGTCCTCATATATTTTGTTCCCTTATGGTCTTGCCTAACTTGCTAATTTGAATAATCTACCCGTCTAATATTTTCAATTACTTATCCAATTTCAATTTAATCCATACCCAAAATTTGCAATTTATAATTTTATCACTTTTTAATGCCTTAATGAGCAATATTAATTTATTCCCACAGAAAATTTTGTATTTATATTACCAACATTTTATATATTTAATAACACCGAAATTATTGGTGCGTTACAAGATGTGAAAGAGAATGGGGTCTAATGGTTGTCATAGTAAGACCAACTCCAATGGAGTAGATGTGATAGCTGAAGGGCTAAGTGAATTGGGATTGGAGTGTAGGGTTAATTTAAGTGCCATGACTATCACAATATTTGTTAGGAAGATTGGTTTCACTGTTGGGAGGGTTATTTCAAATTTAGGAATCAAGTTAGTTTTAATGGCGAGATCCATAGCTCTTTCCTCATTCTGTCGGCAGTGCAAATGATAATGATGATTTTTGAGAATAAGAGATTGAGGGTAGTTTTTGAGAATGGCCCGAATTTGTGCTTTAGTACGCTTTCAAATTCTTAAGTTAAAGGGAGAGATGAATGTTAATAACAAACATTATAATAGTAAGGCCTAAAAAAATGTCCAAGATGAACATATTACCTATTTAGTTGGAATATCTCCGGATTTTAAGGTTGTTGATTACAATAAATGTATGGACATCAAGTTGTTCCTTGTGTCACAAGCTGCGAAATCAAGGCACACTTTAATCCCTCTTATTTATTGGAGTCATTTGGCGTGGTATGATTGACACATTGGTTGGAAAAAATTGAAGGCTCATCTACTTGAATTCTGAGTAAAATGTAAACACTCGGTAAATTGTATTTTTATTAGGATAATTACTATAAACCTTAGAGCATAAAAATGTATAGAGTTTAAATCCCTTATGAGTCTCTCATTATAGATGAGAATTAATCTTAATCGTTGAGGTAATTCAATCTGTACCTTTAGATCTGAAGGAGATCAACTATAAATAGAGGTATTCCTCTTTCTCTTTTTTTAATTATTTGATTAATAGTAAAAAATAATTTAAAATTCAATTTTTTATTAAATAATAATTAATTATTCAAATTTTTATTAATAATGAAAATTAAATTTATTATACTTAAATTTATTCACAATTATTTGGGTTAATTGTTTTAAACTAATTGTTAAATCAATCATATGAATCAAAAATTTCAAACACATCATAAATAAATAAAAAAAAGTTTACTAACATAATTTAAAACTAATAGAGATTTAATTTTTAAAAAATTATTACTTAATAATTATTTAAATATTTTATATTTTAACTTTTAGAATGTGGATTGTAAATTAAGTCAGCAAGCAAAACAATAACTTTAAATGCATCTTTTAAAAAATAAAATTTATTAAGTAATCTTTTTAAAAAAATTAAATCTCCATTAAAAATTATTTAATTACTTTATTACATTTTAATATCTTAAATAAATAAAATGGGACGAACTGAGATAAAAAAAAACTCAATAAAATAATTAAACTCAACATGAAGCTAAGGTGAGCAAAACTCGATTCGACTCGAAAAAATCGAAAAAAATTCTAATTTCGAGTTAAACGAATTTAATTATTCGAGTTATTCGAGTCAATTTGAATTTTTTTCGAATTTTGAGTTCGAATCGAGTTGAGTTTTCGAATTCGAATAATTCGAATATCAAACTGTAATGTTTTACATTTTTACCCCAAACTCCCAAACCTTTTTACTTTTCTCTCAAAACTTTTACTCCATCCCACTTTCCCCCAAAACTTTTACTCCCCTCGCATCCCAACCCCCCAATCTACCCAAAATCCATTTCCCACCAAAATTTTACTCTCCCATTTACTTTTTCTCAAAATTTTACTCCCCAAAACTCTCAAAACTTTTTATTTTTCCCCAAAATTTTTACTCCCTCCCACTTTCCCCCTAAAACTTTTACTCCCTTCCCATCCCACCTCCCATCTACCCCAAACCCATCCCCCCCAATTTTTTTTTAATATTTTCCCTCCAAAATTTTACTCCCCCATTTACTTTCCCTCAAACTTTTATTTCCAAAAACTTTTTATTTTCCCTCTAAACTTTTACTTCGCACCCTTTACTCTCAAATAAAAAATCAAAATTATCTAAAAAAAATCATTAAATATAATTAGTAATAATTTTATTTATATATACTATTTACATTATTAAATTAAATTTCACATTTTATATTATTTATATTATTGAATTGTGTCAAAACCATTTTTAATTTGAAAAACGGGGATCGACTTTAAAAATAAAATATGGAGTCGCCACCAATCCTTTTTATTTAGGTGTGATCGGATCACATAGAAATTTGATCGTTTAAATAAAATATTTCGATTTATTAAAACAAATGATTTTGGTCTACGAAAATTGAGAAAATGAGTTCGGGAGTCGGTTACGTGCGAGGAAGGGTTAGCACCCTCGTCACGCCCAAAATTGGTACCTAATTGATTAATTAATGTCTTAATGTCGAAAGTTTGAAAACTTAAAAAGAAATTTAAAATACGATCTCCTTTTTTTTGTTAATGTTGAAAAAAATCGCTTGGATAAACTAAACGAGGATTAAAGGCCGACTCAACTCGAGATAACCAAGTGTCACATCCCGTAAATTAAGACACAACATTTGAACCCTCGAATGTAAGCTTGCCTATTTTATTTGAAACTTTGTGCGTTTTAATTCAAAAGGATATTCAATTATTTAGAGCCAACGAAGAAAAATTGAAACCCCGTAAGTTAGGGCACGACTTTCTTGAGTTTCTAAATATAGAATATTGCCTTTATTTTATTTTTTTTAAAATGTATGTATTTTGAAATTTGAAAGGGTATTCGGCTCTTTAGGTTTAATGAGAAAATCGAAACCCCGTAAGTTAGGGTACGATTTCTCAAATTTCCAAACATGAAATATTGTCTTGTTTTCAAAATTTTCCTTTGTTTACGGATTTTTATAAAAGTTAACGAGAAAAAAGAAAATTTAAAAGATATATGTTTAAAAATATTGTGACAAAAATGATATGATTGCAAGGATGGATTCAACATTAATTAACGAGTCACGGTAAATAAATAAAGCAATGAAGCAATAATACATAATATAAAGCGTAACTTAAAAATATTTGAACACGAACGAAATAACGAGAGTCTTACAAATTAACATATATAAATGTATAAAGCATATTGAATAATCAATGAGTGAGTAAGTTAAATATGTATAATATTATGTATAAGTATTTTAAAATAGATAAAAAAAAACAAAAACAAAAAAACAATGTATGAAATAGTAATGTATAAATGAAATTTCAAAATAAATAATATGAAAATTTAAAGCAAGTGATATACAAAATAATATATGTTAATCTAAATAAATAATATACATGAAATAAAAAACTTAATATAAAAAAGGATAGTAATATTTGAAAGTGTTTTAAATAAACAAATATATATATATATATATATATATATATATATACATATATATATATATATATATATATATATATATAAGAGGATCCAAGAATAACAACTAAATAATGTGATCATAGTATAAATCCAACAATATATATTAAAACAAATAATGAATTTATAAAGAATCAATAAAAATGAATAAATAAAAAGAAAATCAAACTTAAAAGGACCCGATTGGAAGGAAAATAAAGTGAAAAGGATAATTTACAAACAAATAAATCATTAAAACAGAGCTGAGGATCTGAATAGAATGCGCACAAAATGATCGAAGATCAAAACTGCAAATATCCCAAATCCCAAAACGCTGCGTTTAGGCGCGGATTAAATTGCAATAACGCGCAAATCTCAGGGAAAAATTAGAAAACAAAGAAAATACACAAAGGGCCCAATCAGATACTAGAGTGAAAGGGAGGGACCAAACGCTCAAATAACCCTTCACCGCAAAAACACGTAGGTCCTAAGGGTACTCGGGTTAGGTCGGTCCGATCCACGTCAAAACGACGCCGTTTAGCGCCTGGGATGCTAATTCAAAACGACGTTGTTTCTTGTTGTTATAAAAACCTAAATTTATTTTAAACTCTCATTTCAACCCTAACTTCTAAAAAAAACCTAGAAACTTTCCCCTTTTCTCTCCTTTCCCTTCTTCTCCGGCCAAATCCAGCAAGCCACCACCGTAACTCCACCGTAGGTGGTGGCCGGAAGTGCCAAAATCGGGTCTTTTTGACCCCTTTTCAACCCCCATTTTTACCTCTTTTCTAAACCTAGACCTAGACTTAGGGACCAAAATCCCAAAAATGGAGAAAAACACTCGACCCACTCCCATTTATACCTCCTTATGTGTCCACTTTGAAACCGAATGAAACTCCAACGAGTCTCTGGGGTTTTCACGATGGAGGAAAAGCTTCAGTAGTGGCGAAGGACAAAGGAACCGGTGAGTTTTTTTTACTATTTTCCTTAATAAATACATGTAAACACCCGAGAAAACAAAGAAATGAATCACCTTTCTCACTTGTAAATTTCGATTTTTGATTGATATGTATGCGTAGGAATCTTACAATCAAAATGAAAAATGGCTTTATAGCCAAAATAAGAAAAATACAGTAAATAAAAATACAATCTTTTTGTCCCGTTTTTCTTTTTTTGCTGTTGTGTTTGCATTGGTTCGCAGGTACGGAGGCACTAGGTGGCATGTACGGAGGTGGTACGGGCGTGTCGACGTAGAGGCGCAAGCAATGGTAGCGCTGGAGGCTGTTGCGGCGCCTAGCAGAAACCCTAGGGTTTCTGTTTGGCTGAGTGTTTAGATTTTTGGGCCCTTGAGTATTGGGCTAGGGTTAATTCAGTTTTGGGTTTTAAATTTGGGTTTGGGTTTGTAATGTTTTGGGTTTTAAAATTGGGTTATGTAATTTGGACTTGTGGACTTTTTTTTTTGTTTTTGTTTTGGGATTGATTTTTGGTTGTTGGGCCCGGGCAGATTTGGCCCATTACAGCTGCGCCTCTTTGCTCATTGTCGTGTAACGAGAATGGAGCAAAGACTTTAAAATGGGTCAAATCTGTCTAGTCTTACAGGATCTTGATTTCTTTGGGTGCTTCTCTTCTTCGAGGTAGCCTCATTCTATCCCACTTCAACCTACTACAACTTCAAAGAGATAAGGATTTTGGCTTCGATCTATTTTACTGGAACTTAAAGGGGATAAAATCTAGTAATCTTCACCCTGCTCCACTACTGCTTAGGGAGATAGGATCTGTAATTTTCAGCCCGTTACCCTACTGCTTAGGGGGTTAAGGCTCACTATCTTCGATCTGCTCCACTACTGCTTAGGGAGACAAGATCTACAATTTTCAGCCTGTTACCCTACTACTTAGGGGGTTAAGGCTCACCGTCTTCGATTTGCTCTATTAGTGTTTAGGGAGACAAGACCTGTAATTTTCACTGATGTCGCTACACTGTCCTCTAGGGAACATGTCCTGTAGACTTAGTTTCATATGCCTATGTTTATGCCAAATGACTAGGATGCTATGATCAAAATGAATCAAATGCTCCTAACTAGACGTGTTATGGATGATAAATGAATGTAGAAATGAGAATGATCCTCTCTCTCCTTTAAAAATAAAAAAACAGCTTAAGTTACCATCGCTCGTTATACATCAGGGCATTATCACTGACATATTACGCTGCCATCTTGTTCAGCTGGTATTCTTGACAGAAAACCCCAAGAAACAATCATATTCTGTTCAGCAAGCTTGCCCCGCTGTAATTTTAGAGTCCCTTCTACTGTACCTCTTGGGAAATAAAGTTTGTACCTCCCACTGCAATCTTCAGGGGAATAACATTTGGTTTCTTTTATCCACCCTGCTGCAACTCAGAGATATAGGATTTGTATCATCTTCAATCAATTTGATCTGTTACGCCACTCCCCGGGTGTAATGACCAGATGTATGCAAAGTATCATTTTTCTTTTCCCGAGAGTGACCCTTTTTACACTTGGGTTGACATTGCTCGTTATTCATCGAGGTTGCGTTACCAACACAATATCTTATTTTTTCGTGCAACTAATATCTTTTAACAAAGAATCTAGAGAGATAGCGCAATTTCAGACTTCTCTTTCTCAAATATTTCCAACCCTTAGGCTTAGTGAGTTCTAAATAATGGTCCTATTTCAGGTTCCTATACTATTTAGAAGCTTCCAGTGTAATATGCAGAACTTCTTTTGTGAAAGTATTATCGGTCCATTAATCGTTATTTCAATGTAAAATGCTTTAAAAAGATCAAAACAATGGATGAGAAGGAAGTTGATTAGGAGTATAGCTCGAAATGAATAAATTAATCAAAGATTGCAAATGCAATAAGAAGGAAATTAACTCAAAATGAATAAGTTAATCAAATATAGCAATGCAATAAGAAGGAAATTTCTTGGGAGCGTATTTTGAAATGAATAAAGCAATCAAAGCCAGTAAATTCCATATGGGTGAGATGAAAACTAGGTGCCCCAAATATCGCAGCCTAAGCTTCTCTATATGAACTTCTTGAGGATCATTTCAAGCTCAATCTGTGTTTAGGGGATCCTGAGTACTTTGTTGATGCCCCAAGACATAGCATACTTCTTCATTGTTAATTTAGGCATAGCAAGACTACTGTATGCCCTACTTTAATCCAAATTTGAGCCGCCCTTTTCGAGTTTTCAACTCAAATCCCTAATTTTCGCCTTGGCCTCTCCTTTTTTTTATTGGTTCTCTTTTTTATTTTTTTGATTGATTTTTTTATTATTTTCAAGACGCCTTTTGCGGGTTTTTACCTTGGCGTCTCCCCTTTTAGGTAGAATACTCATTGACTGGATTTGCCATCCATCTTGGTCAATATCAATGCTTCTCCAGAACAAGCCTTCTTTACTCCATAAGGTCCCTCCTAGTTTGGCACATTTCTTCCTTTAAAGTCCTTTTGTATAGAAAGGATCTTCTTCAATATCAAGTTCCCCTCGTAGAATTTTCTAGGATGAACCTCTTTATTATAAGCTCACATCATTCATTTCTGATGCATTGAACCATGACAGAATTTCCTCTCTTCGAATTCAACTGATCATATCGAGCTTAGATCCATTATGCCTTATCCAACTTCAACTCTGACAAAACTCAGAGAAAGAGAATCTCGCCTTCAAAATTATTTCTATTCCATAAACCAATGAGCAATGTGTTGCCTCAGCGAAGGTCCTGGCCGACGGTCGATAAGCATAGAGGGTAAATGGTAACTTCTTTATGCCAATCTTTACAAGTCTCGGTCGCCTTTCACTATGACCTTTGTTTTATTTTTTTTCTCTTCCTTTTTTTTTGTACTTTTATTTTTCTTTTTGGCTGCCTTTGCTGCACTATGATATGGTGTCTGATCTTTGAACAAATTGCAAGATTTTGGCATTGTGCGGTTATATTAGACATGATCCATTGTTGGCACTTGATTTTTTTTTTAGGTTTGATGACTATCGACTTTGTAACATTGACATATGAAGCGATCTTTACTCTTTTCGTGTAGTAATCGATGACTGCCGAGATGAATCGATGTATATTAGACGAGAATGGCTTGATAACATCCATACCCCACATAGAGAAAGCCTGTGAAGAAATGAATGAGGTACATGAATCTTCTCTCCCTAAATTCAGCATTTATGGCATAACCGATGCAATTCCCTTCCACGGTGGACCAGCAGAACTCGAATCTCATGATTAGCCTGGCCATCGTAAACCCATTAGCACATGTCCTTCTGACCTTAAGGAGTCTTTTAACAGCATCCTCAGGTCTTAGCAGCCCAGGTATAACTTGATATGAACGCTTTACTTTGTCTTTGTGGTGATGCAGGCTTCGATCCTTTGCCTTTTTCTTTATTGTTTATTGACTTTTTGTAAGGTAGGATATGTTTTTATCTTGTTCTACCATCTTCGATAAGTTAGGAGATGTGCTACAATCTCTATCATCTTCAAGGTCCTGAAATCCCTCTAGACACATATCTTGCTCAAAAGGAGACTCGGAGTCAGTGATAGCGTCACTCATGTCATTGATATCTGAGGACTTGTTGTAGGTATGAAGGTAGACTCCAAAGAATAAATTATTCTAAGGATGATTACTTGTAGGGTATGATCCTGAATGAAGAATATTCAAAAGAATGTCCAAAAAATGAAAGAATCTAAGAATAATTGTTTGTACAGTATGAAATGGAAAGAACAAAAGAATATTTACTCAAAATGATAACAAACATGCATTTTATTGAAATAAGGATTTTAGATATAAGCCTATTTCACAAAAGGATTCTTGTTGCTTCTAGGCTTAAAGCAACAAGGGTGTTTTGAATATTACTCTAGATTAGCTCTAAAAGTACAGGGGTTTCTTCCACAGTTTCATGGTTCAAAACACTCCCAAGTATGTAAGTACAGATGCTCAGAAAACTCTATTCCTGGGTTCCCTCTTTTGATACATCGTTAATGTTTAGATTCCCTGATATCAGGTCTTGCATTAGAGCCCTAAACTCAATGCATTCTTGGATCTCACGATCTTATCCATCATGGAACTCACAACATTTACCCCTTTAACAGAATAGTTGGGTAACGAATTTTTTACACCAGAGGGATCATCAAATTTTACAATATCCCTTTTGATGAATCTTTCGATTAATTTTTAAAAGCGGTACAATTCTCAATCAAATGCCCTGTGATTCCCACATGGTATTCGCATTGGCCGCTTGCATCGTACCATTTAGGGTATAGAGGCTGCATTGGTTCTATGTAAAAAGGGATACAACATGTGTGTTAAACAAAATTTGGTACAACTCCCTATACGTGATTGGGATGGGCGCGAACTGGGGTTTTTCTGAGTTCAGTCTTGGATTGGGTTCTTACCTTGGGGAGACCTGATGACTGGTAGTCACCGTCCTTGGCTGACTTACGGTAATCGGCTCCGAATAGCCCTTGTTATACCTACTCATACTATTCACTTCCTTCTCTTTCTTTTTCGGGGCCTTTGAAGTCCAATTTCCTCTTTTCTTTGTTTCTGCCAGAATAACCGATTTGGCTCGATCATTCTCCGAGTTAAAACCTGAACTCATCAAGAAGTTTAATAGTGCCGAGGTGTCAGTCTGATATTGAGGTCTGATAATGACGGGTACCCCTTGTGGATGCGCGTCTGGTTGGGTCAGGATGCTTATTGGGGTAAAACCTGGGGGATAGATGAGGTCTTCATTAACATACCCACTGTTGACCATTGAGCCACTCCTTTTTTTCATGTTCTTCGGCTAGTAACTGGGTTAATTGGCCCATCATATTTCTTTGGAGTTCTAGCATTTGTTTCCGCATATGTTGTTGAATTTGGGTCAATTGCTTTTGCATCTATATTTGCATTTGCTCTATTCTCTCCAACCTTTGGTCCATAGCTTTTGTTCTTGTGCGAGTACCGTAACGATGCTCAGTCCAGTAGACTTTTGTTGGTTCCCAAGTTAGCTGAAATAATTTTACCTAATTAGGGTCCTTTTATGAAAATCTAATGCAAATGATGCAATGCAAATGCATGGAATGAATGCAAAAGAAAGAAAGGTATTGATTCTGAATTCAATCCAGTAGAACAACTTTTCTAGAAAACAAATTCCCTTACATAAAATAGATTACACATGCGGCCTTGCCCTTATATTCCAGGTGAAGACACCTATCTTCCTCTTCATATTCGAGTCTTGCAAATTTTCCAAAAGATGTCCCTATTAACTCATTTTTGCTTGATCCAGGTCGCGACTCATTGCTCACTTATCCCCGCGATACTCGTTAGCTTATTTGAGACATGACAGTTCTCGAATAATCTTTGTTGGCTTGAATCCTTGGACAATGAAGTAAATTCGTGTATTCCTCCACAGGCTATCAGCCTTCTTTCGTTGCGTTCGCTTGGAGCATATTCAGACAACCGTATTACAATCCACTTTATCAAGAAATCCGTTTCCCATGACAAGCTCTTCTATTTAGCAATCAAATATAAATCAACACCTCATTTCTATGATGATGTAATGCAATGAATCATAGACAAAATAAAATAAAATACGTCAGTACAGAAGAAATAAACAACAAAATAGAACACCTATCTGGGTGACCACTAGGGTTTGGCATGGCTCTACCTAGCGTAAGCTCCTAAGCCTCTCTATATGTGGTTCAGTTCTAAAGAAAGGGTACCTAAACCAGCAGATTCCTCAATCCTCACCCGTTATAGGATCATATAGATCGAGTTCAGTTCAGGGGAATACGTTTCCCTATGGCCATATGGAGATAAAAATCTCACGAAGACATAGGTACGGATGTATCCCGGAAGCAGTCTACTAGCCCATGCGGAGGTGAAAACCTCACGAAGGCATAGCTTCTCACTCCAACCTAAAAGGGTAAGATCGACCGATCATACAACGCAATATGCAGAAAGATGCCTAAACTCAAACCAATACAACAATTATAATCTGCAATGATAAGGATCGTAGCAAAGACGAATAAAAATGCAACGAAAGGATCCTTTACGATGAAAATGCAATGTGATCGAAGCAAAATCAAACGCATCAGCACAGAAGAAATAAACAAAATAGAGCATCTATCCGGGTGACCACTAGGATTTGGCGTGGTTCTACCTAGGGTGGGCTCTTAGGGCACACTATATGTGGTTTGGTTCTAAAGTAAAAGTACCTGAACTAGCAAATTCCTTAATCTTCACCCATTATAGGTTCATACAGACCAAGTTCAATTCAGGGGAATACATTTCCCTATGGCTATACGGAGATGAAGATCTCACGAAGACGCAGGTACGAATGTATCCCGAAAGTGATCCACTATCCTATACGGAGGTGAAGACCTCACGAAGGAATAGTTTCTCACTCCCACTTAAAAGGGTAAAATCGTCCAAACACGCAATATGATGCACAAAAGTATACTAACTCAAACCATAAGCCAATCGTACAAAAATGATGAAAGCCACAAAAATGAAATGCAACAAAGGGATCGTAAATTTAAAACGAATTTTAAAATTTTGACAAAGGACAAAAATTAATTAATTTATGGCTCAACTCTCAAAGTCCCCAGTGGAGTCGCCAAGCTGTCGAAACCATTTTTAATTTGAAAAACAGGGATCGACTTTAAAAACAAAATATGGAGTAGCTACCAATCCTTTTTATTTAGGTGTGATCGGATCACCTAGAAATTTGATCGTTTTAATAAAATATTTCAATTTATTAAAACAAATGATTTTGGTCTACAAAAATTGAGAAAACGAGTTCCGGAGTCGGTTATGTGCGAGGAAGGGTTAGCACCCTCGTCACGCCCAAAATTGGTACCTAATTGATTAATTAATGTCTTAATGTAAAAAGTTTGAAAACTTGAAAAGAAATTTAAAATACGATCTCCTTTTTTTTGTTAATGATGAAAAAAATCGCTTGGATAAACTAAACGAGGATTAAAGGCCGACTCAACTCAAGATAACCAAGTGTCACATCCCGTAAATTAAGACACAACATTTGAACCCTCGAATGTAAGCTTGCCTATTTTATTTGAAACTTTGTGCGTTTTAATTCAAAAGGATATTCAATTATTTAGAGCCAACGAAGAAAAATTAAAACCCCGTAAGTTAGGGCACGACTTTCTTGAGTTTCTAAATATAGAATATTGCCTTTATTTTATTTTTTTTTAAATGTATGTATTTTGAAATTTGAAAGGGTATTCGGCTTTTTAGGTTTAATGAGAAAATCGAAACCCCGTAAGTTAGGGTACGATTTCTCAAATTTCCAAACACGAAATATTGTCTTATTTTCAAAATTTTCCTTTGTTTACGGAATTTTATAAAAGTTAACGAGAAAAAAGAAAATTTAAAAGATATATGTTAAAAAATATTGTGACAAAAATGATATGATTGCAAGGATGAATTCGACATTAATTAACGAGTCACGGTAAATAAATAAAGCAATGAAGCAATAATACATAATATAAAGCGTAACTTAAAAATATTTGAACACGAACGAAATAACGAGAGTCTTACAAATTAACATATATAAATGTATAAAGCATATTGAATAATCAATGAGTGAGTAAGTTAAATATGTATAATATTATGTATGAGTATTTTAAAATAGATCAAAAAAAAAAACAATGTATGAAATAGTAATGTATAAATGAAATTTCAAAATAAATAATATGAAAATTTAAAGTAAGTGATATACAAAATAATATATGTTAATCTAAATAAATAATATACATGAAATAAAAAATTTAATATAAAAAAAGATAATAATATTTGAAAGTGTTTGAAATAAACAAATATATATATATATATATATATATATATATAATACATATATAAAATAATAATAGATGAGAATGTTTAAAAGATAAAAGAATATGTAGTGAAATAGTATCTTAAAAGGAGTACATTATATACATAAATAGATTTAAAAGCAAATATAAATATATAAATATATATATATATATAAAAGGGGAATCCAAGAATAACAACTAAATAATGCAATCATAGTATAAATCAAACAATATATATTAAAACAAATTATGAATTTATAAAGAATCAATAAAAATGAATAAATAAAAAGAAAATCAAACTTAAAAGGACCCGATTGGAAGGAAAATAAAGTGAAAAGGATAATTTACAAACAAATAAATCATTAAAACAGAGCTGAGGATATGAATAGAATGCGCACAAAATGATCGAAGATCAAAACTGCAAATATCCCAAATCTCAAAACGTTGCGTTTAGGCGCGGATTAAATTGCAATAACGCGCAAATCTCAGGGAAAAAATTAGAAAACAAAGAAAATACGCGGAGGGCCCAATCAGATACCAGTGTGAAAGGGAGGGACCAAACACGCAAATAACCCTTCACCGTAAAAACACGCGGGTCCTGAGGGTACTCGGGTCGGGTCGGTCCGATCCGCGTCAAAACGACGTCGTTTAGTGCCTGGGATGCTAATTCAAAACGACGCCATTTCTTGTTGTTATAAAAACCTAAATTTATTTTAAACTCTCATTTCAACCCTCACTTCTAAAAAAAACCTAGAAACTTTCCCCTTTTCTCTCCTTTCCCTTCTTCTCCGGCCAAATCCAGCAAGCCACTACCGTAACTTCGTCGTAGGTGGTGGCCGGAAGTGCCAAAATCGGGTCTTTTTGACCCCTTTTCAACCCTCTTTTTACCTCTTTTCTAAACCTAGACCTAGACTTAGGGACAAAAACCCCAAAAACGGAGAAAAACACTCGACCCACTCCCGTTTATACCTCCTTATGTGCCCACTTTGAAACCCGAATGAAACTCCAACGAGTTTCTGGGGTTTTCATGACGGAGGAAAAGCTCCGGTAGTGGCGAAGGACAAAGGAACCGGTGAGTTTTTTTTTACTATTTTCCTTAATAAATATATGTAAACACCCGAGAAAATAGAGAAATGAATCACCTTTCTCACTTGTAAATTTCAGTTTTTGATTGATATGTATGTGTAGGAATCTTACAATCAAAATCAAAAATGACTTTATAGCCAAAATAAGAAAAATACAATCTTTTTGTCCTGCTTTTCTTTTTTTGCTGTTGTGTTTGCATTGGTTCGCAGGTACGGAGGCACTAGGTGGCGTGTACGAAGGTGGTACAAGCGTGTCGACATGGAGGCACGAGCGATGGTAGCACTGGGGGCTGTTGCGGCGCCTAGTAGAAACCCTAGGGGTTCTGTTTGGCTAAGTGTTTACATTTTTGGGCCCTTGAGTATTGGGCTAGGGTTAATTTGATTTTGGGTTTTAAATTTGGGTTTGGGTTTGTAATGTTTTGGGTTTTAAAATTGGGTTATGTAATTTGGACTTGTGGACTTCGTATTTTTTTGTTTTTGTTTTGGGATTGATTTTTGGTTGTTGGGCCCGGGCGGATTTGGCCCATTACAAATTGTTTAGTCATATTGAATATTCATATTAAAATTGAATTATTAATTATGCTATAACATATTCATGTTAAAATTTTATATTGGTATCAATTTCACATTTTATCTTTAAAATAACTTTTATTAAAAAAATCACATTTTTACATTTAATATATTTTTTAATTCCAAAATACACAGTGACAAGAATCTGAAGATAATTGAAACAATTAAGCAAGCAAAGAAGCTAACCTGTGTATAAAAGATTAATAAATAAATTATGAGATGATGAAAGTTAATAAAAATTTTGATTAAGGCGGACAAATTTTATTATGATAGGTGGCAGTGGTTAGAAGGACTCAAAATTATTTTTTAAAATTTAACTCGAACAAATATATTTGATTTGATTCGATTCGAATTCAATCTCAGTCGACTCGATTCGAGAAAATTTCAAATCAAATTAGGATGATAAAATATGATTCTTCAACTCGATTAACTCGAAATTTTTTCATTTGATTCGATCGAACGCTCACCCCTACCTGAAGTAATAAATTATATGAACACGTTGCATACATATATATAAAAGAATTATTAACGTAACTTGTATATATCTATAATTAATTATTAATTAACTCAGTGTTCGATTGAGTAAAAAAATTTCGAGTTCACGAGTCTTATTTTATAATCCTAACTCAAGTTGAAATTTTTTCAAATCAGAGTCAAAGTGAAATAAAATTCTAATCGAGTCAAATCAAGTGAAATTGTTCGAGTTAAATTTAAAAAATTAAAAATGTCAAATAAAAATATTGTTACAATATAACTAATTCCATGTTAAAGCACATAAATTTGAAACCATATATATTTGAATTTTTTTTAAAGAAAAATAATAAAAATAACTAATTCCATTTCGGTACTAAGGGTGAGTTGATAACCCATAGCAGAAGGTATTTTATCCAATAAGGCAGATACTTTGGATCCTGTGATATTGTCTATAAATAGAAGTACATCTTGTTCATTAACATCTCGGAAATATTCCGCCATAGTTAGGGCAGCCAATCCAACTCTCATACGAGCTCTTGGTGGTTCATTCATTTGACTGTAGACTAAAGCCATTTTTGATTCTGCAAGATTTTGTTCATTAACTACTCCAGATTCTTTCATTTCCATGTAAAGATCATTGTAACATCCTGATTTTCGGGTTTATCGTAATTTTAGGGAAATTGATAGAGTTTTTAGAAATTTTTTATTTGGTAGTAGAACACATAAATGGAATATGTAAATGGGCTTAAGGAAGACCCATGTGTAGGCCAAAACCCGGTAGAACTTTTGAATTTTAAGCTTAAGGAGTTAGGGCCTTTGGATAGGTGGCCTTATTAAAAGATATGGGAAAATTGTGACACAAAAGAGCCCCTAGCAAAGTGGCTAAGTGACGCCACTAAGGAGCTAAAAAGGTGGCGTGTAAGTGGTTGGGGAGAGCCAAGGTTCGATTCCTGGAGTTGGCAGTTGAGGTGTTCTTTTTATGACTTGAGCAGGCAGGAGTTGGAAGCTAAATGGAACTCAATTAGGGAGGGTTGGAAATCGGTCAAACACATGGATTAAGGAGTGATAAGGGGAGAGATTTAAGGGGTTAGGAGAGAAGCTAAGAGTTAGCCGAATAGTGGGAATTGGAGAGGGGATTTAGGCAGAAGAGTATTAGGAGAGTATTTTCGGCATTAGGGACTTTAGTTGTGCCGTTTTCTCCTGTCTAAACATCATAGAGTTATCTCTTCTTCTCTTTTTCTTCTCTAGCCGAAACTACCACCCTTTCTCTTCATCTTTCTTTCTTTTCTTCTCCAAAACCAGTCCACTTTTCCCTTTTGTTTCATCTACTACTCTTTATCTCCACTTTTGCTGAAAAACCTCAAAAGCTGAAATATGTGAAGATTAGTAGTTTTGGATCAGTAACTTTTCTGTTCTTATTCCTTATTTACTAAACCCGAGACGGCACACAAGAAAGACTATGGTAAGTATTCGCACACTAAATCGATTCAGTAGTAACTGTTGACAAAAGCCGAAGCCTCCTATGGTTTAGGGAGGTTGCTGATTTGTAATATAGGCCTTATTGGGCTTTTTTCATGTGATTCTTATGGTTTGTATAGCGGAGTAGATAACTTTGGAGGAGCAACAAGGCTTGGGGGATCGACTTGGATAACTTTGGTCGAGAATCAGACTCGGTGAAGGTAGGTGATCTACGGCCAGTAGGGGTTCCTTGGTCGAATATGGTATGGTGGCTTTTAGGTTTAATAAGCATGATTTGTACACTAAGTAGGGTGATGGTTAATTGTAGGATTGGCGTGGGAGACTTTGCTAAGTGAACGTCACAAACAGGTGTGTAACGAACCCTCTTTCGTAGCTTAACTCGATAAATGCCGAAATACCAAAAACTCTGGTATGTCGAGGACTTATGAGCATGCGAAAGCTCATAGGTTGGGTAGATAAGCTAAGTTGATGATCGGGATCGTTGGAATAGGTAAGGGCACGATTTTCTACATCACGGTAAGTTGGGCCTCGAGGGGCTGAAGTCGGGCCCAATGGGCTTCCGGGCCCATTTGGGTAAAATTGGTAGAAAATGAAATCCTATTAAATTGCGCGTTAAGTCAGTTAATACTGTTATGGAATATAGGCTAAATGGGCTTAAAGGGCTTAATCGACATTCGTAGAGCCATTAGGGGTTTAGGGCCCAAAAGCCTGAACTTGCTAGGGTGGATTAGAACTTGTTGTTTAAGCATTTAGAATTATTGTTAATTTTTAATGTACATGGAAAACCCACGATAGTTGGTAAAATTACGAAATTTCCCCTATGTTATGAAAATTGACTATTTGCCCCTAGGTAAAAATGACTATTATACCCCTAGGGTTTAATGATGAATGTGATGCATGATATGTTGATGTGACATGATATGAACATGATATGCCATGATATAATCTTATATGCATAGGTTGGGTTTATATGAATGGAGGAAGTGAAAAAGGGCTTTGCCCCAGTTTATCGAAAAGGGCTTTTGCCCCAATTTTTTTTAAAAGAGGCTAGGCCTCCAGTTATATGTTAAGCAGCTATGCTGCCAGTGGAGAGTTTGGTTAGGTGGGTTGAGTTATTCCCCACATGGAGAGCTTAGTTGGTACGGGTGGAGAGTAGCAGTTGGTGGGTTGAGTAGTCTCCCCAAATGGGTTTGCATTCATGCATTAATATTACATGTGATATTGAAATGGGCCTATGGGCCATACCATTTACTGTAAAGGCTTCGGCCCAGTGATATGAATAATGAAAAGGCTTTGCCCAAAGATATGAATAATTGAAAGGCTTGACCCAAAGATATGTGGTAATTGAATTCAGGCTTAAGCCCAGTAGGCTGATATTGATTTGGGCTCTGAAAGGGGCTTGTTGCACACTGAGTTTCCAAACTCACCCCCATTTCTTTCTTATCTTTACAGGTAAGCCTTGATGTGGAGACTTGGAGCCGGAGGGGATTTAGAGTGGCCATGGTGATCACGTTTGGACTTATCATTAAATAAACGGGTTTTTTTTAGTTTATTCTCACTTTTAATATTATTTATATTTGGGTTGTAATAAGGCCATTTTAAATATTTATTTGGGATTATATTTATACAACTCTATATTTTTCTGATAATAATCTAAATGGGCTAGACTTAGGACGCGTTTTCAAAATAATACTTGATTTTAAAAAAACGCAATGACACACATAATCGGTGTAACAAAGATAACTACTTAAATGAATTTCAACTTGTTTACCAAAGTGTGGCAATGGTTGTGGGCATGTCTAGGATTGGATCCAATTAAGAGCTTGGTACTTAAGCAGCCTTCATGGCTCACCTCCTCTGTTTCGGATACTTACCTGGTGCGCAGCTTCCACTCACTTTGTTAATTTAACGAAAGATAATCTTTAAACATTAAAACGAAGCTTGGGTTTTCAAAACTACGATGTGACATGTCAAATTCGGTCGTAACGTTTGAGCCGAGTTTGGGGTGTTACATTTAGTGGTATCAGAGCCCGTTTGCAACAACTCAGCCGTGGGTTTTTAAAATGGGTTTAAAATCGAGAATTTCAAAACAAAGGTATTTTAAATCAGTTTTTAGGATATTTTTATTTCTGTGACCAAGTACATGTCTTTAAAGTTTTAAATGGTTTAAAGAAAGGCGTGGCACACTGAATCCCCGGTACCAAGTCTATAAGTACCCTTACTTTTACGTTATTTAATATTGATATGATGTTATGGATAGAACTAAGGCACTACCATGATACTTTAGATAGGGTAGAGCTGTAAAACGGTAGGATTGAGACTGTAGTTAGGCTACATCGCTGCGAAAAAAATCCCTAAACTACTGTATTTCCATAAGACATCTCTTAATAAAAACTGAAACATTCGACTAATGTCATAAAATTCATAATCAGATAATTCGATATGAGTACAAGACGAACTCGTAGACGAGGCCGCGGACGTGGTCGCGGAAGAATGCAAGCTGAATCTTCATCCTCAAAGCATAGGCCAGCTGATGAGGCATTTGTGCCACAAACAACTGAGACTGGATCGTATGATCGAGCTGCGGGGGATGATGCTTTGTCTCAAGCGATGCTAAGGGTCCTGGAAAGGGTTGCTGGAGCTAGCACCGGGACAGTAAATAGAGGATCCATCTCTGAGCGACTCCGGGCTAAAGGAGCAGAAGTTTTTAAGGGCGTATCTGGAGTAGCCCCAAACGTGGCTGAATATTGGTTAGAGGCAACAGAGCGTATTATGGACGACCTCGATTGCTCTGTAGAGCAAAAGTCGAAGGAGCCGTGTCGCGTTCTTGTGAGATGAGGCATACCAGTGGTGGATCACCGTGGCGGAAAGTACCGATCGAACGAGTGACTTGGGAGCTGTTCAAGTCTGCTTTTAAGGGGAGGTATGTTGGAGCTAGTTATGTGGATGCCCGCCGAAAGGAATTTTTAAATCTGGCATAGGGTAATAAGACTGTTGCGGAGTATGAGGCAGAGTTCTTGAGGCTGAGTCGATATGCTAGCGGGATAGTTGCGACTAAATATGAGCGCAACGTTTGATTCGAGGATGGCCTCCGCGATGAGCTTAGAGTGCTAATAGTTTGCTGCATTAGTGGAGAAGGCTAAGATAGCCGAGGAAGTAAAAAATACTGAACGGCAGAATCGTGAGAGGGATCGACCCAGTTCGAAGGGATTCTCGACCTCGTGTCTGCAAATAGAAATGTTAAAAGAGCTAGAGTGGAGGAACCAGCTTCGGTGAATACTTTTAGGCCGCAGGTTTGCAAGGACTGTGGCAGAGCACATATGGGGGAGTGCTGGAAATGAACTGGAGCATGTTTTCGATGTGGGTCAAAGGAACATAAGTTCAGAGAGTGTCCTCAGAGAGCAGCTTAGGATCAAGCTGCGGACCAAAGAGGTGTTCAACCGCAGCGAAGAGGACCACCGTCACAGAGGGGCCGTGGGCAAGGTAGAGGTGGCAATGGTAATGGACGAGGACGTAGGGCACCTGGCAGGGGTGCTGGACAAGCTGAGGCTCGACAGTCGATGTTGGTTTATGCTAAACGACGTCGTGAGGAAGGTGACGCACCTGATGCTATAACTGGTACGTTCCTCATTCACAGCAAGCCTTATACTGCTTTGATTGATGTGGGTTCTACCCACTCGTATGTTGCTTGTGATGTATCTGGGGCATGGGGTGTGTTTCCTGAGGAGACTGTGAGTGGGGTATCAGTAATAAGTCCATTGGGACATTCGGTTAAGGTAGATAAACTCTTTAAGGAAGTGCCTCTAGAGACACAATGTGAGATATTTGTAGGAGATTTGATGGAGCTGCCATTTGGGAAATTTGATCTTATTTTGGGGATGGATCAAGCAAACCAAGCATAGGGGCGATGTTGGATTGTCTTTATTAAGAGAATGGTGTTAAACCGCCAAGGATGAGGAGATAATGGTCATAGGGGAGCGAAGGAATAATCTGTCTAATGTTGTTTCGGCTTTAAGGGCTGAGAAGTTGATTCGGAAAGGTTGTGAAGCATTTTAAGCATTAGTGAGTTAAGCTGAACCTGAGGAGATGGCTGTGGAGTCAGTTAGGACCATCAAGGAATTCCAAGATGTGTTTCTGGAGGAACTGCCTGGACTACCTCCGAACAGAGAAGTCGAGTTCGGAATCGACTTGTTACCTGGAACGGCTCCAGTGTCCATTGCACCTTATAGGATGGCACCAAAGGAGTTGGTGGAACTGAAGCTCAGATTTAAGAACTGTTGGACAGAGGGTTTATAAGACCCAGTATTTCTTCGTGGGGTGCACTAGTACTGTTCGTAAAGAAGAAAGATGGGACCATGCGAATGTGTATTGATTATCTCCAATTGAAAAAACTGACGATCAAGAACAAGTATCCATTGCCAAGAATCGACGATCTGTTCAATCAACTGAAGGGAGCTTTGGTGTTCTCTAAGATTAACCTTCGGTCAGGATATCATCAGTTAAGAGTCAAAGAAGAGGATATTCATAAGACGACATTCAGAACTCGATATGGTCATTACGAGTTTTTGGTTATGCCCTTTGGCTTGACTAACGCACCGGTAGCATTCATAGATTTGATGAATCGAGTGTTTCAGCCATACTTGGATCAGTTTGTTGTCATTTTTATTGATGATATCTTGGTGTACTCGCAAACGGAAGAGAAGCATGATGAGCATCTGCGGATTGTGCTGCAAGTGCTAAGAGAAAAGCAACTTTATGCAAAGTTTAGTAAGTGTGAGTTTTGGCTAAATGAAGTAACCTTCTTGGGGCATGTTGTGTCTACAGAAGGGATTAAGGTAGACCCTCGGAAGATTGAGGCAGTTTTGGAAGGGAAGCCACCGAGGTCTGTAGCAGAAATCTGAAGTTTTCTGGGGTTAGCAGGTTATTATAGAAGATTTGTAGAAGGATTTTCTATGTTGGCAGCACCATTAACGAAACTTATAAAGAAGGTAGCACCGTTTGTTTGGACGAGTAAACAGCAAGAGGCTTTTGAGAAGTTAAAGAAGGTTCTAACTGAGGCACCAGTGTTGATTCAGCCAGAATCTGGTAAGGATTTCACTGTGTATAGTGATACGTCACATGTAGGTTTGGGCTGTGTGTTGATGCAAGAAGGTAAAGTGGTCGCTTATACTTCACGACAGCTTAAGCCTCATGAGCTAAACTATCCTACTTATGACTTGGAGTTGGCCGCGGTGATTTTTGAGCTTAAGATATGGAGGCACTACTTGTATGGGGAGAGATGCATTATCTATATGAATCATAAGAGTCTTAAGTACTTGCTGACTCAAAAGGAGCTGAATCTTAGACAGCGAAGGTGGATAGAGTTGTTGAAGGACTATGACTGTTCGATTGAGTACCATCCAGGTAAGGCAAATGTCGTGGCTGATGCATTGAGTCATAGGACTGTGGCAAAATTAAAGGCAATGTTTGCTCGTTTAAGCTTGTATGACGATGGAAGCTTATTGGCAGAGTTACAAGTGAGACTGACTTGGGTGGAGCAGATTAAGAAGCAGTAGTTGGTGGATGAGTCGTTGGTTTTCCGGCAAGTTGAGAAGGGGGAGAATCCAGACTTTGGATTAAATGGTGATGGGATTCTTTGTTTTCGAGGAAGAATTTGTATACTGAAGGACTCTAATTTGAGATTGATGATTTTAAAGGAGGCGCATGGTAGACCTTGTGCTATGCATCCAGGAGGAAGTAAGTTATATCGAGACTTGCGAGTCAGTCAGGTGGCTTTGGGCTTAGCGAAGTGACCAAATTTGTGGGAAAATGTTTGACGTGTCAGCAAGTAAAGGCCGAGCATCAACTACCTTTAGGATTGTTACAGCCAGTAAAGATACCACTTTGGAAGTGGGAAAGGGTAACTATGGATTTTGTGAGTGGTTTGCCATTGACACCTTCCAAGAAGGACTCAGTTTGGGTAATTATGGATAGGCTAACAAAATCTGCCCATTTCATACCTGTTCGAACCGATTACTCACTTCAGAGGTTGGCCAAGTTGTATGTGGTAGAGATAGTACGGTTGCATGGTGTGCCAGTATCAATAATTTCTGACCGAGACCCAAGGTTTACATCTCGGTTTTGGCAGAAGTTGCATGAGGCGTTGGGAACACGATTGGATTTTAGTATGGCTTTTCACCCTCAGTCGGATGGGCAGTCAGAGAGGGTCATTCAGATTTTAGAAGATATGTTGAGGGGTTGTGTTATCGACTTTAGGGGTAGTTGGGAGATTACTTGCCGTTAGCGAAATTCGCGTATAACAATAGTTACCAAGCAAGTATCCAGATGGCTCCATATGAGGCATTGTATGGACGAAGGTGTTGTTCACCTACTTGTTGGGCTGAGTTGGGAGAGAGGCAAGTACTTGGACCGGAGTTAATAGAGGAGACTGAAGACAAATTTAAGGTAATCAGGAGTCAGTTAAAGAAGGCAGCGGATCGACAAAAGTCTTATACGGATTTGAAGCGTAAGGACATTGAATATGCTGTAGGGGACATGGTCTTTTTGAAGGTTTCGCCTTGGAAGAAGATATTGAGGTTTGGAAAGAAGGGCAAGTTAAGTCCACGGTTCATTAGACCTTATCGGATCCTTAAATGGATAGGGCCAGTGGCTTATCAGCTAGAGTTTTCTCCAGAACTGGATCGTATTCACACGTCTTTCATGTTTCCATGCTAAGACAATATCGTTCAGACCCAACTCATATCGTGCCAGTTGCTGAAATTGAGGTGCAGTCGGATTTAACCTTCAAAGAAGAACCTGTGCAAATACTTGACCGTGACGTCAAGGTGTTGAGACGAAAGACAGTTCCATTGGTGAAGGTACTTTGGAGAAACCATGACAAAGAGGAAGCTATGTGGGAATCCGAGGAGGCAATGCGTCAACAATATCCTCTACTGTTTGAATCAGGTAAAATTTTGAGGCCGAAATTTCTTTAAGGAGGGTAGAGTTGTAACATCCTGATTTTCGGGTTTATCGTAACTTTCAGGAAATTGATACAGTTTTTATAAATTTGTTATTTGGTAGTAGAACACATAAATGGAATATGTAAATGGGCTTAAGAAAGGCCCATGTGTAGGCCAAAACCCGGTAAAACCTTTTGAATTTTAAGCTTAAGGAGTTAGGGGCTTTGGATAGGTGGCCTTATTAAAAGATATGGGCAAATTGTGACACAAAAGAGCCCCTGGAAAAGTGGCTAAGTGACGCCACTAAGGAGCTAAAAAGGTGGCGTGTAAGTGGCTGAGAAGAGCCAAGGTTCGATTCTTGGAGTTGGCAGTTGAGGTGTTCTGTTTATGACTTGAGCAGGCAGGAGTTGGAAGCTAAATGGAACTCTATTGGGGAGAGTTGGAAATCGATCAAACACATGGATTAAGGAGTGATAAGGGGAGAGATTTAGGGGATTAGGAGAGAAGCTAAGAGTTGGCCGAATAGTGGGAATTGGAGAGGGGATTTCGGCAAAAGAGTATTAGGAGAGTATTTTCAGCATTAGGGACTTTAGTTGTGCCATTTTCTCCTGTCTAAACATCATCGGGTTATCCCTTCTTCTCTTTTTCTTCTCTAGCCGAAACTACCACCCGTTCTATTCATCTTTCTTTCTTTTCTTCTCCAAAACTAGTCCACTTTTCCCTTTTGTTTCATCTACTACTCTTTATCTCCACTTTTGCCGAAAAACCTCAAAAGCCGAAATCTGTGAAGATTAGTAGTTTTGGATTAGCAACTTTTCTGTTCTTATTCCTCATCTACTAAACTCGAGACGGCACACAAGAAAGACTATGGTAAGTATTCGCACACTAAATCGATTCAGTAGTAACTGTTGACAAAAGCTAAAGCCTCCTATGGTTTAAGGAGGTTGCCGATTTGTAATATAGGCCTTATTGGGCTTTTTCATGTGATTCTTATGGTTTGTATAGCGGAGTAGATAACTTTGGAGGAGCAGCAAGGCTTGGGGGATCGACTTGGATAACTTTGGTCGAGAATCGGACTCGGTGAAGGTAGGTGATCTACGGCCAGTAGGGGTTCCTTGGTTGAATATGGTAAGGTGGCTTTTGGGTTTAATAAGCATGATTTGTACACTAAGTAGGGTGACGGTTAATTGTAGGATTGGCGTGGGAGACTTTGCTAAGTGAACGTCACAAACGGGTGTGTAACGAACCCTCTTTCGTAGCTTAACTCGATAAATGCCGAAAAACTGAAATACTGAAAACTCTGGTATTTCGAGGACTTGTGAGCATGCGAAAGCTCATAGGTTGGGTAGATACGCTAAGTTGATGATCGGGATCATTGGAACAGGTAAAGGCACAATTTTTTACATCAAGGTAGGTTGGGCCTTGAGGGGCTGAAGTCGGGCTCAATGGGCTTCCGGGCCTATTTGGGTAAAATTGGTAGAAAATGGAATCCTATTAAATTACGCGTAAAGTCAGTTAATACTGTTATGGAATATAGGCTAAATGGGCTTAAAGGGCTTAATCGACATTCGTAGGGCCATTAAGGGTTTAGGGCCCAAAAGCCTGAACTTGCTAGGGTGGATTAGAACTTGTTGTTTAAGCATTCGGAATTATTGTTAATTGTTAATGTACATGGAGAACCCAGGATAGTTGGTAAAATTACGAAATTTCCCCTATGTTATAAAAATTAACTATTTTGCCCCTGGATAAAAATGACTATTATACCCCTAGGGTTTAATGATGAATGTGCTGCATGATATGTTGATGTGACATGATATGAACATGATATGCCATGATATAATCTTATATGCATGGGTTGGGTTTATATGAATGGAGGAAGTGAAAAAGGGCTTTGTCCCAGTTTACCGGAAAGGGCTTTTGCCCCAGTTTTTTTTAAAAAAGACTAGGCCTCTAGTTATATGTTAAGCAGCTATGCTGCCAGTGGAGAGTTTGGTTAGGTGGGTTGAGTTATTCCCCACATGGAGAGCTTGGTTGGTACTGGTGGAGAGTAGCGGTTGGTGGGTTGAGTAGTCTCCCCAAATGGGTTTGCATTCATGCATTAATATTACATGTGATATTGAAATGGGCCTATGGGCCATACCGTTTAATGTAAAGGCTTCGGCCCAGTGATATGAATAATGAAAAGGCTTCGGCCCAGTATATGAATAATTGAAAGGCTTCGGCCCAGTATATGTGGTAATTGAATTCGGGCTTAGGCCCAGTAGGCTGATATTGATTTGGGCTCTGAAAGGGGCTTGTTGCACACTGAGTTTCCAAACTCACCCCCATTTCTTTCTTATCTTTACAAGTGAGCCTTGATGTGAAGACTTGGAGCCGGAGGGGATTTAGAGTGGCCACGGTGATCACATTGGGACTTATCATTAAATAAACGGTTTTTTTTTCAGTTTATTCTCACTTTTAATATTATTTATATTTGGGTTGTAGTAAGGCCATTTTAACTATTTATTTGGGATTATATTTATACAACTCTATATTTTTCTGATAATAATCTAAATGGGCTAGACTTAGGATGCGTTTTCAAAATGATACTTGATTTCAAAATAACCGGTATAACAAAGATAACTACTTAAATGAATTTCAACCTGTTTATCAAAGTGTGGCAATGGTTGTGGACATGTCTAGGAATGGATCCAATCAAGAGCTTGGTACTTAAGCAGCCTTCATGGCTCACCTCCTCTGTTTCGGATACCTACCTGGTGCGCAGCTTCCACTCACTTGGTTAATTTAACGAAAGACAATCTTTAAACATTAAAGCGAAGCTCGGGTTTTCAAAACTTCGATGTGACACGTCAGATTCGACCGTAACTTCTGGGTCGGGTTTGGGGTGTTACAATCATTTTCTTCACGAGTTCGTTCACCTACTCCGCCAAATACGTGTACAAGCCCATTTTCACCTGGGCTAGCCCAAATGACCCCAAACAGGCCCAACACTTAACCCTAGCCCAATTACCCCAAATACAACCTAAAATCAAAAAAGAAAAAAAAAAGAGAAACCCTAAAATCACCGCTGCTTTGCCTCGACCTCTCCCCCCTAGCCCCATGTCAATCACTACCCCCACTCCACCAACCTCTCACACCGCCACTGACCCTTAACCTGCAAACAAATCAAGAAAAAAGGAGAATGGAAGCAATAACATGCAAAAGGCAGAGAACAGAAGGAAAAGAGGATAATATTATGTATTCGGCTATATATAGCCAAAGAAAATATGTAACTGGGCTTCTTCTTTTTTTTTATGAGGACACGCATACGAAAGAGAAATAAAACAGAAATTAAAGATTTCTAAGGAAAAGGTTGTTCTTTCATTCTGTTAACTTCTTTTTTTTCCTTTTTACAAACCGATTTCACACGCATATAGAATATACATTACGCACACTCTACGCATACACATACAATATACATACATCAAATCTAGAGAATTTCAAAAAAAGAATTTCTGGAAAGGTGAGCTTCCTTATTCTTTTAATTTTTCTGCTATTTCTATCAATTTCTCTACAAATATTTTTCATCATTCGGTTTTCTGAAACAAAGAGAATAAAAAGGCAAGTCTTACCTTGCAAATCAGCCATGGATCTCTGTCCTCTTCGCTGAAAATCGGTGGAAGGGCCCAAAGGCATCATCTATCGTCATTGGAGTGCCATCGACCACCGATGAAGTGGTGTACTCTCGGGGTCACTGGAATATGCCCAAACAATTTGATTTTTAGGGCTGTGAATTTTGGTGAAATGGGGGCTGTGTTTGGAAAATAGATTTAGGAAAAGGAAGGTCTTAAATGACCTGCTAATGAAACGGCATCGTGTAAAAGGGTGGGGGGAACATTTTGAGCCTAAAATGGTCTATTTATGCCACAAATCCTTCCCTTTGCGTGAACCTTTCAATTAGCACCCAATTCACTTACCCGCTTTGTTTTAAATTAGCCTTCTAATTTGTGCGTTTTTTTTTCTTTGATCCACGGTCTAGTACAGTATTGTGGGCACGGGATATTTTCAATTCCAATCCCCGCGCATTTCCGCACGTGGCATATTGATCCTATTTTATAATTATCTTATTTGTAAATTTCTTCTCCAGTTTTAATTTTGTTTCAATTAAATCTTATTTTCTTTATTTACTGCACATACATTTTTTTTAAATGCTTAATTATTAGTTGTAATATTTTGTGTTGTTTTTGGTAGCTGAATTTTGTAATCTTTTCTCTTTCATCCCACCATTCTAATAATTAATGTTTTATTTGTAATATAATTCATTTTGGTTTGTGTATGCTAGTAATTTCATGTTGTTTTGTAATTTCTTTTGGATTCATCCCCATACTTTAATGCTTATTAAGTATACGTTTAGTATTTATCTAATTTACATACATTATTAAAACCCTGCTTGTTAAATTTGTACCTAATTATTTTTATTAAATGTATAATACATGATAATTAAGTTTTTTTTAATTCATATTTTTTCATTTCATGTTATTTTAATATTCTATCATTTCCAAAATTTCTTCACATATATATTTTATGGTAAAATCAAAGTTAATTTTATAATTCCATGTTATTTAAACATACAATTATTTCTAAAGTGTCTTCACATGTATATAATACATATTAAATCGTTTTTACTATGGTACATGTTATTATTTTTATATAACTTTACGTAAATATTTTCCAATGTATACTTTTTTTAAAGTTATTTACATGTATAATAAATATTTTTTTAAGAACCATCTTTTAAATCATATAACTTATTTATTGTATACACTTTCATGTTGTCCTTATATAGGTATTATCTATATGTTCCGTCAATTCAAATCGATTTGTTGCATGTAAAATTATGCTATATATTATTTGTTTTAAAATTTCCATTATAAATATAGTTTCATGAATATACATCATTAAATTTATGTATCTTGTAAATATAGTTTTTTTTTACCTTCTTGTGAATACAGTTATATTTTCTAAAATTTGTTATATGTATTATTTATATAATTACTTGATTTTCCCTGCATTATTAATTTCATTTTTTTACAAATAATTATTTCTAAATTTATTTATATATATACATGTTTTATGAATTTGTTACGTACATTACATCTTATCATGTGTTTTATTATTCTTTTACATTTTATATATTATTTAAGCTATCATGCATATTGTCAAATTTTAAATAAATTTGTTTTTCAAAATATTTTGCATATTACTTGGTCCAAATGTTTTATCCTACAATATTTATTTCATATAATTATATATCCTTAGATTTCACACAAACTTGTCAACTTATGTTATGCGTCAATTAACTCATCATTATTTTGAAAATGTCCTACACTATATTGACTTTAAATTCCATTTTATTTTGTACATATTTTGGTGGATTATTTTATATTGTGCCATGTTAATTATTGTTGTACATCATTTTTATTGATTGTTCATCATCCATGATTAAAAATTTGTCGCATTTTACTTAGAATAGTTGTACATAATTGCGGATCTGTTAATTGTGACTCGTTGTGTCCTATTATTTCATGTTCATAAATTCTTTCCCATGCAAACGTTTTGATACAATTCCTTAAGCATTCCATTTTAAAATGGATAAATACGTTTTGAGCAAGTCTCCAATTTTCTTTATCATTCAAAAATTCTGAAATAAGGCAATATCCAATATGTGGGGAATTCGAAAAATCGTGCACAATCGTACTGGGTATGATTTTTCGGTGAACCAAATGTTTGGATAACCTTTTTATAATTTTAGTGTACGAGTTTTCAAAAATAAAAAATCAATCGTAGTTTTAAAGGTATAAAGGATCGTATCCAATCGTACTGGGTATGTTACTGTATATCTTTGAAACGAGCGATTTTTGACCGCTAATTTGAACTATTCAAACATTTTAAAAAAAAAATAATACTTCGAAAAATCTTTTCTTTTAAAACTTTTGATATAAGGACAGCATCAAATCAATTTGGTACCAATTTTTGGGCGTAATGAGAGTGCTAACCCTTCCTCAAGCGTACCGACTCCCGAACCTATTTTTTTTATTTTACATGAAACAAACTTATTTTTCATTGTATAAAGCGTTTTAGTAGGTGATCCAATCACACCTAAATCAAGAGATCGGTGGCGACTCCACATTTTTATTTTCAAAAGTCGATCCTCATTGCTTTCAAAATAAAAAGGGTTTCGACAGCTTGGCGACTCCACTGGTGACATAAGAGAGTCAAGCCATAAAATTGATTATTTGCTGTCTTTTTGTCAATAAATTGAAAATTTATTTTGAAGATCATGGTTTCTTCATTTGTATTCGATTGTATGATTGTTATGGTTCGGGTCTTGTATAATAACATGGCATTGCATTACATGACCTCTATGGTCACACCTTCTAAGTGGGAGTAAGAAACTATGCTTTCGTGAGGTTTTCACCTCTGCATGGGCTAGTGGATTGCTTCCGGGATACATCTGTACCTATGATTTCGTGAGATTTTCATCTCCGCATGGTCATAAGGAAATGTATTCCTCTGAACCGAACTCAATCCGTATGAGCCTATAATGGGCGAGGATTGGGGAATCTGCTGGTTCAGGTACCCTTACTCTAGAAGCAAACCACGTATAGAGAACCCTAAGAGCCTTTTAGGTGGAGCTAGGTTAAACTGTAGTGGTCGCACATATATATGCTTTGATTATCTTTATTTTGCTTGTATTTTATCACTAACACTTGATACTGGCTTGTCTTATTTTTATTGTATTTTGCATGACATTACATACTAAAGGAGGTGTTGATTCATATTCGATTACTAAGTTAGAAAGCTTCACATGTAGAATGAATTTCTTAATAAAGTTGAGGATAATGCGGCTGTCCGCATATGGTTAGAGAAGTTACAATCGGAGAAAGGGGATAGCTTGACAGAAGGATATACATTAGAGTTGCAAGAATTCACTCGCGTCAATGTAGCACAAAATGAGTTGCAAGAGTTGAGAGATATCTGGACTCGTTGGGATGAATGAACCAAACAGTTGTTCTACCAAAGCTATGGTGATATATCTTACTTGTTAGATATTAAGGTGAACAAGCACCTGTTCCGAGTTATGGTTCAATTTTGGAATTCTGCTTACAAGGGTTTCACTTTTGGGAAAGTGGATTTGGTGCCTCTGAGTGGAGGAATATCTTTGCCATCGCTCGGTGTCCAAAAGTGCAAGTTAGAAAAGCTTATGCCAAGGTTTTTAATGGTCAAACCTTCACGGAGAAATTGATGAACATTTCAGGGATGAGCGAGCCTTGGGTCACCGCTCGGATTCAACAAAAGGGAGATAGCAAATGTATCCCTTGGGAGAATTTGAGAGATTTGGTTTTAACACATCCGGATGAAAGAAAGAGGGTTGATATTTTCACCTTAAGCATCTATGGATTGGTAATTTTTCCTAAAGCTTTGAGGCACGTGGATGAGGCAGTCACCGACTTATTCAATCATCTTGAAAAGGGAATCACACCTGTACCTGCGATGTTGGCTAAGACGTTCAGATCTTTGAGCATGTGTCGAAGTCAGGTGATGGGCGGTTTATTAGATGTGCGCATCTGTTGATGGTGTGGTTTCACGGGCACTTTTGGAAGGTAGATAAGGTTTCTTATCGGGTCTGTTCTGAAACTTATACCCCGTTAAAAGAGGAAGCAGCCATACAAAGGAGAGAGGATATCTCAAAAGTGAAGTGGATGGAAATTCTTCAAAACCTCAAGGAAGGGGATATAGAATTGAGAGCACTTTAGATGGTTCCTGATGAGATCCTGTATCGATGTGGGAACTTTGATTGGGTGCTTTTGTTAGGAATTTGGGGAGCTACCGGGTATACTCCATTGCTTGCATTAAGGCAATATAAGTCGAGGCAGTTCATACCCACGACCTACGGACTTGCTCAGTGTGAATTCTCTTTTAAAGGTGCCCACTATAAGAAGAAGGTACGGGAGCTATCCGATGCTTGGAATCAAACTCCCTGGATGAAGAGGTTGGCTATCGGTTCCATGGTGACGCCCGAGTATGATGGATGGTTTAAGAAGAGGGTTAATGATAATGTTCCTAGGCCAAGCTTGGAAAATACGCGACTTATGGTAGAACAACTACGAGTCATCCCGTCAGAATTAGAAATTGTAAAACAAGACTTCGAAAAGAAGAGTTCAGAGCTTGGGAAGAAGATTAAAAAATTGGAAGAAGAGAATATGCACCTAAGATTAGACGCTGATTTCCAGAGATCAGAGGCTGAAAAATGGAAAAAAGGAAAAACTAAGGCCGAAGAGGATCTAGATAGTTTGAAGACTGACTATAAGAAGTTACGCCTGTCTATGAGGACTGCGGGGTTAGGTAAGACTTCCGAACAATGGCGCCATGAAATTTGAGAAGAAAAGACCAAGGCCGATTGATGGGAAAGGAAATTTCGAGAAGCTCAGATACAAAATGAAGATCTAGAAAAGAGTCTATCGGAAAGCAAAAATGAACAGGATGAATTAAGGGCTAGAATGGAAGAACTCGAGAAGTCTCTTCATCAATACCGAAACCGTAATACTATAATAGAGTTAAGGGCTAGCTTGAGCAAAATAGAAGAAATGAAAGGAAGAACAGAAGAGTTAGAAGCAGCACTACAAAACTATGAAATACGGATTCAGTTTTTCGAGGCGAGTGAGGAGCGTTGGAAAGAGCAGCTTTACCATGCGCAAGACCAAGTCAGAAACAGGGACTATATTGTGGGGGAAGCTATAACCCAGATTCGCGAGGTAGCCGATTACTTACAAGCCTTGGAGGTACAAGCAGACATACTGAGCGTAAAGTACGAGTTGGAGTCAGATCGAGGACAGGAGCTAGCCTCGTTGTTCATGAAAATTAAGGCTCTGAGCATTAGGGCGAAGTCTTATTTGTAACTCAGTTTTATGTAAAGATTTTTATTTTCTAGTGAAGTTTTCTAAAAGGAATTGAATCAAAATTGATGCCTCCTTTGCATTCATGCATTTGCATTACATTACATCATATGTGTCGAAACCATTTTTAAATCAATTTTTGGAAAATGGGAATCGACTTTAAGAAAAATGAAAACGAGAGTCGCCACCAATCTTTTTAGGTGTGATTGGATCACCTTTAAAACATTTTGTTTTAAAATCATTAGTTTTGGTCTTACGAAATCAGAAAATGGATTCGGGAGCCGGTTACGTACGATGAAGGGTTAGCACCCTCGTAACGCCCAAAATTGGTACCTAATTGATTATCAAGTGTCTTTAATGTTGGAAATTCAAAAATTTTAAGATGTAGTCCTCTTTGAAACATTTTATCTTTTTGTAAATTAGAGTTTACCCTCATCAAAGTGTTGACACTAAGTTAGCTTTTTAGAAATCCCTATCTCAAAATAATAAAACGCTACATCCAATAAGTTAGGACATATTGCTTTGCAATTCCAAGACAGTTGCTCATATTTTGAAAACCTTTAAAGACTAAGAAGGGTACTTGATTATTCGAACTCAACGAGAAAAGGCGCAACCCAATAAGTTAGGGCACTACTTTCTCGAAATTTCCAAACACCAAGCATTGCCTTTATATTTTTTTTGAAAACTTTGGGGCCTTGTTTTTAAACCGATGCATGAAGGAGCATATTAACATAACATACGAGATAACATGTTACAATGATAGGAAAGTAAGAGCATAACGGCATAAATATCATACATTAATCAACATATATAAGAAATAAAACATGACAATTTTTAAATAAGAAAATATACATAAAATGGAATACATATTAAAGAAGAAAATAGGTAAAAATCCCTAAACATATAATTCAACATATATTTGATCATATAAATGATGCATGATATACAATATAACACAAAAAAAATATGCATATAAAAGTCTAAGATATAATGTATAATACAACAATAATACATTAATACTAAAGTAAAAAAATATTGTGTAATAAAATATGTATAACATAAACAAATGATAAAATGTGATATTTAATAATAAATTTGAAATATAATGTATAAAAATGTATTTACAAGAGTAATAATTTAAAATGTTAGTTTAGTAAAATAATGTATAGAATATAAAATATATAAAAGAATTTATATCTATAATGAAATAATTTTATTATATAAATAAATATAAGTTTAAAATGAATAATTAATAATGAAGTCTATTTTATAATATTATAATATCTTCAAAATGTATAATAATAGAATATAAATAAAAATAATTATTGACATATAAATAAAAGTAATATAATACAAGTTTAAAATCTTTAATGATAATAATATATAGATAAAAATGTGTAATAATATAAAAACGACTTAAGGATATATGGAATAATTATAATATATAGTATAAAAGCATATATATATATAAATGATATATAACACATAATAGGCATATAATATAATAATGTATGAATAATGATGTAAAATAATAATAACTTGTTAAATATAAAAATAATATTATGATATATGATATAAAAATAAGGTTAGAAATAAAATGAATAATAATAAATATATATAGGGTTAAATTTGAAGTTCAATAAAATCACAGGGCAAATTTAAAAGAAATAACAGTGAATTAAGGTCCTAATTAAAACGCACGCAAACAAGAGGGACTCATTGGGCAAATTGCCCTATTCCTTAAAACGGCAACATTTCCCAGCATGTACTTTAACAACTATCGAGACTAAATTGAAGTAAACATAAAATATTAGGGCCAAATTTAAAAAAATAAAATAATACATAATTATAAATTAAAAGAGGTGAAAGGACCGATTGGGTAATTAACCCAATTCTAAAAACACGCGGATCCTCCCCGGGTAATCGGGTCAACGCGCGGATCCTATGGCTTAATACGGCGCCGTTTTGAGCTTATTGAGTTAAGCAGAAACGATGTCGTTTCGAAGAGGCTATATAAGCCAACTTTGTAGCTTAAAGATCATTTTAATACTGATCTAAAAAAAAAAACAAAGAAAATACTCTGCAGAAGGGAAGAGAGAGATCCCAGCTCTGACCTCTGGCCATGGTGCAGTGTTTACACACGCACCTCACGCGCCGTCGCACACAGTGGTCTGAAGGCTTAAAAGCCTTCGTCCTTCCACAGGCAATCTCTCCTCCCTCAGATCCTCACTCATACAGGTTAGAACAGTTCATGTATATTTAAAATAAAGCACAAAATATGCGATGTAAATCACCTTTTGAGACTGTTGATATAAATATCTGTTAATATATTTCTTTTTTTTAAAAAAATCCGAGGCCTTTTACAATGTTTGATTCTGGCTTTTATAGCCACTACTATGATTACATAAACTGGAAAGAAATCAAGGATTTCTTTCCATTTTTTGTCTACTGTATCATATCTCTGATTGTGATTTGCTGGAATCTTTTTGTTTCCTTTTTTGTTCGCGGATAACCTACAAGAATCTCTCTCAATCATTGATGTTTGCACGCTAATGGAGCCAACGCCAAATTCTGGCGTGTCTTACGCGTTTATGGTGGCGGTGACGAAGGCTTCGATGATGGTGGTGACGGTCCTGGCCTTGACTGCATTGATAGCCTCGATGGGGTAGCTGGAACGGCAGAATCTGAAGGGTCATTATGCTTGGCTTCTAGATCCTTCTATTTGCGGCGCAAGGAAAAAAGAGAGGCAGAAACCCTAGGGTTTCATGCCTCGGTGTAATGGTTTGGGCCAATTGGGCCATTTTTGCCTTAGGTCCATTTGGATCTGTTGTAATGGGTCTTAGGAGTAGGATTTTGAGAAATGGGCTAGTAATGTAACGGGTATGGGTGGGTTTACAGGTTAGTGGGTCAATGTAAATGGACTGTTATATGGACTGTTTTAAAAACAATTATTTATTTATTTATTTAATTGGTTTACAGCCCGGTCAAATTTGGGCTACTACAATATGCATTAAAGGCCATAAAAAGATTCTAATTAATTAAAAAATGTTTCAGTAATCTGAAAACCGACGAAAATCTTCCAAGTACGCATCCTTACGGCACAAGAACTAAAGCAATGGATAAAAAACTAGAAAGATTGGAACAAATGTAGAAAGAGATGCAAGAGCAGATGCAAGCACAGTACAAGAACAGTTAGCTAAAATTCAGCAAGAAATGAGGGATCAAATGTTGGAATCGCAAAGAAATATGATGGAAGAGATAACCTGATTACTGACTAGTCGACCAGACAAAAGAAAAGACCTTATGGCTGACATTGGAAATAACAATAAAGATTCCCTTTACCCTCCTGGTTTTACCCCTGCAAATGCTCAAACATAGCATAAGATACATATACAGAGGCCATCTGTTACTGAAGATCCTCCCTATCCTCCAGGTTTCACCCCGATGAATACTCAAACACAACCCAAGCTGCACACGCAAAGGCTGTCCGTAACAATCCGGGCTCAACAATTTCAGGCTGATACCTCGATACCAATCAACTATCAAATAGGCTCAGGCTCTAATCCAGGGGATAACCCTGTTAATCCTATAATCCCTGATCTGGATAATATGGCAGAAAATGAAAGAGTTAGAATGGGGCTCTCGAAAGAATTGGAAGACCGATGCAGGTGGTTAGAGGAAAGGTTCAAAGCAATAGAAAATGCTGACTATCACTGTGGGGTCGATGCTAAATATTTGAGCTTGATTCCAGACTTAGTTCTTCCCTCCAAGTTCAAAATGCCAGAATTTGAGAAGTACAATGGAATGAGCTGCCCTGAAGCTTATATTACTATGTTTTGCAGACGAATGACTGGGTATGTTAACAACGACCAGTTATTGATTCATTGCTTCCAAGATAGTCTGGTTGGGGCGGCATCCAAAAGGTATAACCAATTGAGCCGTACTAAGATTAATTCATGGAAAGACCTAGCTCAAGCCCTTATGAAGCAATACAGTCATGTGATGGATATGGCCCCTGACAGAATCACGTTTCAAAATATAGAGAAGAAACAAAGTGAGAGTTTCAGACAGTACGCCCAAAGGTGGAGAGAAGTGGCGACGCAAGTTTAACCACCTCTTCTGGAGAAAGAAACAACCATGCTCTTTATCAATACACTGAAGGCTCCATTCATCAACCACATGCTAGGGAGCGCTACTAAGAGCTTCTCAGACATAGTGATATCTAGAGAAATGATAGAAAATGCAATAAGATGCGAAAAGATTGAAGCAGGGGAAAGTGCTAAGAAATCAGCCTCGAGAAGGAAAGAAAATAAGGTGAACAACACGAGCTCGTACGATAAGAGTTATTCTAAGCCAGTCACTGTGAACCAACCGAGGGCAGCGACTACCAGCCATCAGGGCTCCACAAGACAAGATTCTAACCTAAGGCCTAACAAAGAAAGAATCCAGTTTATGCCTATCCCGATGTCCTATAGGAAATTGTATCAAAGCTTATTCGATGCTCATGTGGTGTCACATTTCTACTTGAAACCTTTGCAACCCCCATTCTCAAAATGGTATGACACAAGCGCCCAATGTGAGTACCATGCAGGGGTAACGGGGCACTCTATTGAGAACTGTACCGCGTTTAAAAAGTTGGTAGAAAAACTCATTGAAATGGGTGTTATAAAGTTTGATGACTCACCAGGCCCCAATGTAGTAGGAAATCCATTGTCCGACCATGTTAATAAAGGGGTAAATGCGATAGTCGAGAGTGAGAGCAAAAGAATCAAGGTTGACGTGGCAGAAGTAAAAACCCCATTGAGTTGGGTTTGGGAACAAATGATTGATGGAGGTTTGATTGCACAACATTCAAGGGAAAAGCCTAGAGAGGTAGGGAAATACTGTGAGTTTCACGCCAACGAGGAATATGACATCCAAGAGTACAGCGAGTTCAGGTCTATAGTACAAGATTTGATGGACAATAAAGAGATGGAATTTTGTGAAGAAATCAAAGGATCAAAAGAAGGAGAGGTTTACGCCTCAGAAGAAGGAGTAACAGAAGGGGTTCAGAGAGTGAATCATCCTGTGGTGATAATTTCGCGACCAAAGAACAATGAAACAGGAGTACAAATGGCGCCGAGAGTCATAATCTAGAAGCTGATATCTTTCTCGTACAAGGATGAAAAAAAGGTCCATTGGAATTACGACTGCAACGTGACAATCCCGGGGAAGGAAAGCCCAGTTAGTACTTCACAGGAGAATCAAGATATAGGTTTTTATACACGCAGTGGGAAACGTTATGATCCCGCAGGTGCAAGAACCGAAATTATTAAAGAAAAAACCCCAATAGATGAGCGAAGGAAGGAGAAGACAATCAGCTCTGAATTACCGGTTAATGAGCCAGTAACTGAAAAAGAGGCTAAAGAATTTTAAAGTTTTTGAAACACAGCGAATATAGCGTTGTAGAACAGTTATATAAATAGCAAGCTCGTATCTCAGTGCTAGCTTTACTTATGAGTTCGGAGACATATCGGAACGCGTTAATGAAGGTACTGAACGAGACCTACGTCACGAATGGCATCTCTATCAATAAGCTGGACTGTCTTGTTAATAATATAAGTGCCAATAATTTAATATTTTTCAATGATGATGAAATACCGTCGAGAGGAATGGGGTCGACAAAAGTGCTACACATCACCACCCGTTGTAAGGGGTTCACATTACCGGGGGTATTGATTGATAATGGATCGGCACTAAATGTCCTACCGCTATCCATATTAAATAGGTTACCCGTGGATAGTTCCCATATGAAGACGTGCCAAAATGTGGTGAGGGCATTTGATGGCACTGAAAGGAAGTTAATGGGCAAGATTGAAATACCCTTCTAAATTGGTCCAAGCACATATGAGATATATTTCTTAGTGATGGACATCAAGCCCTCTTACAATTGCTTGTTGGGAAGGCCATGGATTCGCTCGACAGCGGTAGTGCCATCGTCATTATATCAAAAGCTCAAGTTTATAACGGAAGGCCGATTGGTGACCATGAACGCAGAAGAAGATATCATTACATCCGTTACCAGTAATGCACCATATGTGGGGACAGATGAGAAAGCTATAGAATATTCTTTTTGGTCATTAGAATTTGTAAATCCGACCTTTGTTGTTGAAGGAAATAAAGTCCCGACACTTAGAATCTCTAGGACTACAAGAATGGGCCTACAACTAACGGTTGGGAAATAAGCTTTACCGTGGAAAGGGTTTGGAAGAAGCCTACAAGGAAGGGTCGGCGCACCTATGCTCATGGACAAACGAGACCGCTTTGGCTTAGGATTCAAGCTAGATGCAAGACAAAAGAAAAAAGAGCAAGAGCAGAAACAAGAAAGGAGAAGAGCACGTTTAAACGGGGAAGAGGTTAAATGAGAGCTGATGACCTTTCCTCACATATCCAGAACATTTGTGTCAGGAGGAACTATTTACTCCGAAGGAAGAGTGACAAGGGAAGGATCTTCCAAAGAAATGTTGGAAAACTTAAGCATTAACACCACATACGAGGAAGGAGCTAGAGTACAGAATTTGTCGGGCATTCGCCCTTATGAGCCGGGAAGTGTTCTGAATAATTGGACTGCGAGGAGATTCCTATAGTCTTTAGAACTAATTCAAAGTAATGCCCAAAACACACCTATTACTCTAGGCCTAAGAGTAATAAGTGTCCTTTTGTGAAATAGGCTATTCAAAAATCATTATTTCAATGAAATACATTTTTTTGTCTTATCTCGTGCAAATATTCTTTTATTCTTTCATTCATAATCATACTATACATATCATTGTTCTTAGATTCTTTTGTTCTTTGTATCTTCCTTCATAGCTACAACAGGTCTCCAGATATCAACGATATGAACGATGTTGCTACTAACTCAGAGTCTCCTTTTCAGCGAGATATGTGTCTAGAGGGATCTCAGGACTTTGAAGATGACAGAGACTGTAACTTATCCCCTGATTTGTTAAGAATGGTAGGACAAGAGGAGAAGTAGATCCTACCTCACAAAGAGTCAGTAGAAGTCATAAACTTGGGAGATGAACTAGAAAAGAAAGAAGTAAAGATCGGAGCTTGCATAACCCTAGAGACAAAGCGGGACCTTATTGAGTTACTCCAAGAGTTTAAAGATGTCTTTGCATGGTCATATCAAGATATGCCTGGGCTAAGTACTGATATTGTGGTACACAGACTCCCCATTAAGGAAGAATGCAAGCCAGTTCAATAGAAGCTTCGACGGATGAGGCCAGATGTTTTATTGAAAATAAAAGAGGAGGTCAAGAAGCAATTCGATGCTAGTTGCTTACAAGTAGTTGAGTACTCAGAATGGGTAGCCAATATTGTCCATGTCGCTAAAAAAGATGGAAAAGTACGGATGTGTGTAGACTACAGAGATTGAACAAAGCCAGCCCGAAGGATAATTTCCCGTTGCCTCATATCGATACCTTAGTAGATAACACGGCAGGTTACTCACTCTTCTCCTTCATAGATGGTTTCTCAGGGTACAATCAGATAAAGATGCATCTGGGATAAACGAATAAAACCACATTTGTGACCATATGGGGCACCTTTTGCTATAAGGTAATGCCGTTCGGATTGAAAAATGCGGGAGCAACATATCAGAGAGCCATGGTAACCCTGTTCCATGATATGATGCATAAAGAAATTGAAGTCTATGTCGACGACATGATCGCCAAATCTCAGACAGAAGAAGAGCATGTGCAAGTCTTGAGGAAATTATTTTTGAGGTTGAGAAAATTCCAGTTGAAACTCAATCCAGCAAAATGTACCTTCGGGGCCAGGTCAGGAAAGCTGCTAGGATTCGTAGTCAGTGAAAAAGGGATTGAGATTGACCTAGACAAAGTCAAAACCATACAAGAGTTACCTCCACCGCGTACTCAAAAGGAAGTTCGGGGATTCTTAGGAAGATTAAATTATATCGCTCGATTTATTTCACAACTAACCGAGAAATGTGATCCCATATTTCGTCTCCTTAAGAAACACAACCTTGGTGTTTGGGATGAGGAATGCCAAAAGACTTTCGACAAGGTTAAGCAATATTTGTCTAATGCCCCTGTGTTGACACCACCTAGTCTAGATAAGCCATTTATACTGTATTTAACGGTGTTTGAAAATTCAATGGGATGTGTGCTTGGCCAACACGATGAGTCAGGAAGGAAAGAAAAAGCGATATATTACCTCAGTAAGAAGTTCACTGAGTGTGAAACGAGATACTCGCTAATTGAAAAGTTGTGTTATGCCTTAATTTGGATAACCCGAAGACTGAGACAATACATGTTGTATCACACAACTTGGCTAATTTCTAAACTAGATCCTCTGAAGTACTTGATGGAGTCAGCGACTTTAAACGGAAGAATGGCCCGATGGCAAATTCTACTCTCCAAATTTGATATTGTCTATGTAAACCAGAAAGCTGTAAAAGGTAGTGCAATAGCAGACTTTCTAGCCAGTAGAGCTCTAGAAAACTATGAGCCTTTGAACTTTGATTTCCCAAATGAAGATCTGATGTATGTGGCAACCACTGAAGAAAACCCTCGAGAAGATCATCCTTGGAAGCTAAACTTCGACGGAGCATCAAACGCTGTGGGTAATGGAATTGGAGCAGTCTTGGTATCCCCAGACAGAGATCATTATCCTTTCACCAGTAAATTGGATTTTGATTGCACGAACAATATGGCAGAGTACAAAGCATGCATCATGGGTATCCGTGTAGCCATAGAACGTAAAATTAAGGTGTTAGAGGTATATGGAGATTCTGCCCAAGTGATTTATCAACTTAAAGGTGAATGGAAGACAAGAGATCCCAAATTGATCAATTACAGAAATCTGGTCCTCGAATTAATTAAAGAATTTGATGATATTGTTTTCTGCTACCTCCCTCGAGAAGAAAATCAGATGGGTGACGCCCTAGCAACTTTAGCTTCTATGATCAAGGCGAGCAAACAAGAAGATGTGAAATCGATCCAAATGAGTATTTATGAGGCTCCAGCTCATTATTGTAACCTCGAAGAAGAAGAGAAAAATGATGATCATCCTTGGTACCACGATATCCTGCGGTATGTGAAAAATCGTGAGTACCCCGACCAAGCTACTGAGAACGACAAGAGAACATTGAGAAGGCTGGTCAGTGACTATGTCTTGGACGGAGAGATCCTATACAAAAGAAGAAAGGATCAAGTACTGCTAAGATGTGTAGACGCTATTGAGGCTAAGAAAATATTAGAAGAAGTTCATGAGGGCGTCTGTGGGACACATGCTAATGGCTTTACAATGGCCAGGCAAATTATGATGTTTGGTTATTATTGGTCCACCATGGAAGGAGACTATATTAACTACGCCAAAAGATGTCATAAGTGCCAAATCTATGGAGACAAGATTAATGTGCCTCTTCACCTCTGTATGTCATGACTTCACCATGGCCTTTCTCGATGTGGGGCATCGATGTGATTGAGCCAATTTCGCCAAAAGCTTCAAATGGACATCGATTCATCTTTGTGGTCATTAACTATTTCACCAAGTGGGTGGAAGCCGCTTCATATGCCAATATAACTAAATCGGCAGTTAGCAAGTTCCTAAAAAAGGAAATCATTTGTCGATATGGAATGCCAGAGAGGATCATATCTGATAATACGTTGAATTTGAACAATAGCACGATAGCGGATGTCTGCAGTCAATTCAAGATCAGGCACCACAACTCATCACCGTATCGCCTGAAGATGAACGGTGCATTTGAGGCAGCTAATAAAAATATTAAAAAGATTGTGGGGAAAATGACTGAGACTTATAAAGACTGGCATGAAAAGCTACCATTCGCCCTCTATGCTTATCGAACGTCTGGCAAGACTTCTATCGGGGTAACGCCTTTCTCATTGGTCTATGGAATATAGGCGGTTTTACCTATCGAGGTCGAGATTCCTTCCCTCAGAGTTTTGTCAGAAGTAAAGTTGGACGAAGCAGAATGGATCCAGTCCCGGTACGATCAGTTGAATTTGATTGAAGAAAAGAGGCTAAGGGCTATTCGCCATGGTCAAATGTACCAAAAGCAAATGATGCGAGCTTACAACAAAAAGGTTCATCCTAGAGAATTCCACGAGAGAAACCTAGTATTGAAAAAGATCCTGCCCATACAAAAAAATTTCAAGGGGAAATGGATGCCGAATTGGGAAGGACCTTATATGGTAAAGAAAGCCTTTTCTAGAGGAGCATTGATATTGGCCGAAATGGATGGCAAGACTTTACCTAATCCTGTGAATTGAAATTCGGTTAAGAAATACTTCGCCTAAAAAAAAAAGGGAGAGGCCAAGGTGAAAACTTGCAAAGAGCATCTTGAGACCAAAAGGATTTTGAATTGAAAACCCGTAAAGGGCGATTCAAATATTGATCAAAGGTGGAGCATACGATACCTAAATTAACAAGGAGGAGAGATGTTACACCTTAGGGCATCTACAAGGGTACTCTAGATCCCCTAAACACATATTGGGCAAAAAGGGAGTCCTTAAGAAGTTCGTACAGAGAAGCTCACGCTGCTATATCTGGAGCACCTATTTTCTTTTTATTCATTTTATTCGTGCAACGTTAGTTGTCTGTGATTAATTTATTCCCTTCAAATTTTGTTTCTGACAAATTTCAGTTCTGTCATTGTTGTGATCTTTTTCAAGCATTTTGCATCGAAATGATGATTAATGGGTTAATGACACCTTCACAAAAGAAGCTCTGTATATTACTCTAAAAGTTTTTAAATAGTACAGGAACCTGAAACAGGGCTATTATTTAGAACTAACCAAACTTAAAGATTGGAAACACTTGAGAAGAAAGAATTTAGATTGGGACTACCTCTTCGGGTCTTTTGTTCAAATATCTAAGCTGAATAAGAAGACAGGGTACCGATTCAGTGAAAGAACCTTGATGGACAAAGAGCAATGACAACCTAAACATTGAAAAGAGGATTCATGCTTGCAACATACTGCACTCATGCATTTATAGATCATTTATAGCGAAGCTAGTTAGGAACATTTGATTCATTTCGATCATAGCATCCTAATTCTTTGGCATAAACATAAATACATGGAATTGATTCTACAGGTCATGTCTCTAAAATCAGTGAATTCACAAGCCTTAAATCCCTGAGTAGTAGGGTAACAAGCTGAAAATTTACAGATCTTAACCCCCTAGTAATAGGGAAGCAGATCGAAGACGGTGAGCCATAACCCCCTAAGCAGTTGGGTAACAGGCTGAATTACCAATCACTTCTCCCTAAAATGGCGTTAGAGCGGCCAGAAGCCACAGTAGATCTCCTTGAAGTTTCAGCGAAATAGATTAAAGTCACAAGTCTTATCTCCCTGAAGTTGCAATGGAGCAGACTAGAGATAGCAAATCTTATTTCCCTGAAGTTGCAGTGGAACAGATTGAAGCTATAAATCACAGATCTTATCTCTCTAAAGTTGTAGTAGAGTAAATCAAAACAAGTCTTATCTCTCTGAAGTTGCAAGTGGAGCAGACTAGAGATAGCAAATCTTATTTCCCTGAAGTTGCAGTGGAACAGATTGAAGCTATAAATCACAGATCTCATCTCTCTAAAATTGCAGTAGAGCAGATCAAAACAAGCCTTATCTCCCTGAAATTGCAGTGGAGCAGACTGAAAGCTACAGATCTTATCTCTTTGAAGTTGCAGTAGAGTAGATCATCACAAGCCCTATCTCCCTAAGGTTACAGTGAAGAAGATCGAGACAACAAGACGTAGTGGACTAAAGTGAAGCTACATAAAGAAGGAGAGCGCCAAAGAAGTCAAGACTCGACGCAACCGGGCCAAATTGGTCTTCCTTAAAAGTCTTTGTTCTGTTCTCGTTACACGACAACAAGCAAAGAGGGGCAGCTGTACAAGCCCATTTTGACTCGGGCTAGCCCAAATGACCCCAAACAGACCCAACACTTAACCCTAGCCCAATTACCCCAAATACAACCCAAAATTAAAAAAGAAAAAAAAAAGCAAAACCCTAAAATCAACTACTGCCGCCTCTAACCTCTGTCCCTAGCCCCATGTCGGTCGGCTACCCACTCAACCAACCCTCTGTCATCGCCGTTGACCCTTAACCTACAAACAAATCAAGAAAAAATGAGAATGGAAGCAATAACACGCAAAAGGCAGAGAACAGAAAGAAAAGAGGATAATATTATGTATTCGGCTATATATAGCCCAAGAAAATATGTAACTGGGCTTCTTCTTTCTTTTTTTTTTTATGAGGACACGCATACGAAAGAGAAATAAAACAGAAATTAAAGATTTCTAAGGAAAAGGTTGTTCTTTCATTCTGTTAACTTCTTTTTTTTCCTTTTTACAAACCGATTTCACACGCATATAGAATATACATTACGCACACTCTACGCATACACATACAATATACATACATCAAATCTAGAGAATTTCAAAAAAAGAATTTCTGGAAAGGTGAGCTTCCTTATTCTTTTAATTTTTCTGCTATTTCTATCAATTTCTCTACAAATATTTTTCATCATTCGGTTTTCTGAAACAAAGAGAATAAAAAGGCAAGTCTTACCTTGCAAATCAGCCATGGATCTCTATCCTCTTCGCTGAAAATCGAAGTTGGAAGGGCCCAAAGGCATCATCGGTCGTCGCTGGAGTGCCATCGACCACCTGATGAAGTGGTGTACTCGGTGGCTGCTGGAATATGCCCAAACAAATTGATTTTTAGGGCTGTGAATTTTGGTGAAATGGGGGCTGCGTTTAGAAAAGAGATTTAGGAAAAGGAAGGTCTTAAATGACCTGCTAATGAAACGGCATCGTGTAAAAGGGTGGGGGGAACATTTTGCGCCTAAAATGGTCTATTTATGCAACAAATCCTTCCCTTTGCGTGAACCTTTCAATTAGCACCCAATTCACTTACCCGTTTTTTTTTTAAATTAGCCTTCTAATTTGTGCTTTTTTTTTCTTTGATCCACGGTCTAGTACAGTATTGTGGGCATGGGATATTTTCAATTCCAATCCCCGCGCATTTCCGCACGTGGCACATTGATCCTATTTTATAATTATCTTATTTGTAAATTGTTTCTCCAGTTTTAATTTTGTTTCAATTAAATCTTATTTTCTTTATTTACTGCACATACATTTTTTTAAATGCTTAATTATTAGTTGTAATATTTTATGTTGTTTTTGGTAGCTGAATTTTGTAATCTTTTCTCTTTTATCCCACCATTCTAATAATTAATGTTTTATTTGTAATATAATTCATTTTGGTTTGTGTATGCTAGTAATTTCATGTTGTTTTGTAATTTCTTTTGGATTCATCCCCATACTTTAATGCTTATTAAGTATACGTTTAGTATTTATCTAATTTACATACATTATTAAAACCCTGCTTGTTAAATTTGTACCTAATTATTTTTATTAAATGTATAATATATGATAATTAAGTTCTTTTTTAATTCATATTTTTTCATTTCATGTTATTTTAACATTCTATCATTTCCAAAATTTCTTCACATATATATTTTATGGTAAAATCAAAGTTAATTTTATAATTCCATGTTATTTAAACATACAATTATTTCTAAAGTGTCTTCACATGTATATAATACATATTAAATCGTTTTTACTATGGTACATGTTATTATTTTTATATAACTTTACGTAAATATTTTCCTATGTATACTTTTTTTAAAGTTATTTACATGTATAATATATATTTTTTTAAGAACCATATTTTAAATCATATAACTTATTTATTGTATACACTTTCATGTTGTCCTTATGTAGGTATTATCTATATGTTCCGTCAATTCAAATCGATTTGTTGCATGTAAAATTATGCTATATATTATTTGTTTTAAAATTTCCATTATAAATATAGTTTCATGAATATACATCATTAAATTTATGTATCTTGTAAATATAGTTTTTTTTTTTACCTTCTTGTGAATACGGTTATATTTTCTAAAATTTGTTATATGTATTATTTATATAATTACTTGATTTTCCCTACATTATTAATTTCATGTTTTTTTACAAATAATTATTTCTAAATTTATTTATATATATACATGTTTTATGAATTTCTTACGTACATTACATCTTATCATGTGTTTTATTATTCTTTTACATTTTATATATTATTTAAGCTATCATGCATATTGTCAAATTTTAAATAAATTTGTTTTTCAAAATATTTTGCATATTACTTGGTCCAAATGTTTTATCCTACAATATTTATTTCATATAATTATATATCCTTAGATTTCATACAAACTTGTCAACTTATGTTATGCGTCAATTAACTCATCATTATTTTGAAAATGTCCTACACTATATTGACTTTAAATTCCATTTTATTTTGTACATATTTTGGTGGATTATTTTATATTGTGCCATGTTAATTATTGTTGTACATCATTTTTATTGATTGTTCATCATCCATGATTAAAAATTTGTCGCATTTTACTTAGAATGGTTGTACATAATTGTGGATTTGTTAATTGTGACTCGTTGTGTCCTATCATTTCATGTTCATAAATTCTTTCCCATGCAAACGTTTTGATACAATTCATTAAGCATTCCATTTTAAAATGGATAAACAAGTTTTGAGCAAGTCTCCAATTTTCTTTATCATTCAAAAATTCTGAAATAAGGCAATATCCAATATGTGGGGAATTCGAAAATCGTGCTCAATCGTACTGGGTATGATTTTTCGGTGAACCAAATGTTTGGATAACCTTTTTATAATTTTAGTGTACGAATTTTTAAAAATCAAAAATCAATCGTAGTTTTAAAGGTACAAAGGATCGTATCCAATCGTACTGGGTATGTTACTGCATATCTTTGAAACGAGCGATTTTTGACCACTAATTTGAACTATTCAAACATTTTAAAAAAAATCATACTTCGAAAAATCTTTTCTTTTAAAACTTTTGATATAAGGACAGCATCAAATCAATTTGGTACCAATTTTTGGGCGTAATGAGGGTGCTAACCCTTTCTCATGCGTACCGACTCCCGAACCTATTTTTTTATTTTACATGAAACAAATTTATTTTTCATTGAATAAAGCGTTTTAGTAGGTGATCCAATCACACCTAAATCAAGAGATTGGTGGCGACTCCACATTTTTGTTTTCAAAAGTCGATCCTCATTGCTTTCAAAATAAAAAGGGTTTCGACAGCTTGGCGACTCCACTGGTGACATAAGAGAGTCAAGCCATAAAATTGATTATTTGCCGTCCTTTTGTCAATAAATAGAAAATTTATTTTGAAGATCATGGTTTCTTCATTTGTATTTGATTGTATGATTGTTATGGTTCGGGTCTTGTATAATAACATGGCATTGCATTGCATGACCTCTATGGTCACACCTTCTAAGTGGGAGTAAGAAACTATGCTTTCGTGAGGTTTTCACCTCCGCATGGGCTAGTGGATTGCTTCCGGGATACATCCGTACCTATGATTTTGTAAGATTTTCATCTCCGTATGGTCATAAGGAAATGTATTCCCCTGAACCGAACTCAATCCGTATGAGCCTATAATGGGTGAGGATAGGGGAATCTGCTGGTTCAAGTACCCTTACTCTAGAACCAAACCACATATAGAGAACCCTAAGAGCCTTTTAGGTAGAGCTAGGTTAAACTGTAGTGGTCGCACATATATATGCTTTGGTTATATTTATTTTGCTTGTATTTTATCACTAACACTTGATACTGGCTTGTCTTATTTTGATTGTATTTTACATGACATTACATACTAAAGGAGGTGTTGATTCATATTCGATTACTAAATTAGAAAGTTTCACATGTAGAATGAATTTCTTAATAAAGTTGAGGATAATGCAGCCGTCCGCGTATGGTCAGAGAAGTTACAATCGGAGAAAGGGGATAGCTTGACAGATGGATATACATTAGAGTTGCAAGAATTCACTCGCGTCAATGTAGCACAAAATGAGTTGCAAGAGTTGAGAGATATCTGGACTCGTTGGGATGAAGGAACCAAACAGTTGTTCTACCAAATCTATGGTGATATATCTTACATGTTAGATATTAAGGTGAACAAGCACCTGTTCCGAGTTATGGTTCAATTTTGGAATTCTACTTACAAGTGTTTCACTTTTGGGAAAGTGGATTTAGTGCCTACCGTGGAGGAATATACTGCACTGCTCAGGTGTCCAAAAGTGCAAGTTAGAAAAGCTTATGCCAAGGTTTTTAATGGTCAAACCTTCACAGAGAAATTGATGAATATTTCAGGGATGAGCGAGCCTTGGGTCACCGTTCGGATTCAACAAAAGGGAGATAGCAAATGTATCCCTTGGGAGAATTTGAGAGATTTGGTTTTAACATATCCGGATGAAAGAAAGAGGGTTGATATTTTCGCCTTAAGCATCTATGGATTGGTAATTTTTCCTAAAGCTTTAAGGCACGTGGATGAGGCAGTCACCGACTTATTCGATCGTCTTGAGAAGGGAATCACACTTGTACCTGCGATGTTGGCTGAGACGTTCAGATCTTTGAGCATGTGTCGAAAGTCAGGTGATGGGCGATTTATTGGATGTGCGCAGTGTTGATGGTGTGGTTTCACGGGCACTTTTGGAAGGTAGATAAGGTTTCTTATCGGGTCTTTTCTGAAACTTATTCCTCGTTAAAAGAGGAAGCAGCCATACAAAGGAGAGAGGATATCTCAGAAGAGAAGTGGATGGAAATTCTTCAAAACCTCAAGGAGGGGGATATAGAATGGAGAGCATTTTGGATGGTTCCTGATGAGATCCTGTATCGATGTGGGAACTTTGATTGGGTGCTTTTGTTATGAATTTGGGGAGCTACCGGGTATACTCCATTACTTGCATTAAGGCAATATAAGTCGAGGCAGTTCATACCCACGACCTACGGACTTGCTCAGCGTGAATTCTCTTTTAAAGGTGCCCACTATAAGAAGAAAGTACGGGAGCTATCCGATGCTTGGAAGCAAACTCGCTAGATGAAGAGGTTGGCTGTCGGTTCCATGGTGACGTCCGAGTATGATGGATGGTTTAAGAAGAGGGTTAATGATAATGTTCCTAGGCCAAGCTTGGAGAATACGCGACCTATGGTAGAACAACTAAGAGTCATCCCGTCAGAATTAGAAATTATAAAACAAGACTTCGAAAAGAAGAGTTCAGAGCTTGGGAAGAAGATTGAACAATTGGAAGAAGAGAAGATGCACCTAAGATTAGACGCTGATGTCCAGAGATCAGAGGCTGAAAAGTAAAAAAAAGGGAAAACTAAGGCCGAAGAGGATCTAGACAGTTTGAAGACTGATTATAAGAAGTTACGCCTGTCTATGAGGACTGCGGGCTTAAGTAAGACTTCCAAACAATGGCGCCATGAAATTTGAGAAGAAAATACCAAGGCCGATCGGTGGGAAAGGAAATTTCGAGAAGCTCAGATACAAAATGAAGATCTAGAAAAGAGTCTATCAGAAAGCAGAAATGAATAGGATGAATTAAGGGCTAAAATGGAAGAACTCGAGAAGTCTCTTCATCAATACCGAAACCGTAATACTATAATAGAGTTAAGGGCTAGCTTGAGCAAAATAGAAGAAATGAAAGGAAGAACAGAAGAGTTAGAAGCAGCACTACAAAACTGTGAGATGCGGATTCAGTTTTTCGAGGCGAGTGAGGAGCGTTGGAAGGAGCAGCTTCACCATGCGCAAGACCAAGTCAGAAACAGGGACTATATTATGGGGGAAGCTATAACCCAGATTCGCGAGGTAGCCGATTACTTACAAGCCTTGGCGGTACAAGCAGACATACTAAGCGTAAATTACACCTAAATCAAGAGATTGGTGGCGACTTCACATTTTTGTTTTCAAAAGTCGATCCCCATTGCTTTCAAAATAAAAAGGGTTTCGACAATACGGATATGCCCCCATGAGCTTTGGCAGTGTTGTTGATCAATTTCATAATGAGTATTGTTTTACCTACCCACCCCCCGCCCCAAATAGTCCGATTTTTCCTCCACGACGATAAGGAGCTAAAAGATCGACTACTTTAACTTCTATTTCAAAAATAGATAATTTTGTATCTAATTGTATGAAAGTGGGCGCGAATTTATGAATAGGGTATGATAAATTTGAATAATTAATTAGGTCCTCAAAATTATTGTTTTAGAACATTTTTAAAACTTTAACCTTTTTATATTTTTTTAGAATTTTTATATCTTTTTTAAATATAAATTTTGAAATTTTTATAAATATTTTGAAATTTAAAAATTATTTTGAATTTTTTAAAATTATTTTGAATTTTTCTTTTTTGCAATTTTTGTTCAGAGAAAGATCAATTTGCTTATTTTCAAAGTTGACAAGGACCAAAAGGTTATTTACACCAATATGTTATTTGAATTATTAGAGTTATTTAAATTGTGAAATTCAACTCAAATCGAGTTATTCGAGTCGGTTCGATTAACTCAAGATTTGAAATTGTTTTTCTATTTTTTCGAATCGAATCGAGTTTTGGTCACCCCTAAACTCAATGGTATAAACTTTGTTAAAAAATTCAATAACATAACAAACCTACTTTAAATACAATTATGAAAAAAAAAGATAGACAATGTATTAGAAATAAGTTAAAAAATCAAATAATGGTAAAATATACTAACAGTTACTTAACTTTGTTTTCAATAATAAAATAGCCACTTAACTTTTAAAAAATAACAAATCAATTATTAATGTTATCGAAAAACGACAAATTAATCATCCATTAATATTTTCCGTTATAGGCCTAACCGAACAAATGACATAACCAGATAATTAACTGATGTGCCAAGTAGTGGAAACCTAACCTAACTCAAGCCGAACTCTAAATTTCGAGATAAACCTAAACTCATCTCTATTATAGCTTTAGATTCACCCTAATAAAATTCTCTATAATGAAAGTCTGAAACCTCAAAACAGAATCTTGGCATTGGTAATCGGCCAAATGCTTTAAAACATATAGATGTAACTCCCCACTACCCTTATTTTCAGCTTGAAAATATTTGGGAAAATTTCCAATTTCTAACTCAAAAGCATAATTTTTTTTCGACTTTTTTGATTCTGGGTCATCACAAAATAGTTTACTTTAGCTAAAAGTTTCAATCTTTGTTAACCCTTTTCTTCATTTAACATAAAATAGTTAACAACAAGAGAATTGGTTAAGAAAAAAAAGCTATAGGTTCAATTAAGGTAATAAAAAAAGAGAGGAAGGCATTGGGTTTTTGTGGGTTCATTTACCTGGAAAGAGGGTCTTGTTTGAACATGTTGAGAGGGGGCTTAGAGTGAGACAAATCAAAGTCGATAAGGCCTAGACAACAACGTTTG